>JABJVO010000026.1:20383810-20421726 GCA_026770805.1 Boulengeromyrus knoepffleri | reverse complement strand
CCGGGGGGAGTTTGGCGGCGCCCCACCCAGCCAGAACAGGGGGGGTGGGTTCACCAAAAACACGGGGGGGGTGGCAGCGGCCAAAGGGGTGGGGCCCCCTGGGCCCCGGGGGGGGGGGGGGGGGGGGGGGTGCACTCCCTCCCCCGTTTTGGGCGCCTCTGGCTCTGGGCTCCTGTGCCAAATCGGGCTTCGGTGTCACAGCCTGCCGCACCAGGGGCCCATCAGCGCAGGCCTGTGGTGTCGGGCAGGTGTGAGGTCCGGCCGGTGAGGGAACGCGGAGGATGTGCGGTGTGTTGGAAAGTGTGACAGAAAGTGAGGAAGTTGGGCCAGTATCTGCCCGACGTGCGGTTCTCACACCTCAACAGCTGAAGTTCGCCCACTCGGAGGCGTCCCCCACTTCTGACCTTTCGCCGCGTGCAAGGTCGCGGTCCTCCTGCCTGTCTGTTCATTCACCATTCTCCTTATCATTCTTCCGATGGCAGTGTGCTGCAGTTATCTGTATGTACAGTAACTGTCTGTAACTGTCACATGCCTGGCTACACAGGTGCCACCGCGTGCCCCGTGCCTTGGCGCCATTGGGCTTGATGCCCTTGTTTCACCGCCCCTGTCCTCGTCGCACATCGATAAAGTGACCAGATGGAGATGTCGCACGTGTAACGCCGCTGAGTATGCGCCATGCAACCTGGACGCCCCCCCCATTCACCTCCCCGAGGACTTGGTGTATTCGAGGGGCCACATGTGCCCAGGGGAGGGGACAGGAGGGGGGGGGGCATCCTCTCAGGTCACAGCTGTGAAGATCTAGCCCTTCTGTAAAGGGGAGAAGAAAAAAAGACTTGACGTTAATTGGATGCAATTTCCGGAGTTTAAAAATACCCAGGGCTGGTTTCCAGGGCTGTGCTACCCCTGAGGCAAAGTGCTCTCAAATTAAGACAGGGGGGTTAAATATAGCTGTCGCCTCATCAGAGAGCCCCTCCCTCCAGACTGAGGTGTGGAACAGAAGCAGCTGCTCACCTGTCTGGGCCCCCGCCTGCCTAGTTGCTGCATTCACCTTAGGGGGGGCTGCAGTTTGTGCTGTTGTCATTGCTGTAACTCAAACCACATTAGCAAACAAAGATATGCATCTTTAAAAATTACATATCAGTTGACATTGGTATCACCTGGTATTTAAAAATGAAGATCTCACCACTGGTCCGACGTATCAGTCTCTGTCTGTAATGCCGGCCGATTTTAAGTCGATATTCAAAGTTAGCAGAACAGTTTTTTCTACTGCTGTTTTTTTTTAAAAAAAATATACATTACTTTAAATTCACCAGTGATACACTCTGTAATAATCACTGTTTAGCAGCAGTTTTGTGTTTATGACCTGTAGTGTTTTCACATCATCAAAAGAGGCACCGCAAGTCAGCCTGCAGCGGTCAGGGAGCGTAAAACGCATCTAACGTTCATCTCTCCTTCACATGCTGCAGATTCTATCTTTGATTAAAAAACACAGAGAACACAACTCCAACACGACTGACGTTTGTATTTTCCTGAGTCAGAGTCCACAGGCAGGGTGAGGGCTGACTGCACGTTTCACACACGGTGCGAGAATCACCACGGTAAGAAACGTGTGAACCGCTCCCATCTCCTCCCGCAGGCGCTGATGCACTACGCGGGGAGCAGGAACTCTGTGGAGCACGGGCTGCCCCTGCTTGAGGTCTACTGCCTCTCCATCACCTGCTTTGCTGCCGCCCGGCCGCACCTGACCGGGGACTCGGATCGCGTGGCCCTAGTGCTGAAGAGGCTGGCACTGTGAGTTCTCAGACTGTCGGTCCGCATTCTCTGACCCACTGGTCCTGGCTGCGTGATTCGCTTTGACGGCCGAGCTTGAGGCCTGTTCTGCAGCACCATGCCATGCTGTACCTGACGAGGTCTTTCTCCCATGTTTCCTCCTCCTGCAGGAGCTGTTTCGAGCTCCTGCTGAATGTGCCAGAGAGCAACATTTCGTATGACACCTGGGTGCAGTTTCATCGCTCTGTGCAGGTGAGAGAGGTGCTGAATGGGCTCTCGTCCTACGGTTTTGCTGCCTTGTTCTGCTTTGTGGGCCAACTCACGAGCAGTTACCTGGCACTCATGACAGCCCCTGTGCGAAATGGTTACACTGCATTGCCAGGTCAATATTGAGCAGAGTTCTGATTTTCCTGAAGGTTCGTTATAGCAGAATAATGTACGTTCATGATGAATGGAATGTCAGGTTTTGGCTCTGTGGTGGTAAATCCTCTTTTGGTGTCTTTATGTCTGTCCTGCAGGCAGCTCACAATGCCCTCTTGGAATATGGGAGTAGTGATCTACAGGCTTTGCTGCAAATCACGGGGGAGGGGGGCGCGTGGACTAACCCCGTCCTTGTCGCCCTTCTCACCGGTCAACAGACCAATCAAGAAGAGCGTATGTACAGCCAGACGGACATGCCTGCTGTTTTGTCTTGACTTTGCAGGCCTCTTGTTTTACCCGAGTATGTCTGAGTTCTTGGGCTGGCGTCCCTGTGGCGCTGAGGGTGAGTGGCTTACTTCATGGCGTGGTCCAAGTCACTCGTGTTTGTGTCTTGTTTCAGTGGACAGGTACATTGCCCTGGAAGGCGAGGGCTTCATGGAGATGCGTGTGAAGCACCTGGTGAAGGTCGGCGAGCTAGAGAAGGCCACGGTTCTGGCCAAGGTCTGCGCCGACTGCTGCCACGTCTCTAACCGCACCACCTTCCGGCAGATCTACGTGGCTCACCTCTGTGGCATGCTGCCCAGCGAGGAAGCCATCATGGAGGTCGGTGTTCCTGTGGGGTTTGTCTGGTCCTGCTGCTCTGCCTGCTTGGTGGATGGCATGGATATCTGACGGGCCTTTCAGTGGCCTTCAGTGCTGAAAGAGGGTCTGTGGGGGTGTCTTGGGTGAAGGAGTCTGCTGCCAGCTGTATAATCTGCCCCCTGCTGGCTGTTGTGTGAAGCATCTCCACCCGGCCTCCCACATGCTGACTTTGCTGTGCTGCTGTCACTCATATCAGATTGCTAAAGTGGATGGTAAGGAGGTGCTGGACATCATCTGTAACCTGGAGACTGAGGGGCAGGAGAACCTGGCCTTCATCCTCTGTACCACCTACCTGACCCAGCACCTCCAGCAGGAGAGCTTGTACTGCTCCTGGTGAGTCCAAACGGTTCAGCACATCGCCTTGGTAATGCTCAGGGACATTTTATGTGGTAAGTGTGGAATGGAAGTTCAACAGTACAGAGTAGGATAGCGAACTTGGGCTGAGAAACTTGGTGTTGAAGTGGGGAGGGACAGTGACCGCTGTAAGGAATGAGGAGCTATGAAGCAATTACTGTGGTGAAGCTCTATCCTCACATGGAGAAAGACCTTCTGACTTTTTTATGCGTTCGTTTGTAAATGTTTTTATTGTAAATTTTATATCCTTAAGATTTGCTACGTTATTTTCATTTTCTCAGAGCCATTAACAAGCTTTGGTATTTCTTAAGTAATATAAAGTGATTATCCATTCCAAGTTATTCCCTGGGTCTGATATCTTGGTAATTTTTTTGTCTTCCGGCATGGCACACAGCTGCAAGAGCGTTCCACTACCGACCTTGAGTCACTGGGCTTGGCCCTAATCTGCCCAGACTGCCTGCCTTTAATTGTGCCCCCACCCCTTCCCAGGGAGCTGACGCTCCTGTGGAGCAAGCTGCAGAGGCGGGTCGACCCCGCTGTGGAGTCCTTCCTGGAGCGCTGCCTGCAACTGGGGGCCATCGCCAAGACGGTCTGCCATCTCCTGCTGCTGGTCCGCGTTATCCAGGCAGAGGTAGGGGAGGGTGCTGGTGGCCCCCCCTGATCTATAAGCAGCAATGCACACAGTCAGAATTTTAACCTTTCTTGAACATGGTCATTTAAAATGCCTTTGGTTTTGCTGCCTTACCTAAAATAAATTGTACATAAAACAGTTTGGGTTCATTTTTGTAGTACTTGTGGTTATGTTCATGAGAAGGTTGTGCGTTTGCTCACTTCATTTTGCATGCTCTGCCCTCTACAGGCAGACGAGCTGGGCCTGGTGGCATCAGTGGAGCTGTGTGTTAGAGCGCTCCAACTTCCCAGCCAGGAGGATGCAGAGACAAAGACTTCAGTCTGCAAGACTGTGGCCTGCCTGCTTCCTGATGATCTGGAAGTCCGCCGGGCCTGCCAGCTGACTGAGTTCCTCTTAAGCCTGCTGCAGGCAGCCTACCACTCCCTGGAGGAGCTCTACCTCCGGCCTGATCAAAAGTATTACGAGGAGAATGGCATCATTCCCAACTCCCTGCGCTGCGAGCTGCTCTTGGCCCTCAAGGCTCATTGGCCTTTTGACCCCGAGTTCTGGGACTGGAAGACACTGAAGCGTCACTGCATCAAACTGCTTGGGTTGGAACCTGAAGAGGAAGAGGAAGAGGAGGAGGAGGGGGAAGAAGAGAAGGAGGAGGAGCGTCATGAGCAAGAGGGGAAGCCAGCAGATTTGGTGGAGAACGGGCAGCCCAGTGGGTCGAGAGTGGGTGTTGATGAGCAGAATCTGGATGAAGTGGAAAGCAGTGAGAGCACTTCAGCCCAGAAGGCAGTGTCCAAGAAGAAGGTAGGAGGCCCTTCAGACAGGTACCTCCGCTGGCAGAAGTATAAATTTTTCTGCCAGCTGTGCCAGAAAGAGGTCATTGAGGCGAGAATTCTCCATCACTCAAAAAAGCACGTGAAGGACGGTGTCTACACCTGCCCTGTTTGCCTGCAGACCTTCCATAGCAGACAGGAGTTTGTGCCCCACACGAGCCAGCACACCCAGATGCCTGCGCGGAGATCCCTGCCTCAGAAGAAAAAGAAGGTGAAAAAGAAGGTTGACCTACAGAAGGAAATGGATGATGATGACCTGGAGGACCTGGAGCCTGGTGAAATCACCCTGGACCCATCACTGCTGATGTACTACCAGACCAGCCAGGATCCCGATGTTCTTGAGCATCTGATGGAGCAGGCTGCAGCCACCCCCAGGAAGCCAGCTGATGATGATTACATCACCTTTGACTATATCAACACCTATTTCCAGCTTCAGGACCGAGAGGTTTACCCCTGCCCTGCCACTAACTGTAACAAGAATTTCAAGCAGTTCAAGTACCTGAGTGTGCACCTTAAGGCCGAGCACAGCAGTGGGGATGCCAATGTGAAGCACTACTTGGAGATGAAGGACAGACGAGAAAAGTGCACCTTCTGCCGGCGCCACTTCATGACCGCCTACCACCACCGTAAGCACCGACGTGTGCACTACGGCGAACACCCATACATGTGCGTGGTCAGTGGCTGTGGGGCCCGCTTCGACACCACCAATGAGCTGATAGCGCACAAGCAGGGCCATGGTTTCCGCCTCAACTACTGCTGTGAGCTCAAGGGCTGCAGCCTCTCCTTCTGTGACCTAGGGCAGCTCTACCATCATGAGGCCCAGCACTTTCGAGATGCGGCCTACAGCTGCACCAGCCTTGGGTGCAAGCAATTCTACTACTCTAAAAAGGAATTCATGAAGCACTTGGCCTCTCATGGCCTCACTTTCACTGAGGAAGACTTCGTGGCACAGAGAAATGAGAAGCGCAAGCCAGTAGATCCTTTCTCAGAGGAGACCGTCGGCAGTAGAAAACTTGGTGCCCCAAAGTCCACTGTAGAACTCATAAATGATGTGACAAAGGCAACCGCAGAGAATTCTACAGCTGGCATTTCCTCTTCAGATCAACACTCCAGGAGCAGAGAGCCCAAGACCTCATTGGCTTGTGTTGCTGTGTGCTTTGATGGTAAAAAATTCACTTGTGGTTTTGAGGGTTGTGGCAGAACTTTCCCTCAGGCCAGAGATATCCAGAAGCACCTGAAGTCTGTTCATCCGGCCCAACTTAAGGCTGAAAAAAAGGGACACAAAAAAGCAAACCGGGAAAAGACTGCAAAGAGTAAATGCCTCAAAGTTGAGGCAACCAGTATTGAGACAAGCACAGATAGGCAATCCAGCTGTGCCCCTGTCCCAGTGTTGAACCCCAAGAGTTCCCTCCCTCCTGTGGAAGTGTCTGCATACCCTGTTGCAGTACCTGACTCAAGCCTTATAATTGATGACCCCATTAAGGACATTTTACTGGGTTTCAGCCAGTTGAGTCTACAGCCTTCCGATGCGAGAATTTCGTTGACTGATTCTTGCCATCCTATCTCAGGGTCTTCCATTTCACAGGTGTCTTTCCCCAGTGCAAGTGTCAGCTTCCCTGCCAAAGTGGTGAGAAAGAAGACGAAATCCCAGCCGAGCACAGCTGGCTCAAATCCCGAGTCTTCATCAACCCCATTGCCCTTAGAGCTGCCTCCTGAAGAAGACCACCAAATAAACCGCTTTCTTGTTCAACCTTCCACCAAGCCTTATACCTGCGAGGTCAAAGGATGCACCTACAGCAGTGTAACTAGCCATGCTCTTATGTGCCATTACCTGCGGAAACACAGCTTTTCCAAGGAGAGGGTGAAGGGCATGGAGGCATTCAGAACGAGCAAATTCAAGCCGTTTAAGTGCCACGTGTGCCCTAAGAAATACAGACAGAAGTCGGAACTGAGGATCCACTTGATCCAGATGCACAACATCAGCGAAGCTGTAGTGGACCAGATGAGCTGCTCTCTCAAGAGACGTGAGGAAGGCAAAGCCACGGAGCTCCCTCAACCCAAGACTGGTCTTAACCCTAAGACGCAGATGCAGAATAAGCCACTGCTAAACACATGGCTGAAGGAAGCACCCACCTGGCAGCAGAAGTACCAGAAGAGGAAAGGGAGCGAGTGGACGTTGAAGTCCGAGTGTGAGAATGGAGTCGTGAAATCTGAAGACAAGAGCAAGAAGGTGGACTCTAAAGCCGAGCCCTCCCCAGCCTTACAGGAGGCGGATGAGGAGGAGAGAGCGCTGCGCGAAGGGCGCGGCAGCAGACGCCTGGTGGCAAAAGGCAACCTGTGCTACATCCTGACTAACTACCACAAGCCTTTCCACTGTGTGCATAAGGACTGCAACTCGGCCTTCACCAACCAGAGCGGCTTAGTTCGCCACCTGCAGTCTGTGCACCATTACAATCGGTCTCAGCTGTGCCTAGAAGAGGACGTGGATTTCACTCACGGCACTGGGGTCAAGGATGGGACGAAACCTCCCCAACTTGCATGCAAAGAAAAGGGCTGCATAAGGACATTCCACAGTTCCTCGGCCCTGCTGCGCCACCACCGTAGGCAGCATGCCACAGACAGGAGGATTCTTGCTGCAGCACGGGTGTCAAAAGCTGCTAGATCTCCCACCATCCAAGAAACGCCTAACCCACTCTCAGAGGAGCCTATACCGCAGTTCAGATGCAGCTATGCTGGTTGCAGTGCCACCTACCACCTCTATAGCAGCTTACTCCGACACATGAACCATGTCCATCCTGACCAGGCACCGCAGAAGTTACCACCCCAACAAGTGCGCTGCAAGTTTGACGGTTGCACTCGTGTTTTTTCCCAAAACTCCAGCTACAAGAAACATGTGTTCTACAGGCACTGTGACTACTACGACACCCTCGTTTTGCATCTGCAGAATACCCACAAGAAAGACAAGTCTGATAGTGGGTGCCAGAAGAAGTTGATTGTTCCTGCAACATCGCAGCCCCTGCAGTCATCACAGAAGGAAGCACCCAAGCTACCTCTCAGGCATTCTTTGAGGCACGGTCCCAAGTCTCAGGATGGCATGAAGACTGAGTGTGTCGAAGAGCATATTGAGAAGAATATTGGTGTGTCTAAGCTCATCAAACGTAAGAGTAGTAAAAAAAAGCATCCTGAGCTAGTCTTCCGCACACATGAGGAGGCTTTGCAGATGTGCCAAGATCGCTGTTTGCCTGTAGCATACCCTTGCATGGTCCAAGACTGTGACTCTGTGCTCACTGTGGAAAGCAGCATGCGTCGGCATTACTTAAATTGCCATAAGATGAAAGTTTCCAGGTTCACAGCAAACGTTGAGAAGTTGGTCAACAATGCAGAGCAGCTTGAGGAACTGATCCAGAAGAAGTCCGCTATCGCTGGAAGGCCAGACGTTGATCGGGCTCCAAATGGGGTTCTTAAGATGGAATATCAAGCAGAACCTGAGAAACCTGGTTGCCCATCACTGCCCATGAGTTTGCATTCAATCAAAACCGATGCATTGGATAGTCAAGATCCTTTGGGTTTCACTGAAGATGTGCCCCCAGAGAGTAGCTTGCTGGTTGGGGCTGATGATTTGCTTTACGGAGAGCCCAGTGGACACACAAAAGAACTCCTGACCCAGCGTAGCTGTAGTCGGGATGATAAGGCTAGGCCACCTTCTCCCACACCTCCCTTAGTTGCTCCTCCTCCACTGGATCTCTCTCCACCGTCATCGCTGCGCTTCACAATTGATGACGGCTTTATGGACTGCTCCAGCAAGGAATCTGGAGGCAGGACAACATATGTTCCCTCCTCCATCACAAACCCTGCACCCTTCTCTGCCACTCCAACCCGTCAGCCACTGAAGCGTAAGAATGAGCTTCCAGAACCCCTTCCCTCTCCCACATCGACTCCAAAGGATGTCCAGCCCCTCAGCCCCACCCCCCGCACTTTTGATCTGACAGCCTACAAGCCCATGGGTTTTGAGTCGTCGTTCCTCAAGTTCATCCAGGAGAGTAAGGACAAGGAGGAAGAGTTTGAAGAGAGCGGACCCTGGGGGTCACCTCATCGGCACGAAGCCCCCGCGCAAGTGCTACGTCGCAGGGACTCTTACCGCCGTAACTCCGTCAAAGAGAACAGTCAAAGGGGGCTCGGGGTCACCCGCAGTCGCCGGGTCAGGTCTCTGAGGCCCTTGCTATCGGCAGGGGAGTCTGTCTCCGTCCAGAACCTGCGTTCTATCCTAGACCGAGCTCTTATGGGCTGTGGAGACCTGGCTATCAAACAGCTGCAGTACCTCAGGCCTGTGGTGGTGCTGGAGAGGTCCAAGTTCTCAACATCCCTCCTCGATCTCTTCCCCTCAAAAAAGACTGAGAAGCTTCTCCTTGGGAATTCGTGACTGAAAAAATCCTTCAAAATATAGCCTATGGACAATTTGTCAAACTGAAAAACTCTTCCAGTATTTTTTTCTATTAATCAGTCTATTACTACAATTGTTATTGTTTATTATTAATAATATTATTGCTCATAAGTTGCCAAATTGAAGTTGCTCAAGTACCTTAACTGAATTATAATGGTTATAAGTTTATACATGTATTAATAAGATTACAGGTCTACTAACATGTTTGTTTTTTGGTTGTTTTGTTTTTTTGGAAAGTTAAATATCCATTATATACATTTCAGTGGTATCCAATAGGTGCTTTTTCTTCCATTATTCCCTTTTCTCACAGTCTGAGCTTGTATTAAAATTTTAAAATAAACTTGCATCCCTCCTGTTTCTGTACTGGGCGTGTCAGCAAGCTGAGGTGTTTGTTGAGCAGACAGGATTGGGGGTTTATTCCAGCACCGCATCTTACATTTGAAGTCGCGGCCGCCTGATCCAGACGCTGTATTTTTATGACGGTCTCTGCTCATAAGGTTCATTGTGCAGCTTCAATTGGAAGGTTCCCTTTCCCGTTATGGAAGGCAGCATTCTGACTTCTCTAGATTGTTCCACATGACGTTGACCATGTGTGTCCCTGCCATATATATGCATTTCACTTATTAAACTAAGCTTGAGATTGCTAGGAAAAAGGTCAGTGTAGTACAGGGAGATGCTGCATTTAAACCCACCCCGGGTGGGATGGGCAGGGTGCAGAATGGGTTCCAGTAAATGATTCCATGACATGGTGGTAAAACAAGGCTGTGTTGCTTGCATGTGTGCCTGTCCAGGTGAGGTGCTTTTTGTAGTGCACCATGGTGGGGCTTGATTCCCGCTAACGCGTAGCATATCCACACGGGGGCTGCTCGCTCGACGTGCTGCTCCACGTCACACACAAGGCGTGTTGCTGGCACTACAAGTACAGTGGCCGCTTAAGGACGGAGCTGGCTGCTGTATTTAAATTCCCAGTTCGTTTGTAAGGGGATGTCTTGCCCTAAAAGCCTAAGAAATGGCCTGCCAGTGAGCCATCAGGGAGCGCATTAAGAAAATGATCCTTCGTGTTAACCCACAATAAACATGACCCACATGGAGCATGCTGTTTTAATTCTGTACTTGTGCTTCCTCTGGCTTATTATGCTTATAGGATAGTAACCATTTCTTTTTGTGGGTACTGGTACTTATGCTAAGCATTCCACAAAACATTTAATTTATCCACGGGAGTGGACAACTTTGTATTTGCCGTTTCATTTTGCCGCCTATCCTTTAAAAACGTTCACAAGGCTTTTGTTTTTTTGAAAGCCAGAATTGACCAGCGGGTCCTTAAGGGAAGAGCTTCTGTCTTCTGTAGCAAACTGCTGTACACAGACAAGTCTGCAAACCTACAGGCCCGCCTTTGTCAAGCTAACGCCGTGGTTTGCTTCCAGAGTTAAGGGGGGGGGGGGGGGGGGGGGAGGCATTTCTTGTGGTTTAAGTCAATCAGCTTTATGTGGGAATTTGTGTAGATAAAGGGCTACCAAATATTAAGCTGGTAAATAACTGAAACCAGGTTCCAATGAACACAAATTTCCATTAAGGAAGTAGCAGTCAGTGTGACGGGTGGCGTCCCTCATCTCGCCATGCTGCTCTCACACTCGTTAGTTTAATGCAGGGGTGCCCAATCTTATCCGCAAAGGGCCGGTGTGTATGTGGGTTTTTGGGATAACTTGTAGGTCAGCTGTGGTGTGAGGATTCTTTCGGCCAATCAGTCCTCTAATTAGTAATCCAATTAGGGAGCTGCAGCGAAAACCCGCATACACACCGGCCCTTTGCGGATAAGATTGGGTACCCCTGGTTTAATGCATCAATACCCTCATGGCTTAATTGTGTTTGCGTAGTTTGTGTGGGAAGATACTGAACTGCCAATTCTGGACTGCTTATAGGACAACATGTAGCCAGCTGTGTAGAATGAAATAAAGGTGTGATTTTTCTAACCAGTGTACCTTGGTCATTGACTGTTGCAACAGTACCACTATTATCTTCTTGCCAGCAACTACTCATTTTGTTTTATTACAGATGTTTGACCTCTGAAAAGCCGCTCAGAAAATACTTACTGTTTGACGTGTTTGTTGCCCATTGAGGTCATCCTTTGAGAATATGCAATTTTCATTCAGATCATCCCTATATATTTATTCACATGGACGATAAATGTACTCTGCTGCCCCCTGGTGGCTGCTATAACGATAGGACCGGCTGGCTTGTTACTTTATTATTGGAGACCTTGGTGCGATTCCAGGTTGCTCCGAAATATGCCGCTAGTAAATAGATTTTCGGATAGTTTGTGTGTGTGTGCGCGTGTGTGTGTGTGTGTGTGTGTGTGCATGCGTGTGTGTGTGTGTGTGTTCCTGATGGCAGAACAAAGGCCGTTAATTCTTATGGACCTTCCTGCCGCATCACTCTAAGCTGATGGGGGTCACTGTCCACATGTAGACATGCTCACTTGAGATGGTTTTACTGGTACGTACTGGTTCTGATCCACTGGTTTCCAAGACCTGTCAAGTTTAATTTCAAATTTCACAATGTGTAATATAGAAATGTGTTTAAAACATGAAGCACTTAAATAGACAGATGTACTTACAGAACCACACAATGTGGCGCACATTTAATGTGCTATGGATGCTCTATGAGTTTTAGTCGCTGATAGCATCCTTTCTTTTTATCTTTGTGCCCAAATTTCACTGCCTGCCCTAAATCCACCCCACTGCTCCTGCACGTGCACACACCCCAGGTCATTGCTGAGTTTATAATAGCAGTAGCTGAATATATTTCTCTATTTTTTTCTTCTCTATTTTTTAACACTAGAAATATATTTCAGAAGTTGGCTGCAGTATGGGCCTTATGTGCAGTGCTCCAAGATCAAGACCTATGCAGTCAGATTTCAAAGGTAGATCACAGGGATGCCAACTTCCACGCATCTGGCGTGGCGTAACAAATCCTACGGCAAACCTATACAATTCCATTATGAACCTACAATTAGCGACATCAAAGCGTTGGGGTAGTTTGAAAAATCTACAAACTATTTACAAGGTATTAAAACTGTTACATACATGTAATTTTAAAAATCTCACTCCACGAAACTGACCAAAGTTGGCAGCCCTGGTTCAGTTATGACAATGCTATCATTAACGATTATTTTCTAAAGGGGAAATCCTTCCCTGGCTGCCGGGTAGGAACCACAGTCATTAAGGTCTCGGGGTGCAGGGGCGCGGACGACATTCTGTGCCGCACGCGCGTTTTGAGTGAAATCGGGGATGCACCGCGGAGAATGAGTTGTCGTTATTAGCGGCTTCACAAATTTATGTCTATTTCAGAAATTGCAGCGCAATTCATATATTTACCTAGGGAAGAGGCGACTGTAAATATCCCCGCGTTCAATTTTTTGATGCCGATTGCTTTTTACTGACATTGAAAGCGTGAAGATTATAGGGACCTGGTAACAAAAAAATAGGGAAGGAAAATGCTGCTAACGTTGTATGAACTTTCCGTCGAAAATAAGATTTTTTACGCCGTGCTTCTCTTCTCATGGACGGTGTACCTTTGGGAGGCCTATCTTGCCTCCAGGCAGGTGAGTAAAAATGCAAGCGATTGCAGTCCGGTCCCTTAATGTGCAGTTTGCCGGTCCGCTAAGCTCAAAGAAACGGGGTTTTAAAGGGATCAAACTTTCTTTAAATGGAATACCTTTCACTACATAGCTGTCTTTCTTTAAACCCATGCGCATTGTGGTTCATAATTTGTTGTTATATATGTTTCCTTCTGTTTAACCAAAGCGGAAGATTTATAAGTCCACCATTCATGTCCCGGTTGAATTGGGAAAAATCATGGACAAGGAGACCTTCGAGAAGTCACGCCTGTACCAACTGGACAAGAGCAACTTCAGCTTCTGGTCAGGGTTGTATTCAGAGGCCGAGGGGACGGTGAGTTGTTTCTTTTTTGTTTTTTGACGATGGTGTCTGGAAATCGACCTGGGTCCCAAGAGTCAGCTGGGTAGTGAGGGCATACAACATCGGCTGAAAGTGTTCCTTGTCTTGACTGTTCTGTCTCCCCAGCTCATCCTGCTCCTTGGGGGGATCCCTTTTCTCTGGGGGGTCTCTGGTACGATCACTGCCCGGTTCGGCCTTGGCACTGAGTATGAGGTGGGTGTCATAATGGCGCTTGGCATATAAAACTGTGCTGTAGGGATCTGATAAGCATTTGCCAGTCTTGGTTGTGAGGTCACGCTGGTTTTAGGTATTGACGCCTATTTTCTTGTAGATCTCCCAGTCCTTGGTTTTCCTGATGCTAGCCACACTCTTCAGTGCGCTCACCGGCCTGCCCTGGAGCGTCTATAACACCTTCGTCATTGAGGAGAAGCACGGCTTCAACCAGCAGGTGAGCCGACAGCCTCTGGTGGGGGCCCAGGCCAGCTGGATGACCTCTGCCCTCCCCCGGGGCCCAGAACAGGAGCTGACGAAGTCCTAGGAATGATGGAGATGGTCACCTTGTTGTTGAGTCACACTTCCTGACTTGCTTGCAGGTAACCTTGCCCAGACGGCTCCCTTTTCTCATAATCTCTCTTTTTAGACACTAGGCTTCTTTCTGAAGGACGCGGTTAAGAAGTTTCTGGTGACTCAGTGCATCCTCCTCCCCGTCACCTCGCTCCTCCTCTACATCATCAAGATCGGTGGCGACTATTTTTTCATCTACGCCTGGCTCTTCACACTCGTCGTCACTCTGGTGAGTTGCTGTCTTCCCTCACATAGCAGTGGCCTTGCTTTGCTGGGAGCGGAAGCTGGAGGAGTTAATAAAGCCCATTTGAAACATGCAGTGCCACCATAAACTTCTAGACATTACACAGAGCTGTATGTGTGAATGCAAATGTCTGAATCAGTCGTACTAGACACCTGCTGACTCCTTAGTACAAAGTCTGGGTAATTTCTGTGACCCCCATGTGTGATTGGAGCAGGGAATTGTTCAGAGAATTCACCGTGAGCGAGTGTTGATGGTGTTTCTATCAAGCGTGTGGTACAAAAATGCAATACAGACAAACCTTACACATACAAACCTTCTCAAGCTGCTGCTGGACATAGATTCAAAACGCTGCAGTTTTCATTCTCTGGTGGGATCTGTGTATGTGTAGTGTAACTGCTTTTAGTCTTTTCTGCTTGCCTGTGTTTCGCTCTGCATTCTTTCGGTGACATTGCAGATATGTCCAAACACACGTAGAATTGATGTCTCCGACGTACGATAAATAAAACATGGAGATTTCTGCCGTGTCTCCCTCCTGCTCCACCCAAGTGCCGCCGCTTGTCTAAACCAACTGGAGTATTTCTAGCAGGCGTGACCACGTCGGGCAACGTCTCCGGTTGAGTGCCACGTGTGAAAGGAATTCACCAGACAACGTCCGGAGTTCATGTATGAGAACGATGTAAGACACCCAGTTGCCCCACTTTTCCCACTTCTCTACTGAGCAGGTTCTGGTCACGATCTACGCTGATTACATCGCCCCGCTGTTTGATAAGTTTACGCCTCTGCCGGACGGAGAGCTGAAGAAGGAGATCGAGAGCCTGGCCCAGTCCATCAGCTTTCCCCTCACCAAGGTCTACGTGGTGGAAGGTAAGGGGATGTGTGCCGTCTCTGGCCAGACTGTGACACGGCCAGGAGATGTGTGCCGTCTCTGGCCAGACTGTGACACGGCCAGGAGATGTGTGCTGTCTCTGCTGCTGCCTCCTCGCCAAAGGATGGCTCTGCAAACACTGCAGGTAGCTTCTGAGCTACTTTCAGCTCCCAATTTAAAGAATTTCCACATGGCTGACATCTCGATAGTTTGGAGCCTTACAGTCTGCGCAGCTGACATGATTTAGGCAGACACGGGAAATTAAAGGCATTGGATTTCGGATGGGGCTGCGGCCTGGGTCTTTGATATTGGCTCGGGACATGTCTGTGGTGTTGGGGGTTCGGTGCTGCTGGTACAGGTGGGCAGGGTTAACGTGGTCTAGAAGATTCTCTGAGGAATGGCCCCTCATGCCGTTTTTGAGATGCCCTTTTCCTCTGCTCTCGCCTCAGGGTCAAAGCGCTCGTCACACAGCAATGCCTATTTCTACGGGTTCTTCAAGAATAAGCGCATCGTGTTGTTCGATACCCTGCTGGAGGATTACTCCCCGCTGAACAAGGGCCCCGAGGTGGAGCCCCAGCAGGGGGCGGGGGACGAGGGGGACGAGCAGAGCAAGCCGAAGCCCAAGGTGCGTACCTCCACGCATCGGACACGCTGACAGAATGTGACGTGCGTGATGTGCAAGTCATTCCCCTGACCTCTAACCTCTAAACTTTGCAGAATAAGAGGCAGGGCTGCAATAACCCAGAGGTCCTGGCTGTGCTGGGGCACGAGCTTGGCCACTGGAAACTGGGACACATGGTCAAGAACATCCTGATAAGCCAGGTGCGTGCCTGTGCGTTTCACATCGGAGTGTGACGTGGCCATCCAGCTGCTACCCCCCTCCATCTCCTCCTCCATTTCCCCTCTTACAGATGAACTCCTTCCTGTGCTTCTTCCTCTTTGCTGTCCTGATTGGCCGGAAGGAGCTCTTCATGGCCTTTGGTTTCCATGACAGCCAGCCCACTCTGATTGGTTTGATGATAATATTCCAGTTCATCTTTTCGCCCTACAATGAGGTAATGCCTTAATTGGTATTTCCCCTCCAGGTCCCTGAACTGCTCTTTGATAGGCAGTGTGTTAAGCAATGTGTGTCTGTGTTCCTCAACATGCTTCATTGTGCTCCTCTGCCCCTTGGCAGCTGCTGTCTTTCTGTCTGACGGTGCTGAGCCGCAGGTTCGAGTTCCAAGCCGACGCCTTCGCCCGCGCCATGGGCCAGGCCTCGGAGCTCTACTCCGCCCTCATCAAGCTGAACAAGGATAACCTGGGCTTCCCCGTGTCTGACTGGCTCTTCTCCATGTGGCACTACTCCCACCCTCCTCTGCTGGAGCGCCTGAGGGCTCTGCGGGGCCCCAAGCAGGACTGACGCTGCCCGCGGAGGGAGGCGGCCCCCCTGCCTGGCTATCCCAAAGGAGCAGCCTTTCCTCCAAAGACCCTCTGATACTCCAGCCTCTCCTACCCCACCCCCTCTCCCACCTCTCTTCCTCCTTCATTTCTGCTCCATCTTGATTTTGCTTTTGTTAGCTCACCTGAATGTCAGCATCAAACGAACGCGTTTGCTGTAGGAGAGCCAGGCTGCGACTGCTGCTGTGGTCTGTCAAAATGGTTTGGCTGAGATGCTCCCCATATAAGTTTTACTTTTTTAATCCCTTGTGTCTATTAGACAGACTATTAATATGTAACAGGCTGTCTGCTGTCAGACCAGGAGCCTCTGCCCTCTTTGATGCTTGTCTCGTTGCCCACCGTGTGTCTTATCCACTGAGTGATGTTACCATCAGTCTTATGTCAGACCTTTCTGTGGTTTCGTCAGATCACTTTGGGGAAAGTTGACATTGCAGCATTTTTAAAATCCCATTATGACTGTACTATGGACGATTAGCAAAGTTTGTCTGTTCCAGAATACTATGAAGTGGAGGCGTTTGTCAGTAGTTTTTAAACAAGGATTATGGAAATATTTTTATTATTTTAACATTTTTGATTTCACCTGATTTGAACAAAATCGCCTGAAGTCTTTTTGTTTGGTTAGTAGGAAGGGAGGGTCTGACCATAAATTGTAAATAATTGTTCAAAAAAGAAACCTCGAACGAAAAGTCGAGTATGTTAACAGCTAGGAATCTTAAGTTTTGCCTCGTATGATTTTGATTCTTTATGTTCGTGCCTGCGTGTCTGCACGGAGCTGACGGAGATTTGGGGAGAGGCCATGTGGGCGTGGCGTATGTTGCCGGCTGGACGGAGCCAAATGGGGCGTGGTGGGTGCGGCCGGCTGGGCGGGGCTTCCCCATCCTCGCTAAAGTCCATTTCCTCACGCTGCGTAAATGCGAGGCACCCTCGTTATTTCAAGTGTTTTGAGTTGAATCTGAGTGATGTACTTTCATTGGGAAAAATGTGAATAAAACTTTCACAACAGCCTTGCCGCCTGCGATCGTATTTTTCCGTGCAGACGTTTCAGAAGTTGAACTATCTCGATATGCGGCTTACGCATAACACGTTGCAATAACACTTTGTGTAACAAGCAATACTTGTAGGCAACATTTCTAAACACTAATAGTCCATCTGCATGTTAATTTAAGTGAATGAAATAATTGTAATTTTAGACAGTCACAAAGACTACGTTTTTTTTTAATACGTAACTGCATGTTTCAAATACTTAGTCGGGTTATCTTGGCCTTAGATGAAATCATTACGCTACTTTTCAATTGTATGAAAAATATATCAGGCAATGTACTAAACATACATTTCAAATTTTCAATAATTAAATGGTAGTGGGATGCTGAAACGAGTGTTTTGGACACCACAGACATTTAGATAAGTCAGGTTGATCACTGTATCTTACGTCATATAACAGCGCAGTATACTATGGCATGCAAGCGTGTAAACTTGTAAAGATCACGAAGGCATTGGGGCAGCTTCGTCGCATATCAAACACGCACCCACTGATGAAGGGATACAAACGGACTAGCCGACCGAACCATTACGCTGAAACTACAGTGACCAGTATTTTTGTCTTTATATTTTATGCAATATTTTCAACGAAATCAAAGAATATGCATTTTTTCCCGAATTTCACGAATAGATGTCCGTAGTTTCGATTGGTTTAATGAAATGTGGGTTTTTCTAGGCTGTTGAAAGGTTTCGTAGCACCCCTGTGTTAGTATTTGGTGGGCCCTTTTCCATGCGTTATAGCGGACAAGGACACAAGCCCTTCCTTGATAGTAGAGAGCGGCTCCACAATCAGTCGCAATGTCACGGCTGTTAAGATCCAATTTGAGGGGTTTAGTGACCATGCAGATCCGGATGTCATCCGACCAGGTAAAACAGTAACCTGTGCTCATCCGTGGACCCTGCATATGTATAGACGTATATGTATTTGTATTGGGACGTCGGGTTGAACGTAAGTGTACTGGATGTGTATGTGGGAGATGGAGGCCTTGGACTCATTTTCATTCACTATGCTAATAGCTGAAGGCCAATTTAAATGTTGTCTAAGTGCTGTTTGTTAGCTATCCTTGGATCAAAGAAACCCGCTACGTGGTATATTTCCATTTTTGTTTAGCGTGTGGAAAGAGAACCACATGCATACCCGACCGGCTTTGGAGTTTGAAATTAATCGCGGCTGGACAATGCATATGACGGGAAATAATTTTAAATGATTAATTTCTCTATTCATACCCTTGTAAACAGTTGGCTAAATCGCAGTAGGACTTAACTGATTTATTAATTTTAATGATAATCATCTTGCACTGGCTAGCAAAATGGCTTGTTCTGTTTAGTAACTTGAATGTACATTTAAAGATATAACCGATAGTGGAAAAGCTGAGTTATTCTTTTCCCAGTTCTGGACAATCCTGTTTGGAAAAACATAACCAGGTCGCTTCACTCTTAGGTGACGAACTAAAAGCTTAAAAAGGCCTGAGTTATTTTCAGAAGGTTCACCTGATACTGGGATCCACACATTGCAGTTCCCAGTGTTTATACTGGATTCGTCTTTTGTGTTCTTTAAAGCGTTGTGTAGGATATGAGTCGCATTAATTTTTGTCCACAGTGGATTTTGGCGAAGTGCTTGCATATTTGTTAGTGTTGCAAAGTGCCAGCTGTTTCCTGGGTCCTTTTAAATGTGTTGTCCTGAACTATGCTGTGTTACAGTGTGATGGTGTATGACTTCCTTCCCCATCTGTGGTTTAGCTGGGTGAACTGGGCAAAGGAGCAGGTAAGGGTGGAGGTGCTGGAGGTGCTGTACGAGAGGCTGGAGGAGCTTTTGGCAAAAAGCAGGCAGCTGAAGAAGAACTCTACTTCAAGTGAGTTATGGGACCATGTATGAAACCCAACATCACTGTCTGTGACGAAGGGGAAAAACTGAGCCATTTCACTTAGGCTGCATCTAATTTGCAATATCAGAGCCCGTTTATATCCATTCGTAAATTGTATGTCTGGATAACTTGAAATGGGAACATCATGATTATAGCAGAACTGCGGCGCGTGTAGGACTCACCTTCAGCTTTGTGCTCGCAGGCGTAAGGAACAGGAGCAGTTGGCTGCACTCAGACAGCACCACCAGGAGGAGATCGAGCACCACAAGAAGGAGATTGAGCGGCTGCAGCGCGAAATTGACCGGCACAAGGGCAAGATCAGGAAGCTGAAGCACGATGACTGATGGTCTCGCTGCCCTGGTGCTCTGCCAATGTACTTGAGTGCCTCCGGGGCCAATGAGATGACACTCCATGTCCCCCTGCCAGGCTCCCTCCTCTGGCAGGATGCTTCGCCTTTGTGCTCCACTGCATGTGTGCGCACTTTATGATTATGTGCTTGAATTCATTAAAAGAAATTTTCTTCTATTAAAGTGTCTTGGCTGTGGTCATCATAATATGACAAATTGCAGGATTTGTTTTGCACAAAATTAACCTGATATATAATATAATGAGGAACGAGAATCAAGATTCAGCGTTAGGTCCAGTTGGGTAGCACCTCCTAAGAGAAGGAGGCTGAACGTGGCCAAGATCAAGCTGTTTTTAATGAGTTTGCGCACAGTTTGTGTGAGATACTTGCAGACTTGGGCTCAACTGCTGATTCTAAGGTGATGTGGGAGACCGTCTGTGACAAGACCCTGAAGATTGCCGAGTGCTGTGTTGCTGTTGCCGGTGTTCCCAGAAGGTGTTTTTTTCTTGCTAGGCACCCTGGATATTATTGAGAGGAGTCCCAGCACGCGGCTTGATGGCAACTCTGGTCTGTACTGGGAACTGAGAAGGATGGCTGCGAGGGCTCTGAGGGCAGATAAGGAGGTGTTTTGTTAGAGGGATCTGCAAGCAAGTGACGGACAATCTATGGTCTAGTGACCCACGTCCTCCTTACAGAGGAATCGAACCATTATGCACATACGAATCTGTTCCTCAGTTGCAGTCAGGGTGGGTGAAGGTCTTACAGATGACACTGCAGTTGTGACCTGCTGGGCCGGCTATGAGCAGCGGTTTCAAGCTGATCCTCGGGCTAAGATGATGGACGTTTCTGGGTCCACAGCTTTTCCTCCAATTAGCTGTGAACCACCCACTCCCACTGAGATTACACGGGTAGTGACCCAGCTGGGTAGGGGAGGCTGCAGGGATTCCGGGGTGAACTTCTCCAGGCTGGTGGTACGGCTCTCCTCCCGGCATTGCAAGCAACCTTTGCTTCCATATGGGAGATGGAACTGACTGGAAAACGGGACTTGTCTTTATCTGGAAAGGGAAGGGTGATCGCCTGGATTGTGGCAACTACAGGGGGATGACACTGCTCTCAGTGCCTGGTAAGGTCTTTGCTAGGGTCATCCTCAACAGGATCCATGACCATTCTTTTGCCTACCAGTGACTGGGGCAGTCTGGTTTTACACCTATACCGTCAACCACATTCTAGCACTGAGGGTTCTGAATGAGCACAAATGAGAATATCTGTAGAATTTCTTTGCAGCCTATGTGATTTTTGTAAAGCGTTTGACTTCATGGGACCTGGGCTGTACATTGGCACTGTGAGGGCTGTACAGACTGGAGGCAGAACCTCTGCATTCGTCTCAGTTGACTCTGAGGTTCATCGGGGATGTGTTCTTGCTCATACTCTGTTCAGTGCTTACATGGACTGGGTGTTGGGCAGGGTCGTGGGGTCCAGCGGCTGTGGGGTATCTGTTGGAGGAGAAAGATTCACAGATCTTGACATTACCGACGATGCTGTATTGCCGTGGTGTCAAAGGAGGCTCTAATGAGGAGTTGCATATATTGCGTATGGGGACACTAACTGGAATCCCGAGGTGTTTTATGTGATGGGTGCTGCAGCGTTCTGTACCAGTGATGCTCCCCGACCAGAATGAAAATGGGAAATCAATGAGCCAAATGCATATTTCAGCTTTCTGAAAACTAGTATTTCTTGAGATTTCCCCCAAATTGCCCCAACAAGAACTATGTCCCTGATGTTCAGGGAACAAATTAACTAACTAGATATTTAAAAATCAATTTATCTGTATGACTCTTTTCTACATTTGAAGCAATGGCCTTCTGAAATTCAGAATCAGAATTATAAATTTCGGAAATTCCATCATTAGTTTCAAATGTTGTCGCATATATGTGTAGTGAAATATTTCTTCCACCTGCTTCATGGATTGCACGTAAAGGCGAAACACGTAATATAAAGAAGAACAGTATATAAGATCCGCAAACAATATGGCTAAATAAAAATTCAATGACCCCGACGTGATTTGAACACGCAACCTTCTGATCTGGAGTCAGACGCGCTACCGTTGCGCCACGAGGCCTGCGGCGATTAGGCCATTTTCTTCAAAATTTGTAGTTTAAAATTGTCGTAGTGCGTCTTGACGTAAACACAGGACGTAATACGTTTGATGACAGTTTCGTTACGTGAGATCCACCTAAGCTCCACCCCTCCCCTGATTTCTACACCCAGCAGCCCCGTTCCTCTTTCTTTTTCCACATCATGGCGGACCGCTTCAATAAGGTGTGTAATGGTGTCACAGTAAACGGAACGAAATGTGAATTAAATTCGAAATAGTCGAGTATTTAGGGCGACTTAATGATCGCACCATTTTTCTTCCACGATATTTGAAAACTTGGTGCATTACGTGACATATGTTAGTGAATATTTCACTGGTCTGACAGTGGTAGCGCTGAACTGTGTTAGCTAAGGTAACCACGTTGTTTGACTGATGACACGCTAACCGGTCCAGCGTCTTTAGACGGAATTATTTCTTATCCTAAGCAGTTATGTGTTTCGTGTCAGTATTTTGAATTTCGTTCGTACATTTTGGACTTATGCGGATCCCTGATTTCTGTGCTTTATTTCGCTGGGCCGCGCTGGCTGACTTACTCTAGCGTTGCTCTGCCGCAGTCTGTCGGCCTTTTTTCACGATTAGCTGTAATTATTCTGTTTTATTTTACAGCCACACATTCATAGTCAGGGGTGCATATATGCTGTTGATGTTTTCAGATGTGACTGGCTGAATATGTTTGACCTTTTACGTGTGTTTAGCACACCACACATTTTTGAGCATAGAGATATTTTTGGCTACGTGTATACGCGATTTCCATCAGATGTGCTAATCGTCGGTGATGTTTGAATACAGCCTATAGTTCGAGTTTAAACGACTATGAGAAGGCTTTTCATGCACTACCATCTGAGACGAGTGGCACCACGATAAAGAGCCGACTCTGGTGCGCAGGCTCCACATTAACTGTGTCTGTCTCGTTTTTAATCCCCAGGTTCTGCTGCTTGATGGCAGAGGCCATCTCCTTGGTCGTCTTGCCGCTATTGTGGCAAAGCAGCTTCTGCTTGGTAAGAAACTTATTCCAGGACGTATGGCGTGAGTGAGGTACTCAATTTGGTAATTGGGTAAATCAGGAGTAATTTCCTGCCTCGGAAAGTGCTAACTAGCCGTTTTATATTAAATCCATCACAGTATCTTAAATGAATGGTTGTGTGCAATATTATTGCTGAGGCCTATATATGAACTAATGAGAAATTAATCCTGATTTACCTCTGAGGTTGTTTTAAACCTAAAAAACATTGCTGTATTGGCATGTCATTGATGATGCATAACCTACATTGTTTGAGTTTAACTACCATGAGAAAACTCTCATGCACTACCATCTGAGACAGCCATGGGTACTCAGAATGACGCCTGTGATCACACACCTCTGCTATTCTAATGGTCGTTCTTGTTACAGGCCAGAAAGTCGTGGTGGTGAGGTGTGAAGGGATCAACATTTCTGGAAACTTCTACCGCAATAAGTGTGAGTGTATTCTGATTTTCAGAATAGGGTTCTTTGTTTACCTTATGCCTCCTTGTACCTGCTGGTGTGAGCAGCAGGAATTGTGACAAAGCAAGCTGAGTGGCCTCTATATTTAGTGATACCACAAGTGTGATGAATGTTGGAAATTGTTGCCCAGCTCTGGAGACCGCCAGCTAAACTTTATGCTGTATGATTACTTGAATTTGATGTATGGAAGGTGATATAAAAAAGTAGACGGAATGAAACTCCTGTTGCTGGTTCGCAGGGGCGTAATGTTGCCATTTTCTTTTGGATAGTGAAGTACCTGGCTTTCCTTCGGAAGCGGATGAACACCAACCCTTCACGTGGACCGTATCACTTCAGAGCACCCAGCAGGATTTTCTGGAGGACAGTGAGAGGTGTGTGAGGGGCTTCGTCTGGTCAGGCAGCCTCTGCAGAGGTGCTCTTTCATTTTGCATTGGTCTGTCCCATACTATGATGAACACTTTATCCCAAACCTGAATTTTTTTGATGAAACAAAATTACGGATCTGACTACTGAGTTGGGACTGGATGTTTTTATATGCAAGCTTCCATTCTGGCCCTGGCAGTCTGCAAAATACTGTGTTGTTTAAAAAAAAAAAAAAAAAAAACAAAAACTCATGTGTTAGTCTCATATAGTGCTATCTGTAATTGGAGCTGACCAGTCTTCCACCTCACCAATTAGGTATGCTTCCCCACAAAACCAAGAGGGGACAGGCTGCCCTTGAGCGGCTGAAGGTGTTTGATGGCATCCCTCCTCCCTATGACAAGGTGAGTGTCTCCGTCTGTTTAATACTCCAGTCTGCTTTTCGAGTGCTGTCAATGATGCCTTTTTTACCTACATTGTTCGATTCTTCAACATGAGAACATTTTACATATCTGAGTGGCACCCGTCACTTCTTCGCCACAAATGGTGTCTTGTCCGTCGCTCACCTGTTGGTTTCTCTCTACAGAAAAAGCGCATGGTGGTTCCTGCTGCTTTGAAGATTGTTCGCCTGAAGCCATCTCGCAAGGTATGTTCGGGGAAAAAATAAAATAATCCATTTTACTGTGCATATTGGTTATACTACAATTGGGATGGAACCTGTTGACGAAGTAAGCACTGTGGATTGCCCCCTCATTGCTGGGTGATGTACTGTTCTTACCAACTGTGTTTGTCTCACTTGCCTCAGTTTGCCCTGCTTGGCCGCCTGGCTCACGAGGTTGGCTGGAAGTACCAGGCCATCACAGCCACCCTGGAGGAGAAGCGGAAGGAGAAATCCAAGATGCGCTTTAGGAAGAAGAAGGTTGAGCGGAAGCTACAGAAGGTGGCAGAGAAAAACGTGGAGAGCAAAATTGCAAAATACACTGATGTTCTGAAACAATATGGCATCCTTGTATGAGCTGGCTTTGACTCATCAAAATAAATGTTTATAGAAATTATTCGAATCATTTTTCCTTATTGCATGTGTGAGTGCAGGGCCTTAAAGTTTGGCCAGTTTGCTTGTGCATGTATGAGTAGGATTGAATTAGCCTGTCGGTTCTCAAGTGGACGTAGATATTAAAATCTGTTTACGATCCCGAGACGGCGCTCCCAATCCCCACAGGCAAGTATGCAGGTGGCATGTGAATCCAACAATGCCAAAGAACCTAGGTTACAAAGGAATCGCGCCGTCCCGCCCGTTTCTTTGCTTTCATTGGCTGAGCCTTTACGTCCATCACTGTGGCACTGTGTGATTGGTTCTTTATTTTCTTACGCCACGACCCTGGAAAGTGGCATTGGAAACCCCGCGGTGGAGTTGCGTGCGCGCACCCATAGTCAGGGTCGGGTTGACCGCGAGGAAGTGCCGTGGACGATCGTCGGCGCCGTCTTGAGTGTTGCTCCGTGGGCTGAACCAAATAAAGACTTATCAAATTCAAATCAACCACGTCGAGCCCTTTCTTCCATAACCTGCTACGAGACGTGAACTGCGGGAGGCTGCAGTGAACAGCATTTTGTGAAGGAGCGGTAAGTACTCGCCGGGTTTCGTGGTTTTTTTTCACCCTCATGGCTGAGGGATGGCTTGTTTGGAGGATTTTAGTTAGGCCCCTAATTTTTAACTAATGCATGTAAGTGAATACCAGGTAAAAAAGAGCATATGTGAAATTTATTTTAAGGGTCGCTGGGCACCATTCAATAACTGAGTAGCATTCTCGTCTTGTTTTGCTACTAATTTCGTTTTTCGAAAGGCTGGCAGAAAATCGAATACCGAGGCGTACAGTTTGAGGGGGGCGGAACGGCTTTTTGTGTACAATCAGCCTCAGTCGCGCCGTAACCATTGTCCTAACACCGATATGCTTCGCACGGCTTCGCTTTACGCCTCGTTAAAAGCGGAACCCCCCCGCCGGCGATCCGGCAGGATTGTCGCAGTAGTGCGGCGTCTCAGCGGCGGCTCCGTTAGCTAGGCGGCCGCCGCCGGCTGTTTTTTTTTTTTTTTTCGTAACCCACCATGAGCCGCCGCTGCCGCGCGCCGGCCGTGACGCGTCTCCTCGGCTCGTGCGCCTGTGCGGCGGATTCTGCACGAGCCGGTGCAGCGGAGCCGGCTGTCCGGGGTGCGATGGCGGGGTAGCTCCGACGCCGGCTTTGTTCACTCACTCGCCGTTAGCCGGGCAGGAGCGGCTTCGCGGCCTGTCTCGTGGCGGTCGGAGATGTCTCCCGGTGAGCGGCAGCGTGTGGATGAGGGTCGGCGGCTCGTGCGCTTGAGTTAAAGTTGCAGCAGCGAAGAGGACCTGGTGTCAAGCCAGACTGATCCAGCCGTGATGGGCTTCGTCCCTTACGTCTGAGAGCTTTCTTTAGACTGATTTATATTATATTAGCACTGATCAGATACTGATGTAGTTCCACTAAACTTACACGCATTCTCGTTGTATCAGTTCTTGCCCTGATATCTGGCTTTGCTGTGATCGGCAGGAGAATGGCGGCTGAGGTGAACGGCAACTCGGCTCCCGTGAAGGAGGACGAGGAGCCTATGGACATCACTGTCACGCACACGGAAAACTACCAGACGCTCCTGGCCGCCGGCCTCCCGCAGAAAGTCGCAGAGAGCCTGGACAACATCTTTCAGACAGGTGGGGGGTGTTCAGGAGTTGGGAGATTGTAAAATGTATTGCTGACCCTCTAAATGAATGCAGGTGGCAACATGGGCATGCTGGTGGATGCATGACTGCTCTCTTAGAGTCATGTGTTTTCTCAGGGGGTCAGTCATTGTGATGCCGGACTCTGTGAGATAGGAACCCTGTTAATAGCATTTACTTTAAACCTATAATCTTTAGGCCTTGTGGCTTATGCTGACCTGGACGAGAGGGCCATTGATGCTCTGAGAGAGTTCAATGAAGAGGGGGCGCTGTCTGTTCTGCAGCAGTTCAAGGAGAGCGATCTGTCCCATGTGCAGGTAGGCATGTCTCATGGAGGCTCCCCATTCCTCCTGTACTTGTGCCATTGTGGTGGGCATGTCCTCACATTTTCTTATTTTTATTTTTAATGTGCGACCCCTTTCAGAACAAAAGTGCGTTTCTCTGCGGGGTCATGAAGACTTACAGGCAGAGGGAGAAGCAGGGCAGCAAAGTGCAGGAATCCACCAAA
Source organism: Boulengeromyrus knoepffleri (assembly GCA_026770805.1). Classification (NCBI taxonomy): domain Eukaryota; kingdom Metazoa; phylum Chordata; class Actinopteri; order Osteoglossiformes; family Mormyridae; genus Boulengeromyrus; species Boulengeromyrus knoepffleri. Next base: position 20,395,094 of record JABJVO010000026.1, on the reverse strand, counting down.
GGGCCGGACGAGTCCAAGATCAAGGTGATGTATCGCCTGCACTCCCCAGCAGGGGGCCTGGCCCCGGGGCCCTGTGCTTACCTTTGTGGCCCCACGTCATCCCGCAGCTTGTGCTCACTTTCAGGGCCTCGTGTTATTGGGGCCGCGCATCATCCCACTGTTTGTGCTTAATGTACTTTCACAAATGGCTTTATCTGCTGACTTCCACGTGCTCTGAGCTCAATGCTGTAAGTGATAAGTGTAAATTAGCAGCAGTGAGCGCTGTTCTGGCTTGGCGCCTCTGCTCCCTGCATGTACGTTAAAGGCATTAAGGCATGAGCTGGATTGCTGTCCTGACAATGACACAGGCCTGCTTGACTCCTGAGCTGGTGGAAATACCAGTGGGACTGGATTGGGGCAAACGGGCCAGTTTTGTGGTGTGTCACGTATGTTTATCCTGTCTTCCCTCTTACGGTGTGCCCCTCAGGCGCTCCTGGAGAGGACAGGCTATACCCTGGATGTCACGACTGGTCAGAGGAAGTATGGGGGCCCCCCTCCTGAGGAGGTGTATTCCGGGTCTCAGCCAGGAGTGGGGACAGAGGTAAGGACCCAAATCACCTTATTTTTCATTTGCTGAGACCATCCCATAGTGTTTCCATGTTTAGTCAGAGGCAAGCAGGTATCTATTGATGTGGGTATGAGTAGAGAAAGAGAGCTACAGTGGCAGCTATGTAACTTGTTTCAGTGGTACGGGAACACTGTGATACAGGCTTGTTTGTATAAAAATAAACTCTTATACAATGGGGTGTGATGGGGGGGGGGTGGGCAGGAGATGCTGACCTGACAGTTGTTTTCTGTGGTCATCCCAGGTGTTTGTGGGCAAGATCCCCAGGGACCTGTATGAGGATGAGCTGGTACCGCTGTTTGAGAAGGCAGGCCCAATCTGGGACCTGCGGCTGATGATGGACCCGCTGTCGGGCCAGAATCGAGGTTATGCCTTCATCACCTTCTGCAACAAGGAGGCGGCGCAGGAGGCCGTAAAGCTAGTGAGCTCATTGCTGTGGGTCTGGCGGGGAGGGGCTCTTCGGGCTGGTTCCGCGGGGAGGTGCAGGCTGAAGGTGCTGACGGAAATTTAATCCTCCCATTGCCAGTGTGATAACTACGAGATCCGGTCCGGCAAATATCTTGGAGTCTGCATTTCTGTAGCAAACAACCGACTGTTTGTGGGCTCAATTCCGAAGAACAAGACCAGGGAAAGCATCTTGGAGGACTTCAGCAAAGTGACAGGTTTGAGGGGGTCCACCTTTCTCTGTCGCCACCTGGTTTTTCTGCCCCATGTGTATCACTGGGTCTGGTTGATTGTTTACCCTTACGTCTAACAGTAGGAATTTGCCTTGGTTATCTCACTAAGAGATGACAGCTGGCTCCCCCTGGCCTTTGAGTGGGGAATGTGATGGCCAGTGCTCCAGGGTTTCATCTCCTCTGAACCATTGGTCTCTTTCACCCTGTGACCATGACCTGTTTGCAGCTTGTGTTGACACTGCAGTCTGTGTAAGTCTCTTGCTTCACTGCTCCCCAGAGGGCCTCGTGGAGGTCATCCTGTACCACCAGCCGGACGACAAGAAGAAGAACCGCGGCTTCTGCTTCCTGGAGTATGAGGACCACAAATCAGCCGCACAGGCCCGTCGCCGGCTGATGAGTGGGAAGGTGAAGGTGTGGGGCAACCCAGTCACTGTGGAGTGGGCCGACCCAGTCGAGGAGCCTGACCCAGAGGTTATGGCCAAGGTGAGACACCCAGTGATGGCGTCCACTTCACGGTTCATGTCGTCTCGCAGACTGAACAGATGTTGAAGTCCAGAGTCGTTACGCAGATGTCACAGTACCTCAGCTGGTAGTGTGCTTGGCTGTTTCCATCAGGTCAAGGTGCTGTTCGTGAGAAACCTTGCCACGCCTGTCACAGAGGAGCTCCTGGAGAAGACCTTCTCTCAGTTCGGGAAGCTGGAAAGGGTGAAGAAACTAAAGGACTACGCCTTTGTCCACTTTGAGGACAGGGACGCTGCCGTCAAGGTTAGAGACTGACTCAAGTGTTACTTTGTAGACCATCGAGGTGGCATTTTTCCCGGGAATGACCATGGGAAGTAAGGGGGGGTGGGTGGTGTCGACTTTCCCTGGCAGTCAGCCAGTGTGAATCAGCAATCGATCCCTTGCACCCGCTAGGCCATGCAGGAGATGAATGGCAAAGAGCTGGAGGGGGAGGAGATCGAAATCGTCCTGGCGAAGCCACCGGACAAAAAGAGGAAAGAACGGCAGGCGCAGAGGCAGACCACCAGAAACACGGGGTGGGTCTGGGGGGGGTCCCGCTCGCCCAGTGCGTGTCAGGCGGTCTCCATGCCGTGCTGTGAAGGCTTACCTCTCTTCTCACCTGCCGCAGGTATGATGACTATTACTACTACCCACCTCCCCGCATGCCGCCGCCCGTCCGAGGCCGGGGCCGCGGAGGGAGGGGGGGCTATGCCTATCCCCCCGACTACTATGGATACGAGGAGTACTATGACGACTACTATGGCTACGACTACCATGATTACAGGGGTGGCTACGAGGATCCATACTATGGCTACGACGACGGCTATGCTGTGAGAGGGCGGGGCGGACGTGGCAGCCGGGGGGTCCCGCCTCCACCCAGGGGCAGAGGAGCTCCGCCCCCTCGTGGCCGTGGCGGCTATGCCCAGCGGGGGGCGCCCATGGGCGCACCACGGGGCAGCCGAGGGGGACGGGGCGGCCCATCCCAGCAACAACGGGGGCGTGGCGCTCGCGGCGCCAGGGGAAACCGTGGGGGCAACGTGGGCGGGAAGAGGAAGGCCGACGGCTACAACCAGCCGGACTCCAAGCGGCGGCAGACCAACAACCAGCAGAACTGGGGGTCCCAGCCCATCGCCCAGCAGCCCCTGCAGCAAGGTGGCGACTATTCCGGTAACTATGGTTACAATAATGACAACCAGGAGTTTTATCAGGATTCTTACGGCCAGCAGTGGAAGTAGACAGAAGTAAGGGTTTGGGGAAGCACTAAACACGCAGAAACGAGCGAGGAGATTGGCAACACAACCACGTCTGATTGGCTCTGTATCCTTTAACCTTTGTGCACAAACAGTCCAACAAAAATAACCGAGGCGAGAATTGGCTTCACATCATCCATGTGTTGATTGGCTGCGAGAGGCTGCAGTCCGTATTGGGATGAAGATGAGTGTAAATACAGCCTTTCTGAATTTTTTCATATCCTTTTGCTTTCCTTGTGGTTATTTGGGACATTTCTGGCTTTAAACGCTTAAATGCTTTTATTCCTTAAATTTTATTTCTTATTTTGTTGGTTTGTATTTTTTAATGCCTACATTTAACACTTTAAAGGTGGATTCTCATTTTCAAAAGTTTTTCAGAAGACGTAAATCATGAGTAACCTGCAGGAAGCAAAGACGTTCCCCCCACTTCACACCTCCCCCTCCCCCCCCCAGGACTTGTCCCCTGTCAGGTTCCTGATAGACGGGCTTAGCAATTTGCTTGTATATAAAGGCTGAAAGCCTGAGTTTATTTTAATCTGTTGAGCACCATTGGGGAAGGTTAACCAACGGGGAGAGATGAAGAATTTCCATTTTTTTCTTGTATTGGGAAAGTAACGTTACAGTGTATGTTTAGCATTTGTAGAAGTAGGTTAATTGTGTTTTTTAAAAAACTGTTATTACGAGCTTTCTCTCTCAAATTTGCCCTTTAGAATTTGGTTTGGCTGAACCGTAACAGCCCAGGCCGTTTGTTCTTGATGTGTTTGTATTTATAAATTGTTCTTGTTACATTTCAATAAAACTCAACCATACATCATTCGATTATCAGCTACTTCAAATTCAGTTGTCATGGCCTATTTGATCCCGCCAAATCCGACCTGCCTCAAGATGGAAAACTTACGTAATGTGAGTGATCCTGCTTGCTCAAAAAAGCATTGTGTTTTTGAAACAAAATCTGTATTTAATAGCAGTTCACTTTCTGCAAAAATGTCTGCAAAAAGACACGCTCCAACCAACCAACCAACCCCCTTCCCCACCAAAAACGACAGCAGAAAAACCCAAATACCAAATAGCTGGTTCGGTCAACTCTGTAGGACGGAACACCATCCCTAATCTCCCAAAATCAGGAATTTTAACCCTTTGCTTTCCAGCATTTGACTCTTTTCTTTCAGCATCACCATTTGGGCCTTCAGAGAATCACATGATAGTTCGCTGCACTTATATTAGTAACAAATGTACAACGATCTATTTAGACATCCCCTGTTACTGAGCACTTTCTTGTATCTTATTCTGTGGATTGAAATCATCAGGGAGTGCCTCGTCCTGAAGAGACCTGGTATAGCCATGGCAATGTAAGCTCTATTAAGGCTTTGTGTCTGCTAACGGACGACTAGTAGCTCATTGCCAGCAGGGCAGCACCAAGGAGAACGTGCCAAAAGTGAACAGTCTGTGTGAACGCATCTTATTCAGCCCCTCAGAAACATCAGCTGCTTCTGGCAACCAAAGGGTTAAATCCGATTATCTGATTAAACCATAGTCTGATTATCGTTCTGCTTCGTTTGGCTGCACTTGAAACAATAAAAATACTTGTGTGTAAAATACAAACATTCCCTTCTCTATTAAAATGGAAGTCTGCAGCTCATTTTTCATTTTTGTTTGTCCTTTTCCCCTCTTTCTTTTTAATTAACATGGGTTTGTTTATGGGTTTGTTTTTGTTTGTTTAAGTTTCTCCTTTTATTTCGAATCACCCAGGTGAAGACGCGAGAGGGGCAGCGATTGCGTGCGTGAGGAACACATCTCTCTCTGCTGTGTTCTTCCCAAAAAGGGTGAGCTTGGTCTACCTCTTCAACTCTAACTGGAGTTCTCTCCTTCCCGGGGACGACCAGCGTGCCCCTCCCTCACATGTTTTGCTCAGTAAAAATGAATCGATTTGATTTGATAAGGAGTAGCATAACAACTTCCTGGTTAGGCAGCTGATCTATGAAACATTGATGGCTTTCGTCTGACATTCAGGACATCTTTGGTTGGTGAATCTCTCTTTGGTTGGCTATGGACAGCATTCGTTGTAAACCCTCCTTTTACCCTGAGAAGGATCTATATTTTGAAGGAGGTATGTTTACTGAAGAGTAAATGTTTGTTTACTGAACAAAACATGGAGTACTGTTCAGATGAGGCCTTCAGTTGTTAAGTCCCCACACCAGTGATGTTCACTGCTCACACCAAAACGACCAAGGAAAGCACTGAAGCTGAAAAGAGAGGAAAACCCCTCAGGTGCAGTGGCCCAGTGTTTGTAGGGGCTTCATCCATCGTCCTCAGAACAACATGAGAATGGGTGATGGAGAATGGATGAGATCCCACTAGATAAGGTGTGTTCAGCCCTGGACCTGGCTGGCTGGGCTTTAACCAGATCTTTGCTCAAATGGGTGGATCCAGGCTTCTCCATTAGGACCGAGGTTGGTTGGTTGTCTCTCTAAAGTTAAAACCGGCACGTGCCGCAGCTCTTCTAGGGCTGGATTGACCACCTTGGATGCAGCCTTTTGTGGCACTGCAAGCATGCTAATGTCCACCAGGGGGCACAGGCGCTACTGCAGCTTGTCTCCGCAGGACTGTCATTCTTTCAAGCATGTGCAGAACTACAAATGGACCAAATGATCTGATCACCTGCTGTTCTGATTGGCTGTTTTGTTTTACTTGAATCTCTGATTTGGGATAAAACGTAACACTGTTTTTCACTGCATTAAATATAAAAACAGTAAAGAGCTTGCTATCTTGCAATCGTCTCTTCCGTCATCTAAATTATATACACGTCTATGTGCGCTAATGAGCTAAGGAGTTTGGAAACTTACATTTGACGCAGTGAAACCACAGAGTACCGATTATTGTTAACCGGTGTGCTGTGACTCCTAGCTAAACAATCCAGCCTCCAAGATGCCACTATGCTTAGGATGTGCTGTTATTTCTTGCAGGGTAAGTATATCCCCCTCTGCACTGTGATGATTTTGTCATGATTTGAATGAAGTTTTCCCTGAGTGTTGACACTGACCAGAATAGGATTACAATCACCAACCCCCTTAGACTCTTGGAAAATTACTCACTTGCCAATTTCATTCAAATATCGAAATGAAAATCATTGACTAGCACATCTCTTACACTGGGGACAGATTTTTGTAAATGGCCAAAGGTTGGTTATGTCCAGCCCTCATTCGTAAAGAGTGCCAGCATTTACACTGAGTGTTTCTCAAAGTGCTTCCCCGAGAGTGTAGCAGCACCCCGCCATTCACTGATCCCAGCAGAGGCATCTGCCCTTTTGCACCTTTATGCTGTACCCAGGTGTGATCTTTCCACTGGGAAGCAGTGTTTCGTGATGGTTCTCTGCAGTGACTTACTGCCTGGCTGCTGGGGTTCTATGCTGGGAAAAGCCGTAGTGAACCACCTGTGAAAGTATGCTGGCCTTTCCTGTCTGTGAAGTTTATGGATGAGTTTCCCAAATTTTGCTCCAGCCTTTACGAACCACCAAGAGCTGAAAATAAACCCAGGGCCACAGCCCTCCAGGGACATTACAGCCCTCTGATCTGAAGTCTGGCTGCGTTTGGAATCACTAGCCTGGCAAACTGCTAGTCTGTGACAGTTATGGGAAGATCCATTTCCAAACGAATGGGGAATGAAAGCTGGTCATGTGACTATCTCCTCCCTTCTGGTAGGATATTCAGGTCAGTGGGTGTGAGGGCTTCCCCCTTACATGTCATGCTTATCAGAATGGAAACCACAACCAGCCTGTCTTCTGACTCTTCAGTCTTATAGAGAACACTTGACAACATGGAAAGCAGCCCCCTGTCATGTTTGGGACACACACAGGACAGTCAGACAGAAGGAATCTGAGTTGCGTCAGATAACCTCAGGCAGCGATGTGCAGCTTTTTTGTAATCTGTCGCCTTGCCTTTTTTTCCCCACCTGGCTTATCTATCAGGCCCGTGTGTGGAGGCCCCCGCCCCTGTCTTGTCACGATCTGGACTTGGTAGGTGGGGCTTCGAGACGAGGCAAAGATGAGGATTTCTGGGTAAGGACATCCCCTCCCTCACTGTTCATCTTCTATTTATTCCTATATTGTTGTCAGGATTGAAAAAGTTTGAGTTGCCGATAAAGGGGCCATTTCATATAGATTCCCACCATTTCGAGCATGTAGGAGTAGGTTTTGTTTGTGCGAGACTTGAAAATGTCCCATGGGTAACATGAGGCTGTAATCGTAGCCATTACATGGGGGGGCTCAAAGAACATTCCAGAGCTGCTTCGGGAAGGGGGGCACCTGAGGGGCCGAGCCCAAGCCAGGCAGCGTATGGCAGGCAGAGCGACCCCAACATACGTGGATGTCACCAAGCTGCCTTTAACCAGGACTGAGGGGATGGAGCGAGCGAGGCCAGGTAATGCCCTCGGTCCTCATCGTATGGATATTCCTTATCTCTCAGAGTTACCCTCTCTTTGGCATTTTGGATTCAAAACCAACCCCCCCCTTCCTCTCAGCGGCCCCCGTGTCTGCTGTGGCTAAGAGGATTACAGCGGTTGCGGGCCGTAGCCCCCCCCCCCCACCTCCCCCCCCCCATGCTGGCGTCCTGCCTGCGGGCCAACCAACCAACCCTCAGGCTGCATCAGGTGGGCTCTCAGGAGCTGAGGTAGGTTAGGGGTTCCCTGTTCCCTTCCGCATGCCCCATGTCTGCAAGAGGACCCCCTTCCATGGTTACCTGATCCTGCGGAGGGCATATTAGCGCCGACCGTGTCTCTCAGCCGTCGACACCGTGCTGCCTGCCTGGATATTGTTGCCCCCACAGTGTTTGAAGGCTGCATGGTCATGTTTTCGTCTTTCAGACCTCTGTGTTTTACTGGAGGGAATCTGCAAAATCAAGGATATCCTACAACTTTCACACACACCAGCAGCTGTATGTGAACATGTCATGTTACCTCCAGTGTAATTTTAACAGCCTGTTTGACACTGGTCTGTAAACCAGGAAGACGACAGTCCACTCTGTGTGCGCTTAGCGTGACTCGCGCCCAGGAGATGGTTTTAACCATGACCATCTCCATTAGCAGAATGACTTATCCAAATGTTATAAATTAACACGTGGGTCACTTCTGCTAACGGCCAGATCTGCTGCACCTCCCATTTACTGTACTGCACTACAAATTAACACCGCAGAGTTCCACCAGGAATTTATAGGAATTTCAAGTTGGAACACATGGAAATAAATATAAATACACCAGGCGATGCACCATTTTCACCCCGTCTACTTTTAAATGATCACTTATTACTGTTTGACTGTTTGTTTTTGTGTATTGCCAGTTGTTAAGAATGCATTTACACAATAATAAAGTATTTAACAACCAAACTTTATCTCTGACTGTGGCTGGCTACTCCCCTCTCAGGTCATCACTGCTGAAGACTATGATCCTGTGGTGTTTCTTCTGGGGTTTGGGATGTATTTCTGCACTGTCCTGTCACACTTCCAAATGTAGTTCATTTGTCACTTGCCTCGCACAAGCACTAGAGGGCGTTGTAACACTTCACATTGCTTGCCTGAGGCCCAAGTATGGTTTAGTCTTCTTCCTTGCAATTTCTTTAGTTTTCCTTAGATTTAATAAACGATTTGCTAATTAAGTGGTGGGCAGTTGGTAGCGTGCCACGTCTACACCCTGATAGCAGGTCCATTTCTGAAACTCACTTTTTTTAGTGTTAAAAAAGGAACATGCAGAGGTCATACAGTTACTCGGGGCTTTAGAAATCTCATTTTAAAGATTCTCCCATAAAGATGTGCAAGGTCATGTTAATGGGCATATAGGCACCGGGGATGCGCTGCTTACAGGGGACTTTACGGGGACGTATGGGACAATGGGTAACGTTAAACCGGACGTCAACTCAGGCCAGCGGAGGATGTTTATTCAGGGATGGCATCATATTTTTGAGTCTGTGACCTCAACATTAGCTATCTGTATTTGTGACAATGTGAGAAATATGATTATTTTAAGGTTAGCAAACCTGTTACTGTGTTATCTCTCAGGTAAGGCGGTGAGTCACGCCTTCAAAGTGCCGAAATGCTTCTGATGCGGTCAGCGTTACCATGGTCACTTATCACCTGCTCTCGCCTTGACATAAGATGCTTCCTTGACTTCCTTGATGTCTGCTGCTGTTTTTCTAGAAGTATGCTCCGTGTCTTTTTTTTGTTTGTTTCTCAGCAGCATATTGTTGGTGCTCCGCTGTCTCCGGCAGGCTTTACTGCATTGGGTCACCAGAGGAGTTCAAGGCCCTGTACTGCTTCACATCGCTGAAGTGGATGTTTGCCTAACAGGTGAATGAGCCTATTGTATCAGGAAGGCGAACCTGATCCATGGAGAGCCACTCAGCCAGTGATAAAGCAGTGGTTCTCAACTTCAGTCCTGGGGGAGCCACTGTTATTGGCTGATTGAGAGGTCATCCCAAACACCTGCACACACAGCGACTCTCCATGCATCTGGTTCACCCCCCCCCCGCTATAGTGAATTAATATAACTGGGAGTCAGGTTCCTGCTGTGGTCTCAGTCAGGCAAACTCTCCTGAGGAAACATCAGGCAAGTGGCAAGAAGCAACTGAAATTCTCTCCTATTGGAGGGATGCCAGTGAAGGTGGAGTCACTCAGCAAGGCGCCGGTTCCCCGGCCCTTTTCCAAAGATGGAGTTAAAAGTGAGGAATGGTTGTTTCTTGAAAGGACCTGCATTGTGACTCTGAAGAAGGAGGAGCCACGCTTCTGGGCAAACCCGTTTCAGAAGCCATCTATTCTTATTCTAGGGGGTTGGGGCCAGAAGTAACCTGTTCTCCTTTAATTGGGTTTGTTTCACTGCTGAAGTTTCCTTTTTTCAGTGATAAAGCCTGTCACCCTGTCACCAGCCTGGAGATCGAGGGTATCGAGCTGTTGCTTCTACCATTGATTAAATCTGTGTTCTCTGGGATGGAGTTTGGTCCATCTCTTGAGAAGCTACTCCGGGGTTAATTGCACATGTGTTTTATTGGTCGGCACTTAATTGCTTACCTGTTTCCTTTTATGGCTGGTTTGCACTGCATCTGTGCGTAAACCAGGCCATTTGATCTGTGGAGAAGCTTATTATATTGCCCACATGTGGAATCGTTCGTACATCCATTTTCTAAGGTTCAGTTATGTTTTCCTTTGCAGTTTCTATTATGACTATCTATCTATTTATTTATTTATTTAATGACGCGTGCAATGAACCTCACATTCTTGTGTTACTTATCTATCCTGTAAAGTGATGTTCAATGGGGAAACAAGCTCTGAGTTAAAAAGGGGGGGGATCCTGCCCTCTCGCCAGGGGCTTCGGTGGGGGGGGAGTGGCCCCGTCCCTCTCCTTGGATCCGTGGTGTTAATACGAGCAGGTGCTGAGCCCTGGGTCATTGGCTCTGGTTATGCAACAAGTCCAGGGAGGACATGATCAGAGCATTGGTGGACCTGTTGGGGGGGGGAGAAGGTTCTACAGCCATGGAGAAGAGGCTGAAAGGGATGTAGGTAAACAGAGCCTGTCGTCAGGCCTTCTGTCAATCGCAGAGGAGTAGCACTGTAACTGTATACGTTTGACTGTATTCTTGTGCGTATAAATCAAATACCATTACAGTGTGTTTGCATTCATCAGTATTTGCACGTATTTGCACAAATGTCATATTTGCATCTGTCACTGTTTCTATTATGATGATGCCTCTTAGATTAGATGAGGGATAGCAGGAGGCACTTAACCTTTTATTAGTGGTCTCTCTCTCTCTCTCTCTCTCTCTCGTTAATGTCTAACAGCCGAGGCCTGGGTGGAGCTGAAGGTCTAGAAGTAGCATCTTCACCAGCGGTGGTGCGAACTGCTGTAGGCCACCTAGGATGTCTGCAGAAGACCAGGGAGTAGTTGGCGTCCGCGTTTGTGGAAGTGGGCACATCGCAACAGCAGATACACGGATGTGGGCTTCTGTGCCATGCGAGTGTGGGAGGTGGGGGTGAGGGTGACCCCCCACCCCCGTTGGCCTGCACACCGGCCCTCTCATTGTGCTGCTATTCTGCTATTGAAATGGTTTCCTGGCAGGTGAGCATGGTGGGTGTTGACTCTGTTATTACTGTTACTACACACCGGGGGGGGGGGGGGCTGGGCTGACTTTTTGCTCCCGCCTGCCGCCAGTCTGCCCCGCGGCCCTTTGTTGGGCAGATGGGCCCCCTTTGTTGTCAGGTCCTTTTGTGGGCCAG
>JABJVO010000026.1:20354793-20383710 GCA_026770805.1 Boulengeromyrus knoepffleri | reverse complement strand
TGTCTGTCTGTATCTGTCTGTCCACTGTGTGTGTGTGTGTGTGTCTGTCTGTATCTGTCTGTCCACTGTGTGTGTGTGTGTGTGTCTGTCTGTATCTGTCTGTCCACTGTGTGTGTGTCCTTATCTTTTTGTCTACTGTGTATATCTGTCTGCTGCGTGTCTCTGCTGTGTGTGTGTGTGTCTGTGTGTGTGTGTCTCTGCATCTGTCTGCTGCATGTCTCTGCTGTGTGTTTTTGTGTGTGTGTGTGTGTGTGTCTTCCTGTGTGTTATTCTTTTGTTAATTTCTATAAAAGCCCTTTTCCTGGCTCCTGGTGACATGCCTCTCAGATGCTATTTTGTGCTGAATTTAATTTCCATGTTTGTGGGATGTTGGCCATCATTGTAACAGGCAGGTGTCACGCTCTAGATGCTGCGGTGCCCCCCAGCCCTGTCTCCCGTCCTGTCAGGGTATGGTAATGATGGTTGCCCTCTGGTATTCAGTCAACTTGAAGGGATGTTGATGTACTTGTTAGAATTAACGCCACACTGCTCTCTGATTGGCTCTTCGCGGTCAGATGGTGGGGAACCAGTTGTTGTCAGATGCTGAGCACCAGACTTAAATGGAGTCACATATCCTACAGGGATAAAGAGTGTCTGGTTTTATGGCAGCAAGACAGGGAGTTCAGCACGACCGAGTCGCACGCAGGGAGTCCGGTCGGAGCGAGTCACATGCGGGGTGTCCAGCCAGAGTGAGTCATATGCAGGGAGTCCGACCAGGGGGAGTCGAATCGCACACGGGGAGTCCGGTCAGAGCGAGTCGCCTGTGGGGAATCCAGGCAGAGCGCCACTCACATGTGGGGATTCTGGCCAGAGTGAGTCACAGAGTGACTCAGACATGGCAAGCGAGACTAGGGCTGAGGACCCAACATCCAGCAGAGAAAATGCCCTCAGTGCCTCCTTATCAGATGGCTCTCCTCTCACTCCCAGATTCTTTTACGCTAAAAAATAATCAGTCATCCAGTAAAAGTAGTGGGTACTGGTATCTAATTTGTCTTGGTCGTGTGATTTGATCTGTAATTTCCTTGTCCTGACAGGGACAGCAGTCCCGTATATCTTGCGTTGATCTGGACCTAGTGAATCCCAGCAAGCCTCAGCACCAGTTGGGTGGTGCATATGTACAGCATTAGTCTCCATGGCGATAGGAAGCACGTATATTGGAGCGGTAAGGTGCAGGATGTGGGGCAGGAGATGGGGGTACTGTGCCACCATGAGCTCTCAGCCTTGGCCTCTGTAGGCAGGGACCGGCTCCCCCTGAGGGCCAGGACCCCGTGGGCCTGACAGGGTGCCAGAGCTCTGCTTGGCCTGGGGGCACTGGGCCGGTGCGTGGTGCTTTGCCGATGAGCTCCTCAGGGGGCTGAGGCTGCATTCAGCCATCGCTGCTGGGCACGTGTCCTGCCTGCTGAGAGAAGCTCCCGGCTGCTCAGCTCAACCTCCGCTCCTGCGGCAGAACGTCAGAGGTCCTACGTATTGGCGGTCGATTAGTGAAGCGTAGCCGGATGCGGCATCTAGTAGGTGTCCATCTTTAACGCGACTGTAACATCATACAAGTACAGTATTATCTATAGTGAGCTGTTGCAGTTTCTCCCGACTGTAGGCTTTGGCACTTCGGAATCACACAGCAAGGGGGCGCTGTCTTGTCCCAGACACCCGCCTCAGAGTTGGACCCTGCCCACCACCTGAAGAGACTAAGAGAATTGATTTAGAAAAAATCCTGGCTTCCAGCTGTCAGTGTACAGAAGATGCAGCCTTCTGCTGGTAAGCGGATGGGCTCTGCTGTATGCAGGCTGACCTGCTAAGGGGTCTGCAGGATGAGCAGGCTGAGGCCGCTTAGCTGGATCTGACCGTGAACTCGTCAGGGACCTTTAGGTCTTTGGGGTTTTCTGCCTGTTTGCAAGTTGCTCAAACATTTCAGCAGTTCAACACATGGTGTGACCCAAAGGACAGGGCACGGGTGTGTTCACACGCACAGGCGTGCTCTGCTTCTGGATAGCGGGGTGGCTGTCTTGGTCCTCAGCCTTGTCATTGTCAGTCAGAGTGACGGTTCTATCTGTGACAGGAAGAGGGAGGGTATTGTGATGCTCTGCAAAGTGCCGTAGAGCTCAGCTCGTCCCATGATTCTGAGCTCTGCCTGTTTCCCACAGAGACAGCAAGCCAGAGTGCCAACTTCCCCCGTTTCAGTCCATCCTACGGTCAGTAGAACCCCTGTGATTCTAGTTGGTTCTGCTGCCACTGGTGTAAGTGGGCAGCCTGGCCCCCCCACGCCTCCCTGCTGAACCCTGTGAGCCAACAAACAAATTCTGCTCTGCGGGCCCATTTGCATCAGTGTCATGTGCCAGAAAACCCCTCGTCAGGCAGCAGTGGCTTGTGGTGCCGCTTTTCTGTGGCGCGGCGGAGAGCCAGATCCATCATTACCGGGCAGCTGTTGGTCTGTGTGATGTCATCCTTCAGGTCATGAGACTGACGGTAAGCCACGCTCTCTGGCTTTCTCCAGACGTCTGAAGTCAGACCAGAGTCATTTTACCAGCTGACACTACTGTCTGTTTAAAGAGGGAATTGCCAAAAGCACTAATGTGACTGATCCCAGTACAGACAGATTCTGCATCCACAGTATATTGCATATCTGCGTTGTTTAATGAAGCACAGAATAAATTCTGGTTTGCCATGTTCCCTGGTGTGGGGGCAGCAAGGCACTTGCCATCTTTGCTGTGAATGTTTTCCCGCATAGAGCAGGAATCTCATGGATGTGTCCTTAGGGAGAATCATTAGCATTGATCCTTGTGAGCTGGCGTCTGATTGACTATCCAGGAAACTGTCCCACGGAGACTCTCGCTCTTCGGCGGCTGTGCTGCCTGCGTCCGTCAAGCGCAGACGGCGTCGCCCCATGGCCACCCGTGCGTGCACTCTGCAGTACATTGGGTACCCAATGGCAAGCAGACCTGTTCAGGTGAAGGAACCTGCCGGCCGTGACCCCGGGGAGCACCACAGATTCCTGAAACTCCCTTCATTCCCTTAATCATTTTGGTGGCTCAAGTAATATGAGAATCCGCCATGCACAGATGAACCTGCAGCAGAAAAGAACAGAGACAGAATATAAAACAAAGGATTTACCATATCTAAGGCAGAAAGGCTGAGCTCCCTCTGTGGCTTAGGAGTGCTCGATCGGAGCGGGCATGCGGGTCCTCGGTGCTGCCTGGAGCTTCTGCAGTGTGGACACACAGGCGGACGTTCGCTGCTAGGCTCCTTCAAGCTGAGACGTGGATTCCCTGCGACTGTCACAGAACGTTACATCCCTGGCTCCGGGGTGGAATAAGCACAACCTGGTTGGTTCAGTAGCCCCGCCTACAACAACTTAGTCAAATGTCTGGTTTCTCTTAATGTATATCGATGGAACATCTTTCCCTAATGTGGGTCACAGCCCATTGGCCCAAGGGAGGAAGCAGAGATGCCGAGAGAGGATGTAAGGATGGATGCGCCACTGTGGTATCGCCTCGGGCAGCATCCACTCATGGCCCATGTGTGTCTGATGGCCTTTGCTGGGACAGTGTGATGCTGAGGGCACTGAGGGCTTTTAGTCCATTCTTACCAGCACACAGACTGGCCAGGCCGCCAGTCTCCTAGCAGTATATGCTAGCACACGCACGCACACACATGCTCACACTCACACACACACACACACACACACGTCCCCACTCCTTTTGAAGCAGAATGGGCTTAGCTGACTCACCCGGTGACATTTACCAGCCGCACAACCTCAGATGGCAAAGTAAACGGCCTGCGGTGTCATGCGGCTTCCTGCTGGACCGTATTAACTGCGTGCCAGCAGGTGGATTTTACCGTTTGGAGCAGCTCTTTGCACATAGTACAGTGACAATAGATGCCTGCCCCCCCCCCGCGGCGCATTACAGAGGAGTAAACAGACACGTGGCAGTGCTGGGGCCCACGGGGCCGCCGTGGCCTGCCGCCGGGGGTCAGGGCAGCTGTGGCCTGCTGCTGAGGGGCAGCAGCGAGCACTGGAGGGGTGGAGAGGCTGGGAAGTGAGTGACCCAGAGCCGGGGAGGAAGTGTGTCCAGCTGATGGGGATAGACGGAGGAGGGAGAGGGGGAGCAGGCGGAGACAGAGAGCTTTAATCTCAGACGTCCCCAGCAAGGCGTCCAAATCAAACTGCGGCTGACGGGGCGAGCAGCTTCCATCCCACTCGTGTTCATGTTCTCAGTGTCATCCCGGGTTCTGAAAAAAGTCGCAAATCGCTGTGCTACATATCATCCACGGGGCGCTTGGCTGTTTCATCACCCATGCATCTGTGCGATACCAGCAATGGTGGCAGGTGCCGCGTGGGGGTCTGGGTATCTGCATGGCACGGCCTCCCCTCCCCCCAGACCGGCCCCCGCAGCTGCTCTCGCCACGGCCTCCCCTCCCCCCAGACCGGCCCCCGCAGCTGCTCTCGCCACGGCCTGGCCTCTACCCTGGTTCATGTGTGAGCTATGCAAGGCCGGGGTGCCAGACCAGCAGGTCACAGGGATAACTCTGGGGTGACACCAGCTCCGGCAACTCGCTCAATTCGTTCATTGATCCCCCAAAATCTCATCTCGGAGTGGACAAGTTCCAGGTGAGCTCTGCCCTGAAGGCGCATCCAATGGATTTTTCCATGTTTGGCAGGAAGCAGATCAGATCGCTCACTTCTCGTGTTTTCTGCTGTGTCTTAGATCATATCAGCAACAAGTCTCATGTCCCTACAGCAATATTAACATTTCTTTAAATGGATGTTTTCCTTTAGATGCTGGTTTCTGGTCGTCTGACTTGTATGATGGGCAGAGCGTAGCGCTTTGACTCCAGATGCACGTCTGTATTTGTGCTTACAGGGCAATGTGAACTGTGATGCTAACTTTGTGACATCAAGGCCTGCATCTCGGGGTGTCATCCTTACTGACAGCGCGCTGTCACTCAGCCATCGATCTTTCAAAGCGTCTGGCTGATCCAGCTGTCCACCTGTCTGTCTCGCAGCCGCACAGGGGTGCGGGAAATGTAAATAAGCTGGGGTGTAATTAATTGGGCTGTCTTGAGGCCGTTATTTAGTTGAGAATGGTTTGCCCTGTAGCCGCGAGAAAATTGGAAGACTGAACACAACAAAGTATTTTGGGAACCATACAGGAGATGCTGGTTCTTGTAGACTAATAACTCTTAACTTTAATCTAGGAAAATCACGAGGAGGCGAGCTGGGTGCTGGTGGGTCTCGTCCTGATAACAAGCATGACAGCAAAAACTATTTTGTGTGTTTCTGGGGATATGGAAACATCAGTTTAGAATCCTTTTTCCATGCGGGGCAAAGAAGAACATCTCTTTGGTTACCGTTTGCCTATTGATGGTCGTGAGAGCAGTCACAGGAATAAGGTCTAAATGGAGTCTGGAACAAACAGACCATTCTGCGGATAATCTCTGCCTCGCAGAATTAGCATAAGCACTGACCCTTGCGTGTACGATCTATCTAGCCGTTATTTCTCTGTGCTCTTTGAAAACAACCTGGCAGATTCGGCGGGAGGCTTGCCCAGCGTGCTTAATGCCACGTGCGCGATGGCAGTGGGGAGATGACAGGCAGATAAACTCCGTCCTGGGAGGGGACGCAAGACGGGCTTCTGATCTGTGCTATTATCATTATAACTGATAGCTGTTGTTACCGATCCCTGATAGCAATATATGCATTGTACACATGTTCTTTTTCCTTAACCTTTTGTCCAGGTAGTGCAAAGTGATCATTTTGACATTTCCAGCTAGCTACGCTGTGACTGCTTGCGCAGACGTGAATAGCCGGTAGTCATGTCCTAGTAAGAAGGCGAATGAGCAGCGGGCTGCAGTGATCAGGACACCCCGGCTCCGTCGCTGGCATTCGTGGACAGCGAAGTGATGGTGCGCTCTGCTGTGGCTGGGGGTGGATTCCGTATTTATGCCGAGTGACACCTCGATGCTGTAGGTTGCTTTTATTTTGCTCCCATTTCATAACTTCAGCGGGAGTCGAAAGGTGGCTCCTCCCTATGGCTGAGCTGTGCCGTGTCGGGCCGGCATGTAACATCATACTCAAACGTTCAGCTAGCACAGTGACGCACGGGCCCTGCCGCAAGACCACGCTCTCATGCTGTCAAGCTCATTTTGGGACGTTTGGCTGGTTACTGAGCTGGCAAATACCGGAAGGTTGGCCGGTCGTGCAAGTCTCTCCCAGCATCTGTCCTTGGTGTGAGCTGACAATATGCCCTGTGTGTGCATCAGGCAAAACCAGGAAGGCTCTAGCCTGTATGGGGAACTTAGGCTGTCGTTTAGGGTACAGATCTCATGCACAGAAACCACGCAGCCCGCAGCAAGGTGACCTGAATTTCATCAGTAAACATTCACGCTGGAACAGATAAAAGCGTGTCATCGTAAGCTGCTCTGAAAGAAAGTGTCCTCAGTGCAAATAAATTATGTAAATGTCAGAATCCCATTTTGCTAAGATTACATCCTTTACAGATTTGGAAGAACAGCATACTAGAAAGTACAAAAAAGGCAAAGGCATGAAATTAATTAAAACGGCGGTGTGGGATGTTTACAGCCTGGGAATGTTTGTGTATTTGTGTCACGTGCTGAATGCTGATTGTAGTGATGTTCAAACAACAGGAAAAAAAAATACCCACTGGCAAACACACACACACACACATACAGGGTCACATGAACCTTGGCTTTTGGGTTAACAAGGGCTTTCTGAGGGAGTAATCAGGCTTGTTAGAGTAAAGAGTTAACGAGAGCCGTGGGGTTTCTGGGATGTGATGAGCTTGAGCTTCCTTCTTGCTGGTTTCACCGCTGTGATGACGCCCCTGCTTTGTGAGCTTTCGCTGCTGACATTAATCCTGGCAGCAGGAGAGAGCGGCTCCGCTGACCCCGATCGTGTCTGGCACAGACCGGGCAGCGCGTTCAAGGCTACCACCGAGTGTGCTCACGGCACGGGTGTTGGCTGGGGGGCGTGGTGATCGGCAGCTGCGATGCACGCGAAAGGTCACAGGGGGGAGGTGGGTGCGAATGCTGCGTCCGTCACACTCGGCCACGTGTCACTCGCTGGTGCCAGAATGTCAGCCGGAACGGGGCTGCAGCCTGGTGCGAGGCGATACACACCTCCCTCCGTGTTCACTATTCAGGGAGGGAGATTGTACACAGTGCAGTGTAGCACTGCATTCAGTATTCAGGGTGGGAGATTGTACACAGTGCAATCTGATTTTCAGTTTCATTCTGGAAAGCCAACAATATGCCTTCATTGGTCACTTTTTCAATGGGTTGGAGTTACATCGTAATATGTAGGAGATTTCATCACTGTTACATTTCCTGACGGGTTAGGTGCCTTTCAGCATGATCTAACCCTCTGCCATATGTTCAAAATGGTGAGGAGTTTCATCAACAAGAAGAACATCAAGGTACTTGACTGGCCTGGAAACTCTCTGAATTTAAAGCCTATAGAGAATCTGTGATCGGTCTGCAAGTGGCGCCTTTGTGGAATGGACTCTACCACAAGAGAAGAGCTTATTCAGACACAAATACTGTGTAACTGCTGCTTTCTTGTCGATTAGCAATGTTGCATTAAACACTGTATGCATCACTGCAGTCATCATTTTAGTGCCTCTCTCAGCCCACCTTGCTGCCCATCACACGGGTCCAGATGAGCTTTGATTGGCCAGCAGTGAGCTGTCTCCTGGGGCCGATTTTTGTTTTCTGTCCTGGGGAGGTCTTTTCCCAGACCAGCATGCCTAGATGTCATCTGCTGCTTTATCAGCTAACTCAGTATTTGTGTAAATCAGCCCATTGAACATCAGGAGAGAATGTTTGTATGATTCAGTTTCTAACTCCTAACAAACCCAGACTTCACGGTGATAAATGGATCACTGATTTCATTGTAACCTCTGTAGAACACGGATGTGTGTTTCTTAGCGCTGAGTGGAGTGAAGGCTAAGTAATGAAGCCCATTGATGAATGTGGTAGTTCCCAACAAGACAAACCTGGAATAATCCTTAGAAAATAGATGTAATTATGAAAACACTTCAAAAACGTCCATTTTGTGTGCTGTTTTTATTACTGAGATTATGGATTCTTCAGTGGCATTTAAAGATGTCTGCAGAGTATTTGTCCGGCATGAGCTTTGCAGAAAAGCCATGCAGGGGGCCAGTCAAGGCACGTGGCTCGGTGCCAGTTAACAGTTCTGTTGTACACCAGACTTTTGTCATGTCACAGTCAGCTCATCTTCAAAAACACATCACAAAACAGCCCCGAGGCCAAGGAATGCAGATTTCCTGTGACCCGCAAGTCTCTGCTGACACCTGGCAAGGCAGGGAGGTACTGAGTGCCATTCAGGAGAGAAGCACGTTGTAACAAGCTGATGAATTCTGACTTCTGACAGATATTCATCCATACATTTCCACGTGCCCTTCCTTGCACGCACCTCGCAGAGCTGCTATATGAGGGCATACTGGCGCACGCTGGCACTGACACTGAACTTGTTATGCCTCTAATCTGCTCCTACGGCACTTTTTGTTGCACTTTGTTTACTCAGCTGAAGTTCTGCTATTTCCTAAGTCTCTGTTCTCCTTTCTAAATCTCTCTAACCTTTTCTAAAGTCTGAGTTCCATTCCACAAAACTGTAAGAGACACACACACACATATATATCTTTATAAAGGCATCAAGATTCAAGAGGTTACGTGTCATTAGCACCGTAAACAGTTGCTTCCTCCCACTCCACTCCTTCCGCTGCCCACAAATTAAGACAAAACATCACAAGTGCTTATCTAACCTTGTGGCTTTTTTGGGCTCTTAATTCACATTCTGATGATGATGTGTTCATTTTTTCTTTGTAAAGTACGTAAAAATGGTGAAGCTAAGGATTCTGAGACTGAAAGAGCCCGTCAGTGTATGAACCAGTCTTCATTCTGGCAGCATATTCCAATTTAGTTTTAGTCTCAGTCTTTTGACAAAAATGCAATTTAGCTTTAGATATATTTTAATCATTGGATTTTTTTTTTTGTCTAGTTTTAGTCATCGAAAATTACAGGATGTTTACTTGACTAAATCTAGGCCTGCTTTATCTTAGTCTATTAAAGTCTACAGTATATGCAGCCCATGAAATCAACTGGTTTAGTCATTGTCTAATACATCATTTTCACCTTGTTGAAAATTTCACTTCGTTTTCTGTACACACTCACAGATTGGCTGTAGATTCCTCAAGGAAACATCTCTTATGACTGTTTCTATTCATCTCATTGTCATCACGCTTGCAGTGACTTTCCCTGTCATTACAGCCTCATGTGGCTTCGCACTGAGTCTTATATGTGAAATTTTATGTAGGTGATTTGTTTCCTACCTAAAGCCGACTGTGACACAGACTAGGCTTGGGCGGTGTCTAATTTTTCATACTGTCATACCCTCTAGAGATGTGGTATACAGTCCCCCATGATATCACCCAAGCCTAGCACAGACATAAAGAATCTACAGACTGACTTTAGAGACAGAACTGCATGATTTACGCACTTGAAGCCAGCTAGATCAACATTATCCATGTTCAACTACAGTCAACACTAATTAAAGATACTCCTTCTGATTGGATCATTTTAAAATTTGTCTGTTCCTGACATGTTTGTCTAGTTTGAATTCATTGAGGAAAGTGTCGGTACATTTTATCATAGTTTTTGGCCTCATAAATATATATTTTCTTATTGTCTCATTTTCGTCAATTAAAAATTGTCTCATTTGCAAATCATCTTTGTCATAGTTTTCATCAACGATATGAACAGAGCCAGCAGGAGAGAAGCGGAGCAGTGGGAATATCAGCGGAGCACGTGCTCTGAGCTCACCTCAGACCTGCGGAGGACCCTGCCGCTCGGCTCAGTGGATCCGCCACGTTCTGGTGAGCTTGTGGTCCTGTGGGATCCTGGCCAGCTGCCTGGAGAAACAAGCACTTTCAGCTCCATCTCTCTGAGGGCTGATGCTCACCAGGGGCCAGTTTTTCATTAGGGCCTAAGTAATGGAGGCAGAGCAGGGGTGTATGCATAGCCCGGAAATGTGGGTTAGGGTTAGAGCTCAAAGGCTGCCGGGGGAACAACCATGAGATGTGTATCCTTGATGGGGTGAGATTAGGCCTGAAGGACCCCCCGCCTGAGCGGCTGTGGCAGGGGATGGGGGGCGTGACTCAAGGTGCAGGCTTTCAGCTCAGCTCAAAAGTAAAACCATTGTGTAATGAGATGCAGCACAGAATTTTCCGGTGAGTTGTTCTCATTTGTTAATGTGTGTCTGCAGGTACGCCCTGGGCCAGCTGCTGAATGGGGAGTAGTGCTGCTGGGCATCGGTGAGCAATGGAGCCAGGGGGCATCATTCTTCTCCATGGTGCCACACTTCCTGTCACCATGCTGCCTTCGCGCCTGACCCAGGTGCTGACCCTCTCTAGCACATGCTCAGGTGGCCCCAGAGAGCCATGGTGGGGACCTGGCCGTCCCTCATTGTCACGTGGCTCGATGGTGTGTGAGTGGCATTAGGAGATGCTCTCCGCTGGTTTCCTCATCCTCCTTCACATGGAAAAGGTGGAGTTGGCCGGTGAAGCTGACTCACTCCTGCCTTCACAGGGGGGGACCCTGCTTGTGACGGTGGAGCCCTGCCTGTGACGTTGCGGGGGGTTGCCTGTGAGGGGGGGGGGCCTGCCTATGATACCCGGTCAGGTGTGTCTGGTGTCCTCAATCATGCTGCAGTGAGCAGATTCCATGCAGAACTCTGTACAGCTTATACAGAACTGCATGGTATCTCTGCAGAGCCAGTTACTCAGCTGCCCCCCCACCTCCTCTTAACTCCACTGGACCCTCCCACATGCAATTCCTCCAGCTTGAGCACTGAGTGAGACGGTGACCTGGGGTTGTCAATGGCAGGGTACCAGAGAAGCCAGCCTGGTCGCCCATGAGAGCATATCATCTCCGCGGTTACCGGCCTGCCGCCCACCGAATGGACCTTAATTGATCCCTTAAAAGCCGCTCTCATCCAATTGAAAGCTGTCGGCTGGGTGCTCAAGCAACTCCCCACACCAAGACATTTCTCTGGCTCAGATTCCCATTAGCTGAGGACTGCTGCTCGGCTGGTAAAAGCGATAATGAAATCAGGGGCTTTTATGTGCTGAACTGCTGTGGAAAATGCCATGGATTCTATAGACAGATTCACAAGTGCTCTGAAATGGAAAGAAACTCACTAAAACACAGTCTTTTTTTATGTCTCCGAAACGGCCGTTAAATTTCAGTTTTCGGTTAGGCGGTGCCTTCTGGCATGACAGCGCTGTTTGATGTGAATACAATATTTCAGTCCTCAGTACCATGCCTGCAGGAGGATCCAATCAGCCAGCGTGTGGCTATGGATAAAACGTGGATAGTCCTCGGGTCGGGAGCCATATCTCAGTCCTCAGTACCATGTTTGCAGAGGATCCAATGGTCCAGTGCATGGGTATGGATAAATCGCAGGCAGTCCTTGGGTCAGGACCCGTATGATATCTCATTCCTCAGTACCGTGCCTGCGGAGGATCCGGTTACCTAGTGCGGTTATGGATAAAACGCAGCCGGTCCGTGGGTCAGTAGCCTTGCTGAGTGTTTATAATGTCTGACCTCGTGCACGTGGCACCTTCAGCACAGCTGTTTCCTGCTCCACTGTGTGTTTTGGGGTCTATCCTATTGTCTGCTTCTGCTGTTTTATTTCACCTTCGGTTAGAGTCAAGTAGAGTCAAGACCAGCGGTGCTAGCTGTGTGTAGCTGTCTTTTGGGCAGATATTTGGGCAGAAGTTTCTGTGGAGTATTAGCCTGGGCTGCCCAGAACAACACAAACCACAAGTGGAAGTGCCCTTTCTGTAGACGAGGAAACAAACACAAAGAAACCTACATGGGTGTGTCGGAAATGAGCAGCACACGAGTTCCCAAGGGGGTGTCCAGGAAGTGCCTTCGGTTTATAGCCTGAGAGTGACCCCAGCCCTCCGTCGGTCACATGACTCTCTTTCCTGAGATGGCTGTGAGCTCCTGCCCAGCCAAACAATGAAGCATCACTTCCACAGAACAACATGCCCACTAGATGTTAGAGGAGCCCTTAATTAGGACTATGAGTCAAACCAATTACCACAGCTGACAGAATCAATGGCTTTTAGAGCCAGGATCAGCATGCAAAACCACAAATTAGGAGCACAATTCAGGCTCTGATACAGTCTGTCACAAAGGAATCTTTCCCTGGTTTGTGACACTAAAAACAGTTGATTTTTGGGCAAGGAAACTCCTGATCACAACTGAGCTGATGGTTCTCTCTCTCTCTCTCTCGCGGCGGGATTGTGGGTAATTGTTTCCGAAGCTTGGTCTCAGTCGGCGTGCCTCACTTGTATAGTCAAAATTTAGAATTTAGAAAAGGGCGTAGCAGTGCGAGCGATGAATCTGTTTAACGGCAATGCAATGTCCACATTTCCGCAGAATCGAAAAGGAGGCAAAAGCGGCTGTCATTGGATAGGTTCCTTGTTAAAGTCGCACAAAAAAGAAAATGATTCCAGTGAGCCAACAGATAGAAGTGATTCCGTTAGTTATAGTGAAATTCGTCCTACAAAATAACCCTCCTCTTCTCCTCTCTCTCGTCTCCCTCACATCATCCACGATTCTTTTCAAAGGTAAAGTGCAGGTTAATTTGTTTTGTGTATTTTTACTTTATATTTTGTATTAATCATTTTTATATGAATATGTTTAGGTGGGTTGGAACAAATCATCTTTCCATTATTTCTAATGGGAAAATTCGCTTGGATATGCGAGTGCTTTGGATTACGAGCACGTTTCCGGAACGAATTATGCTTGCAATCCGAGGTTTTACTGTACTTCTGAAAGGGAGCAGAAGCAGGTCTCAAACATCTAGCTAGGGGGAAGCGGACAGCCTGATGCAGATTTATGCTCTCGGCTCAGACGAAGAAAACGCAGTTGAACCGTGCAGATGACTTAGGATGAGTGAGTCAACAGATGATTCATTGTAATTGCCTAATATTGAGCCCCAAAGCCAGTTTAAGCAAGACTGTGAGTAGGCAGTGCAGTACAGTGTCTTCTACAGTGCAGCCAGGCCTTGTTAGTGGTCCTGGGCATATGGTCCGGACCTGATGGAGGTAGGCCAAGGTTCACATGTACAATCAGGAGAGTGTAGCACTGCAGGACAGAGCTTAAAGCCCCTGAGAATGTTTGATTGGGACCCCTATGGCACAGCTTGTATCATTCAGCACAGGTATTCTGATTTTAATTAGGGTATTCTCATTTTCCGATGCATTTGCCGCCCCACTCCACGTATCCTACTGGAATTAGGGAGAAACGGCTGTTATGCAGTGATTACAGGCAGCGGCATCACAGTCACATGACTTCTGCTTCTGCCGAGGGGGAGCTTGAGGCAATTAAGGGGAAAATGAAAGGGAGAATGTGATGACAGCCTTTCCTGATTATTATTATTATTATTATTATTTTGGCTGTAGGAGGAAAACAGCTGAATAGGCCAGATCAGCAGTGACTTCAACAGCAGCATGAAGAGCAAAGCAATGAGCTGAACACCGCTGGACTGGCTGGCTAATGAACCTGTGTCCAAAGCATTAATTAGTGGGTGTCTGTGTCCCAGCATCTGGTGCCAGAGTGTTGGGTCCATGTCTGTTTTTGTGTTGAGGTATCAGTCACAGTGATTAATTTGTTAGGCTCTTATAGGTATCAGGCAGGGATCTCGATGAATCAATTACACCAGGCTGTAGGAGGCCAAAGCAGGCAGCCATCTCAGTCGGTAAAAGAGCAGAACGACACTTCTGAGATTAAAAAAAAAAAAAGCACTCCGGTGGGTCTGTTCACAGCAAACTCATTCATTTCTTCCATTAATTAACTTTAGCAGTAAAATCATGTATATGAATAATTTATGAGCACCACTCGATTCAATTACTTACTGTTTGTGTTTTTTGATATTTTTCCCCTCAATTAAGTGCTGTAAGTGCTGGGAAAGTTAGGAAACGTAGCTACGTGAAGCTGGGAAGCGTTAAATCCCAGTGGAGTGAAATCCCAGAAATCGAAAGCAGTCTAAAGCTCTTTCCACCATAAATAAATAATGTGGCAAGTATTATAAATGTATATGTGCAGGTTATCAGTATATCATTGAAAATGACCTCCTGACATCACGTGTCACGCAGCCCCTATCTGATTGGCTCCCCTCCTCCACGCCCCAGTAGACGTATGACCTTTGTACGTTTGTTCACCGCTCCTGACATCACGTGTCACGCAGCCCCTATCTGATTGGCTCCCCTCCTCCACGCCCCAGTAGACGTATCACCTCTGTACGTTTGTTCACCGCTTGCTTATAGTCTAGTTCTCGTTAGTAGAGTCCTTGTTGCTTTTTTGACTGTGGCACAGACTCCCCAGATCCCTGAGCTTAATCTGTTTTGTCAGCTTCTTTGTGAGGGTCTCTTCTGAAAGGCATCTGCCCGGCTTCTCGGGGAGCGTGCTTACCTTGTGGTGCAGAAGATGATGCGGCCTGGGTCGTGGGCCGCGATCACAGGCCGCCGGTCAGAAGAGTTAGAGCAGCTACTCTGGAATGGGAGTCTGTCCTGAGCTCAGGGGAGACTGAGGTTTATACAAGATGCTCATGTTTAAACAATACAACAACGATAATGTGAAAATCATTCCGGAAAGCCAAAACACTGGGGAAGAAACGTGAGAGGAATTTGAGTTTTGCCTCTGTGGCTCAACACTCACAGACTCGGTGGCTGTCAGTGTGTACAGATGAACCGATTTTACGCCATCAGAGTCGCTTTATTGGAACCCATTCCGAAAGAAAGACAAGCACACAAAGGGTGTCTTTGCTGGGCCTTACCTGGGGGGATTGACGGCTCAGGGCCGTCAGGGATACACATCTGTGAACTTCTTCAGCCAAACAGCAGCTGTGCCCACATTCTTCATGCTCAGAGACAGAGCTGTCTACCACTCACATGCTCTCACATGGAAAGCAGATGCAGCTTGGCAGGTATGATGAGGAATGTCTGGCTGCTGGGGTGGAGCCCCATACCTGCCCCCCAGTCAAAAACAGGAGGGATTTGGCTAGTGTGAAACTGGGAGAGAAGCAGCCTCATGGCAGACTGGGATCTGAGTCAGCCAGACAGCCTGATTTTCCAAAAAGAATGAAGCAGACAGTTAGCTTACAGACAGGCATACAAAATGAAGCAGGCGGGGACAGAAATGAGTATAGAGACGCACATGGGGAGGATCGAGACAGCACAGAGTCAGGGTTTCTGAGGGCATGATATGGAGGCGGGGTTTCTGAGGTGATGACACGGAGGTGGGGTTTCCTAAGGGACGACACGGAGGCGGGGTTTCTGAGGTGATGACACGGAGGTGGGGTTTCCTAGGGGATGACACGGAGGCGGGGTTTCTGAGGTGATGACACGGAGGTGGGGTTTCCTAGGGGATGACATGGAGGCGGGGTTTCTGAGGTTAGATCTATACAGTCAAGTATCTTTAAATACAAACCCTCATTTGTCAGAAGGAGACATTATTAGAATAGTGTGTGTCTGTCATTATCTATGACCCTTTAATGGTGATATCGGTAATAAATTTATCAGACCTTTTACTCTGCCTGTTTTGATAACTTGAAACACTGTTTTCAGGGCCCACTGTGGCTGAGGATATTAAGCAGGGACTCTGCAGGGTCTTCCATCGGGTCACAAGCCTCCGCGTGTCTTTGCTATATGCTGTGAGGCAGCAGCTATCTGGCAGTGAAGGAACCAAAAGACCGCCGGTCTGGCCCTAGCGGGTGGACAAGAGCTGATGTTCCGTAGAATTTAGGAGACGTCTGATGGATGGATGGACTGATGCTTCTGAGTGTGGATGTATGGACTGGCTGGGGTTATGGATATAACCACAGGGTCGCTTTGGGCACAGTTACACACTAGATATACAGTGACTCAGCACATGGGCCTGTGCTCCGGGGAGGGGAGAGATCCAGCCCTGTCACAGGCACTGGTATTAGACGACAGCATCTCCAGCTGGCCTTGGGAATGCACTGCGTTGGACCTGTTGAAAGCACAGCACTGCTGCTGTGTGAGAGTGAGAATGGGCTGGCCTGGAGTCAGGACTCTGCAGATAAGGAAGGAGTAGATCCTCCCCCCAAGTCCCAGATGCTGGATGCCTCATGACCACTGTCAGCGCTTGTTAAAATGTATAATGGAACCAGCTTCTTTCACCACCGTTCTTTTTATTCTGTGCTTTTTTTTTGCCAGGAAAATTAATTTCCTCTCCTACTGGGGCCAGTGAAAGTGTCTCTGGTCTGGACGAGGAGATTTTCCCATCCTGGGAGGAGGGCGTGCATGACAGAGGTTCCACACCATATATCATTTACCTCTTTTCCGCTATTGCCGGTGCCAGTGCGGCACGCATGTCAGTGTGATCGCTTGTCAGTTAGAGCTGAGTGAGCGCAGTGCGCAGTTGCGGACAGCTAATCAGCTAATCTCTTTTGCTAATCACTGGAAATCTGAAAGGATGGATGTTAGGAAGAGACCAGGCGGGGCTGAAAACGTCAGACTGTTTGAACAGCTTGAACTACTTATTATTTATTTTCTTTCTTGAAATGCCAGTAATACATATATATCGGGATAATAATGACTTGAACTGTGGCATCATTTATCAAAATTTCCCCAGAACGAGGACAAAATGGGCTGGAACTGGCCATAAAACTTCCGGGCTGAAAATAGGTGCCATGCACTCTGTGCTTGTTCTCAGGTGGTGCTGAGAAGTGGCTGGCATTTCCATGGGCTAAAAGTGGCGTATATCAGGCAGTGAGTACGGGTACCACGATGGGCATGTAACATTGGAGTTCGTTAAATAATGCCAGACGGAGGATGTTTAGGCTAATGCCAACTTCAGCTAGCATTAATCAAAGCATTCTTTTTTTTTTAGAAAATGTTAGCTAGCTGCTACATTGCAAAGCATTACTAATATTTGTGATTCTTTGCTGAAATTCTGCTGTGTAGATTTAACAGTTGTACAGACGATGGGCGTCATTAGTTGTTTTGAGATTTCCATGGACTGGCCATTAGTGGGACACAGTCGTGCCTGAATTCAATTGGACGCTGTTCATGCAGAACTTCAGTTTCATCAGAGTCATTTGATTGCATATGTAAGTATCTCAAATAGGGAGGGCAAGCACCAATTAAGTGTATCTGTAAGGAAACGTGTCACAATCACACTTTGGCTGCTGGCTTCCAGCAATGAATACAGAACAGAGGGGCACTTAAACATTTTCCATCTTTTCCATGGTCGTATTTCCAACAAATGCAGCGCTGCAGAAGTTTACAGCGTACTTTAGCCCCTCTCCGCACGCAGACGTCCCGGGTTCCTAGTCTGAGACCAGCAGTTCTGCGGAGCCAGTGTTTCAGGCACAGCACCAGTTAATTGGCATTGGAATAGCGTGGAACCAGTTCCAAATTAGGCACCAGCTTGGTGCCAGGCCTTCCTGACTGATAGTGCTCTATTGCTGACTGTACAGCTCCGGGCTGTTTCGCACTAGATGGCAGGATCAGCTTACGGCCATGACTCGGCAGCACAAACGCAGTGACTTTATGTTGGCAGTCACACAGATTGCCTTTAGT
The DNA here is from genome assembly GCA_026770805.1 of Boulengeromyrus knoepffleri. NCBI lineage: Eukaryota > Metazoa > Chordata > Actinopteri > Osteoglossiformes > Mormyridae > Boulengeromyrus > Boulengeromyrus knoepffleri. The sequence goes on along the minus strand of JABJVO010000026.1, from coordinate 20,366,020 downwards.
CTCTCACCACTGAAGCCCATGATTAAACCGGCGGGGGCTGATGGGAGGGGCAGTCATAATTGACACATGTAAACTTAAATGTACTGAAACGTCTTCCCCCTAAATCTCCCGCTTCCGGAACTGAAGGCCGCTGAACCTTCTGGCAGAATGAAACCCCGGGAAATTAATGGCAGTTCACTGCCAGTAGCTTCTGGCCCTTTGGCCTAATTAGAGCAAAGGCGTTAAAGGAGGGAGCGCAGGATGCGCTGTTAGACTCTGCAGTATGTACTCAGTCCTGATGCCTTTGGTTTGCATCTCGTGTTGCTGTGACCCCGTGCTGCTTACAGGAGGAGGGTGTGGAGCTTATGTTGAGTTATATCTGCCTGACCGAAAGCAGAAAGCACAGACAGGTAGGCCCTCTGGTGCAGGAGAAGGTGGGCAGCTCTCTGTAGGTGAAAGGTCAGCCTTTACACCCGGCCTACTGCCAGTGCGAGGAGCACGGCTCTTCAGGGCTTTTCAGGTAAATCACATTCCTACATAGCAACTGATTCTGGGCCAGATCCGCCTGCATCTCCTTAAATCTGGATGCCAGTGACATTGGTGCAGGAGAGTCTGCACCAGAATCTGTCCAGAGTTCTAAACGATTACAGCTGGTCTGTATGCACTCTGCAGATCCGGCGCGCATTCGCCTGACCGTATATGTATGATCACTCACTCACCAGACGCACAGCTGAAAAGCTAAGAATCTGAAGGACAATCGCCCCACATAGAGAGATGAGTCTGAACCGGGTCTGGGCCAAATGTTGTTCAGAAATAAACAGATAAGGGCCACATATGGGCCAGATTTACATTGAATGTTAACAAATCTGGCCCGTATGAGCACCAGAAGTTAAAATCAGAGCAGCTTCCTGTGGGGGCGGTGAGTGGTTCTAAGGGCTGGTTCAAGCCCTGGCCTCAGCAGAGAATGTCACAGATTGCACAGCTATGAAGGATGAGATGATGGGAGTGAAGAGAAGCGTTCCAACATATATGTACTTGTGTAAATGAAGCATGTTTCTTTGTTAAATGTGACTCAGACTAATTTTTTCTAGACTGACCGCCAACCTGTTCTGCTCCTGAATCTTCCCTTTGCGGTTGGCAAGTGGCTCTGTGCTCGTGAGCAGGAGGTCCCTGGTTCGAGTCCCAGCCTTGGTGAAATGTCTGCATATCTGGGGGCCCTTAATCAAGGCCTTTAACCCCCACCTCTAGGGGTGCTGCATGTTGTCTGACTTCTAAGCTATGGGGAAGGTGTACGAGAAACATTGTAGCTTTGTTTACAGCTTGGAGGTCACAGTGCAGGGCCACCTAATGTGCAGTGCTCTCTGCTGAGGCTTGAACCAGCAACTTTTGGATCTCAGGCACAGAGGCTTAGCCCACAGAGCCACTCACTGCCGCCGCTGGAAGCTGCTCTGAATTTAACTTTTGACTCTGGTGCTGATACTGGCCATATTTGGTAACATTCAGTGTAACTCTGGCCCACATGTGGCCCTTATCTGTTTCAAATCCAGAAAGCGGATTCAGACCAGTATTGGTCCGTTGTGTAAAAAGACCCTGGGCCAGATCTAGTTTATGGATCTGCGGGCAATTTCTGAACAACATTTGCCCAAATGCCGTTTCACCCAGCCATCCCCATGGTGCATAGAATATAAAATATAGAAAAATATAAACAGAGATTACACACTTAAGTACCTTGAGAGCTATAAAAAATTCTGTACACAAATTAAATACCTATAAAAATGTCTGTACATTAAACAGGGACAGCAGGAGGACATATGATCCGGTTCAGACGTGGGTTGGAACAGAACCGGAAAATATTGTTTTCAGACAATGCAGAATGATCATGACTTTTTCAAATAAAAGCTGTTGCTTAGCTGGGAAAGTGGGCACTGCTGAGTGTGAGGCTCCTGTGCCACGTGGGCTGGCTTCTGGACAAAACCGTCTCCATAGAAACAACATATTTTTTTTCCAGAAACTTGAGACTTGAGGGATAATAAAAAATGGCCGTGGGGAAATGTAGCCCAGGCGAGACCAGCTCCGCACAGGGGCAGTTTGAGCAGCAGAGCAGACGGTCAACAGGTGGCGCCATTCACCACAACAGAGTCCCGTGATGACGGCCCAGCTTGTGTAAAGACAAAAGTGGGGGATTTATGAGGAGGGAAATTATCTGATTCCCAAAACCACACTGGAGATCCCCCAGTGGTGCCTTCATGGTGTCCCAGCACATGTGAGGATGCGGAGAGCCCCTCACAGCCAGCATGGCCTCTCACGCTGCCTCTCACGCGGTCTTTCACGTGGTCTCTCACGCTGCCTCTCACGCGGTCTTTCACGCGGCCTCTCACACAACCTCTTAGATGGGCCCTCATGCTGCCTCTCACGCGACCTCTCATGCGGCCTCCGCCCAAAGCTCCACACAGATGGACATAACATCAGTAAACGTGCACTGGGGGCAGTGTGTGACTCAGTGGGCTAAGCCTGTGTGCCTGTAATCAGAAGGTCACCGGTCCAAACCCAGCCTCAGCACGTCTGCAGGTCCTTAAGCAAGGCCCTTAACCCCCAGCTCCCTGGCCCCCCAACAGGTGGCTGCCCTTCACAGACAGCTTACTCTACAAAGAGCATGTTGAGGGAGGTGTAAAGACAATTTTGTAAACAAACTCACAAAACACTATCCCAGACTAAACCTCGCTCTCAGAACCCTTCTAATTACCACAATCGCTTAATGAGAATGACCATGATCAGGATGGAGGAGGCGTAGATATAGCTCAGTGGTATATCAGCTCCACTGTCCAAGCTTGCTGCTTGTGGAAAATAAGCCCTTTCTGCTGGTGTAGAGGGCAAGGCCTTCAGGATGATAGGAAGATACCTCAGCAGTCTCCAGAAAGGCTCTGAGGCTCCTGTGAGATCAAAGTGAGCATGGCAGGGATTACTATCAGGATGCCCCCCCTGAAGCATGGCAGACAGAGTGTTTAGCAGTGGAGGGGTTGGCTCACCTCGGGCGTGTCAGGACTGGCTGGGAGGCTCCAGTCAGCAGCATGCAGACACAGGCCAGTCACACATGTGTGTGTCTCTCTGTCTGCTGTTCACTTGCTCCCTCCTTCTATATTCCATCTTAACAGATGGCCTAACAACAACTCAGCTATATTTCACTGTTACATGCTAAAGCATTCTGGTAGCATGTTATTTTTGTTATACAAGTTACATCATCACCATTTGTCACACTTTCTTGCTGTAACAGGCCGTTCCTTAATGTTGTGAGGTCACACTACGGCTGCCAGTGTTGCCTTCCTGTGAGTCTGCAGCCAGCGCCAGACCCACATCCTTTAGTAAACAATATGCTGCCATCTAGTGCCTGAAGTGAAACACTGCATCGTCCTTTCACAATCACTGTTGGGGAGTCCAGTTCACAAGCAGAAATGCAAATTAGGGAGATGGCAGTTGTCAGGTGTATGCAGGGGAGGTGGGGGGGGGGGGCAGAATGCCGTAATTGGTGGTGAAATATGCTGCTGTTCAGAGGCAGAGTAACAGGATGTAGTGTCTGACTGAAGGAGCTGTTTTTAAGAGTTTAAGGAGGCTCATTTTGTAAGGTCTTACATATTGGAGTAATCTGTCAGGGGGAAAGCAGCTGCCAAACTAGGGACACAGCTGGCGGCCGCCTGCACCTCCGCTCGCTCTCTGGCTACGCCGGCAGCCTGTACCAGACAGCCCAAGGAAAACTCCTGCTTTTGTCTTCATGTCAGCAATTAGGTGTGTTTGTTTTCTGCAGCTGTATTCATTAAAGCAGGGAGGCTTTCATCCATCCGCTCCCTGAACGATTCATTCAACAGGCTTTGGTCCATCTCCAGCATCCCAGCCTTCCTCTCTTTCTTCAGCATTTTAACTGGATTGGACCCTGTATGTGTAAATGCTGTAAATCAAAAAGTTAAATTAAATTTCCTAATTGGTTTCTGTGGGACGGGTAAAACAGATTTAAATTGATTGCCTGTAATGGCCTTTTGTGAGACTGCAACAGCTTCCCGTTCAAGGGGGGATTTAACAAAACCAATTAATTTACACGGCTCGCTCTCTCCCTCTGTCTGCGCTCCCCCCCCAGCAGCAGAGGTGCCCGCTGCGGACTGCTGGTCACTCTATACAACCTCCGGTGTCTGTAATTTTCTGTGAACTGAGTGCAGTACTATGTGTGGCCACTGGAGGCCGCCAATGTAATGTAGAGTGACAAAGACCACGAAAACCGCTATTAAGTCCAATAAGGTGGCTCCAGTTAACTGTGACGTAACCCTGAAGCCTGGTTTAAGGTTTCAGTGCAGGTTGGTCTTTTGAAGGGTCAGAATTCTGTCAGCATGCTGGTCTTCAAACAGGAGATCATGTATGGGGTACAGCTTCACCATCATCACAAGCAATGAGTAACCAGCACTGCCAAATTGACGGAATCAGTATATATGTGTAATTGTATGTATTTGGGGGTGTGTATATATTACATGGTGGGGCCCAAATGTCCCCAAATGTTTTTTTTTTTACCTTGTAAGGACCAATTTTTGGGCACCACAAGGGGAAACTCAATTTTGTGAAAATCTGTGACAGCAATCAAAAAACGAAAAGTGCCGAAGGTCTTAGTTAGTTTGGTTATTAGATACTATAATAAACGAACGACCGATACATTTTGCATCAGGATTTAGCTCTAAGCTGCGTCTCAGTTAGAAGGGGATGTATCTTCCTCGGGCAGGGTCCCTTTAAGAGGACGGAGGCCGGGCGGACCCCCGCCACGGCTGGAAGGGGAGGTGAAGGTCACACTTTCGCTCACAATCTGATTACCCACCACTAATTCCTAACTCATTTTCTCCACAATCTCTGGGCAAATATTATCCGAACTAGAGGTAATGTGACATTTCAGAAGGGCACATTAAAATCGCTAAATACATTTTCATTAATTACATCGAGGGCAACTGTTTGCCCATGATTAAAACAGATGTCTTCCATTTCCCCGAGAAAGGAAAGGCAATCATTTCCGTGAAGGCATTTTCTGTAAATAACAACATAGAAGCTGAGAGCGAAAATTACAGCGGACGGGAATCAATCGGCAAACACTGACAGAAAGGTGGAAAATTATCTGCAGGTAGATGCAATATTAATAATTTAAAATATTATGTGGGAAGTCTAATGAGCAACGAGGAAAGGAGAGAATGTAGCCAAGAGCACCGAGGACGGTAAAAGGCGCAGTTATATATTCGGATAAGTGGTTTATATGTATATGTATGCAAAATACGGTTAAAAAATAATGAATAATGATTGCTCCACAACGTCAGATTCAGCAAGCTCCCTCAGCACCAAAACGATCTCGCAGAAAGATCACATGAGCCTCACAGACATTTACAGCGGAGTCTCTGCTGCGAGGACAAGCTTAGGGCTTTGATGTAAATGGCGCTTATCCAGTTTATCCGGTTTGAGGCTCTGTGATCCGGAGCCAGTCCGGTCATTCCAGCCCGGTCACATCCATGCGCGGCTGTCGGCCAAGTTCGCCTGAGTGCGCCTTGTCTCTAAACTCTTGGCTTAATAGGTGCCTTACGTTTTCTCCTTGCCGTGGCGACGTCTACTAAGACCCTGACGTTACAGACTTTATTATGGAGATAAAGACGCGGTTTACTCCAGGCTCCCATAAACCAGACCAGTCAGTTTTGTAATTTGTCTCATTAATCTGCATATGTATTTTCATAATTAAGGTTAATAGCCATTAAACTTACTGGACTATATGAGCTGTATGTATTATAACATTAATAAGATTATCGTTTGCATTTTACGGAATAATTCTTCCAACGTTCCTGTGGAGTAGTTTAAGTAACAAAAATCCCTTTCGCACGGTTATGTTTCTCTGAAAACACTCAAAGACACGTGATTTCGCGACTTCTCTGCGCAGTTTAAATCAGCGTATACCCTCGCTCGCCAGAAGGGGGCGCCATAAGATCCAGTTTCACACACCAGTATATTGGATCAGCACAGCTTTCATCCCCCGAAATCTGCGTTTAATGCCAGTGATTAGACTAAACTTCAGTTCAGTTCAAATCAATTTTATTTGTATAGCACATTTTCAATACATTACATTGTGTTTTACATTATCCCTGCCCAAAGCCCCCCAGTGAGCAAGCCAGAGGTGACAGGAGGAAGGAACAACTCCCTAGAAGGAAGAAACCTTGGGAGGAACCAGACTCAAAGGGGGAGCCCATCCTGCAGGGGGCAGCAGAGGAAGCCCTAACCCTAACCAGACCCAAAGGGGGAGCCCATCCTGCAGGGGGCAGCAGAGGAAGCCCTAACCCTAACCATCCTGCAGGGGGCAGCAGAGGAAGCCCTAACCCTAACCAGACCAGTGGTACAGCAGCCACAGGCAGGATGAACGGCCCGAAAGGCGTCTTTCCTGCCCACTATGGAACAAACTGATTTAGATATGCAAAGTAAAAATATATAGAGTAAATGGCCCTTAGAAACATTGCTACTTGTTGGGGTAACCGCTGTTGTACCTTTCTCCTGTTCAAGCTGAAGGGGATCCATTAAAAGTGCAGCTGTAAACGAGGTAATATGTGCATTAACATGCAAGTATGTGTTATTCACCATGTTTCTACTTTAAGAGCAGTGTAGCCAGTTTGTAGATTTTGAAATCTCAGATCTGTCTCTAGGATGCTGACCTGTGACCTGTTTGACCTGTGACCTCTTTGACCTGTGACTGTGACCTCTCTCTCCCGCAAGCCCATCCTAGCAGCTCATGTACCCCTTCTGCATGCAAGACTGTGTTTTTTTGTTTCCATAGAGTTTATCATCCTTGCACCCCTGGATCTGAAAAAATGCCTTCCCTAGTCTCCATAGACGAGGGCTTGGACAAAGGAAAGGGAGATACAAATTCTTAAAGGGTTCATGTGGGTACAGAAGGGGGCAGTGTGGTTACATTCATGCAGATAGTGATAGGAAGCAGGATGAACAGCAAAGAGAGCAGCCTTTTAAAGGAAGATGTACAAGTCTCCTCAGGAGGAGGAAGAATGCACAGGGAGTGCCTGTCTGTCTGTAGCAGCACAGGCCATGAAGCACGGGAAGTGCCTGTCTGTCTGTAGCAGCATAGGCCATGAAGCACGGGGAGTGCCTGTCTGTCTGCAGCATGTCAGCCAGGCCATGAAGCACGGGGAGTGCCTGTCTGTCTGTAGCAGCACACGCATGTCAGCCAGGCCATGAAGCGTGTTCACTAGGATGGTCAAAAAAATTTAATTCACGAGACATGACCTCCCCAGCTCTAATTTTGTTTGTCTGGCCACTGTTAGGTTATGATAAAATACATACTTTACATAATTTACAGATGAAAATGGGCCTGTTGCCTTTGCATATGCATCATAAAGCTTCATCAGTATGCAAACCCCGGACTCTATCCGCTGATGCGCTATTCTTGCGTGCTGCCAAATTCCTAGGACTTTGCACATGGCCAGATGAGCTGCTTCTTTCAAAGCAGCATGTTTGTCAATGTGGAAATTCATTGGTTGGAAGATCTGGGCAGTTCATCAGTCCCCTTCCCTAACAGCCATCGTTCAGCACTGCTTCTAGTCTTTGCTATTCTTCTTAGTTTGCCAAACAGTTTATGTCCTAAAATGTGTCAAAACTCCTGTTTTCAGTTGCCTGTTTATCACTATTCTTACCTTCTTCTTTGCAGTATAGTATTAGCATTTGTTATTATTCTCCTAACAATATGTAACGCCCTCCTCGCCATCCGACCCTCCCTCTAACGAGCCACACCTGTTACACGTCTGTCTTGCCTCTGATTCCTGCCCCTGGGTGATTCACTCCAGCTGCCTCTCTGTTACTTGTAGCCCACCTGCAAATCTGTAAGTAGTAATTGACTGGACAAGGAGGCAACATCTGTCTGTTGCTGGCAAATGACTATGAAGCAACTGACTCCTCCCTGTTTCCAGCATTTCTTCACACGTCTGGCAAGTTTTGACTGATAGGTGCACAAGCACAGGAAGGCACGCAGGTGGACTGCACAGCACAGAAAAGCATGCAAGTAGACCGCCAGGGACTTATGCGTGTGTGTGTATGCATGTGGAATATGTATATATTACATTGTGAGGATCAAATATGAAAAAAACATTATTTTAACATTATGGGGACCATCAAAAAACTAAAAAATTCCAAAAGTCTGGTGCTAGGTTTGGTTATTTATGGTTAAGGTTGGGGCTGAGTAGGGGTTAGGGTTGTCATTGTAGGGATTTGGATTATACCCATACAAACGTGTGTGTGTGTGTGTGTGTGTGTGTGTGTGTGTGTGTGCGCTCTAAGATACCCCCCCCCCCATTACCCTGACCAGGATAAGTGATGGAAAAACAGATGGATGAATTCTGTTATACGAAATACTATAACCTGAACAAACTGAAGGAGGCAGCACTGAGCGACGCACACGTGACAACAGGTATGATACACGTGCCAAAGTACTTCTAACGTCATCGTGAGGCTGTCCGGACAGAGGGACGGCCTGACGTCAGCCTAACTGAAGAATGACTCTGATGAAATTATCAAAGGTCAGATCATGTCAGTTTTATTGGTCTGGATTTTGTGTTAATATACACATATTTAAGGCAATTACTGCAAACTCAAGTATCCAGTCATGCTGTGATGCACTACTGGGGTAAAGGGGGCGGCATTCACAGTGGATGTTCTGGTAAATTCTCTGTGCCCTGGGAAGCCGTGAGGTATTGATGTTAATTATTCTTCTCCACATCTCCACTGTGACCTCTGCCCGGTTCCATCCTGTGGGAGGTGAAACACGTAGGTCACAGCGAGGAGATATCCCCAGGGGCTTCACCAGAGGTGTCCCTGCAGGGATTCCTGCACCCCATGCTTTTGGCCTTCAGGGAAGCCAAGTGGTATTTTAATATTTGTACCTGTGGCTGTGCTCAGACCAGAGGGTAGCTGGAGGCTGTGGCGATGCCACACTGGTTCTGCTTATTCCTGGACATCTTGATGTAGCCTTTGTCACCCCATTCGAGACCCCAGCTGAAAGCCACACACACGCCCATGTGAGTCAGCGTTTCTAAAGCCCTGCCTCTGGGCACACAGCCCCTGTATCAGCCTGTGAGGTCATTACTCCACTTTTAACAGTCACTGATTAATGACTGGGGGCTGTGTGGCATTGGGTCAAAGGTCACCACTGCTGTCTTTGGGTAAAGTGACAGTAAATCAGTGTAATTACGCTAACGGAGGGACCGGAGCCACCAGCCTCTACCTGTTCTTCACCAGCCAGTAGTCTTGGCCGTCTTTGGTTCCGTAGCCGACCGCCAGCACACCGTGGTCCAAGTCACTGCTACTACATTCGGGCTCGTTGTATATGCCTGCAGGGGGCGGTATGAGAGGGCACGCTCGTCGTGTATGCCCGCGGGGGGGCGGTATGAGAGGGCACGCTCGTCGTGTATGCCCGCGGGGGGGCGGTATGAGAGGGCACGCTCGTCGTGTATGCCCGCGGGGGGGGGGCGGTATGGGAGACGGGTGTGGACAGTCTCCTGTCAGCCCACGGCACTCTCACCTGAGCTGTACAGCTGGAAGGAGACGTGACCGGCGTCGATGGCCACAGAAATAGGTCCCACGGTGGCGACAGCTTCCTGCAGCGCAGCCTCGTCGCCTTCGGGGACGTCCACATAGCCCGAGCACGTCGCTCCGATGGCATCCGGCTTAAATCGGCACTTCCCATCCTGGGTGGGGGGATTGAGGGGTTACTAGTCTTGTTTATTCTCCTGGGAGAGCGGGCGGGGGGGGGTGGTCACTTGCCACGGCCTCATAAGGGTACGCCTCCTCGGTGTCAATACCCCCGTTGTCCTTGATGTACTTAAAGGCATTGTCCATCAGCCCCCCGCCACAGCCGAAGTTACCATAATCGCCGGAGCAGTCTACCAGCTGCTGCTCGCTGAGGGACACCAGCTTCTGGGTCTTCCTGAAGGTCTGGCCTTCCAGAGAGCCAGTCTGGGGGCGGGATGTACGCTGTCAGAGGCAGCCAGACACCCCCCGCTCCCACCCACCACACTCACGCCCCATCTCACCGCGCTGAAGGCCCAGCAGGAGCCGCACTGCTTCTGGTCCTTGACCTCGGTGACGTAGCCCTTGGTCCTCCAGTCGACCTCGCTGGGGAGACCCAGGCCCCCCACCTGCCGCAGAAAGGAGCTGCCCTTTCGCCCCAGGGTGGCATTGAAGTAGCCCAGGCAGCCACTGAAGGCAGTGCGCCGGTACTCCTGGTTGTCCTGCAGGGTGAGGTGGGGTCAGCCCCTCCGTTTTGGGCTCTCTGATATATAACCCCCCCCCCAGCCCAGCCCCCAGAGCTCTACCATATCAGAGAAGAAGGTCATGCCCAGCCGGTAGCTCTTCAGGCCCTGGTCGGCCAGCATGTTGTGCACGATGACCAGCTTGCGGTTGGACAGCCAGGTCAGCCTCCGCTGGTCCTCCTCAGCAGGGGAGTCATACACCTTTCCTGGGGGGGGGGAGCCAAGTTACATCCCAACGCTAGCCCTCCCAGGAGAAGAGTGCCTCTTTGGTCAGCCCTTCAGCCAATCACAACCGGGCCGGCGGATCGAACCAGTGTATCTCAGGGTGTCTCTGTTGGGGTGAATGTTCATCAGGTAAAGCTGGCTTGTGCTGAAGCCAGGAAATGCTCCTTTCTATTGCTGATTATTTACTGCTTCAGTTATTAGTTGTTATCGCTACCTGGATTCCCAGGGGAGGGGGTGAACTCTGCAGCCGGCCACTGCTTTGCTGTCGGCATTGGGCTGTACGTGTTTGACATTAACGTCATAAAAAAGGTCTAAGAAGCATGAGAGGCAGATGAATATTCATGTTTCCCTGGCTGTTTACCTCCGTGATGCCGCCTGCCGCTCAGCACTCGCTACCCAGTGTCACAGCCAAAGGCACGGAAAGAGCAGCTCTGCCCACGGCAGCCGGTCTGCGAGGCACGGCTGCGTGTGTCAGAGTGATATAAACGCTGGTGTCTGTGAGTGAGCCCGGCGTGAGGGTCGGTAAATGCTGGTGCCTGTGAGTGAGCCCGACGTGAGGGTCTGTAAATACAGGTGCCTGTGAGTGAGCCCGGCGTGAGGGTCTGTAAATGCAGGTGCCTGTGAGTGAGCCCGGCGTGAGGGTCTGTAAATACAGGTGCCTGTGAGTGAGCCCGGCGTGAGGGTCTGTAAATACAGGTGCCTGTGAGTGAGTC
>JABJVO010000026.1:20326261-20341629 GCA_026770805.1 Boulengeromyrus knoepffleri | reverse complement strand
CTCTCTCTCATCCATGTCCTACCTCTCCACTCTCTCTCATCCATGTCCTACCTCTCCACTCTCTCTCATCCATGTCCTACCTCTCCACTCTCTCTCATCCATGTCCTACCTCTCCACTCTCTCTCATCCATTTCCTGCCTCTCTGCTCTCTCTCATCCACGTTCCGTCTCTCTGCTCTCTCTCGTCCGTGTCCTGCCTGTCTGTTCCCCCCCACCCAATGGCTCCTGGGACCGTCTGATCCTGCTTTCTCAAAAAAACATATGTCACTTTAGATAAAGGAGGGGAGATGTTCTGTTTCCAAAATAAATAAAATATAAGTGCACCATACAACACAGGAGACATGCAACTGACAGGTGTGATCAGCTGACCACACCACATCAGCTGACCACACCACATCAGCTGACATTCCTCAGAGACTGACCCTGCAGGGTTGCATTATTCAGCGTTGCCACGATGCTGAATTATGCAACAAGACAGAAGTTTGGCTGCTTTGCCTCCTGAACCTGCTTCTCTGCCCATTTCCAGCATCAGTCTCTGTGCAATTAAAACCTCGACAGTGAGCGGATCTCCTTAATGAGCTTCCAGCACACATGCATGTAATGTCATGAATGTTAACGCTGGCCGCTGTGCTCTGCATGCTTGGCCAGGACCCTTGGGTCTGCGCCTGCGGATCATGCACCCTGTTCCATCTTACATCGCCAGCAAAGTGCCGACTGGGGGGCCCGATGGAATGTGGGGGAGTCTGGGTCCTTTGAGTAATTTAGAAATCATACATTTCAGGCCATGTTTGCAGAGAGACGCAGCAACACGCAGGCACGCACAGTCACGCACAGGCACACGTATTACAACACACCCCGATCTGTATTGATGCTGCACATTCGACCAGGACCCTTATCAAGGAGCGCCAGATGTCTGCAGGAAGAGGACAGGGCTCAGTGTGGCCCCAGTTGCAGGCGGCAGATGCAGGATTTGGCTGCATTTTCCAGGGACCCTAATTTTGCTTTCCCCCTTTATCCCCTTAGAGACCACCTCCAAATGGAGGTATTGGACCTGAGCTAAAGGTCATATGAGGAGGATGGACAACATCAGCCACCTCTCATCTCCTAAGACCATGGAGCTGTCGGTGGAGACGGTTGTTGTGGGTGGAAATGATGGAGCCAAGCTTTTGGATGATGACATGGGGTGGGGAGATGTTGTGTGTGTAGGAGATTGTCCTTCCCTCTAGGTGTTCTTCGGCCGACTTATCTTGAAGGACCAGTGATGTGGGCTGTGACCCATCGCTGAGGCCCTCAGAAGTTCCTGCAGAGGTTCAGTAAATGTTCTTTTGTAAAAATGTGATCAGAGTATGATCTGCGTAGGTGGTTTTAGGGGGCGAGACGAGCCAGAAAAGGGACTGAGAAGCATTTAGAATTCTGAAGCGGGAGAACGAGTGTTCAGTACTGAGAGATACTGCTGGTTCCTGGGCAGCCTAACAGAAAGACTGACCTTCAGGGAGAAAGGACACGCACACGTGCTCACACACACACATGCGCACACGCACACAGATACATTCTCTTGATGCTGAAAGACAGAAACATGTTGTCACTGCATGCCATGTGGATACTTTGCCATTAGAGAACTGGAACAGGAACAAAGGAGGAACACGGCCACTGAACGAGAAACGACGCTGCGGTGATTCTGAAGGGTCTTAGTGCCCCTGGGGTTCGCCCCAAGCTAAGCTTTGTGTAAACCTGGTGTTAAACTTCATCTTTTTGAAAGCAGGCGATCAGCCACAAACAGTTTAGCTGCAGTCCATCCATGAAACAGTATTAAACAGTGAAAGATCCCAGTGAGACTTTGGAAATCTGCCTACCATGTGGTCACAAAGACCTTTCCTCTCTAGATCTGATCAGACCCGCCATTCCCTCTCTCTCTCTCCCTCTCTTTAAAATACACGTTACCCTACCCCTCCTCCGCCTCCTGCCTCCTCTGTTAGGCCTGCATTGATATGTCATGAGGGCACCTCCAGCAGGAGCTCCTCTCACACACTCCACGTCTGTTTCTTTCATTACCAGCCAAATGAAGACAAGCTCTGGGGATGAGAGACGTGCATCTCTGCTGACTGTTCTCTGGCCTCCTCCTTCTATTCCTCCTACTCTTCCAGCTGCTCGTACTGGGAAGGCTGGTGGTCAAAGCCAGCTTTCCCAGTACCGTGAGCTTAATCACAGTGAAGGACGATGTCATGCCAGGTGCTTCAGGAGGTTTTCCGATAGCTTTCTGTCTCTCGTGTGGAGGATAGATCCCTTGATGCTGTGGGCAGCCTGTTTATCAGCTCGACGCGTGCTGCTGTACAGGACGTCTCACCCTAATCATCACACGGGACATTAGCTTTTTTTCTCTGTGGGTTTCTCCTGAGGGTTTTTTTTACACTGTAAGCCGAGTCTCCTGCTTACTCTTTCCACAGTGTTTGTCCACCTTTCAGTCCTCTCCCTACTCCTGTTTCAGAGCGCTGGCCGCCGGATCCTGACTGCAGGCCCATGGGACCGGAGTGCTGACCGCTGGAACCTGACTGCAGGCCCCTGGAACTTCAGCACTGGACCCTAGATCCCGAGTACTAGCCCCTAGGCATTGGCCCCTGGGATCTGAGTACTAGCCCCTGACCCCTAGACACTGGCCCCTGACAGTTCAATGCTGCCCCCCCCCCAACCTGTGCCTGGGGCAGCTGACCCCCCAGTGACGGTTCAAGTTCCAATCTCATCCCCCATTCCACTTCTCCAAATCTCTGTCTCCAATTCCAGTCTCTCTCAACCTCAGAATTGGTTGATTAGCATGTAAGGTATCTCTATTAACATTATGCTAGTGAGGCGAGTGACACTCACTGGTAAACAGTAAGACAAGAGCAGGGAACAGTAGATAGAATAAACATTTAGCTACAAATACACCCAGCAAACAAGGCAGCAGATGTTGTCCCAGCATCTCTGCCTCACTTTTTTGTCCATCTACAGGCACAGATACGAGCCACAGGGTCACTGTGTGCACACATACACTCACACATTTAAACAAAACCATTCCGCCTATATCAGGTCCTTTGGGTAACAGTGCCTGGTTATTGACAGCTGTTATATAAGAGTGCAAAAAGGTTGTAGGGGGCAGAAAATCCCAGCGCTGCTGATTTAGGGTCTGACTCCTGGTCATTAATCTGGTGGAAGCTGAGAGCTCCCTGTGTGCCTGATTAAACGGGACCCGCTCCAGTAGATCCTCCGCTCCCCCTCGCTGCCTCTCTGTCCTGGTAGGTGGTACGCTGGCGAACCCTGACTGCCAGGCATCCAGAAAAAGGCACAAGCCACGTGTGTGTGTGCGTACGTGTGTGTGTGTGCGTGCGCGTGCGTGTCACACGGTTATGTCAGAAATCACAGCATTGGGGATGTTTGCAGCTTTTTATAGAGACACTCGGTCTTCACAAAAGCAAACTAAGGTATGAAACTTGAGGCTGCAGGTCCAAAATGCCAAACTTGCCACTGTGTCATTTGGTCACAGACAAATGCTTGCAGATCACCATGGTGCCACAGTAAGGCCACACATGTAACATGACTGCAGGGGTGGGGGGGGCTCACAGGGACATGGCACAGCTCAGGATAATCAGACATTCAGTCATCTTCAGGCACAATCAGTCATCTTCAGTCGTCAGTCATCGTCACCCGTCAGTCATCGCTTTCCGGGCAGATCCTGGGAATTTGAGGAAAACCTCTTCTATTGTTTCTTTTTTTCAGATGATTATTTTCAACAGGAAATGAATGGAGGTAAACAGCTCCCTGATTAAATTGAGGGTGCCTTCCTGTGAGGATTTTTCATATTTCTTTAGGTCCCAGTTCAAACTGTGTAGGGGTGCGTGGGACTGCCCTGTCCCCTTGGTCCACAACTGGACCCACCCCAGAGGCGCAGACACTGTCAGAAGCAGCAGTAGTCACTGTCAGGCATCATCGGTGGATAAGGTCGGTGATGTTTATGTTTTTTTCTGACTGTAAAGATATCGTTGTCAGGCGCCTAGGGAGTCCATGCGCCTTTCCCAGTGGTTCCGTTGACTCACTGGTCCACGGTGGCCATCTGTGGGACGTCAATGTGCAAACTTAACATCACCGAATGAGCTGCTGAGTCCATGGTGGTGTCCCCAAAGGTAGTATAGACATTATTATACCCCACAGGACACGTGTGTCACCAAGTGAGGCCAAACAGCTGCAGTGGGGATCTGTGCAAGGCTCATGGTGTGTGTGTGTGTGGATGAAAGTAGTGAGAGCTTCCTCTAAATGAGTAGAGGTGTGGATATTGTTCTGAACTGAGGCATCCACTGAGTGCTAAAGCAATATCATGTGGAGGACCTCAAGGTTTGTAGAGCATATGAACAGAAGCTATCAAAGATTACTGCACCCTGGGCTCAAGGCAGCAAAAAAATCCATATTATATCTTAAAATGCCAGGAGATCTTAATTATTTTCAGGCTAAATTAATTATGTTTGATGATACTAATCAATGGTAGTTAACTTTGAGGTATGTCTTCCACAGATTCCACCACAGGCGATGGGTTTGGGGGTGCCACCGGCTGCGGATGGCGGTGATGGGGGTTACCTCAGATGGTAATTCTCACTGTGACCAGAGTGCCATATTATATTCTATTTTATGTTCAATTGAGAAGTCAAATAGGAGAGAAGCCTGTCATTTGAGTTTGTGGTGAAATATTTTATGGTGCTAGATATTTGTTTTGTTCTTTACTGCATGTGATGATAGTGATTATTTAAAACATTTCACCATACATCTGCATTATTTAGCATTTTTTGTCTTTCAAATTAATCAAATAAAAGGCTGCTTTCCAGTAATATATTCCCTCTTTGAAGTTTTCCTTAAAATATTGTTAAAATATCGTCTCGTTCTCATGAACCCAATATGGTGTCTCGTCTCGTCTTGTGGGCTAAGTATATCATTACACCCCTATTGGTAAGAGCCAAATTGGCCCCAACCCTACCACCCCCCCCCCCTAAATACTCACAGTATGTCAACAATATTGGTAGGTGCATGTCTCTACCGTCTGTCCCCAAATCTACACCCTTGCATTCAGGTGCCCTTCTTTTCCATTGTCGGGGTCGGCCCCGTTTTCAGAAGCTGACCCCCCTCTGCATCACGAATGGCACGAATGAAAGAAGAATCCCAATGAAACTTTAAGTGCCTGTGTGATATTCAGGGGCTCTGCTGCTTGCTGGTGTTTGTTTTCCTATATGTGAGACAGAGAGGAAGAATGGGAGAGGGCGAGAGAGGGAGGGAGTAAGAGAGAGCGAGAGTAAGAGAGAGGCAGAGAGAGAAAGAAGCTGAGAGACAGGGAGAGAGATAGAGAAAGGGAGGGAGAGAGGGAGAGAGAGGGAATTAAAGAGACTGGCACGACTGTTACTGCGCTCCTGAGTCGCTTGGAGAAACTTGGTCAGATCGATCTCTTGTGGAGCCTCCGCTTCCCGTTCCTGCTCAATCCTAGTCCACGCTTTTGCCTCCTGGAAACAGGTGAACTGGAATAGGTTGTCGGAGTTGCTTCATATGGGATTTTTTTGTTGTTCTTTTGACTGGGATTTCCTACACTCAAATTTCCAGTGCTTAATTCCGACTGTGCTGCTCTTCTGGACCTTTACACTCTGGAGTCAATTAGGAGTTTATTTTGGCGTCAGCAGTCACGCATTTCCATGGAACCGCTGGCTGACAGTTAACATGTAAGTGCCTTTGCTGTGCTGACTGTTGCATGAAAGTATGAATATTGTAGCTATAAAGTGGTTAAGCAGGAACAGTCTCCTGTCAGACACAAGCTTTTAGGGATAGAATGGACTCTACCCAGCTAACTGACGGCGATTAATATTTCTAATAATTACAGTTTGCAGCGTTTCAGGGGACTGATTGAAAAAGAAAAGAGTTTCTTCTGTAACTTTGAATGCAAACTGAGGTCTTCCAGCTTGAGGAAAGCCAGGACTATGCACTAAACCGAATCCCAAATCAATGGAGCAGACTGCGCATGAATATATGCACTATGTGAGTGCAGAAAGCCTGCGAGGTGTGTGTGAGGCAGAAAGCCTGCAAGGTGTGTGTGAGGCAGGAAACCCGCGAGGTGTGTGTGAGGCAGATAGCCCGTGAGGTGTGTGAGAGGCAGAAAGCCCGTGAGGTGTGTGAGAGGCAGAAAGCCTGCGAGGTGTGTGTGAGGCAGAAAGCCCATGAGGTGTGTGAGGCAGAAAGCCTGCGAGGTGTGTGAGAGACAGAAAACCTGCGAGGTGTGTGTGAGGCAGAAAGCCTGTGAGGTGTGTGTGAGGCAGGAAGACCGTGAGGTGTGAGAGAGGCAGGAAGACCGTGAGGTGTGTGAGAGGCAGGAAGACCGTGAGGTGTGAGAGAGGCAGGAAGACCGTGAGGTGTGTGAGAGGCAGGAAGCCCGCGAGGTGTGTGTGAAGCAGAAAGCCTGCGAGGTGTGTGAGAGGCAAAAAGCCCGTGAGGTGTGTGAGAGGCAGGAAGCCTGCGAGGTGTGTGAGAGGCAAAAAGCCCGTGAGGTGTGTGAGAGGCAGGAAGACCGTGAGGTGTGTGAGAGGCAGGAAGCCCGTGAGGTGTGTGAGAGGCAGGAAGCCTGTGAGGTGTGTGAGAGGCAGGAGGAGCCATGGAGTCTCAGAACGAGTCTGCAATTTAGTTAAATTAAGAAACAGTCCCAAGCCAAGCTGCATGACATTTTAGTACTGTGATGCATTACTCTAACATAATAGTATTAATACTACATTTGCTTCAGCAAATGTTTGTATCATAACTGCAATATTCAAAAGGATAATAATAATAATAATAATAATAATAATTATTATTTTCTCAGCAGAATTAGCCTGAACCTGAGCTTCCTGCCCACGGCTGGATCTGCCTCATCTCTTAAAGCAGGGGTCCTGCAGAGCTACTATCCAGTAGGTTTTCTATCCTACTTGGCTTCTGATGAGCCACACCTGCTCCTGGTATTTACCTGAGAACAGGTGTGGCTCATCAGAAGCCAGGCAGGATTGAAAACCGACTGGATAGTAGCTCTCCAGGACCGGAGTTGGAGACCCCTGTCTTAAAGTGAGTGTCAGCTGAAGCACACACGCTAATCACCGCATTAGCGGCTGACGTTCCCTGATGGGGGGGTCAGAAGCAGGGCGCCGATAGGGATGTGGGCCCACACATTTTACTGTGAGGGACCCCAAAGGCCAGGGCCGGGGTTTGGAAGCTCACTCTGCCCTATGGTAAGGTGAAGCTCAGTGTGTCTGTGTGGGGGAGGCGCGTGGGGGAGACGCATGTGTCGCTCCCTCTCGCTGCGGCGTCCTCGTCGCTGCTCGTAACTGTCCTCATATCCCAGCAAGACTCACACATCTGCCACATTCCAACTATATACATCCTGACAAGTCATTATAAGGCGCACACTGTGTAAAATCGCACTCTGTGAATTCATTGTTCCTTATTTAGCTGTTGTGTAGAAATCCCATAATGATCAAGCTGCACTCGGCTGGGTGATCGCATGTTCGGCTGGCCAGTCCCTACCCCCCCAGACCCCACCCCTGGATGTACAAACCCCTCAGCACTTTAGCCTCCGAGCCCCCCAGTGGTGGTGGTCAAAGGCATAACACAGTCAGTTATCAGTGTTTTTAGAGTGTGTGGCTCAGTTGAGATGATCACCCCCCCCCCCCGTCACCATGGAAACATCTTACCTGTGGTACTTGGGCCAGATATGTTTTCCCTGGGTCATGCAGTCTATCCCAGTTGCCCCCTTAGCAGTGTAGCTAAGCTCGACTTGCTGGCTGAGATCCCTCTCAAGCACCCCTGCAGATGTGCTTGGGAGTCTTTCAGACCAGGCCGGTGTGTTTGCGTCACTAGATCATCTCACCTGAAGCATGACTGGCTTTTTTTGATGAAAAATATTTCGTTAGCATCATTCAGGACGATCAGCTTCCTGACTCGACAGCGCCCCCCCTGAGCTGCAGCATGACTTCCCGCTTTGTAGGTCTCTCTTCTGTGGTCGTAGACTACAAGCGACTGAAGGCCAGAAATGTTACATCAGATAAACCGCTAGCTCCCGCGGACAGCTCTCTGCCTCTTGCTCGCGTTAGCCTGGCTGTGACAGCGACACGGAGCATTCCATATGCATAAGCCATACATGCGGCGTGTCTCTGGCGTGTTGGGGGTCCCTGGTCCTGCCCAGCCTATTCTGTTGTCAGGGCGTGTTTTGTTTGCTCGCCGATACGCACTGACTGATATCCGTGTGCCGATTAGATTGAGAAGCATGCCTGTGAATGCATGTGTGTGTGGGCGTTCACACGTGCCTCCGTGTACACGTGTGTGCCCATGGCTGAGCAGCTCCCCGCAGCATGTGTGCATGCATGTTTGCCTTGGCCCTCCCTGCCGCTGCCTCTCCTGCGTCGCGCTGGCCTTCTCGCTGGGAACGTGCTCTACTCCGCATGTCTGGCTTTTCTTCCTCATTCCCACAAATTCTTTTCTCCGGTAATTGTGACTCATATGCTTGAAAGAGAGTCGCATGTGTTTCATGTTCCTCTGTAGGCGACACCCCCCACGCGCCGCTGCCTGGCTGTCAGCCAGCCCCCCGACATGCGAGCCGCTGTAACGTGGCATGAACCGAGCCGAGCAGCGTGTGCCACCAGCCGCTTTCCGCTGCCGCTATGTTCAGGCGCTCTGCATGGACGCCTCACCTCAGCTTGTCCTGTTTCTTATCTGCACATGAAGCCTTTCTGGCCTCCTGGGCCCATGCAGAGAGTCAGGTCACATGACCTGACAGTCCCGTGCCCCAGCTGCCCACGGCCCATTAAATAAACCAGCCCTGGAGCTGAGATACAGCGCCAGCTCCTGTATCCACTGTATGCTTATTAATAACAAGGTCTTCTACTCGCAAAGTGCCCCCACTGGCAGCTCTGGCCTTAAACACAACCAAGGTCCCTGTTTTGTACGGTTTACAGTCATTCCCTGGCTCTCAGGTTTGTAAACTCCTGTTGCATTAATTTAACTTGTTCAACTGACATTTACGGCACCCTGTGCGGGCAGGTCAGTAAATGGAGGGGGTATCCTGGCCCTGGAGAGATGCTCTGTGCTTCACAGCTCACCCCTTTGCCTCCCTGTGACACCTACCTCAAGTCAAGTCAAGTCAATTCAAGCAAAAGCTTTATTGTTGTCCCAGGCATATACGGGACACAATGAAACAAAATCACATTCCTCCTGAACCCACAATGCAACATTCATGACAGGGCAGACATTACTGTGCAGAAGACATACTTATGGAATTATTTACGTAGTGCAAAAGAATCCCTGTACAGTTATTAATAATTTAAGGGGATAGCAGACAAAGTGAAGACTACTGTCATAACAACATAACATAACAGAACAGAACAGAACAATCAATGTACAGACACACAATATAATACTGCCCCCCCCCCCCCCCCGGGAATGACTAGAGAAAATGCCGGCATTTCACCTGAGAAACGGAGCAGGGGGCCACAGCAGCCAGCGAATGCAGAGCAGGTGTGTTGAGCATCACACTCTGCCTGAGCTCAGCATGTCACATGACCTCCCCAGCCCTAGCAATAACGAGTGACGAAGGTGGCCGTACTGCCACGACCCCAAAACCTCCCTCGCATTGATGTTATTCAGTGAAGCCAGGGTCCAGTCGCTGACCAATTAATGCACTTTTAATGACTAAGGGGACCAGGAGACTGCGGAGAACTGTGAAGCATTTGTGAAGCATTTGTGAAGCATTTGTGAAGCATTAGCCTGTGTTGTGAGCTGGTGCCAACAGGTGGCAGGGCGGATAGAAGAGCGAGTGTGTGACAGTGAGGGGCCCTGTGCTGACAGCTTCGGTAAAACCATTAAATACAGTCATACCCCGTGATAGGAGTAACTCTGGGTGAGTGACTCAGTGCATCAAGATGTTTGTCCCCAGCTGTGGGCGGCCTGAGACCAGTCGCTAATGACTGCTTCGTGAGTGCAGTGTGACAAATACATTACAGGTGTTAGTCTCTCAGGGCAGTGCTGTATGGTTCTGCTCAGTGCAGAACCTTCTTGGCCCAGATTCCACCCGAATCCCACTGCGAAATAGAAACGTTCTGCTGTACTAATTTGTTGACTCTTCTAAAGCTCTGCAAACAGTTTGCCAGGCCAGAGGTCACTAGCTGCTGGATGCACTCTCTGACTCTCTGACTCCCAGCTCACTCGACCCCATTAGTCAATAAGCCCACCAGCAAACCACTGCCCCTTGTGGTCGGAAGTGTCTGACACATTTCCAAAAAAAAAAACAATTAGTCCAGCTTCCCTTGACGAGTCAGGGCAAAACTGAGCTGGGCCACAGGACGAGCTGGGAACTGAGATGACTCTGGTGTGGTGGCAGGGAGAGAAAGGAGCTAGGATGATGCGGGACCAGTACTAGTTAACAATGATTTTGCCTTGAGGAACTCATTCCCTTATGCTCACTTACCAGGTTAGGCACCATGAAGTGTCCATGAACAGCCTTTTGACAAGATCCCCTGGAACACAAGTGGGTAGGACTGGGTATATGCATAGGACAAGTGGGTATGGAGGATGGAAGAATGGATGGTGACTTTCTCCTGCCTGCTTTTCTAAGGAAGTACAACAAAAAACAAGCAATAATGGACAATCCAGGCTGTGTTAACACAATGAAGGAAAATCTATAAACTCTCTAACATTATAGCTTCATTCAGAACCATAGAAATGGTTCTGGTTCAGGCTCCCACTGAACATTTTCCCTCTTCCAAGATGACTGACATTCTGGGTAGGTGGATTTCCCAGTGGGCACATGTCCCTGTTTCCATGACTCGACCGGGGTGACTGATGGAAGTGGTGTGGATCCTGTGGACTCTCCCAGGGATGTGGGTCGCTTTTTGAGGGGGTGTCAGAGATGTGAGCAGAACTCTGGCTGGTGCACGGTGACAGATGAGGCAGGAGCAGGCACTGGGGATCCGGGTGACCGCACGTTGTCCTTCGGTCTGTACCGCTGCTCCCTCACTGGCACTGAGCTCTCGGCTCCCAGATTGATGTGATGCTTCCATCATTATCTCTCTGTCTCTTCACAGGTTTAATGTAGACAGGTAGAGCTGCACCTTATTTTGATTTTTCAAGCCAGGCACTGAAGACACAGGAGCCACCTTCTTCTCCTGTGAGGATGTTTAATGTGAGATGAGCAGGCAGTGACTAACGCATCTCACCCATTGGGGGATGAGGACTGTCCTGTCTATCAGAAGCTGTTTGGGTTGCCTAGGATTTAAGTTTTCTGAAGATTTTCTGATATCGCAATATATTAATGTGGTACGTATCTTAAAGACTTGGGTTGTTTGTTTACTTGTTATCGTTTGTTGCTTGGGGGTACACTCTGCATTCTTCTGATTATAAATTCAACCAAGGAGACCTCAATAGACAGTTAAGACATGAGTGTTTATTTGTTGAAACAATTTAAATAATTAGGTGAACAGTGATTTGGCAAAGCCTGTCTCTTGGTCGTTGGTACCATTGACTCTGAAGCTGACAGATCTGGCCGGGCGACCAGGCAGGAGGCGAAAGAGGCAACCCCGGACCAGGACGGGGAGCCGAAGGTGGTGGAGGGGAGGAGGCGGGAGAACCCAATAGCTGTAACGGCAAAGAAGTGGGTTAGACTTACTCTTTAAATAAAACCTGGAGCGATGTGATTGGACACACTTGCATTCATTAGGTCTCCTTGTTTGAACTTTCGTATTCACTTTCATTTCAAATGGTTATTAGGGATCCATGACCTTTTGTTTAAAAAAAAAGGTCATTTTGTTGGACACCCTGTCCCTGAATCCACCTGGCCACCCCCAGCTGCACCTGTGTATCTGGTCTGAATGTCTGAAATTGAGTCTGAGATCGAAGGCATAGGCCCCCGAGGCACCACCCTCGTGTGACATACCCCAAGAGCTGTCATCGCTGGCGGAAGCTCATTGGCTCAGGCTGTAGGGCCTTTTCATGGGACATTTGTATATGTTTTCCATTTCACTAATTCACTTTAGGGTTGCGGTTTGTCTTTTTGTACATCATAATATAACATCCTGAGGCTTGCTTGAGAGTAGCGTTAGAGAGGGCAGCTAAGTCAAGGGCTTTGTTATTGACAGTGTGTGTGTTGGGTAAGTTTACACTGTGAGAAGTTCATTCAAACACAAGAGATCTGTGCAGTTGCATCCATGTCTGCCTTATCAGTGATCTTCTGTGTCTTTTGCTCCTACCCCTAGATCAAACAGTACAGCTAGACGGACCAGATCTGAACTCCCTGCAAGCATAAATCTGCATCGGACCCAATGGAACAGAATCAGCCTCAGGCGCAGACCCATCCAGGAACCATCTGACAGACAGTCAGCAGTGCAGCATTATATAGGGTCCCAGACCCTGCAATGTGCTCTCTGACTGAGTGGAGATGAGTCTTACAGAGAAGCACTATGGATCTTCACACAGAGACGGTGACTCTTCCAGCATTGACCCAAATCACATGCTAAAATTTGTGAAAGTGTGTGGAAACTGGTCATCATTCAACAGCAATACATTACACTACCCTTGACATAAGGTTCCCAGCTCACAATCTGAGAAATTCCTGCAATTAATTTTGTATGGGAATGGTATGTATCAGGCAGCACCATGGATCGCCGTCACACAGCATTGGGAGACCCCAGTATGAGAACAAATGGATCTGTAAACCCAATCTGACCCTAGCTGTAGATGACATCTGATGAGCTTCTTCTAAACCCGCAAAACTAAAGGTTGTGGGTTGTGGAGATGGATCGGGAGAATCAGTCGGCTGAGCAGTTTTTTGGAAACACCTCTGGCGGTGATCCCTGGGATGAGACCGTCCTCTTGGGTTTGCAGGTTTCCCTCTCAGCCATCCTGGCCATGATTACCCTGGCAACAGTGCTCTCTAACGCCTTTGTGATCACTGCCATCTTTCTGACACGGAAGCTACACACTCCAGCCAATTTTCTGATTGGTTCTCTGGCGGTGACAGACCTCCTTGTTTCCATCCTGGTCATGCCCATCAGTATTGTCTACACGGTAAGCAAGACCTGGTCCTTCGGTCAGATCGTGTGCACCATATGGTTATCTTCTGACATCACCTTTTGCACAGCCTCCATCTTGCACTTGTGTGTCATCGCTCTGGACCGCTACTGGGCCATCACAGATGCGCTGGAGTACTCCAAGCGGCGCACCACGTGCCGTGCTGTGGCCATGATTGCTGTGGTCTGGATCATCTCTATCTCCATCTCCATGCCTCCACTCTTCTGGCAGCAAGCAAAGGCCCAGGAGGAGGTTACGATGTGCGTGGTGAACACGGACAAGATCTCCTATACCCTCTACTCTACCTTTGGGGCCTTCTACGTGCCTACTGTACTCCTGGTCATCCTGTATGGCCGCATCTACATAGCTGCCCGTTCCCGGATCTTCAAGACACCCTCGACCCGGGGCAAGCGCTTCACCACCGCGCAGCTCGTCCACAATTCGGCAGGTTCATCCCTCAGCTCCATCAATTCCACCTCTAACCAGGAGGGGGCGCACTTTCGGCCTGGGAGTGGCAGGGCCGTTGAAGCTGGGGTCGAGGTGGGCTTGAGTGGCGGCTCGCCCCTTTTCACCAACAGTGTCAAGGTGAGGCTAGGTGACGCCATTGCTGAGCGAAAGCGCATCAGCGCTGCCCGTGAGAGGAAGGCCACCAAGACTCTGGGCATCATACTAGGTGCCTTTATCATCTGCTGGTTGCCCTTCTTCGTAGTCACCCTAGTGATGGGGATCTGCAAGGACTGCTGGTCCCACCCAGTGCTCTTTGATGTCTTCACCTGGCTTGGCTACCTGAACTCCCTCATCAACCCCGTGATCTACACAGTCTTTAACGATGAGTTCAAGCAGGCTTTCCACAAACTCATCAAGTTCAAGCGCTGCAACTGAAGAGTATCGTGAGGCATTCTGTATTGTTCTCCTCCACCTCCCCCGCTTGTGTCTGTGTGAAAACAGGATTATGAATCAGCAGATCCCAACGTGATGTGGTGTTTGTCCATTTCATGAGCATATGCCACAACATACATTTTGTTGTTGCTTGTTGTATCTGCCTGTGTGTTGGATCATGTGCCAAACGTGAATTTTCTTTTAAATGCATGCAGAACTCAACTGTGGACACCTAATGCTGGTCCTGCCCTGATTGCACGTGTCTGCACTGGGTATATGCAGGATTATCGGCTCTTTATGGGCCCTAAGTCTCTTAAATGGTTCTCAGAAGGGAACTTTAATGACTTTTTCTTAATAGCTGTGATGTCTGTACCTTCCTTAATGCTAATGGTCATGAAAGACTGAAAAATGGAATGAAACCACTCTTCAGGAACAGAAAGAAACAGAAAATTCCCCAGGAACTACAGCTCTCCAGCTTCCTCAGACCCTACAGCTTCCCCAGACACTACAGCTTCCTCAAACCCTACAGCTTCCCCATCTTCCTCTGGCACTACAGCTTCCTCAAACCCTACAGCTTCCCCATCCTCCTCTGGCACTACAGCTTCCTCAAACCCTACAGCTTCCCCATCCTCCTCTGGCACTGCAGTTTCCTGTGACCCTACAGCTTCCTTTGGGTTTCTGTTGGTTTCCACTGTGTGTAACATCAGACTCTACCTGCTACAGTGTTTTAACTATGTTAATAAAGAGCTACTGAAGTACAGAGAAAATGAAATTGTCTGTATGTGTCCAGTGATGAACTGGCATCCCGTCCAAGGTGGACTCTAGCCTGGGACAGACAATACGGGGGATATTATAAACAGTCCCCGGCATAACAATGTTCGACTTACAGACAATTCATACTTAAGAACGGACTACCATAAAGCCTATTACATTAAACATTTGGGTTACATACAATGCTTCATAATAACGAACAGACGCACTACTTTCACAGGACGCACCCGTGAAAACGCAGCTTCAGCGGATCATCGGCTCGAGGTGCGGTACAGCACTCTATGTAACCTGGGAGCTGGCTGTGCAGATATACTTCTGTGTCTGAGGTGCAGATACAGGGGCTATGATGCACTGTGCACAGCAGACCACGGTGGTTCCTGGGTCCCAGGGTGGGTCGTCATCATAAGCTGAATTTGAGCTCCGTAACCATGTTTCCACGGTAATCTGTCTGTCTCAGTTATCAGAAGTTCCTTAATGAAGGGTGGTAACTGCCATTTCCCCAAGCACTTGTGTGTGTTTGGCCTTCTGATGCCAATCGTCTTGTGTCACCAACGTCCCCCCCTCACCCTAAACAAAAAATATTTTTTGTTAAAAAAGGCCCAACAAAAATAAAAAATAAATAATTAAAAAAAAAAACCC
>JABJVO010000026.1:20255448-20277977 GCA_026770805.1 Boulengeromyrus knoepffleri | reverse complement strand
GTATCTCCAACCAAAGCTCCCTGGTTCTGAGCTTGTATCTCCAACCAAAGCTCCCTGGTTCTGAGCTTGTATCTCCAGCTAAAGTTCCCTGGTTCTGAGCTTGTATCTCCAGCTAAAGCTCCCTGGTTCTGAGCTTGTATCTCCAGCTAAAGCTCCCTGGTTCTGAGCTTGCATCTCCACAGGACCCCGCCAAGGTGTTTACTTTCGGCCTTTTCCGCCGACTGGTCCTGCGGCCCTCGGCCGAGTCCTGGTCAATGGCCCCTGGGCCTGTGGGGTGGGACAGCAGGGGGGCGCCCTGCTCCCCGCTAGGCGATGCACGCTCCTTCTTCTTCAAGGAGCGGTCGCTGGGTGCCCCACCCTCAGAAGAGCTTGAGGAAGAGTTGGGGGGGCCCAGCTGGCCTGGCGCTGGCAGCTCTGGGGCTCTGTCCCCTCCAGACCCCGAGGTCGACGACGATGACGACCCAGCATCTGACTTCTTACTGGACAACATTATGGAGGAGTGCCGAGATCTCTCCTGTGGAAGAAAAAACATCTTTTCTTATAACCGTGTCGCCCCAGCACCCTCTTCTGCGCAGCAACAATTAATGTGTGGAATTTCGTAAAATATAGGGATATCCTTTTTAGATTTTTTTGTCACCGATAGTCAATAATCATTAATTGATACAAAATTTTTTTTAGAATGGGATGTGTGTCCCTCGCCGAACACCACAACAAAGCCAGCGGCGGCGAATACCCGCTCAGATGGCACTGATGTCCCTCGCCGAGCAAAGATAACGCTTCGGGAAATGAATCAGGTTAGTTTTCGCCCTCGTGAGGTGCCAGAATATGTACCCAGGCATATTTTTTCGCTTACCCTCTAGCTTCTATGTGTTTACCACACTGTAAACTTAACATTTTTTAATTAACCGTTTAACTGATTATCGGTTAAAATTCTTCTTACGGGTGATCAGGTACACAGTGAATTATGAAACTGCTGACTACACTCTGTGGATTATCTTAAGTAACCAGGTCATAATCTCAGGTAGGAGACTTTGCCGTTTCTTTTAATCACGACATAAAAAAATGTCATTCAGTCCCATGATATTCGAGAAAAGACTTACATTTCTACGGCCAATATCACCAAAACTAGGCAAACCTTACCATAACAATCTAGATGGATAAATATTAATGCTATCTGAAAAATATTTCATTATTATTATTATTATTTTGGGGTGAAGTGCCCCTTTAAAAACGTATCCGGTGGCCAAACATAATTCATACCCCCTGAAGACCCAAAGTAACAGATACCTGTCAGTGCGCAAACAAAAACCAAAGGACAAGACTGGGATTATTGCCTAAATTACCCATTAATCGGCAAGGGACAGCAGTCCGCGTTCGAGGGACAGGCTCGATGTATTCAATATTGACCTCTTCCTTGAATTAAACACCATGTCTTTGTGACTAACTCACCCAGCAAGAAAACAAACATGATGGTAAATGAATGAAAATGTTAACATTTACTGGTCCCTCCAAAAAAGGAAGTTAATATTTTTAAACTACATTCAAGACAGATCACGGTGAGAGTTATTCTCCATTTAACCCGATTAACCTGACCGTGCATAGCGCTCCCACCGGCTCAGTCACTGGTTTAGGGTTAGCTGTTCAGGCACACAAAGGCTCCCTGCTAATTATTTTAAATTTGCCGGTTTTATACCCTGAAAATGCTTAAGTTCATTTCAGTCAAATTTAACTGCTTCACTATGAAGATGAGGACCGAACCAGCGACCCCCACCCCCCGCGTCGCAAAGAGTGGGAGCTGCTCGCTTACCAAGTAGCTATATACTACCTGACAACTTTGTCTTGCGAGTCTTATGGAATATGCATTTTTAAAAAGAAACGAAAGCGGTTAACTTTAAATCTATAGGTAGAAACTGCACACGTCTTAGCATTGTACCAAGACATCAGTATCACGCTAAGGCTAATGCTATTCAGAGGAGCAGGCTAGTGAGGTAGCTTCACCACCAACTCACTAGCACGACGCTAAAAATAACGCTAGCCTAAACTCGAACATTCCCCAAAACAAAGCTGCCTAACTGGGCACAATCAGACGCACTGCGATGGTCCTAACATAAAATTAGTGCAGTGATCATGAACCAAAAAACAAACACCTTACCTCTAGAAGCCCGCAGTTATCAGCACAAAGAAAGCGCTGTACGCGAGCCTTCCGTCCCACAGTCCCGCCTACTCTTTAATCCCATTGGCTCATAGAAAAGCGATACAGGGTTTCACGTACGATGATTGGGTGCGAAACCTATCAATCGCGAACAGGGAGGCATCTCTGCAAGTGACCGTTTGTTAAAGTGAGCAGACGCGGGTGCGCGCACCAGCGAGATAAAGACACGTTGCGCGTTCACGATGAAAACATGTTTTGGAAAAATTCAAGCTGTCACAAGCGCTAAATTGTATTAATCAACATACGAAGTGCGCAGAACACCCCGTTAATTTGAAAATTACATACATCGGGGTTATCTAATTGCTTTAATTATAATCCATGTTGTATATTTAAAATTGATGGCAGGAGTCTTCCGGTGGAGACGTCAGTGAGCAGGGTGATCCGGAAGTAGGTGCACACCTGCCCCGGCTCTGGGCTGCACCTGGACAGGTAAGGTGAGAGTATACTCTACCAAGCCAATATACGCCTCTTCGTTATGTAACTGAAGAAACAGCTTTTTATTGCAAGAAAATGTTTCCTTCGATGAGTACTATTTAACCGTTTGTTTATTTTTGGAGATAAGGGTCAATTTGTTCGTTACTTTCAGGAAAAGGGGTGAGTCCTTTGGCAACGGGCTGTACCGAGTGCTCGGGCAGTTACGGAACCGGCGATATTTATACATCCGATAGGCAAATAAGTGCTACATATGACGTTTACTTGTATGATTTCCTGGTTAATGTCGTGCGTATGTATAGTGCGGTAATGTCTAACTTCTATACCTTTGCAGGAAGCTCTGATTGTGAATTTGGGTGTTACTGATACAATAATCGAGCTTCATTTGCTTTAACTGGGAAAAACTGCTTCGCTCTTTAGCGTGTGTTTTTATAGTTACTGTCGGAGTCAAATTTAATGTAGTTATAGTCCAATTCTGGACTACTGCTTATCAGCCATATTCTTCATTTACCCTAGTTAATGTTAGGTTACGGGTGGGGAATCTTTTCCAGAAAGGGCCGTTGTTGTGTGGCTTTTCACTGCAACTCCCTAATTAGATTACTAATTAGGGGACTGGTTGTTCTCACACCTGGGTTTGAACAGCTGACCTAAAGGTTATCCCAAAAACCTGCATACACACTGCCCCTTTGTGGATAAAACTGGCTTTGATATATATGTCAGAGTTGGTGATTACCTTCGCGGTCTTTTCGGCTTCCTGTAGCTGCAGTGCCTCTTCCTGCCGTTCTTCTGGAGCAGCATCTTTGACGCCGCAGCATGAAGAGCCAGCAGGCAGCCAATCGGCCAGACAACACGGCCTTCACGCAGCAGCGCCTGCCTGCCTGGCAGCCTATGCTGTCTGCCCACTTCGTCATCCCAGGCTTCTTCCTCATCGGCATGGCCTTCATCGGCATTGGGGTGGCCCTCTACATCACCTCCCAGAACATCCAAGTGCTGGAGGTAGGTGGAGGGGGCGATCTTCATGGGTCCTCTGCAGCTCAACCAGATGATCGTTAGCTCGTGTCCGGTCCAGAGTGCTCATCCATTCTGTATCCAGCGGTTGGGCTTTTGGGCAGGTTGAGGTTGCTGAATGTAGCTCAGTTGTGGTGCTCATTAAGCCGGGTGTCTGTTCTGTGTCTGGATTTGCAGAAGGACTACACGGGTACAGGGCAGCACACCGCCTGCTCTGAATGTGCCGACATGCAGACCATTCCCTGCATCTGCAACGTGACCTTCTCTCTGACCACACTGTTCACGGTAACATGCAGTGCCGTCTTGCCAAGCAGATGATCCTGCTGAGCAGGCAGCTTCCTGGGCTCTGAGCCGTGGACCTGCGGGCCCTCTCTCCTCCACAGGGGCCTGTGTTTCTGTACTACGGTCTGTCCAGCTACTACCAGAACTATCGCAAGTATGAGGTGTCGCGAGATGACGTCCAGCTCTGGGGAGATCCGACTAAGGTAGAGACCTTATGATGATGGTGGTGATATGATGTGAAGGTTTCCGCCGTCCTGCCAAATGTTTGCTGTCCCACAGAGCCCTGCTGAGGCGTGTGCTCCATACCAGTATATCGACAACAAGCCTATCGCACCATGTGGGTCCATAGCCAACAGCATGTTTAATGGTAAACCGTTTAAGCCTCTCTGCTGCCCCCATCTTGTGCTTCTGGTGGCTTATTGTGCAGATGTCAGACTCCATCTTTGATTTACTCCCCTAAAGACACCTTCAGCCTGTATCAGATCATCAACGGCACCAAGAAACTGGTTCCCTTCGATGGGAAGGGCATTGCCTGGTGGACAGATTATAATATTAAATTTCGGAATCCTACACAGGGCTCCCTGCAAGATGCCTTTAACGGTGAGTGTCCTTTTCGTGCTGCTCACTGCTGTCCTGGGTAACTGCAGCTTCTGAGTGAGGCTCTGATGTTCCTCGATGGTCTGTAGCTTGCACTAGGCTTCAGAACCACTCAAACCTGGCACTAGTTTCCCTTTCCATCCATATCCTTTCCTTTTTTTGTGTATCTGTCACTTAAAGCCCCAATTTACTGATCAGGATCCAATGTTCTAGGCACCATGAAACCTGTAAGCTGGTCCAACCCTGCCTACGAGCTCGACCTCACAGATTCAGACAACAACGGCTTCTTGAACCAAGACTTCTTGGTGTGGATGAGGACGGCGGCTTTGCCAGATTTCCAGAAGCTGTACCGGCGGATCACCGGTGGCGACTACGCACTGGGGCTCCCTGCTGGGGACTATGTTCTCCAAATTAAGTACAGTATCCTTTGGGTGCAAGTGTGTTTGCATTAGTCTGTCAGCATTGCAGTTGACCAGTTATCCATCCACAGAATCTGCTTCAGTCCAGATGTTGTTCTGGTAAGGCAGGGGGCTCCAACTCTGGTCCAGGAGAGCTACTAACCAGTAGGTTTTCTATCTTGCTTGGCTTCTGATGAGCCACACCTGCTCCTGGCATTTACCTGAGAACTGGTGTGGCTCATCAGAAGCCAAGCAAGATAGAAAACCTACTGGATAGTAGCTCTCCAGGACCAGAGTTGGAGACCCCTGTGGTGGGGTCTACTCAATTCTATTAAAAGCAGGTAAAATGTAATGGTGTTCGATTCTTTGGCTTATTTACCTGCCTGGATCCAGCCTCAGGCAGTGTTCTGTAAGCCGGTCTTACTGGTTTAACCACTTGGGTGTAACTTCACAAACAGGGCACAGAGAATGGAGTCAGGTGGGTTTTTTTCTTTTTTCTTTTCTTTTTTTTTTTTGGGCATAGTGAATGGGGGGGGGCGCACCCAGGTTTAGAGGAGATTCTTTCGCTTTCAACAAAGGCAGGACTCCTTTTGAGGGGGTTAACAACAGACCATCTTCAGTTCTTACAGGTACTGATTGTTTCCCATCCCCAGTCTGACAGTAATGTGCTTTGTGCCATAACGGTTGTGTTCCCAGTTTATCCCTAACTTGTCCTTTTCTCAAGACTACGCCGTGAAAGACTTTGGCCGTAAGAAGGTGGTATTCAGTAATGTCACTTGGATGGGAGGGAAGAACGAGTTCCTTGGGATCGCATACCTAGTGGTTGGCTCCCTCTGCATCGTCATGTCTGTCATCATGCTCATCGTCTATGCTAAGTACAAGTTTGCAGACGAGAACGCGTGAGCGAGTGGCAGGAACTGCTGATTTGGCCTCTCCTCGGTTCGTCTAAGCCAGGGGTGGGGAACCTGTTCCATGGAGGGTTGTGTGGGTGGAGGGTCCCCCGGACTGGAGTTAAACTGTCTGTTTGGCTGGCTGAACATCTCAAAAATCCACACGCACACCGGCCCTCCATGGATCAGGTTACCTACCCCTACTTTGGGCATTAAGATGGCACAACTGAATTCAGACCCAGCAAATAAATGAGTGCCTTTCTCCTTAGTATAACATTTGAGTCTCCCGTCAGCTTCCAAAGGTGCTTAATGGTAATTTTATGAAAGCAGGTATGAGAATTATATTACTGACTACTCTGTGCCTGAATCCTTGTTGATTCTGGCCTCAGTAGCCCTGGAGGATAACTCTTCCTGTTTTTGCTGTTTAATTGCTCTTCTGGGTGCTGGGGCTTTACACACTGTTACGGACAATAGATTTGCTGCGTTTTTAACAATTTTAAAATTCCACGAAGAGGAAAGTATCAAACATGTCTGTCCCTTAATTTTTGGTTCCCGGTTGCTGCACAGTAAATCTGTACCGTTTATTTTCTTGTTCACTGTTCTCAGGTACTTTTTTTTTTTCCTCTTAAATTTCTGATTTGTCTTGTTTGGAAATACTTGAATTTTCGTAATTTTAAATGAGCTTCTCTGTATATACCATTTTACATATTGTAAAGCTGCCCTTTGGACTATTTCTGTGTTTTTTAAATTGATGTTTTTAATTTTTTCCCGAAAATAAACATTGAGTATTTACCCCTCTCGGTTCCTTTTCCTGACTGTAATTTGATACTGCTTGCTTGGTGCTTCTGCGCATTTTCTTGCCTTAAGCAGGATTGCCAACTCTCTCGGTCACGCGTGAAATCTATATTATTGCATTATGAACCTAATACTAGCTGCATCAAAGGCGTCGGGGTAGTTTGCTAACCCTACCGACTATTTACGAAGTAATAAAACTTGAAAATCTCACTCCAGCCAGCGGAGCAGTGTTTACAACCCTGCTTAAGTAAAGTAGACATACATAATCTTTTAAAGAGCGACTGTCCAAGCACTTGTGCCACAGCTCATGCTTTTTAACGCTATAATTCATATGTTCATTGTTAATGATGTGCGGATTAATTGCGTGGAACGAGCCGAAAGCGCTCCGGCCAATCAGATCACTCTAGCATTGGACCTTTTGAAGGTGCGCCGCCTGACGTCATCATCGTATGCCCGAGCCGACATGGCCGCTAAAGAAGGCGAGATGGCTATATCGACTGATGATGATGATGCTGCTTTTCAGACGTTTTATACCGAGGTGGGTTGAAATAATGATTGCAAATTAATGTCATGTTCTCATTTCTGAAATATTTCTAAATATTACGGTACTTCCGTGTAAAGTGCTTACTTGCCATCGAGTGAGTTATCCCCCTGCTAAGTAAACCCGCCTCCATACACTGTGTTATTGAATGCGCTGTAACTCTCCTGCATTTTCTTATTAGGTGAAGCAGATTGAAAAGAGAGACTCTGTCCTCACACCTGCACAGCAGATAGAAAGGCTAACCAGGCCAGGCTCTTCCTATTTCAATTTGAACCCCTTTGAGGTAAGTTTGGGTTCCCTGTACCCTGACAACATGAGAGTGAAATGCCAGCAGGTGTTGGAGGGCTGTCGTCCCATTTACCGTCTCACAGTCGTGGTCGTTTGAATTTTAAGGTCCTTCAAATTGACCCTGAAGCAACAGATGAAGAGATAAAGAAGCGGTTTCGGCAGGTGACTGCTTTACCCATCTTTTTTGTGTGCTGAGTTGAAATTTAATATTTACTGAGGGTTTTTTTTAGCACTTTCATTTAAAGAAATGTAGCGATTATGGCTAATGTTGGATTTCTTCAGATAATACATACCACTAAATATCTTTGGATAATAATTGGAGACACTCTTCCCCAGCTCTCAATTCTAGTCCATCCAGACAAGAACCAGGATGATGCAGACAGAGCCCAGAAAGCTTTTGAAGGTATTGTGCTTCTGGAGAAGTTTAGTACTGGCCAGTTCATTTTAAGCTCCCTGCTAAACCTTTCCTGCTCTGTGGTTGCATCAGATGCCCAGAATTTGAACACAGAACCTTCAGGCTTTTTCACGATGTTAGTCAAATATTATAATTATTATGTATTAAGTCAGTTGACTCCTGGCAGCCATATAAATGGTTTTTCTCAAGAATGTTCCATCTTCTGTCTGGATGGTGACAGAGTCTGTTCCCAAAACACTAAACATTGTGAGATGCACTTATACCTTGAATAAGTCAGTGAGAGCTGCACAGTCTTATTTCCATGATGCCTCTCTTCTTCTTCTCTAGCGGTGGACAAGGCATACAAACTGCTCTTGGACCAGGAACAGAAGAAGCGAATCATAGACGTGATCCACGCCGGGAAGGAGCACGTGGAGCACATGGTGAGCAGATGCCTGGACAGTATCGGGTCCGAGGTGATGAGGTGTGTAAGACAGGCCGCCACTTAAATGTCAGGTGGGCTGCAATTGACTGTGAATGGGGGTGCTGGCCAGGCAGTCCCCCCCCACTGACTGCATGCAGGTCCCGGTAGCTGTCGTGCGTGTCCTGAGAGTGGCGTGTGCAGGTCCCGGTAGCTGTCGTGCGTGTCCTGAGAGTGGCGTGTGCAGGTCCCGGTAGCTGTCGTGCGTGTCCTGAGAGTGGCGTGAGCAGGTCCCGGTAGCTGTCGTGCGTGTCCTGAGAGTGGCGTGAGCAGGTCCCGGTAGCTGTCGTGTGCAGGTCCCACAGGAGCCTGAGTATTCGGGTGGCAGCGACTGATGGACAGAAACCGTCTTTGGGCTGACACTGCCCTGAATGTTTCATGCTGCTGCCTGTCATCTTGGGTCAGATGGAGAAGAAGAAGAAGCAGTTGAAGAAGGATGGCAAGGTCATGGTGGTAGAGGAGGACGACCCAGAGATGGTATGACGACGGAAGCCCTTAAAGACAGTGCCCCCTTGAGGTTCCCTGCGCCACTGACCTGTAGCGCTCTGTGTGCCGCTTCTCGCCTGCTCAGTTCAGACAGGCAGTCTACAAGCAGACCATGAAGCTTTTTGCAGAGCTGGAAATCAACAGGAAGGAGCGGGAGGCCAAGGAGATGCACGAGAGGTCGGTTGGGGCACTGCAGGGTCTGGGGATGGGGGGTTGTGGTCTGAGATCCCTAGCGATAGCAACAGTTCTTTTACTTGGCTTTTTTCCCCCCATGCAGGAAAAGGCAAAGGGAAGAAGAGATTGAGGCTCAGGAGAAATCCAAGCGTGAGAGGGAATGGCAGAAGAACTTTGAGGTAACAGAGCATCCCCCAGTGCATGGGTTAGACGTGCTAATGCACTCGCTGGCCACTAGGTCGTGCTGCAGTGCTGGTTGGATTAGCGGCTCGGAGCGAAGTGCTGGGAACTTGAAGTAGCTATAAATGGTCTCGCCCCACAATGTGGCAATTTTGCTCACCACCAAACAGCTTCCTGCCTGCCTAAAGGAAGTTGCATTGTCTCCTGAGTGGAGAAGTTCCCTTTAATGGGCCCCTCTCAGCGAGAGACATTCTCTCCGTCCGCCCAAAGCAGAACTTGCACCTATGTCAGTCGTTCATGATAAACGTGTGCTGAGTGTGTTGATGTTAAAACTAGAGTCTTTATCCTGCACTTTCTTTCCCATAAACATGCCAGAACATTCTGGAATAACTTGCCGGCCGCTTGGGTGGTAGCGCCAGGCCTGGATGTCTGTCGTCTTCCGCGGTTGTTTCTCGTGGGGGTCTCGGCCCATGTGGTCTCTGTCTCCTAGGATACGCGGGATGGTCGCGTGGACAGCTGGAGAAGCTTCCAGGCCAAAGGGAAGAGCAGGAAGGAGAAGAAGGTGCGGACATTCCTCAAACCGCCGAAGGTCAAGATGGAACAGCGGGAGTGACACCACCCCGAGTGCTCTGCTCTCCTGTGTCCTGTTTAACGCCGGCCCAGATGTACACGTATATTTATGAAGTCCGATTCCCCTGGCAGAACTCAAGGGACCCAT
Source organism: Boulengeromyrus knoepffleri (assembly GCA_026770805.1). NCBI lineage: Eukaryota > Metazoa > Chordata > Actinopteri > Osteoglossiformes > Mormyridae > Boulengeromyrus > Boulengeromyrus knoepffleri. The sequence continues at coordinate 20,268,101 of JABJVO010000026.1, read as the reverse complement.
TTTTGAAATTGTCCCATTTTAATTTATTTTGGGCTCGATCATTTCCTCTGTTTCACGGCTGTGGTTTTTCGAAGGCTCCCCCGGCTGAACCCTTGTCTCTACCTCGCCGCTGCCTGGTGCCGTCCTCGCTTGGCCGGGCCGGGCCGGCGGACCCATCTTGATGGTTCTGGATGGAATTCAGACTGCTTCTTGTTGCTGGAAAGCGGCATGAGAAACGGCGCCCCCTTCCTGTCAGAGCTGTGATTTTCATTAAAGTGCTTCACTGTCACCCCTACCACTACCCTGTCAGTGTGCAGGCCTCTGCCTCCGCATGTGACTCTGTCAGAGAGGCTGTACCTGGTCTCTGTGTGATGTGACTCTGTCAGAGAGGCTGTACCTGGCCTCTGTGTGATGTGACTCTGTCAGAGAGGCTGTACCTGGTCTCTGTGATGTGACTTTCTGGGGCTCCGCGGTCAGTTGCTAGCGTGTCTGAAAGTGTGTGTTTCACTGATGACGCCCTTTCTGGCAGGAATGGGGCGGGGGGGGTTTGGAAAACCAGAATCATTCGTTAGTCAGCATTACCATTACTATTTTCACCAAATAAGACTTATGTAATTATGTAAATCACCCCAGCGCACATGGTAATGCTGAGTTTTGGTGATGCGTGCTGCTTCCGCTTGCTGACTGCAGTCAGGTCAGAGGTCATTTTCTCAAGCTGTTGTTTATATCATATTTACTGACTCTTAGGTGTCAGCACTCATGGGGAAGGCACTGGCAACTGGCAAGCTGTACTAAGCTGCTCTTTCTGCGTGTGTGTGTGTGAGAGTGTCTGCGTGTGTGTGTGTGTGTGAGTGCCTGCGTGTGTGTGTGTGTGCGTGTATGTATTTCTCTGTTTTTTGTAATTATTATTTTTTGGGTACCAGATTTCCCCACAATGTAATACAAACCTGTAACCTTTTTTGGTACCCAAACTATAGACTTGTTTTTAAGCAGCAAGTTGCAGCCCGTTTAAATGAAATGCTTGGTTTACGTTACCTGTGCAAATTCTGCCCACAGCTAACTAGCTAATTAATGACCAATTGTCTGCTATTAGTAAGCAGATGGCTTCCTCCACACCTGCTCTAAAAACACACCACTGCACGGCCCACTGCTCTAAATACACACCACTGCACGGCCCACTGCTCTAAAAACACGCCACTGCACGGCCCACTGCTCTAAGAACACGCCACTGCACGGCCCACTGTGGGCTTTGGTGCTTCAGCTGCCATGCCCCTCCCCCATCGCCACGTATCCGCGTTAGGGCCAGTACTCAGTGGGTGTACCTGTTGGCTTTCACACCTCTGCAATGGGGGGGACTCTAAGCACACTTCCTCTCCCCCGTCCCGTGAGACAGATACTCCATGTTTACGTCTATGTTTAAGAACTTTATAAAAGTTGGGACAATGTGTATATAATGCTGCTTACTACAGGGTTAGGGTTAACTCGCTAGGACTAACGGTAACCGGATAACCAGCCACCCTTCCATAGGACGAGCTCGTGTTTACAGTTCATTACTAAATCTGACTTGTAGATCGATCTTTTGTTTTCCACAGAATGTAAACGTAATTCTGCTAATCTACGCTGGCCCGCTCGGCAAGTTTCCCCGCTTATTCTGAATAAAAAGAAAATATCCGCTTGTCCTCTAGTGGCTTGGGTTTTTTTATTGTGACGATGTCGCGGTTTGATGACACGTCTCACGATGCCACATGCACGTCTTGAAGTGAATTTAAAATCTTTCTTACGATGAATCGACTTGAATCGTCCTATATACGCCTCATACTTTTACTGAAGTAGGCTGCTTAAGCCTGTGTATTGAGTACTTTCTCCAGCACTGCCCTTGCGTGGGGGTGGGGGGGGGAGTGGCACTGCTTCTCTGCCACATGGCATGTGGGGCCCCGGCCTGCCGCCGTCACCCCCCCTCTGGGGGGGGGTGGCCTGAGCAGCTTCGGCACAGCTGGCAAAATTAATCTGATTGGCAACAGTCCTGTTACTTGTGGAATATATGCGAGTCATTCTGAGAGTTTGGTGAACAAGCTTGAAGTTGGTGGCTTACAGGAAAATTGCGTACATATGGAGTTTTGGGTGTAAAACATTTCACTGGGAAACTACATACTCCACTATGATTAACAAAACGAAAGCAACTGGTTATCACGCCAAATGAGGACAAATGTACGTGATCGTTTGCATGCATGTAATCCAGGTGGTTTGGGGATTACACACGGCGTTCTGCAAATGCAATAGTCAGTTGTGACAAACCGTGAACGGCTGTGTGAGCGTGCTCAGGCACGCTCCCCGTTGGGCCAGCAGGTGCCACTTCGCCGGCGTGATCTCCGTGACGTCCGAGGTGGGGGATTTTAAAAGATGTCCGTTCTTTGAATATGTGGCTTACATGTCTATCCTTCCATCTTCTGTACCCACTTGTCTTATTCAGGGTCATGGGAGGCAGGGAGGGTCTGGAGCCTTTATCAGAGTAGGAGGAAACCCCATGACGACTGGGGGAGAACATGGCAGAGACTCGAACCCACATCCCAGAGGGGGTAACGGTGCCGACCACTGCATCAGCCTAGCAAAGGCGTCCCTTCAAGACATGTAAAACCATCAGTTTATTTTGAAATGAGCGTAACCTTATGCCAAGTTAAAGAATAGCTTTTTATGCTCAGACAGGGGGAGAACATGCACACGTCGCTCTGGGGGGTGGGGTTCGAACCCAGAACCCTGAGAGTGTGCGTACCGCCCATTGTTAGGTCATTGAACCGGTAATTATAGTTGTACTATACGCACTGTACCGTTATGAAACGGATCGAAAAAATGGACACGTTAATGTAAGGCAAGTTGGTAGCACTGTACACTTGAGCATGAAGCAAAGCGCCGTGCCTGAGGGCGGGCGGGAGTCGCGATGCCCGGGCTGATTGCTCAATAAGGAGTTACTGAGAAGCCGTAACCGCGCAGGGGGCGGCAGGGGGAGGCCGCCACCTTCCGCACTTCACTGACGTCTACAGCCGTCCTCCTTTGGCAAACACGGAGTGGGTATTGCGATCAGACCCAGAGGCTTCCAGAGCGGCGGGGTCCCGGCTGGGTGAGTTGGAGCTTGGCGTCTCTGTTCGCGTTCAGTTCGTGCTTGTAGGACTGCGTGTGGAAATCAGGAGGCGCTAAACCGCCAAAACAAGCTGTAGTAAAGTAAGGCACTGCAACAGCCTTAATCTATGAGCCCATGTAGAAAAAGTATAAACGCGAACATTTATCATTTATAAACGCGGTATGGACGTATTTTATGAAGACTTTGGAAACAATTAATATGATGTAGGTTTTATGTTTTTTCCATTATTTCTTATTTTACGAATGACAGAATGCAGCTGCCAGGTCGGATATATGCGGTTGTCTCACTTTTTCGATGTTTTGGATGCGTTTGGACGAAACAAGAAGACGAAGCTATAGACTTGGTTAGTATTATAGGCGTCGTCTGAGGGTGGATGCCGCTGTTCGAACTGTCTCGCATGTCCTCAGGGGTAAAAGACGCTGGTGTGACGTGAAACACCCAGGACAATCAATCAAAAATATATATTTAATAACTGTGAGACTGGACAGTCCTGCAAATGCTTCTTATATTTTGGTAAGATTATAAATAATGAAATACCTGGACAGTAATCGGCAGCTTTTTGGCAGCGTAGTGTAACAACAGGTGGCATTAGGTACAGAGGGCATGATGCTGACAGGGCGCTTTCCCTCTGACGTGGTGATGTTTGGATGGTAGCTGTGTTCCTCTTGCAGGGTATTTGGGACTTTTCATATTTTTTATACTTCAGTTACAAGTTCTCTGTGGAATTTGGTTTGTGCTTTTTTGTCCTTGTGCTCACAGTCTGTCCTCTTTCCTTCAAAGAATGATGTCTTCGGAGAATATGTCCCAGAATGACAGTTTCCTGGACTCACAGTTCAGATACTCTGTTTTCCCAACCTTCTACAGCCTGGTCTTCATCTTTGGGCTGATAGCTAACTGCTACGCTCTCTACATTTTGCGCAACATCCGCGACGTCAAAGCCGTGAATGAGGTGCGGATCTACATGACCAACCTGACGGTGGCCGACCTGCTCTTCGTCATCACTCTGCCCCTATGGATTGATTACTACAACCAGTGGGGCGACTGGCGTTTCCACGAAGCCATGTGCAGAGTTTCCGGTGCCATGTTCTTCATCAACACCTACTGCTCCATCCTCTTCCTGGCCGTGATCAGCTTTAACCGCTACTGGGTGGTAACACGGCCGCTCAGTGCCGCCACATCTGACCACTGGCGCCGCGGGGTGCTCGTCTCGCTGGTGATCTGGCTCTTCTCCGTGTCGGCCTCAATCCCATATCTGGTCAAAAAGGCCGTCAACGATGACAAAGTAAATGGAAAATCGCGCTGCTTTGAGGGATACCACGACATGGATGTGAGCACGAAGCATTCACTGGTTTTCACCCACTTCCTCATCATCGCTTTCTTCTTTGTGGTCTTTCTGCTGGTCGTCATCTGCAATCTGTTGATCGTCCGCGCCCTGCTGGTTCCACCTGTCTCTCGACACGGGACCCGCGTCAGTGTGCGGAGCTCGGGCCTGAAGAGCCGCGCCCTGGGCATGGTGATTGTGGTGCTGGTGGTCTTCGTGGTGTGCTTCGTGCCTCACCACCTGGTGCAGGGGCCTTGGACGCTGGCGGTGCTGCAGCCGGCAATGGTGGGTGACAGGGATAGCAGGCAGTTCCTCAACGACGCCCACCAGGTCACCCTCATGCTCATGGGGCTCAACTGCCTGCTGGACCCGGTGATCTACTGCCTGGCCACCAAGATGTTCCGCAGCTTCATCTCCATGCACTTCAAGAAGGTGATGCGAGGGAGGAGCTGCCCCAGAAACAGCTCCCAGACCACAGTGTCCATGGAGACGCGGGCGCCGAAGGAGGCGATGGGGCCCACGGCGCACTGAGCGGGCGGAACATGCTACGTGCATCCTGTGCGCTTGTCACACACGTGCAGTGCATGTGCAATGCGCACGTCACACGCTCAGCTTGCACATGCTTCGCACATGTCACACGCTATGGCCACGTCGTGCGCACGTCAGGAACACATCATGTACATGCCGTGCACACTTCACACACACACACACACACACACCATGCACATCTGGCATCCCTGGACCCCTAGTAGCGTCAGACAGGGACACAGTGGGCAGATCGGCATTCAGCATGCAGCTGTGGCGCTCAGGTCACAGGACACACTTCAGCTGATGGCAGGGAGCGCAGGCAGGCTCCTACTCAGGCTCCTACTCAGACTCCTACTCAGCCTCCTACTCAGGCTCCTACTCCTTACACAGTCACCGCATTTAAGCTTACGACGTTAATAAGATCAAATCGTTTAGAATGGGAACTATCAGAGCTTATTGCATTCTCGTCTGAAGTCCCCCCACACCGCCTTTCGGCGTCGGCTTGGGGGGGGGGGTCCTTATACGGCGGTCATGACTGATTTCTGTGCGTGAACCTTTCCGGAGCCACTCTGATCCTCCTGCTTTATACAGCTCTGGAAAAAATATAGAGTCCGCTCTGTATCTTTTTAAAGAATTTTCATTGTTAAATCCTGGTTTAATCCTGGTTCTGCTGGCAAACGTTGCACTTCGGGCTTTCAGGCTCAGAATTTCTAAGACTGCAATTTACAATGTCAGAATAAACTGTATTTTTAACGGAGGGAATGTGCCCTAATAAGGAAATGTACCCAATCAGAATAAAATGTCTATTGTTTTCACGGTGGCAATGGGTTCTGATAAGAAAATGTGTGTTATCAGAACAACATACCTCTAGTTTTGAACGCTGATAAAACATACTGAAAAGGAAATATATGCTAAAAGAACAAAATTCCTGTGGTTTTTATCAGTGATAACAATCTGAAAACGTTCTTAGAAAATGTATGGTATCAGATGAGCAGATCTATAGCATGGGATGGAGCTTGCTCCTCTGAGAGTACTCAGTGTTCCTGTAGTTGTCCGGCATTGTCTTTATTTGGAATCTTACAGACTATGAACAAAAACAGACAATGCAAGAAAATAAAAGAATGTGTATGACCGAAAGCTAGAATATTCTTGCAACGGTGTGCTAAATTTATGGGCCATCGGAGAACATTGTTATTCTGTTCTGTGCATGCGCTCTAACTGAGAGTACGCTACTCCATGGGTACGCTGTAATGTCAGAACACTGACACTGCCTCATAAATCAGAGGAAGATGTCAGGTGACCTTCAAAAAGAATGGCAAACATTGAGGGCAGGTGTGAAGTGCACTGCTAGGAAAGGCTCCTGTATGAGGACTGAAGACCTATTTGGCCCATCTGGCTTGTTTGTGGAGAACTCGACTAATAACTCAGAGTTGTCAAAATCTTATCTAGGTCTGATTTAATGGGTTTCAGTGAGCAGAAGGGAAGAGTCACGCTGGAGTTTGCAAAAACATGTATTTTACACAGGCGCATAGACAAATTGAGTGAAAGTGAAAATTTTGCTGTGATCTCTTAATCTTTCCCAGAGCTGCATATACATCCTTATTTAGGAGTATGAAATCCGGGCTTGTATGCTTATTTATGTCTCCACTAAAGTGTAATAAAATATATTTGCCCTCTCTGTCCTTATTTGCCCTTTCCTGCGTGTCAATGCCCCTGGTCTTGTTCCTGGGGACAGGGTCACCCGCAGCTCCTCCCTGTATCCTGCCTCGCACTCTCTGTTCTTACGCAGATTTGGCCTGTTTAGGTGTTTCTCTTGTTAACATAGGGTTAGGGTTAGTAACCCAGACATCTGCACATGCATGCATGCTCTTAGCTGAACTGGTGACCTGCTTTTTAACTCATTCACACATTTACACAAAGCTGTAATATCAGATCATTTTATCAGGCATGATAATTTCACCACAGACAGAGCTGAGTGTGTAGGCTGCCCTGCTAGCACCCTGCAGACAGTCTCGGTGCCCCGCTCTCACCCTGCAGACAGTCTTGGTGCCCTTCTCGCACTCTGCAAACAGTCTCGGTGCCCCTCTTGTACTCTGCAGACAGTCTTGGTGCCCTGCTTGCACCATGCAGACAGTCTCGGTGCCCCTCTTGTACTCTGCAGACAGTCTCACTGCCCCGCTCTCACCCTGCAGACAGTCTTGGTGCCCTTGTCGCACTCTGCAAACAGTCTCGGTGCCCCTCTCGTACTCTGCAGACAGTCTCACTGCCCCGCTCGCACCCTGCAGACAGTCTCGGTGCCCCGCTCGCACCCTGCAGACAGTCTCGGTGCCCCGCTCGCACCCTGCAGACAGTCTTGGTGCCCTGCTCGCACCCCTTGGTGTCCCATTTGTTCTGGCTGCTTTCCCAAACTTAAACAACATCTTTTTTTCCCCAGCAACCCTCATGAGCCCTTCTGACTGTCCAGTGTCATTATTACAATAATGCATCTGATTGTTATTAGTATCATGTTTAAAATTCTTCCAGTAAAATTGATAACATTCGACTTCACTTATTTCAGCTATTAATTCTGAAAGAAATGGGCTTGATAATGGACCAGCATGGCTTCTGTCCACCATAGAAACCCACTCAGCCCAGAGCCGTTGGCGACGTGCTGTTTTCAAAGCTACTGACTTGTTTTGTTTCACGGTCATATGCGGTTTGCCTGCGCATGTCCTGCAGTGCTCTTTTCTTAGATCAAGGACAGTCTCCACATTTCCGCCATCACCAGTCAGATGTTTCTATTTGTGGAAAATGTACAGAAACAAGAAGTGAACATACACCCATATGCTGATGACTGAAATCAGCAGCCAGAATGTCTGTCATTGCCCACACAGAATTTTCGTAATCTTCTTGGCTTCTCAGAAATGTACTTCCTGCAGTTCAGAAATCTTGCAAAGACCGAGGTGACTTCTCTCTCTGGAAGATAATGGAAACTGAGCACCTGGCCTGCGTTTATCCGCCGCCTCAAAGCAGCATTCGCAGCGCTGCTGTGCAGGATCCATGTGCAGGATCCACGTTGCCACACTGTCCGCCCTGCAGCTTCCTGTTAAGTTCCAACCCCTAAATAAACAAGCGGCGTTTGTGGTAAAAGCCCCTGTCAGAGTGCTGATGGAAGGGCCTCCTTCTTCTTCCTGGTCTTTGAATCCCCACCATTTCAGTCTCTCAGTCTGAGATAATGATGCTGGTCCTACTGCATCTGCCGACATGTGTCCCTGCATGCCACGGTGCCGAACACCCGGCTCCTTCCCGCTCTGCGCCCGGTGTGAGGATTGGCAGGCTGCGACTGCCGTGGAGCAGGAAGCGGCTCGTCGGGGCAGCCTGGCATTTGGAGCCCTTTGATACCGTTACGTGTATCGTTGTACAATGATGCTGCCCAGTGGTGATATAATTAATAATTTGTAGGTTCTGCACCACATTTATTATTAGTGTGTGTTAAACACTCTGCCAAAGTGATTGAATCTTTTCGTTTTTAATCTTTGTCTGTTGATCTGCTCAATACATCAGCATTCAGAAAAGTGAAAGACATAATAGATGGTGACTCCCCCTTAGAGAAATAACCCCAGCAAAGCACCCTAAGACAAACAGCTGCCTGGGGAGGGACAGAGCGAAGCGGGACGGAGCAGCAGACTGACAGAGCGACGGCAGGCCGGCATGGAGGGACGGAGCAGCAGACTGACAGAGCGACGGCAGGCCGGCATGGAGGGACGGAGCAGCAGACTGACAGAGCGACGGCAGGCCGACATGGAGGGACGGAACAAAGCGCTTTGGCTTCCGGCTCTGCAGTAGCGCGGCTTGGCTGCTTCGGCAGCGGCGCTGTGCCAGATCCGGGGGGCCGTCAGCCGTGACTCTCAGGTCAGTTTGCCGTAGAAGTTCTCGTTCTCCGTCCTGGAGGGGTTCAGGTCACAGTAGGTCTCCGCCAGTTCTTTGCAGTTCATGTAAATGTCTCCTCCTGCTATCGGCCCTTGCACTGTCCTGATAGGCAGAGAGGCAGGATTTAGGTACAGCAACACTGTGTGGTTATGGGCAGGTACAGCGTGGCGCAGTGACCTCACATACACTCATCACACATGGGCCCAGCAGGGCGCACTTACACGTGCACACACACGTCGGGTAAGCATATCTTTATAGGGACCACTCATTCATTTCTATGCTAGAAATGCTAACGCTAACCATAACAACGATAACCCCTACCCAGCCCTAACCATAACCATAAGTAACCGAGCAAAATACAAGAGTTTATGCATTTTTAGTTTTTTCATTGCAGTCATAGATTTTTATTAAATTGTGGAAACTGGTCCCCAAATGGGTATTGATCACGTAAGGTAAGGTATACCCACTCAGACACACACACACACACACACACACACACACACACACACACACAGAGCTGCTTACTGTATGCAGGTCAGAGACGCCGGCAGACCTAAAACAGGACAGAAAGAAGGAGCCGTTACTAACGAGCTCCTGCTCAGCCTCCTCTCAGCAACCTGGAGGTAACCGTAATGCGATGCTGCACTTTGTGTCACTCACCTCCAGGGGGCGCTTGTCTGTCCATCTGCTTCAGGGCCTTGCTCGCTTTAGCCCGTCCCAGGTAGAGGTGCAGAAGTATCAGGAGCAGGATGGTCCAGGCCAGCAGGACCAGGGCAAACGCTGCAATGCCGATGGTTAGAAGCCCTGTGGGCAGAGTGGCCGCCAGTCAGTGCAGTCATCACCTCTTACTGTCATCACATACTGGCTGTCGTCGCCATGACGATGCCTCTCCAACATCATACTGGCCATCAATATCAAAATGGCTGCTGCTTAACTGCTGCCATCGGGGACCGTTGGTCACGTGGTTGTCAAGGCCCCTGCATGGCTCCTGCAGACATACGCTGAGCTAGCCTGCACAGGGACCGCTAACCCACCTTTGTGAATCCCTGCATTTCTGTTCCGAAGCACACAGTCTTATTCTCATTTGCCTGTGAGAGACGCCCCCCTCCCTCTCCAGCCTTGGTGTTCAGGCATCAGTGCCTCCGTGGGGAGGATGGGGGGGGCAGAGAGTCAGGGAAGCAGTGTGCCCAATGAAGCACCCCCCCCCAGTGAGAAGCCCCTGCCGCTAGTATTTACAGAGGAGTAACACAGAGACACAGTGACTCACACATCTCCTGTGAGACAAAGACGCACACCCACACACGCACTCTGGAGGGCGCTCTCACATGTCTGTGTTTGTGGGGAATTTCCACTGACTCATGCAAACCTTCCTGTAAAGTCTGTGATGAAAGATCTGCTATCTGTGGACCCTGCAATTCACACAAGATAAAATAGACTCACACATGGGCACACACACACACACAGTCACACACACAGTCACACACAGAGACACACACGGGCACACACAGAGACAGACACACACACACACAGACACACACACAGACAGACACACACAGACAGACACACAGACAGACACACACACACAGACAGACACACACACACACAGACACACACACAGACAGACACACACAGACAGACACACACAAACAGACACACACACAGACAGACAGACACACAGACAGACAGACACAGACAGACAGACACACACACAGACACACACACACACACAGACACACACACAGACAGACACACACAAACAGACACACACACAGACAGACATACACACACACAGACACACACACAGACAGACACACACACACACAGACAGACACACAGACAGACACACACAAACAGACACACACACAGACAGACAGACACACACAAACAGACACACACACACACAGACAGACACACAGTCACACACACACACAGACAGACACAGACACACACACACAGACACACACACAGACAGACACACACACACACAGACAGACACACACACACAGACACACGCACAGTGCCGTTGCCCATCACCTGCAGGCTCACCTGGCTGGGGGAGGATGAGCACTGCGTGGGGCCTGCTGGTCTGCAGCTGCTTGATGCCCTCCATGGACAGGTGTGCCTGGCAGTGGTAGTTGCCGCTCTGCCCCATGGTGCTCAGGCTCAGCTCCTGGCCCGAACCCGCGCTCTCTGAGGTGTTGACACCCAGCCTCTCCCAGCTCCAGACCACGAGAGGAGAGACGGCGACCGCTGAGGCTGACAGGCACCTCAGCGTGAGCGTCTGGCCCTCGAACACGAAGAGGATGCTGGGTGTGGCAGCCACCGTGACGGGGGGGAGCACCTCTGCGGAGACAGTGACAGCAAGCCCTGTCAGGGGGGCGCGGCAGCTACGGGAAGGGGGGGCGTGTGCTGAGCGGCCGAGCAAAGCGTCTGTGAAGCAGCACGTACCGATCACTGTCAGGTTAACGGGCTGGCTGGCATCAAGGATTGTAGTGTAGGTACAGGCATAGCTTCCGGAATCTTCCACTGTCACATTATGCAGATTCAGGACCTCGCCTGGCATGACTATGGGCCCGTCATGTGGAGTCAGCCGGTACCATTTGGGGTGTCCCTGGCTTCCAGGCCAGGAGTGACACATCATCTGCACCTCTGTGCCAACCAGCACGACCGGCGCCCCCTTGATGAAGGAGATGTTAACCCTGGGGGAGAACCCTGTTGGGCAGAACATCGGTGGATCAGGTTAAGGAAGGCCCTGGTGCAGAGCTTCTGACGTCAATATAGGAGAAGGAGCCATCTAACTGGAGGAGACACCGAAGATGACTTGGCATCAGCCCGGAGGCCTCCAGAGGGCACTGTTTGGAGAGATTGGACTGGGCAGTGACAAAAGGCTACCAAAGAGACAAAATGCCCCCTTTCTAGGCTCCATCTACACCCACAGCATGAGACACCGGAGGCTGACAAGATTGGCGGTGCTTGGCAGCCACGCTGGGCCTGTGCCAGCAGACGGCCGTGTGGATGCTCTGAGGCAGAGCGGAGGCATGACGAGGCTGAGGCGATAGAGCCGCAGCTTCTGGGTAGACTGACAGGAAGCCTGGGGCCACAGGAACCTTTGCTTCCACTCCTCTTACCACACGCATCAACAACATGAACCCACAGTACGGTGCGTCACCAGATGAGGAACGTATGTGAAAGCAGCGCCCAGCTTCCCCATGGCGGTGGACCTCGGTGCAGCTCTGCTGGGGCACCTGCGGCATGTGCTGTAACTGTAATGGTGCTACAGGCACTAAAGAGACGGGTCAGAACAGGCCCAGAATGCAATGGCAGAGGCTGGACCGAAGCCCAGATGCCGAGAGGGAAGCTGCCTCCATGAAAACGACTTTAGACATAAACAAACCCAGGAATGCACTTGGAAACCCTCCTGGATGGCATGGTGGTCGAGGTTTAGCGCTGCAGTGTGATAGTAGTTCGAATGAAGCATTTTGGTAGACGGTGTTGGGCTTAGCTGACGGCCGTCTGTGTGCTCCCTCTCTGGCATTGAGCAAACAGTCAGTAACCTTACAGAGAAACGTTCAGTTTACCGCCTGACAATAAGGAGATCCTCAGTGAAGTTCTGCTGAAGGCTGAACGATATAGCTGCTTGAACACGCCGTGTGAACACTCCCCTCCTGGGCCACGGCCGACATACTCCCCACTGCTGATGAGGTGGACAGTGCCCCACTTGTAGAATTACATACTTACCCCCCCCCCCCAATGTTTGTGCTGTAAAAGTGGCATTAGAGC
>JABJVO010000026.1:20211519-20222288 GCA_026770805.1 Boulengeromyrus knoepffleri | reverse complement strand
TATAAATGTTAAATGTATGTAAATGTTAAATATAAATAAAACAGAAACCGTGTGGAAATGCAATGCAGAAGAGGCACTGCTTTTCAGTGAGTGTCGTAAGGAGAACATGATTTGCATCTTGTTCAGTTACCATCCATAAAACAAATGATCTTTAGCATTATTTATTTCTAGCCAAAAGTGCACTAAATGTTGAAGAAGTGGCAAGTAAAAAAGTGCTTAGTGACTTTACAAATGGTGCCCCAAACTCAGCTGGGAGCCCATTTCTGGCTCTGCACTAAAGACTTAAGTGGGGAATTTGGAAAGTTGTGTCCCTCCTCCAATGACTTACTTCTTAATAACATTTGAGCACATTTTTATTTGGCTACATAAACAGTAATGTCTCTGAGGTGCAGCCAGTATTGGATCTGGATCAGCAGCACTTTACACATTTGAGTAACGGTGACAAAGTTTCTAATTCTAAATAGCGTATAGAAATACAATGAGATCTTTGCCTTTTGCTGTGTTTTAGCGGGATTCCTGCAGGCTTGAAGACGCACATTTTATTTTAAATGATTGCTGTTTGCCACATGGGCTGAAATGTCAGGCTAGGGCTGGCGTACCTAATGAGCAGGAGATGAAAGAGAAGGAGAGATGATTGGCTCAATGTGAGCAAAGATGCGGGCTATTAATCAGAGGGACTATGGCTTGGGAAGTGTGTGTGTGTGTGTGTGCGTGTGTGTGTGCGCGCGCGTGTGTGTGTGTGTTTGTTTGCGCGCATGTGTTTGCGTGCATGTGTGTGTGTGTGTGTCTGTCTGTCTATCTGTGTGTATGTATGTCTGTGTGCATGTGTTATGAGAAAACAAACCAAAATATAAAATATATCTCTTAATATTGTTTGGAAAAAGTAAAAACACATTCACAACGCTTATTTTCCTTCTTTGAGATGCCACGCATTTGCAAACATACTTGAAGTAAACCACAGACGGAGCAGATAGCTGAATCAGAGGACAGGGAAAGATAATCCTTCATATTTATTTTCAGTTGTGTGTAGAGACCAACAGTACACAAGATCTCTTTCTCACGCATCTACCAAAATGTTCTGGATCCCCTATTTTCGTCAATATGAGGTCAACCAGTGAGGAACGTTGACAGGAACATAATTCGCTCTCCTGGTCTGACTTGTTTACAACCCCTCATCTGTGCCCCCTGCCCCCTCCTCAGTGGACCTATAAAAAGCAAATAGGGGCTTTTAGAGAAATTGCTTGCACTGTGAAGATTAATAACAGTAGCTGCATGCTGGAGAAAGTCCCAGGGCTAAGAGAACGAGAGAGATTAAAAATGCCACATCCTTAAAGTGGAACAATTTAATATGGAGACGTGTGGGAGCTGTGCCAGCCAACTTCGCTCTGACTAGGCATTCGGCGTCGGTATTTAGACACAGTGTCACAAAGGAAGAAGCTGCTGTTACAGCAGGTCTCCCTGGTACGAATATGTCCGAGGACATCTGATCCCCCTCGGGAACGGAAAGGTCGCACAGCGCTGGGTGACCCAAGTTAGACAAACGTAATGGAAGAAGAAGCACGACTCCGCATTGATGGTTTTTCTTTGCACTGTTACTGTTTATCGCTGTCTAAATGTATTTAGGTTTCTAAATGTTTGTGTTGTGGTGATATTGTAAAATGGCAATTTCTTTTGGCATCAATCAATCAGTCTATCTATCTATCTATCTATCTATTTCTGTCTGTGTCTGTCCATCCATCCATATGAAGGGTGTACGTCACTCACGGTATTGCATGTCTTTCAGAGCAGCAGTGGATCCACCATTACTGCTTCCCCAGACAGTTGCTGACATTCACCCCATGGCTGAGACAAACAGCGTGTCTGAGACAAGCGCAGGCTGACGATTCACACCGGCCCGTTTCACACATGTCATGCGCATGGGGGTTATTTTTAAGCATTTTAATAGATCTAGTGAGGTATTTGACCAAAGGAAAAAATCAGTTGATCTTGATACCCAGACTGTGTATTTAATTTGATATTAAATACAAATAAAAATAATAAAAATTTTGATGTATCTAATGATTCAAGTTCTAAATTTCTAATATTTCTAATCAATTCCTACATTATCACTACATTTTAAAATACAAAAAAGTCAGCGTCTTCGATACGATCTCAGCTTGGACGTCTCTGTGACGCACCGTACGTATCCGCGAAGTGGACGTCCCGCCGCCACGCCGTTTCCACAGCTACGGAGACGTCTCAGTAGCAACCGGCACGCGTCTCGGCTCCTAGCAACCGGCGAGCCGTGCGTGAATGTCGACGAGCGAGCCGCCGCACTAGCCGAGCTAGCCGGCCTCAAACACGACAAGGTCTGCAGCTGTCTGAGTCTCGGCGACTACGGGCCGCCCGTGAGCACAAGAATGATAGGGTTAAAGAGCGCCCGAGAGAGGAACGAGCTGAAGACGGAGGGCTTCACGGTGAAGTCTACAATGAAAAACTCCGTGGTGAGTTGCGCGTCTCATGTAACGGTTTATTTCTATTGTCTAACTGTCCCTCACTTCTTCCCACGCTTCTCACACATTTGATGAAACTATGTCAGCTGATAACGCGATTAGCGGTCGGACGCTCACTTAGCGAAATGTGTGGCTATAGGTTACCGCGCGGTTCGTCACCGTGGACACCCCAGCCCCAAATGTATTGTCCGGCTGACGTCTTTCAGGCCCCTCATTTGAACTTCATTTAAATACACTACCTAAATACACACAAATGCAAACACCACAAAATATAACCCAATATTATTTTTAACATATAGTAAACAGCAGTAGGTGTAATGTGGTGCCTCTAATTTCTGTGCAGAGTTACTCGTAGGGAGTGTCACCCTGCCCTCTGCAATGGCCTGGCTGCGAAGCCGCTCGGGGGCACCTTGCAGCGCCACCTGTGTCCCGATTGAGCAGTGCTCTGTGCCGCAGTGTAACACAAACTCCTGCAGCCGATGCTGGACTCAGGTGATGGGGGGCATTAATGAGATGATGGAGGAAGGGGAGACACCCTTCCCTGCTGCTCCTTGGCCCCCCCCCCCCCCCCCCCCCCCCCCCCCCCCCCCGCCCCCCCCCCCCCCCCCCCCCCCCCCCCCCAGCCTCACTCTCCTTTGCTCCCCAGACGTTATATGTGCCGTGAAGGCAGGGCCATGTGAAAGAAGGAGATGCAAATTGCTAGAAATGATTATTCAGCAGCCTGAAAAATTGGTCATTGAAGAAGGAAAGAGAGAGGAGGAATAACGGATGAAGCAGTTGGCGGCGGTCGGTGGCCACGAGCCCCCGCTCATGCAGGGCTCGGTGTGCGGAGGGGAGGGGAGGGTGTGTGGCCACTTATGTCTGTGTGTGTGTGTGGAGATAGAGCTGCTACCAATGCATTACAGAGCAGAAGAAACATCAGACGTCTCCCAAGTTATCAAAACCCATTCCGTCAGGTAGTTGGGAGGTGAGACAGCACCCTCTGGATATTATTTATCATTATTAAAGGCTCATTATAAGGCCCTGTCCTGTACGGTGATTACAGGCTCTGAGTGGCCCTGACGCATATTGCATTGTCCATTTTACACCCATGTGCCCATGAACCTGGGCCTACAGGGACTAGGTAGACCCCCCACCCCGCCACTCATTTCAGGGAGATGAAGAACTCCTGTCCTGTGGAACTGGGACTCATTTCACAAAGTAAGATGGCCTCTCAGTCTCCTCCTGTCAGCGTAAAATGAAGATAAATCAGGAGGAAATGAAAGTCATCAGGACTTTTTGGGGATTCTCTGGTTGCGGTGGCATCGATCTGTGGTTTTGGGAGGTGCTGGGCTGAAGCCTGCCCCTGAGGCTGCTTCTTCCAAAAGAAGGTCAGGAAGAGGCCCATGTCGGTCTTCACACCAGCCAGTGGCCTTTCTGCCGCTCCCTGTTATTCAGCAGTGCACATAAACTCCCGCATTGCATTGCTCACCCTCCTATTTACCCATGCATGTAGCCGGATGTTTACCCCGAGCCCTGTTTTGTGAAGCGTGTGACCAGCCACTGCCCCTAATATAACATTAATTTAGTATTTTCTTCACCTGCGGCCCCCTCCGTGCACAACACTCCGCGCTTTGGTGTGACCCTGATTAGCCTGTCGCACATGTGTACCAGGGGGACACGGCTCTCACACTCCTCCCATGATTCAGAACTGCGCTTTTGCATTTTTCCCAAACACTTAAGGCAGGTCTGAGGCCACACACGTCTCACTCTGCTTGTGTGTTTATTTGTTTAGGAGATACTGCTGGGTGGGGGAGATCCAACCCAAAGTACCAGAGGGATTATACATGCTACTGGGCAGGCAGGCACAGAAAGGGTGGCTGAGCGAATGGATGTGCGATGCATGTGTGGAGGTGGGCGCTGGCCCACAGTGGGGTGTGAGATTAGTCTGACACATCTGCCTGATAAACGACTCGGCTAATGGAAGGCGGTGATTATGAGCCAGAGTGGATGTGTGCCCCCTTAAGTTAAACCACTTCCATTTGCTATGTTTGGATTCAATTGCTTTGCATTCTAATTTATTACAATATCCCCCCTACATAGTTACTTATGCACATACGCATGTAAACACCAATACACTTGCTAATCTTCCAGTATTTCGTTTATTTTAGTTAAGAGTGTACAGCTGCTAAAGTGGACACTGCAGTGGTTATATGTTTATTACGTTATATGTATATTTTCTGCATTACTTTTTTACATTAATTCGAAGAATGTTTATTAAGATTGTGTGCTTTGTATGAATGTGTTATTTTAGTTATGCAAATATTCTTCTTGATTCTGATTGGTCGGATGACGCCATGTGCAGTTCACGTATCAGCAGTTCTGTGCATGTGCGGTGCCTGTGGCTCTGACTGGAGGGTGGGTATGGTGCCATATGCCGTGGTGTGCTGTAGCAATGCATTGAGCCTTTCTGGGCAGCCATTCTGCTGTCAGGAATCCAGACTTTCTGCATCTTCCTGATGGTGCAGCACGACAGCATCATAATGGCTCAGGTTACTCAGATTCACTATATGCAAATGGAGTTTTACACCTGGAGTTTTCATGAAACTGTCACACTGGCAAAAATGTATTTGTACTCCTGTCTTAACTGGCCTCAGCGGGGCCAGAGTGCCGCCTTTCACGTGCAAAGAATGGCTGTGGCTCCTTCCGAAGGCCCCCTTTCCAGGTCTCCATTACTGCCCTGAGTGCACGGCATCAGCACCTCAGGGTGGCCGCTCCAGGTGTCATGCATGACCGCATCTCACAAAGGAGCAGAGCGGGAGAGGATTGAGGAGGCCATTTCCCCGTGATAAGCAAGGCCTCCCTCGGTGGCCACACCGTAACTCTGTGGTGCTTTATTTACACGGCCCATACAGCCCAAGTTAGAGTCGGGGTGGGCATACTGTATACTGCAGGATTTACATTTGAAAATACCCAGGTCCTCCCTCCCGCTCGACTAATTTTATCAGGAAATACTAGCATAGCATTGCTTTTTAAAATACCATAAATACCGTGGTATTAAGACAGGACAGTGTTAAAATTAGATACTGCCCATGCATAGTGCTAGCAGGGGGGGGAGGGAGTATTGTGAGACCGGGGGTGAGGGGGGAATGGTGGTAGCTGCATTGTGCCATTAGAGTGCTGGTACACGATGGCTAGCGTGCTGCTAACATTTCACCAGAGTGCCATTAGAGTGCTGGTACATGATGGCTAGCGTGCTGCTAACATTTCTCCAAAGTACTGTTAGTGCACTGGTACTTGATGGCTAGTGTGCTGCTAGCATCTCACCAGAGTATCGTTAGTGTATTGGTATATGATGCCTAGTGTGCTGCTAGCTCCACTGTTATCCAGGGGTGACAAATCCAACCATTGACTTCAAACCTGTCAGGAGGACATTTTAGCCCTTAAATATTCAACATCACCCACACAATGGCTCTTGTGCGTCAGAATCTATCAGCTTTTAAATATTTAATGGAATGATTAGTTATTTGGAGGGGGAATTGGGAGGTGGTGTTTATTTGGTTGTTTCAGCTGAGTTCCCCATGGGTGCTAGTGCCCCCCCGCCCCACCCCCGCCCGATATGGCAGGAGCACTGTGATTTGTGGGTAGCAACCAGGCTCTTAGGCTTCCTAATGGGAATGGGCTGGATGCTGTAGCCTATTATGCTATAAAGTATTTGTGACCAAAGAAACCAAATCAATACTATGGGCCAGCCTCTCTGATTCAGCCTGCTGTTAAAAAAAAAGCCAAAAAAAAAAGTGGTATTGTATTGTGGCTGCAGGAGGTTGCAGCCCTCGGTCAGAACAAAATATAGGCAGAAAACGTCAGCCACTCCGGCAGGGAAGGCTGGCGTGGAGGATTACAGGGGGGAGGCGTTTATGGTAGTGGCAGATAAACTGAGTCACTGTTTAGTTGTATATCCGCGAGCGAGGCCTGATTTCTGTCAGTGTGATCTGTGAATGTGATGCCGAGTTCGGCCCCCGCCAGCCTCACATTCGGGGGGAACCTTTCAGGGGGAAAAGTTCATTTTGTTTCTTGCATTGGTTTTATCGCTGGAAGAAACATATTCACGGATCCCACGCACATGCCCTGTCGACGAAACGCAGCATGTCAAACAGTCGTCCTGGTGTTGGCTTTACTGGTCCCTACCGTTGAGTCGTGTCTTATTGACACCCACGTGCCCCCCCCCATCACCCCTCGTTACCCACCATCACCTCCCAGGGCCGCACAGATCCTACAGTGCCCAGTAATGATGGAGTTTGGCATGCTGGTCCTGGTCTGATACAGACTTCTGCTGGGAGAGCAGAGCTCAGCTAAGGGTGGACAGTGGCACACGCACACACACACACTGACACACACATAGCTACATACAGACACACACACACACTGACACACACATAGCTACATACAGACACACACAGACACACAGACAGCTGCACACAGACACACACACACTGACAGACATAACTACATATAGACACACAGACACTGACACACACACACTGACACACACTCCCCTGATTCGTCGGCCACCTTGACCTGTAGCCCTTGGTTTTGGGGCCCATCTCCTCCCCCCTGATAAGACCTGCAAAGGGGAGCAGAGCAGGCTGTCCATTCACTTCTGTCCATTCTGTCATTGTTATTCTCCTCTCTGGTGTGTGTACATCACAAATAAACAGCCATCTGAGCCCCTGGGCAGGCGTGACACCACATCACCCCCCCACCCCACCCCACACTGCCCCCACAGCTGCCCCTATCAATCACCCTGAGTGCGTGACTGACAGCTGTCAGCTTTAGGTGTACTGGAACGGCGCGCACGCATAGACACACACCCACACACGCACACACACGCACACACACACACACACGCACACACACGCACACACCCACACACACACACACACGCACACACACGCACACACACAGACACCTGCACACCTGAGGTACACATGCTACTCTACTCATATGGAAATCTAACATCTTTGGGGAAGTTACTCACAGAAATAATCCGTTACTCTGTGACTGTGATTCTTTGCCC
Source organism: Boulengeromyrus knoepffleri (assembly GCA_026770805.1). Classification (NCBI taxonomy): domain Eukaryota; kingdom Metazoa; phylum Chordata; class Actinopteri; order Osteoglossiformes; family Mormyridae; genus Boulengeromyrus; species Boulengeromyrus knoepffleri. The sequence goes on along the minus strand of JABJVO010000026.1, from coordinate 20,214,740 downwards.
TCAGATGTCACTGGGTTACTTTTGTGAGTAACTTCCACAACACTGGAGAGCAAGCAGAGTCATGTGCATAAACTGCTCCTATGTTATAAAAGCTGCTCCTATATTATAAAAATGTTATATATAGCTACAATAAGAACATAACAATGGCAGTTAGTAATAATGCGCACTAATCATAAAGCAGGTGGCTGATGGCGTAAACATTCCTCACTCCAAAAACTAATGGTAGGAATGCAACAGCATGTAACGACACCTGAAACTAGCGAACACCAGTACTTAACATGAACAAGAGCTCTGTGGCAAGAGCAGTCATTTGTTGGGTTCTTTCTATGCCGATATCTGACTCATATAAAAGTATTCTGCTTTTTAAAATGTATGAAAACTTAAAGAAATAGAAAAGGTCTGCAGATTCTGCTTTCCTTCACCACTGGGAACATGTTATAGCTTAAACCATAACCATGGAGCTTAAGAAGCCACTGCAACCGAAATGATTTATGTAGCTAAAATGCAGTTCACAACACTCTTCCAGTGGTAACGGGGGGCAGGGGGGACTCTCCCCAGGGACACGCTGTGTACTCTCGCCCCCTCGGGGCAGCACTGAGCCAGCCTAGTGCTTTTACATGGTTTATCTTTTTCATGACACATTTTGTTTGCCATTTATGTAACTTACCCTTTTATGTTCATATTTTTGTCTCGTATCATAAGAACTCATTAGTAGGATTTTTTTTCAACTGCAAGATTAAACAGGAGGATGGAAACATGGGTAAATTGACAGTGAATCTGTTGCTTGCTTTTCATAATCCCTTCATCTCATGCTTTTAATGTCATTGATTTCACTCCCTCGTGTCTTCAAGCAAGGACTCTGTGAGAGATATATATCTTGTCGCTTGTCGTAATTGGACATCGATGTTGTGCAGCGGCGTGTCAGGCTGTGTCAGACACATCAGTATCTTAATGAGAGTGGCGTTGGTCACTGGACATGGAGCCCTGCAGGTCGATCCCTGATCTCTGCTGCCTACTGAGGTAGAAAGAGGGCTGGGAGGCGCTGGACCAGGGGATGCGGGGCAGGGATGCTGGGTGGAGGATGCTGGCTTGGGGGATGCAGGATGGAGGGTGTAGGGCAGGGATGCAGGATGGAGGGTGTAGGGCAGGGATGCAGGATGGAGGGTGTAGGGCAGGGATGCAGGATGGAGGATGCTGTTGAGCTGTAAGCCTCAGTTCATCCACTGTTTTGGAACCAGCATTGCATATGAACACACAGAAAAATATCAGCAATACAGACAAATGTGCACGCAAACACAGACACACACATGTTTGTATTCATATATTTGGGAACTGTCCATTCACGTTTTAGTTTTTTGATTACAATTACAAAGTAATAAAAATGTCCAAAAACTAGCACCTACGTGTCAAAATATCAGGTTTTTTTTAAATCACATTTTGGGGACATTTCATCGCCACAATGTAATTTACACATACACCCCCCCCACCACACACACACACACATACACACACACACACCCTTTGCTGCAACCTGCACACTGCTCATTTTGCTGGAGTTAATCACTGCAGCATCTCGCACATGAAATGAGCCTTTAAGAGATTAATAGATGGTCTGTCTCCTGCAGTCAGTGGTTGTTGCCATCAGCGTGACCTCAGTCTGGGCTGCACAAAGGTTGTGTGGGTGCCGCTCCGATGTGGGCTGATGACCTCGCCAAGCTGGTAGCTGTGCCGTCCGTCGGCACACAGCCGTATCATTACAGCACCCAAAGTGTAGCGTCGGGATCAAAATGAGTTCCTATGGGTGCACTGTTTCATATCCCCAGCTCGCATAATCCGTTATGGCCAGCAGGGGAGCCCTTTCCCAGCATGTGACACACATTCCAGCCCCACCCACATTAAAAGAAGTGATGAATACTTTCTCTCTTTTCCAGTTTTTAAATTTCGACACTTGCCTGCCTCGCCACTCCTCCCACTGTTTCCTTTAATCGCAGCTGAGTTTTGATTTCTGCACCACCGCACAACACCATCTCCGTAACTGAATCCCCAGTGCCGTCACACTTCCCGACGTGCTGGAAGCATTCGTAGGACGTCCGGGTGTCCTGCACCCTCACTGGGGCTGCCTGTTGTGTATGCTGATCATAATAATTATTAATGCAGCTTTGCAGGATTATTTTGGGGGCACATTTTCAGGCTGGGAGCTGGGGAGGTGAGGAACGCCATGGATGGGGGCGGGAGGTCAGGAATATCATGGCCAGGGGGGAGGTCAAGAACATTATGGCTGAGGGACTCAGGAATATCATGTTAGACCGTGTTTGGACTGGCTTGGACTAATATTAGATGGAAACGTTTTCTGCCAGGTTGTGATTGGTATAGCTGCAGTAGCTGTGTGGGCCTCACTGTGCTTTGCTGCCTCTGTCCCACCAGGGGGCAGTGTCCTTGTTAAAGAACTTCACCATGTCTGTTTCAACAGGCAGCCTTTGATGTACTAGATGCCATTAAGCATCACATGGGCCTTCCTCTGTCAGCGGTCAAAGGCCATGGCTGTGTTAACAGAAGCTGGTGTTGATAGGTTCTCTGATGGATCGTTGTGCTTATGAGCTTTTGTCTCTCACGTTAAACCCTTAGAGTCTCAGTTTGTCCCAGACATTGATTACGTTGCCTGGCCTGACTTCTTCCGAGGACCTGGGCTTACCAGGGAGCCGAGGTGTTTCGGGTGCAGGGAGGACCTGGCTTCCTGTGTGCGGGAGCTCCAGACCTCATTAAAGGCACAGTCTTCCTGTGCCAGGAGGTATGGGGGAGACTGTACCAATAAGCTTCCATGTGGTTCTGGAAGGTCACAGACTGACACAAAACTTTGAGGGGGAGACAGTAAAAGGAAGGATAATTGGCAAATCCCTGCCAGTGTCTTTGCTTTCTAAATGTAACATAACAGTTATAGCCCTGTGCTGACTGGCATCCCGTTCAGAGAGTATGCCAGCTGTGCCTTGTGCTGACTGGCATCCTGTTCAGAGTGTATGCCAGCTGTGCCCTGTGCTGACTGGGATCCCATTCAGAGTGTATGCCAGCTGTGCCTTGTGCTGACTGGCATCCTGTTCAGAGTGTATGCCAGCTGTGCCCTGTGCTGACTGGGATCCCATTCAGAGTGTATGCCAGCTGTGCCTTGTGCTGACTGGCATCCTGTTCAGAGTGTATGCCAGCTGTGCCCTGTGCTGACTGGGATC
>JABJVO010000026.1:20180937-20196180 GCA_026770805.1 Boulengeromyrus knoepffleri | reverse complement strand
GCCCCCCGCCCCAACGGTGTCATCGTGGCCAACAACTGCAAATTTGCTTCTCTTTGGGGAGGAGAGAACATCACTTTGGTCAGAGTGTGCATTTGTTCTGAGAGTAATTTAATTACATGCGGTTTGTTACACATGGCACATATGTTGCCTAGGCAACAAGAGAGATGGGCTTTTCTCTAATTTGGGGGAAAAAAATATCATGGCCTATATAAAACTGTACATTAGGTATGCAAGATGATAAATTTAACATAATGTAGGGAAAATGTTTTTTTTATCAGTAAACTTAAAGAAATTCCATCCATCCATCCATCCATTTTCCAACCACTTACCCTGAGGGTGGCTTGGGGGCCTGGACCTTCTCCCAGGGCACAGGGCACGATGCTGCGTTATCCCCTGAGTGGGATGAAAGAAGTGCACGTGAAAGTCTGCACGTGACAGTGGATAGTTGTTTCTCTGAATATGTCTAAATATGTCTTAGACCATATTGTCTAAATATGGTTAAAAGTGATCCCATTGAAATATATTTAACATCTTAATAAATGTGTTATTATTATTAAAATTAATAATAATCATCATCTTATTGAGCTGCCCTAATTAAAAACAGAATTCAGCTGAAACCTGCTTAAATGTTATTTCTCTTGTAATTTCCACCAATTACTTTGTCTGAATGAGTTTAACATGCATATTTTCCATGTATTTTAGTTTTAATTTCTTACTTATCATATACAGTAGTGCATTCATTTACTTTTATACGCCAATCTTAATTGTGACTGAACTGAACAATGAGCATATTTTTTTCCTTGGTAGTAAGCTAATGCATTGGTTTAATAATGACCTTTTGGGCTTGCAATGGCTCTGCGAGGCTTCTGAATGCCTGACTTCTCCGGCTGATTTTTCCCCTTGTCTCGTTTCAGGTGGTTATAATGAGGGATTACCACCACGAGAACGTGGTCGACATGTACAACAGCTACCTAGTCGGGGACGAGCTCTGGGTTGTGATGGAGTTTCTGGAGGGTGGAGCTCTGACTGACATCGTCACTCACACGAGGTGGGCTCTCGTGCCTCGACGCTGAAACACCAGCTAGGGTTTTGGTCGGAACTCTATTAATTTCGTTTTCACGCATCCATTGAATGGTGTCGGTAAACAGAATCCCCAGCCCGAACCAGATTAATGTGAGGGTTCCGTTACATTACATTTAAATAAGCAGGACAAGGTTAGTACGGGAAAACAACGGGGAATACAAACAAATGAAACGTTTATGAGCGGTACGATGTTGTCAGTGTGACGGAAGGGAACATTAGCTCCTGTAGGAGTGAACTGTTATGGACTTGGTCATGCCAGGTTGATATTGGTTTACACAATATTACATAATTAAAAATAGGGATTGAAGTATTGTTAAAGTTCCTCTCAGAATTTTGTTCTGCACGTAACTAAATTGCCCTCAGCCTTAACATCAGGTGTACCGTTTGAAATATACCTACATCCCACAATAATCAATCGATGCTCGCCCTCGTTTTTTGTGATCATAACAAATACTAAGTTTCCACGCTGCTCTAAGTGCAACTTTTGAATTATTTTTGGTGAAATTAGGTGACTCAGTAATGATCTGAGAGTGGCTAATTTGTGGGTTTTTAACGCCCCGAAGTTCCCTGTTCATCAGGCCCATTCGAGTCCTTCTTTTCAAACTTTAACCGGCAGAGCAGCGGAGCCGCCACCCCCCCCCCACTAAGTGCAGTGTGTCCGCGCGCGTAATTACAGTGATCCGCGCCTCTTCTCTGGGGCGCCGCCGCCTCGCCAGTAATTGCGAGGCTTCGGCGCTCGTGGCCGTCCGCGGAAGTCGTGAGATCCTGAGCCGCTTGCGCAGCTACGAGGGGGCGTCGATCCTGCGTTCCCTGGAGACTGCAGAGAAAAACGTGGGCGACAGTACGACCATGAATGAAAATGGCCAGAGGCTGCTTCATGGTTATGGTTGCTATAACTTGATCGATGTGTCAGGCAGTGCTAACGATTTAGAAACAGCAGCAATGAAAACATACTTAATCCATCCGTCTTCTTATCCTGCTCAAGGTTGCAGGGGACATGGAACCTATCCCAGAATGCACCAGGCACAAAGCTGGGGTACACCCTGGAGAGGATGCCCGGGCACGTCGGGCACAATCATTTATACACTGTGGCTAATTTAGAGACCCTGATTAGCCGAACTGCATGGGCTGCAGGAGTTAACTAGAATAAATGGTAACAGGAAACTTGTGCAACACAGAGTGAATATGCAAACCCCACATACGCATAGTGGAGGAAGGGTTTGCGCCCCCCCCCCCCCCCCCCCCCCCCAGATCAGTTGTCGGCTGGTGAGCCATGTGGGTCAGAGAGCCAGGCTGCGTCGGTGGGTTCTGAACGGGGCGTGCTGAGCCCCGCCCGCCGGCTGTCCTTGGCTGGCTGTGGAGTCAGCAGGTGCTGGAGTTAGCAGACACTCATGGCTGGCTGGCAGGGTGCACACTGACAAAGGGAGGTGCAGGGAGGTGCAGGGAGGCGCTGGGGCCTCTCAGGGTGACAGCCATACTCTGACCTCTCTGAATGACGAACAAGGCTGTGTAGAAATGATAGGGGGCTTAGTCAGGCTCCCACCCATCACGCTGACCCTCCCCCAACCCACAAAAACACCCGGTCCCTCGGGGGGGGGGGGGGGGGAGGGTTCCACCTGGCACAACCTGTATGTCAGCTGGCTAGTGGCAGTGGCTGCTCCTTCATGTTCCATGTTGTTGGTTCACATAAATATACAGCGTGTAGTGAATGGCATGGGGCCCCATCCTGAGGCCTCCCCAGCCGCCCATGGGGGCCCCAAAATGAGGAGCCTCTTCACCCCAACTCCCCGCCCTCTGCAGGCAGCGTCCATCCCAAGGCTCTCAACAGATCCTCATTCTTCCTGCTTTACTACACTAGTGTCCAGCTCCATTGGTAAGCTGACCCCCCCTAACCCCCCCAGAACGTCTCAGCAGGAGTGGCCTAGAGCACGGGCTGCTTCCTGGGCTGCCTGCCTTCCTGTCCCCCGGCTGTGTTAATGTCACGCCCTCTACGGCCGCCCCGCATTGGCTGCTCAGTGGCACTGCTACACAGGGGGCTGTAACAGCAAACTGACAGTGAAATCGTTATTCCTCATTAGCCCCCCCCCAGTGTGCCTGGGGAGCCAGTAAGTGACAAGGCGGGCCCTCGCCTGGCAGAGCAGGGGGCTGTGTCCCTCACGCCTCCCCAGAAAAACAAACATGGCAGTGGGGATGTACCAGTGTGACCCAAGCCACTCGGGTGGCACTCCCCCCATGGGCCGTGACCCCTCTGTGGTACGGAACATAGCTGCGTTCGGCGTCCGTCTACGAGCACCTCACCCAGCGTCCCAGTGACAGGCCACGCCCCCAGCAGTTAAGGCTGCACAGCCACATCCACGGGCCTGAGGACCCCCCACAGCAGCTTATGGCTCTTTAATCATGGTGACTCTTTCAGCAGTTTCCTGCCATACCAACACTCACCAACACCCCGCCGCCCCGCGCCACCACTCCACCTTCAGTATTCCTGCCCAGTCGATGCAATGAAAGTACATCCTGACCTCCCCTAGGGCTGGGCTTGGGGGCGGAGCCTGCAGCATGGGACAAGCATGGGACATTTGGGCGGGCTGGCCCTGCCCCCCACGGCTCTGCTCTTAATGGCTCCGTATTTTACAGTCACTCCCCTAATTAGCGTTAGAGTAACAGAGAATCTGTCTTCAAGTCCCGCTTGACATTTTTAACAGGTCTTTTATCTTTAATGTCCTCTTCCCACTCAGCCAATCAGAGATGGAAGTGGAATGTGAGCGTGAGTAGGGCTTTCCTGCGCTAGCCAGGCTCCGTGCACCGTGGCCACCCATCAGTGAACATCGCATTTCTTGTTTGGCCAGCGGGGATGTTCTCTTCTCTCACCCGGGGCGTCTCAGCAGCAGAGCCAGTCCTGTGTACATACCACTTGGACTCTATTGATGCACTTGAAATAAAAAATGTATCATAGGCCAATTCATATTTAATGTGTATTTAATTCATATTTGAGTAGCAAGAAGAATTTCCTATCTGGAAAATGCAAGTGTTTCCCATGTGCGGTGGGCATTAAACTGGACCTGTCTGAGAGGAAGAAAGTCCTTGAGAGGAACCAGCAAGGTGCCGGAGGCAGCCTCACCCTCTGCCATCGACAGGATCTCTTTCTGCAGAGACACTGTGTCCGGAGCGTGCCACCGAGCACACTGCCCCTGTCTGCCTTCCGGGCCCCATTGCAGCACGACAGTGTGATGGCTCACCTCCCTGGAAAGGAGACTTTGCAAAGAGACAGGAGGAAGGGAGAGGAAGCAAGACTCTTCAAACAGGCCGTGTCGTCTGTTCTCAGCACGCCTCTCCGTCTTGCCCGGGGGGAGCGGAACAGGCCTGGAAGGCGGCACGTCCCCCGATGTGACCGCGGCCTGTGCACAGGCCTGGCCCACTTCCCTCCACACGCCTGGGCTCCCTGGCTGCCCGCCCATGCTTCCATCTGAGCTTTATTTAGCTCCTTCACCTTTAAAACTGGAGCACAGATAGGGGAGACTCCCTGCCTCCCTCCTTCCTCTTCCTTCCATCACGGCACCCCTCCCTCCCTCTCTCTCTTTCTTCATTTAATTGCATCCTGGGCCTTTGGAGCGGGACGAGGGACAGCACGCTCAGGAGGCGTGTGAGGACGGCGTGTTTCTGTGCCATGGCGCGCCTTTCAGGTCCCGCCGAGCGGTCTGCCAGCACAGCCGTGTCGACGCACGCGTTTCTGCCGCACAGCTGCTGAGCAGCTGTGTCGGTGGTGACTGCACCTCCCCCGGCAGACAGGGCGTGCCCGTCCGCTCTGCCCCCCGAACCGCGGGTGAGCGCGGTGCTTCTGATAGTCGGCAGGGTTTCCACGGTAATGGGTATACTCTTCTCTTGGGCCTGTCTTTGAATTACCATGATGATTGTGCCCATAACAGGAAACACTGCCTTTAATCTCAAACCCCCCTGCAGCACTTGACACCTTCCCGACATCAAAAACATTTCTTCTAATCTCGTGCTGTATGGCTGTGTGTGTGTGTGTGTATATTATTCATTATTAGTAGTATTGCTCATTGCGATGTATTGATGCATTCCCGATAACACGGGACTCTCCTACCTGAAAAAGTACTATGAACAGCTAGACGTAATGGACTCGTAATGCGAATTTATACAAACTAATGCTAATTCCGCTCGCATTTGATGCTAACAGAACACAGCGATTCTCACAGACATGCTAGTGGAAATCAGCACATAGTAAATCATGATATACACCGTGTGAGCAGTAAATAAGCGTGTCTTCGGTTTTACGCCACTGTCACTCTCCAAACCTGGCACTGCCTTTACCGGGCCGCCCCATCCGCAGTGGATAATCAAAGCCAGCTGGAACTGTGCTGGAACTAGTGTCTTTTCACGGTTCAAGTCGGGTATGGGTCAGTTCCTGTATGCCAGAGGAGAAGCACCAAAGGATATCGATACTAAATCTGTGTGTGTGTTTGTGTGAGTGTTTGTGTGTGTGTGTGTGGACATGTGTGTGAATTTGGGCCTGTTCTCCGCACCTTAATCCAAATCCCCTCAGGTGATTCAGGACTCACCCCCCACCACAATGGCAGCACTCTTAAACACACTCTCCCCTTTGACACATTCAATGGGGTCCCTGGAAGGGAACATTAATCTGGTTTAACCAGACAACAGGTGGTGGAGAGTGAAATGACTCCACTGAAATTACGCTGTGTTCCATTTGAACTGGGATGCAGGAATTTCCCAGCTCCGAGTCGGAGATGTCAACTGGAAAGTCAGAGGAACCTCTGCAACCCCAACCTCAGAATTCAAGATGGCCGCCCCCTTCATCAGCAGAAGCGAACGCTGTACTTTTATACGGTTTATTGGCACTTATCTCTTATTTGCTGCTCATTAAATCAGTTGTACACACAGTACTGGCCAACCACTTTCTGTAGACATGTTGCTGCGGTGTTTATAAGTGCAAAATACATGCATTGTTAGCAAATGCCATTGCTAACAATGGCTAACAACAAACCTGGTTAGAACTGATATTACTAAATGGCTTTCTGACATGTTCTGGAACGCAATTAACTTGGGTGTGACGTCATTCCCAGCTCAAAAGTAAATGGACCGCAGCATTACAGTTAAGGTGGAGAAGCATGGTGGGGGGGCTCAGCTGTGAGGTGGCTCTCTGGGCCGCTGCCATTTTCACCTGCGTGGTTTTCATGTGTCTCCCTGAAGCACACACCATCCTCTCAGACAGCAGCTGTTCTGTTGGGGTGTCCAGCACAACCCTGCCTCAGTTACCACTCGTTACAAGATATTGCCCCCTTCCAAACAGCTCAGACCTGGGCTTATTTTGGCACGGCCACGTGGCTAGCCTTCAGGGGTTTCGCATAGCCATGTTTAAGACGTGAAAATGATCTGTCTCGCCGCATGCCTCAGCAGCGCTGCCACCCCGGCCTTGTGGGGAACACCAAAAGTGTTTGAGTGTGAGGAGGCGGCTCTCCGCTCCCCCGGGTGCTGGCTTCCTGCCGGGAGTGTGTCATTACCGGCGGCGAGGCCGGCATCTGCACAGCTTCCTCTCATGCTTCCTGTGGGCAAAGCAAAGCCACCATGTGTCCCTGAGATGTGCTGGAGCTCACCGGCAGCTGTTTCCCTCGCAGGTGGAGATCGAGAGGCTGGACTACCACCACTACCTGCCGCTGTTCTTCGACGGCCTCTGTGAGACGGGCCACCCCTACGAGTTCTTTGCCCGCCAGGGTGTCCACGACATGCTGGAGCATGGTGGTGCCAAGGTCCTGCCCGTCATCCCACAGCTCATCATTCCCATCAAGAGTGAGTATCTTGTGTGCTAACGTTATGCCAGTGTTACGCCAGTGTAATACCTGCATTAGGCCAGCTTGTCTAAAATGTAATGCCAGTGTTACTCCAGCGTTACACCAACATAATGCCATCGTTAATCTAGTGTAATGCCAGTGTTACTCTAGCATTACTTCATTGTAATTCCAGTGTTACTCCAGTGTTACTCCAGCGTTATGCCTGTGTTCCTCCAGCGTTTTGCTAGGGTTACTCCAGTGTAATGCCAGTGTTACTCCAGCATTACACCAGCCTAATTTTAGTGTTACTCAAGCTTTATGCCAGCATTACACCAGCGTTACTCCAGTATCGTTCAGGGCGGTATACATATTCAAATTTCCCATATGGTATGAATTTTTTATATACTGCCATACCATAGCGTAGCTGAAATATCAGCTGTAACACTTCAGCAGGCAGCAAATTATATAATATTGTTCGCTGCTATAAGTGCTACGGATCCTCTGTTAACTGTGTGTACCCTTCTAACTAACTTTATAACACAACAGTTCTCCATATATAACTGTTCAGGATTATAGTATTTATAGGTACTGCTTCAATCTGTGCCTGAAATTTTGGGTTATGTGTAATACAACTAGGTCTGCAATTAAATGCATATCAGTTTAGCAAAATCCCTAATATTATCAATTTATCACCATAATAATCATTAAAATCATGCCAGTCAGTTAAACATGTTGTTACCAAGCTAAATGCAGTAATAATCAATAAAATGTCTCTATGGATCTAAATATACAGTTATAATCAATAAAACATGTAGCTATCTAGCAAAATATACGTTATTAATCTCATAAAACATGTCAGTGAAACAATTCTTATCGCACTAAGTGCATGGTTATAATCAATAAAACAATATTGAATATACTTTAATAATCTAATAAATATGGCTATACACACCATTTTAAAAACATTCATAAAGGTATTTTATTCATGTAAATGCTTGCTGCCACGATAAGGGTGAACTTGGAAAAAAAATGTCTTAACTGTGGAACCACCAGAATCTTAAAAAATACTATGATACAAATCTTTGGTTATATTGCCCAGTGTTACTCCAGCATAATGCCTGCGTTACACCAGCGGTACGTCAGAGTTACACCAAGGGTACAGGTACATTGTATCATTACACCGGCGGTACGTCAGAGTTACACCAAGGGTACAGGTGCATTGTATCATTACACCGGCGGTACGTCAGAGTTACACCAAGGGTACAGGTGCATAGTATCATTTCACCAACATGACAACAACATGGAATCATTATGTTAATATTTTCCAACTTTATACCAATATTGCAAACATTACACCAACGTTACACCAACAGCATCATTCTAATATCATACCAGCCAATAATACCACAACTTCATATCAGTGTACTGCTATCAGTATACCAATATGTCCATGACCCCACCTATCACCATGATGTATACCCACCTGGGCCAGACCCGTACTGAGCCTGAAGTAAGACCAATACCTCTGAATGGCTTAATGCCAGAGATCCAATGCAGTTTGGCAGCTATGGGACAGGAGGAGTGGCAGCACCGACACAGTACTGACATTTACCCAGGAAGCCCCATGAAATGGCCGTCCTGCCTGGACATTCCTCGGAGGTGCAGCAGAGAGGCCATGAGCTCTGCTCCTGCTTACCTTTACTAAGATCAGGAACACATACGAGGAATTTCTTTGGGTGTCACAATGTCTGTGGCACAGGGTACAGTTGTATGACATCAAACAGGGAACAAAAAATGTACATGAAATATACGTCAGGGGCAGTTCCATAGAAGGTACAATAATGACATGAGGAATGTGGAAAGAACAGGTCAGGTCAGGTCAGGTTGGGGACGTCTGCTGATGCAGAGCGTTGCCACATCCACCACACGGCGAAACTCCTCGGGATCCCACCCGGCGATCCCGCAGGCAGTCACGCGATCCAGTCCCACGCTCTGGAAATGGCCATCCATTTCTGGCTGGAAAGAACAAAGGAGAAGGAAGATACGGCAGTAGAATATTGCTAATGCTAATGGTTAAGAGCTTTGGCAATAGCGTACCGCTAATGCAAATGAATAATAGCTTTGGCAGTGGGGTACCACTAATGAATAATAGCTTTGGCAGTAAGATACTGCTAATGCTAATGAATAATAGTTTGGCAGTGGGTTACCGCTAATGCTAATGAATAATAGTTCGGCAGTGGGATACCGCTAATGAATAATAGCTTCAAACCCTTTGGGGTGCTTGCATGGTGGACAAGAGGGCGCTACAGGAACACATCAGGATATTCGTAGAATGTCCTTCTTTCCAACTTGAGTCACCCATGTCTGGGGACAAGGTAACACCAGTGAAAGGTCAAAGGTCAGGTCAGCCAAGGTGAAGAATAGCGGAGGTATTTCTGGAATTCTGATGTCCTTAGAAACAAAACCAGTGGCACTCATACACCACCTGCTGTATCGCTGGGTCAGACCTCAGTCACAGCACATCACCTAATGGAGCCTAATGGGCCATTTTCCGAACCTGTCTTGCCTCTCCAGCACCTTCCGAGTCACTGGGTGGCATGGTAGCCATTTGCGGGGGGGCTGGCCCAGGGATGAGTGCTGGGCCCCTTTACAGAGCTGGGCTTCAGTCCGCACCCCCCCAGAACCTGCAGATCTCCCTGCCATTGTGTTACTTCAGCATCTTCAGGGCAAAGTCTGACCCAGCTTTCACAATTCTGGATTAACGTGTGTGTGTGTGTGTGTGTGTGTGTGTGGGTGTGTGTGTGTGTGTGTTTCTGCGTTTTTGTAATTGTTACATTGTGGGGGCCAGATTTCCCAAAATGTGATTAAAAAACCCGTAACCTTTTACCTTGTGGGGACAAATTTTTCGGTCCACACAAGGATAACCCCTGTGACTGTAATCAAAACACTAAAAATTTTATTTGGTTACTTATGGTTAATGTAAGGGCTGGGCAGAGGTTCAGGTTGTTATTGTTGGGATTAAGGTTACGTCCAAAGAGATGGACGGTCTCTACAAAGATATGAATAAATGAATAGAAATGTGTCTTTGTGTGTGTGTGTGTGTGTGTGTGTTTGTTGCGTGTGTGTGCGTGTGTGTGTGTTTTCTTTCCTCGCTTTCATTCTTATTAAAGTTTTTTCTGGACCCACCCATTTTCCCACACAGCCTTGTGAATTATTAATTGAATTCATCAATGAGAGAAAGATTGCAGCCCAGCTGTGCGTTCAGCCGCTTCTCTGCACTTTTAAACAACAGAATATAATGTATTGATAACTCATAAATATGATAAATGGGCACAGGGCGCTGGATAACTGAAAGCGTGGGATGGTATCTGCCAGACCGTGGTGTTAGACCCCTCACTGCTGCTCCATCCAGGGGGCACCAGGGGTGCTGTAACAGGATTTATACGGGTCCAGAGGAGCCCACTTCCTCGGGACAGAGATTGAGCACATGGACAGCCACTACAGATTTGATGAAGCGCTGCCTTATTTGTACAGATACATAGGAATTCTTTAGCTTCTCGCTCTCCTTTTTAAGCTGTACATACGCATATACACGGCTTGGGGTCTGCGCACGGGGTGAGCCGCATATACACAGCTTGGGGTCTGCGCACGGGGTGAGCCGCATATACACGGCTTGGGGTCTGCGCACGGGGTGAGCCGCATATACACAGCTTGGGGTCTGCGCACGGGGTGAGCCGCATATACACAGCTTGGGGTCTGCGCACGGGGTCAGTCTTTTATCTAATGCCCCTGGACTGTTTTTTTAGGGTGCTAAGGGACTTGCTCAAGGGCCCAATGGAGATGCGGCTGTCCTGTTAAGCACAGGATTTGAACGGGCGACCTTCTGATCAGGCACCTGAGCTGCTGAGCCACGTGCCATTTCCATAACCACTGCCTGCAAAGACCCCGGCATGCTGCAGACGAGCCCCGTGTGTGGCCGTCTGTGTCGGGAAGCCTGCGGCAGACGCTGCTGCTTCTGGGAGAGCCTGGGCTGCATGGGCTGAGTCAAGACGGAAATTAGAGCAAAATCATTTCATTTTGATAACCTGCCTTGTCCTAGTTTAATAAAAAACAAAATCCTCTCTTATGTCTCCATCAAACCCATGCCTGTGTTAAAATAATTTATTTTTCCTGAGGCTGAAATTAAACTTTCATTATAAAGAAATCTCGAGCTTAAGCAGGGTACAATCCATCCCTGCTTGTAACACAAATGAATAAATATGATAAATACAATCCACCCAAATCTTGAAAATGTCACCCACCTGTGACATTTGGGGAAAAATGGATTTATGAGTTTTTTTTCTCCGCTACAAATCTAATGGACTGGTATGAATAAATGATTACTTTATTCATATCAATTCTGCCTGGGTGCGTCCCGCGCTCATACAGACTGACTCCCAATCTCTCCTCTCGCAAGGTGAGAACCAATGAATAATTAAAGTCTCCCTGAGCCCAAATGTCAGATCCAGAGGAAACTGTTTATGTGTAAGGTAATTATAACCGTAGTGTTTCATATACACTCTAAACGGCTGTCATTTTACATATGTGGAAGCAAATTCCGTAAGGCCTCTCTGTGCACTTGTGTGTATGTGTGTGTGTGTGTGTGTGTGTGTGTGTGTGTAGAGGCAAATCTCGTCAGGTTGTTCTGTGCGTGTGCGTGTGGCAACAGATCCCGCCAAGCGGCAATGTGTATGTGCATGTAGTGGCAGCAGATCCTGTCAGACTGCTGTGTGTGTGTGTGTGTGTGTGTGTGTGTGTGTGTGTGTGTGTGTGTGTGTGTGTGTGGCAGATCCTGTCAGGTCGCTCTGCCTCTGTCACCTGCCTGAGCTGCTCGATGATGACACCTCTGATAGAAGCCTGAGGATTGCAGTGAGGGAACATGCAAGATGGGCCCTTTGTTGGAAGTTGCTGACTCACACACACAGATACACAGACACAGACGCACCCATGTCCTCATGTCAAAGCACACGGCGTCCCGCTCCCTGCGCACTTGGGGCTCCGGCCCCCACCCTCCCTCTTGCGGTCTGCGGGAGTCTCGCTAAGTGCTGCTGTCTGCAAAATTACCCCTTGATTGGCTTTCACTTATTCCTTCCCCTGCTGCATTTCAAATGTCTGATTGCAGCCAGCCGGTGAAGGCAAAGCTCCTTGCAAAAACATTGATTTGAGGGACGGAGCGTTTGGGCGTCTGTGTGAGTGCATGCCTTAGTGAGATTTACTCACTAATGTGTACAAGATTATTGTTATCACTAAGCAACTTGAGCGTGCTGGGGGGCTGAGTCGATAATTCCCAATCAGACTCCTTCTGCTTCACTTCTGGAAAATGCGAATTGTGGAGGGAAGTGCCAACCCTACTCACCTCTGACTTTTGACCTATGAACCCTGTGCCCACAGATGCCCTGAACACCCGCAACAGGCAGGTCATCTGCACCACGCTGAAGGTCCTACAGCATCTGGTGGTGTCTGCGGAAATGGTGGGTGAGGCACTGGTGCCCTACTACAGGCAGATCCTGCCCATTCTCAACATCTTCAAGAACATGAACAGTGAGTGGCAGGCTGGGGCTGGGGGAAGCTGGGAGGGGCTGCTATTTCTTTCACCTGATCGTGGGGCCCCACAATGGCCAGAATGCTGGTCATTTGAGAAGCCTGAGCTAGGCCAACATGGGTATCTTCTAGAATATAAACCCTCAGAGCTAAGCCCACATGGTATCTCCTAGAGTATAAACCCTTAGAGCTAAACCCCACGTGGGGATCTCCTAGAGTATAAAACCTCAGAACTAAGCCCCACATGGGGATCTCCTAGAGTATAAAACCTCAGAACTAAGCCCCACATGGGGATCTCCTAGACCTAAAGTATAAGCCCTCCAAGCTAAGCCCACATTGGGATCTCATAGAGTATAAACCCTCCAAGCTAAGCCCACATGGGGATCTCCTAGACCTAGAGTATAAGCCCTCAGAACTAAGTCCACATGAGGATCTCCTAGACCTAGAGTATAAACCCTCCGAGCTAAGCCCACATGGGGATCTCCTAGACCTAGAGTATAAGCCCTCAGAACTAAGTCCACATGAGTATCTCCTAGACCTAGAGTATAAACCCTCCGAGCTAAGCCCACATGGGGATCTCCAAGACCTAGAGTATAAGCCCTCAGAACTAAGTCCACATGAGGATCTCCTAGACCTAGAGTATAAACCCTCCAAGCTAAGCCCACATGGGGATCTCATAGAGTATAAACCCTCCAAGCTAAGCCCACATTGGGATCTCATAGAGTATAAACCCTCCGAGCTTACCTGACATGCACTCAGATTTCACAGTACAATGTGAAAACAGCTTGTCTCTTAAATGCAGGATTAAACTCAGGACCACAGGGTTTTATGATGGTTTCGATCAATACTGGATTTTAATCTTTTAAACTTCTCTTCCGTTATCTGTTTTGTTAAAAAACGAAGAAAAGACTTGGTGGTATTAATCTTATCTGTTATGTAAATCTCTGTGTTAATTAGCTGTCAAATCAATCCTCTGCCAGAAGGCATGCGGCTTCTGTGGGATGCCCAGTAGGAATTGTTTATCTATGACTGATGCCCCATCCTCGTATTCGTTACACCCTCCCTCGTTTGGGCCGCTCCCGTGCCTCTGCCCCCCCCAGCGACCCACCCACCCGCTCGTGTTTGACTGACGCGTGCCATGTCTCTGTGTATTTTTATCCTGTTCTAAATCATTCCACTCATACTCGTTTGTATTTATGCCTCCAGTTTTATTACATATTCAATTATTTTTAGTAAAAAGGCAATGACCCAGAAAAAGTAACGCACAATAAATCATCTGTAGCGGTAAAAATAACAAATAAACAAGCAGGCATGCAACGCGCCAAGAGATACGGCGTAGACAGGCAAACGGTCGCTCTGGGCTCCACGCGCGGCAGGGCTGGAAGCCACACCACTGGCACTAGTGAAAGGACACCTTGTGTGCCTCACCGCCACCCACCCCCATCCCGCAGCTGTCCGCTCTGGGAAAAGCAAACCGTGCTCTCAGTCACAGAGGCTCTTTATCATGCCACCAGGATGGGCCACAGGTCCGGCACTGTGCTGGCCGTCAGACCCCCTGCTCCCAGGCCTCATGTAGCCCACTCAGCCCTCCTGCTGCAGACATGCGCGGTTAGCTGTCACGCTTGTTAGTTCTTTCACTCCTTCAGTCTCTTCGTAAAGTGGCGATAGAGAGAAAATGCTTCATGCACAATGATGTCTTGCCTGGTGCTACTCTAGCCTGTGGCTATACAGCTTAGCATTACCAGACACTTCCTAGGCTATTATTTTATTTTAGGAACTGGCTCCACTGCTTGGTATTAGCAGCTATTTGTTAGCCTATTTTTAGCCAGTGGCTACACTGCATAGCATTAGCAGGCATTTGCTAGGCTTTTTTTAGTCTGTGGCTACTCTGCTTAGCATTACCAGCTATTTGCCAGGATATTTTAGCCCATGGCTACACAAGTTAGCATTAGCAGACATTCACTAGCCTATTTTGTAGCCTGTGGCTACACAGTGTAGCATGTCAGGCTGTTTATTATCCTTTCAATCAGCCTTCAGCATTTGAATAACTGGCCAGGAGTCACAGGTGGAGGTCATGTCCTCTTGGTACAAACTGCTATTTTCTTTGTTTTGGGGGTTGGGGGGGGGGGGTCATTTGTACTAAACTCCTTTCTGGCGTCATTCGATAATCTTATTTTTGTTCAGCGAAATTTGTTGCAAGAGAAATCGTCAGTCCGCCATGCGTCGCATTCCACTGCCCACCAGGAATCCACTGGGCTGTTGGGATCGGCAGTGACTCCATTTACGGGAGTTGGAGGGGGAGTACCACCGCCTCTCTGACTGTGTACATTCTCTGGTGCCGGAGCAGCCATTTGTGATGTATTCCCCAGGTGCCCCCAATTGAAGCGCGTATGTTGTCCGTGGAGATTAAGGCAGCTCGGCCAGCTTGTCTGACCAACAGGCACTTTCTCCTGGGTCCTCAGTCATGGTGTCGCTTGCAGGCTCATAGCAAAGACAGTTTTGGGCACAAAATGTAAAAAAAAAAAGAAACATAGACATCAAATTAAACACAAGCAATGCCGCTATCCTACAGGCATCTTGAAATACATGCAATGTTAGCTGAGAATACAGCCATCCAGTCTCCCTGTAACCCTGGTATAACAAGTGCAGTTATTAAGGGTGGTTTTGGTGCTGCCCCCCCCCCCCCCCCCCCCCCCCCCCCCCGCCCCCCCCCCCCCCCCCCCCCCTCCCCGCCCTCCATCGGCCGCTGCTTCCCGGCGCCCCCCCTCTCCCCCTCTCT
>JABJVO010000026.1:20163942-20180018 GCA_026770805.1 Boulengeromyrus knoepffleri | reverse complement strand
CCCGGGGTCTGGACGATTCTCCGCCTTGCTGTTATTATGATTATTTTCCTTGCTTTATCTGTGAGGTGTAAGTCCCTCATACCCCATTCATCTTAGCCAGCCGCCCTGTGATCCAGTTAATTTGGCCTTTATCTTGCTGCTGGGCGTGTGGCCAGTGCGATAAGGCGCCGCACGGCTCTCGCTCGCCGGCCGCTCTGCACCCCCGCCGCACCCCGCACACTTTTTTGTTACTTTGACAAATTTGGGTGCGCACAGAGTGGCCTCCTCCCCTGCCCCCGACGCTGACGGCTCCGTTATTCACGACACGGAGATGGAGCAGTTAAGGGCTCACCCGCTCAGCCCCTGCTGTCCCAGCGCTGGGAGGGGCTGTCAGCTCAGTGTGTGTCTGTGTGTGTGCCAGCCGTAGAGCCGTGCCCCGTCTGTGTCTCTTGGTGCCTATATGTTCGCATGCGGCCACCTTTCCTCATGTGAGATGTTGAAATGAAGGATGGTTGAGGTTTATCGAGTGAAGCTGCTCTTTTCACTGACTTGTGTGTAAACCTTTTGCTTCGGGGAGGTACCATAGCAACGGGGCACTGAACTGCCAATCTTGCAGGTCCCGGACAGTATCTGTAATTGCTACGCCACCTGCTGGTCCAGAGTAGCATTTCTGCACATGCGGTTATTGCCAGTGGCAGCATGCTGTGGAGCCCCCCCCCCCAGTACCCTTCAGGCAGTGTGGCATGATCCCGCTCCCCCGGTTCCCCCCAGAAATCACGGACGTGCATCTCCATCACTGAGGCCACTGCAATACACGTCTCACTGTATTGGCAACGGTCAAGTACATTAAAGATACTTATGAAGCAACTACTCATTCGATACAATGTGATTCACCCCTATTGCGATGCAATGCGATTCGACACGATTAGATTCGATACAATGTGATACGATGCAAATGAGTATAATGCAATGCAATTCAATATGATACGGATACAGAGGGGCGATCAATCTAAACATAAAATTATTGGTCAAAAATGATTGGTGTAAGGCATAGAGCGTCAACTAATAATTATACATTAATAAATCAGACTTTACCGATGCAAAGGTGTTACAGACGATGCCTGCCGAGTCCATCCCAAATTGTATACACTGCACGCTTTTTAAATCGGGGCAGTCGCATCGTGAACTTTTATGTCGGTGCACTGATGGGAATCAGTGAATCTTACCATATATATGATTATATATATTCACATATAATATAATATATGTGTATGTTTGTAATTCCCCTTCTTGATATGCCTGCTGGTTCTGCTAATTTCTGTTGCCAGCAGGGTGCGGCAGGCAGCCAATGAGAGCGGCCATGGCGGCCCGAGGCTCCCTCCACGTCGCCGCTCCAATTTAAAGGTCACCTGATAAGACGAAAGCTCACGCATAATCGAGGGAGTCAGCCGGCGCCCTCACCTCCTCTTCATTGGCGTGTTTATTTATTCTGCTCCCGCTCTGCTCACTCTATCTGCTTTTCTCGCTGCCGCTTTGTGTGTGTAATTGCGTTCTTTGTCTCGCCGCCGCTCCCCCTGGCCCAGCCGCCGCTGCTTTCTGGGGGTCCGTGTGCCAGCCTGGGTCTGCGGCCGCCTTGGGAGCCGCGCTTCTCTCTCTAATCCAAACCATTGAATTACTTAATTGGATCAGTTACTCAAATTAATTAATCTGAGTCTTTGCAAGCTTTTTGTTGTTGGCCCAAGATGAGTTTAGGGGCTCTTTTTGAGACGGCTGCAGCACAGCGGAACAAGCAGAGGAAATGTCCTGTCCTTTTAGGTGGCTTAGGGCGAATATCATCCCCCAGAACACAATCTGTCCGGCTTCTCCCACACTCTGCCTCTGAAGAAAAGTGCCGCCCCGTGACTGGAGGGCAGTCTGCACGCTGCTCTCTGCAGGTGTGAAGCTTATACATGTCGTATAATATATACAGCCACACCCATATACATAGAGTATATATTGACAGTAACACAGACCTGATATGCATACACACAGTTGTACAGGACTGCAGGTTGACCCCCACCATATTCCATAGCCTATAAATAGCGCATTTTCCATTTGTGCTCCCGGGCCAGTCACAGAGATGCCTTACAGCTCTGCACATACACACATACACATGTCCCCCCGGCCCTTTGTGTCCCCCTGACCACATCCTCACCGCCCGCCCCTGCTCCTTCCAGCCATCTATATCCGCCTTTTGAAGGACATGGATCGTACTTTAAATACGTTGGAGCAATGGCCTCAGAGGCAGAATCCACCAGAGAAGACGCCGCTTGGCCCCTTCCTTCCCGGTGTCATGGGCTGAGGGGGCCAGGTGCCGCAGTGGCTGGGCCCCATCGCCATGCCAATCCCTGTGAGCCCCTCCGTCTGCCGACTCCAGCGGCCTTTAACTGCGTCCCTTTTTAGCACAGGTGCACCGTGTTTTTGGACTCGTCCTGTTGTGCCAGTCACTCAGATGGAGATATCGGTGGGTCACCTGGGCTGCGCCGTGCGTCGCAGAGTGAGAGACAGACGGAGCTGGGTAGGGTCTTTATTAACTGTGTAATTGTAGGCAGAATGCTTTAAACAATTAACTCTTTTGATGTTCATTAGTTTTCCGGCTTAGCGGCGCAGCGCGAGCGCCGTGGCCCGGCCTCATCCCGCTTCACAGCCCTTTCTAATTAACTCCCACACTGGAAGGCTGCGGTATTATCAGCGCCTGCCCCCCCACCCCAGTTCCCACACCATGAATCACGCTGCGCCGTTCTGCTCAACAGAACCTGGCCAGAATGCTCTCGTGTGCTCAGGCAGCTTGGAGGCGGGGGGGGAGGGGGTGACTTATTCACGGTGACAGGGGGTTGCATTCCTAACACGGCTGCTCTTTGACGCATTTGCGCAGCGGATGGCTGTTTGGTCACACCCACATGACGGTTAGCTCCGCCTCCTCTCTGTAACACAAAGACCTGCCTGTTCGGGATTAAATTCTATCCAACTAATGCGCAGTTTGCCTTTTAGTACAGTGTTTTCCAAAAGATTTGAAGAAAACATTAATTTGTTTTTTGGTTCGTCACAGACAGGTGCTGTGTGCCTTTTGACCCGTTGCGGATGAATGCTATGTGCATGCCCCCTACAAAGGTCAACACCACAGAGGTCAGCACACAGGTGAACCACCCTATTGGCTGAACCTGTCTCCTTGAGCCATATCACTGCCGACCCCCCAGCATTACTATTCCGGGACTGGAAAGGTCATTTTTTCCTTCAAACAATCGAGATAAGAGGGCCTTTATCAGATGGGAGGATCCCTTTGGATGTGTGGCCCTTCAGCCTTCTGGGAGCTGCAAACAGATTGGCCGCAACTCAGGGAGTCAGTGGCATGTTCTGCAAGTGTATTGGCTGCAACTCAGTGAGTCAGTGGCATGTTCTGCAAGCAGATTGGCCGCACCTCTCTAAGTCAGTGGCATGCTCTGCACGTGGATTGGCCACAATTTAGTGAGTCAGTGGCTTCGGCATGACAGGCCAGGTCTTCACTGGGCTCCTGCAGGATTTGCAGCAATCTAATTGGTCATTTCTTAAGAAGAAGATGCTGATCTATGTTACATTTCAGTCAGATGCAGTAAGAACGAGAAACCTTGTCTTGGTGATGTAATCTTTTTTGAAAGGAATGAGTGTTTTCTTCAGGGAATCTGACTGTGGCTCAGCGCTCCCCCATCAGAAAAACAAAGAGAGAGATGCGGTTTCCTCAGAAATGCTCGTCCCTCATCCCCCCAGACTGTCCCTACTCTGCTCTATTTGCAGCTCTCCCTTAAGGGCACAGGCTTGGGGAAAACGACTCTCCAAAGCTGTGTCTGTGTGTGGCCTGATGTCTGAGAAGATGGATTCCACTCACCTGGAGGGGTCCCCAGGCCTGCAGTCAGTGTGTGTGTATACAGACCCACATGACTGTGAGGCCTGCAGGCCATGTAAGGCACAGTCCGACGAGCCAGTGAAGAATCGATTACCAATAGGAACACTCCCTCCACTGACCCTGTCCCAAATATCCCCAAATGGGATAAAAACCTATTATTTTGACCTTGTGGGGACCATTTTTTCGGTCCACAAAGAAGGAAATTCAATTTTATAAAAATCTGTGACTGCAATCAAAAAACTGAAAATGCCAAAAGTCTTGTATTTTGTTTGTTTACTTATGGTTAAGGTTAGGGCTGGATGGGGGTTAAGGTTGTCATTGTTGGGATTAGGGTCTTGCCCATAGAAATGAATGAGCGGTCCCCACAAAGACAATTACCCGTGCCTGCGTGTGTGTACGGACGCGCAGGTCTGTCCATGAACCAGCCGCTTACTCACAGCCCACCGGCCACAGAGCCACTCGGGCCGCACCAGCGGGCAGCTTAAACCAGCCATTTCCATGCTAATCCCATTTGGACTTACAGGGTGGCTGCCTGCCAATAGTGCATCTTCCCGGTGTATTGCTTTGGAGGTCTATGTACCGATTTTAGGTCCAGTGATCCATACATCTGAGCTTGTTTAGCATCATGTTTTTTTAAATGGTACATCCAGTGCAGAATTCCTCCCGTAATGCTGGACAAAGCAGTTTGCTCGCATTATAGCAGTTGGCCAGCATATTAACCTAAAGAACATAAATGATTAATTTTATTATCATTGTAGTTTTATTTGAAAGTCATACATACAGACTTGTGCTTCATCTGCTAAAAAAATTTGCATTGTGATACCTTAAGTGGAATATTAATACTATTGTAAATGCCAGCATTAAGCGAGGATGCTTACATGAGTTAGCATTAAGTATAGATACATGAGGCCTCTTCCATACTGCTACAGAGCCTGGCGAGGAAGGGGCAATCTCATGGACCGTATGGAGTTTTCCATACTACTGCATCCAATTAACATTGTCAGCTATTAGTGATTAATTAAAGGTACCATTCTGCCTATAAATAGGCCAGGTTAGTTGTGAAACTGACCCAAATACATCTGGAGGTTTTTATGCAGGTTTGTCAGAGGAGAGCAGGCCTTGAGCAGGCTGTCCTCGTGGTCACAAATACGGTTAGTGTAGGTGCAGCCTTGTACTCTCTTCAACATTTCTCAGCAGTTCTTCAGGAGGTCACAGCGGCGTCTTGTCGTCTTCTGTGGGGTTAATCGGATTGGCAGCACGTTCTCCTCCACAATCTCCATCTGGGGACCGCTGTGTGGACCCCTTGAGATCGAACAGCTGCCCTCTATCTCAGAAATGAGAAATTAGCTGAACGGCTTAGCAATTAGTTCTCAGCTTCCTCCCTGGAATTAAAGCCACGACAGGCCCCCTGGTAGCGGGAGTGGAATCCGGCCGGGAGCCCAGGGAATGCTGGAGAGCCAGGCGCAGAGGTGAAGCCCAGCTGCTGCTGCTCTTTTGTTTCCCGATGTCCTATTTGCTAAGTGGCCGCGCTCTTCCTGGAAGTGCCAGGCTCCCTGACGTATGCGTGCTCTGCCCTCGCCTTCTGCTCTGCTCCACTTCCAGCACAACATTCCCGCACATTCTTTGCATTCAGCTGAGGTCGTTACTCGTTGCTGTGTCCATTTTGGATAGATGGGAGATTGAGAGAGATGGAAAGTATTGCGCACATGCCGTGAGTGTCCCCTGGGGGGCCCGACAGAGCACAGCATGGCCAGCCGCCCCCACGTCCCTGACACACAGCACCACACGTCCAAAAAACATCGCAGGCTTTCGGGTCGCGCTCTCCTGTTGCCCTGAGGGGACATTTAATGATGCAAAGGAGTCTGCATCCCACCAGCCCCCCCTACGAGACCCCGCCCACCAGTTTGCCGGGTCCTGGTTCGTGCCCCCACAGGAATGGTGGTGAGTCACGCAGCAAGAGGTTAATGAAGCTCCCTGACGTCTCCATGACCTTTTCTGCTTTAGTGCAAATCATTTCAGCTCACTTTTGCCACCATTTAAAAATGAAAGCTTTTAATAATTTATCTACGCTTCTTTCCTGGTGGGCGCTTCATTAGCGCCAGGCCGTGACATTTCCCCATGCCACCTCACATCTGCTTGATAACATCAGCATCTCCTCCATCGCCAGCCAACAGTCAGGGCTCAGCTTTGCCCATTTTTTTTTAACGCTTATGTTAAAGATTTACACAAATGTGCCCCCCCACCCTTGCCGACATCTGGGGCATTTGTGGAATGCTGGGGGGGCAGCATGTGTCACATGTCTTCACAGCTCACAGATGGAGCTGGAGTTCATTTTATCTCCTTGCCTACCGGCATTGACCTCTGCACTGAACTTTTCAATACGGGGAAGGTTTAAAGGGTAAAAAATTGTTTCCTGATTCCAGGACTGGGCTGAACAGGAATTTCAGGTCCTCGTGAGGTGAAAATGAAAGGCAGCCCAGTTGTGACGGCCACCTGGTTGCGGGTCTGTCGGGGGTCGTGACGCAGCCTGATGTGCGCTGTGTGTTTGCCCGTGGCGCCGCATACCTCTGCCGACTCTGCGGGCTGCAGCCATGCTGACCCCGCACCCCCGCCCCCCCGCCGAGCCCCCATTCATAATATTGACTCGTGTTTCATGGCTGCTTGATTGTGATGAAGACTGATTTGTGGGATAAATTATTAAAAGGCACATTAGCACGGTTCATGTTTTGTTGAGCTTCACACTCAATTATGGATGCAGCAGCAGTGGGGGAATCGGCCCTGTTCATTAGCCCTTCTCATTGTGCACTCCTCCACTGTGAGACCAGCCTTTACACAGGTGACGCGCTCCAACAATCGGAAGAAAACCTAAAAAAGGAGTTGTTAAGGGAGAATGTAAGAATGTAATTTTTTCTGAAATGCCATTTGTCATCTTATTTTGCCTACAAAATTGGTAACTAAGACAGACCGGCTCTTTATGATGTTTAATATTGATGTTTCCAGAAGATGCTATCAAACACAATCAGTGCTCCGGACCCGGAGCGGTGCAGCGGACAGGAATGGCAGCTGATGCTGGATCAGTTTAATAACTGGAACTGTGCGGCACGGCTGCCGTACTCCTTAGCGCTCACATGGAAGTCAGGGCCCCTCCCGCCGCTCCGCTGCGCTTGGTGGTGTGATGGAATGGGCTGATGCCATGAAGCTTCTGTGGGGGCCCCCTTGGGGCTGTGGGGCTGCGTTCCGACCGAGGATTCTCACAACCCTCCATCTGTGAGACCGGGTGTTTCCAAATGTGTTCCCTACTCCCGGACTGCGGAGAGGCAGGACCTGAGCTGGGTCACTTGGTAGGGATGCCCTGGGAATAAGGCTGTCCTGCCTTAAGCAGGCGCTGTCTGGCCCATCCACAAAGCACAGCCCTGCAGACACCGAGTCCAGTGCAAAATCAAAGTGAGTGTGTGTATCACGCCAGCAAAGGGTCAACGGGGAGCCGGGGGGGATTGCGGGGGCTTAGATGGACTTTCCATCCTACCAAGGGTGCAGCAACCATGAGCTAATTAGTCCGGCAGAGTGGAGAGCAGAGGTACCCAGGATGATTGTCACAGTAGCAGCTAAGCATTGGCTGTTAAATTTAGCATGCACTTGATTACAGCCACAGTGCAGAACGCTGATATATATTCACAGTGAAGCGCTCAGCACAAACGGCTGTATGAATATTTCAGATGCTATCGCAGGAAGTGGTTTGCAGCCTCCCATTCTCTGCTCTGTCGCGCTGCGAAATGCGTGATTGCTTATTAACCAGAGTGAGACTGTGTTGGCCCGAGTGGCACCGTGGTCCTGGAAAGAGGTGGGCGGAAGGGGTGTCATCTTGCTTTGCTGTGGGATAGTGATTAGTGGCGGCTGGCACTCTCACTAATAATCCCACTAACGTCCGGGTGGTTTCATGTAGCATCTGGCCACCTGACACGGTCATGCACAATATCACCAGACCTGGAGCTTACGGACCTTCCCTTGTTATGCTTTTATTTGCTGGACAATTAGTTTAATTCAGACTGATGGTGCAATGGTAGATCCCATATGGGACTTACATTGATTTTGGAAACAACCTATACTTGAACAGGCTCCTGTGTGTCCAGTCTGAAGGCTTCGATGGTGCATCAACACCTGCACTGACCCCTCAGTAAGTGTGACCGGCAATGTCTGAAATGCCCCTTGGGGGGGGTGGCCTGTACCCAGAATGCCAGAGACCCTTGGAACTGTCGCTAATGAGCTCTGAAATGAAACAGAAGCACAGTATTATGGCACCTTTACTGAGGTGCAAAACAGCAGCAACATGCGGGCATTTTCAGCAGTGGCCCTTTGGGTAGAACCAGAAAAACTCTGCAGAAAAATACAACTCCCAGCTTTCCGTTGGCTTTGCCAGTACTTTCATTTCCTGTACTCTGTAGGCTGACCTCAGGGGCCTTGTTTCTGTAAGGGGAGGGAGTGAGTGAGGTGGTGTTCATTCCCACAGCTTCCTAAGGCAGCCGAACAATGGTAACTCATTTTCACACCGAAAAATTGAACCCGTCCCAATAATACACATACCTCACGATATATACATGGTGGAAATTATTCCCCAGAATAATTTTCCCAGAATCCTGTGTTGTTTGTTTGGAATCATAACAAAGTTCCTGTAGGGGATCTTGTGAGTCCAGCTGCTTCACACTTTACTCCAGGCTCAGCCACAGTGTTTGCCAGACGAGACAAAGCTAGTCAGGATGTGCCTGGATGAACCTGACAAATTAGTCAACAAGCACTTGGGTGCATTACAGCCTCAAACCCGGGCAGCTAATTCATTAACGCGAGCGGCGCTATACGCTAAGCTGCTCCTGACCCATTAAGCTTGTTAAAATTCCCTGCTAATTACTTAGGACCTGCGATGTATTGGAGCAGAGGTGGAGAGGCCACAGGCCGCTGCACAGCCATGCCTGTAAGAGGGGCTGAGAGTGGGGGTGGGCAGGCGGGCGGGGGCACACCATAAATCAGCTGTCCCACCTCCCAGTGCTCTGTCTGCCATGTCGAGGCTAAACTCGGGGGAGCACCGATTGTCAGAGTCTCTGCCGTCAGCAATCCTTCAGCCTCCTTCCCAGAAACCTCGCCACTGTTAACCAACCTGCTAGCCTGGCGGCCAGCTGTAGACAGGCCGACACTGCATCTGCCTGCTGGCCTGGTGCACTGGCTGTAGACAGGCCGACACTGCATCTGCCTGCTGGCCTGGTGCACTGGCTGCAGACAAGCTCACACTGCATCTGCCTGCTGGCCTGGTGCACTGGCTGCAGACAAGCTCACACTGCATCTGCCTGCTGGCCCGGCGGCCAGCTGAAAATGAGCCCACATTGCATCTACCTGCTGGACTAGCAGCCAGCTGCAGACAAGCCCACACTGCATCTACCTACTGGCCCGGTGGCCGGCTGCAGACAACCCTACACTGCAGCTGCATTTCCCCAGCCATGCGTTTTTTTCTTTGTCCCAAACACTTAGATGCTTCATTTTTTCCCCTGAACACGGCTTAGCTTATGTGTGTATTTACCCACACGCCACCTTTCCTATCAAGTGAAGGCTCTGCTCTGCATCCCTCTCATTACAGTGGCGTAGAGAGGGCAGTGTCTGCACTGGCCTACTGTATTGTGTATTTCAGTGACAGGTCTGCGAAGTGCTTTTATAAAGCAGCAGCTGGAATGTGTGACCCATAGCTTGGTGATCTTAAACTTTCATGACTCTGCCACATGAAGTACACTCCTCAGCACCCGCAAGCACAAAATCAAAACCGTTTTCCCTTCTCTTTCTGTGACGTGCATAGGAGCCGTAAGCGACCCTGACATTTTGGTTCTTCCTGATGGTGTTTTTTGGCAGTTTTCCCATGCGTGGGAGCCAGCGACGGGCCTGACCATTGGCAGTCTTCTGCACTCTGGGACTTGTTGCTTGGTGCTTGGCTGCTGTCTGTTGGCAGAGCTTCAAGTTCTATGCATTTATGTGACTGCTGGCTACTGACTGGAATTACCTGCACCATGCGGGGGTTGGGCATTTCCTGGACAGGGGGTGGATTGTGTCAGGCAAGGCTGCAAGGGTAGGACCTCCTGCCAAGAGTCTGATTGACACAGACATTCATGTGCAGACTCACCCACACTGAAAGTACTGAGACTGTCCAGTCAGCACTTTTTACCTTCAGTATGTCCTTGGTCAGTGGCATAGCTGCCAGATCCTCAGCAGAAGTTGACACAGGACAGGTTACAGCAGCTCACAACACGCCGTCCCTTTCAAGAAGCACCGTCTACAGTGGTTGCCCCTCTGCCACAAAGGGATAGCTCTCCGATCACTGGCCTGCTGGTTATGCCTTTATTTATTCCTGTAATATGACATAGCAGGTATTGGGTGATTGACGAGATTGATAATATATTTATTATCAATGTATTTCTCATTTTTCTTTGAGTCCTTCGCATCAGTCTGTGCCTGTGGCAGAGTCCTGCTGCTCCAAATCAACTATTTATGACCTGCCTTGACCATGGACAGAGCTTCCAATATACGCTTGACCGCAAATCATGGGCTTGCTTGCTGGAGCACCTGCGAACTCCCCGGCCGTCTCCAGACAGCTGCATCTGAGCAGGATGTAGATGAGGGAGGTCCACCCACAACCTTTTTTATATGAGGAATCAAGGTGAAATAGGCACTTTTCTCCTGCTTCATCAGCCCAGGCTACACAGTGTCCACGGGAAGAGAGGGGCGGGACCTCTGCCTGTCTGGAGGAGCCTGCTAAAACTGCCCTGGACATTGCAAAAGGAGGAGACCCAGACCTGAGTGTGATTAATGGCTTCCATCTCAAGGAAGTTTTAAGAATTAAAGAGGTGGCATGACAGGGGGTGATCTGTTAAATTAGCCCCCACCTCTGCTGCGAACAGGGATCGTTAGCCACCCGGTGACAGCCGGACAGTAACAGAGCGCCCAGTTCCAATGGTGGGCTGTATCATTCTGTATGGGGGCGTTTCATCAATAGTCATGGGAGAGAGTTCCGCCTGACCAACGATGGGATGT
Organism: Boulengeromyrus knoepffleri; assembly: GCA_026770805.1. Taxonomy (NCBI): domain Eukaryota; kingdom Metazoa; phylum Chordata; class Actinopteri; order Osteoglossiformes; family Mormyridae; genus Boulengeromyrus; species Boulengeromyrus knoepffleri. Next base: position 20,169,055 of record JABJVO010000026.1, on the reverse strand, counting down.
GTCACAGACATATGAACAGTGAAACAAGCATTCTGCCCATCAGCAAGTATGCAAAATTAAAGCTCCAGGCCAGTTGGCCCCCTCCTGGCATTCCTGATAGTCACCAGCTCAGGGAGAGTGTGTGTATGGGGGGCACCTCATGCTGGGGTGGACATTCACTGCGTGAGGATGTTGCCTGCTGTTTCCTGCTACCTCTTTGTGGCGTGTGGGAGCCCACCAGGTGTCGCAGCACATTGCATCAACACACATGAACACACACATGTCGCTCGGCACTGCGCACACACTTACCGCTGAGGGGTAAATAGCAGCGACGTGCATGTTTATGAAAAGCATTCTGTTGACACTCACTCTCACCAAACAAAAATCTCATTTCTACTTCTTGATTTACATTGTTTAGCTTCCTTGGTATTTAAAGGTGAAATTGGTGGGGAACCGGAGAGCAGTAGACACGGCTGGGATGTATTTACTCTTTGGAAGTCGGGGCGTGCTCACGCGTAGAAAATTGGGTTAGGAAAGATCACATTCGGGTTAAATCAAAAAGTGAGAGAGACGGAGTGAGCGGCAGGCCGACAAACAAGATTGCTTTGGGGAGGTTGCAGGCAAGGCAGCTGAATGGTGAGCGGGGGCCCGACGCCTCGGAAGATAGCAGCCGCCGCAGGGATTAAAACAGCGAGTGAATTCAGGAGGGGCCTGCCTGGGCAGAGATTAAGTGGTGATTGGGAAGGGGCTGTAATTGGTCTTCTGGTACAAGAGGCATATCCAAACTGCCAGACTCCTCACTGACTGACGGCTGAGGTCTTGCTTACGGCCGGCTGGCCCTCCTGCACAGGCGATCTGCAGTGAACTAGTCGCAGTCCCGTCGGTGGTGGGCAGTGTCGAGATCATGAGTTCAGCCCTTTGGGGAGGGTGGCCCTGATGTGGCAGGAGGTGTGGCTTCTGGTAGCCTGGGAATAACAGGGTCTTGATGATTATATTATTCTGGGTGTTTATACGGTGAATATCTATCCGGGTGCTTGTGTGTATGATGAATATCTATCCAGGTCTTTGTATGTAGGGTGAATATCTATCTGGGTGTTTATGTGTATGGTGAATATGTATCTGGGTGTTTGTGTGTACGGTGAATATCTCTCCCGGTGTTTGTGTGTATGGTGAATATGTATCTGGGTGTTTGTGTGTACGGTGAATATCTCTCCCGGTGTTTGTTGTGTATGGTGGATATGTATTTGGGTGTTTGTGTGTACGGTGAATATCTCTCCCGGTGTTTGTGTGTATGGTGAATATGTATCTGGGTGTTTGTGTGTACGGTGAATACCTATCCAGGTCTTTGTGTGTATGGAGAACAAACTGGCTTCATATTGCCACATGAAGGATGCAGGAAGCCTTTTAAGCCATAACACCCTGTCATGTTTTTTGCAGATATGGCTGCGTTTGAACTTGAGAAGGGGTACAGATGGGATCTGTGGGACAGCCTGAATGTCAGGGGCCCCGACATGGGGGGGGGGGCGCATCACAATCTTTCATTTCCTCTTTGTAACTCATGGCTTTCTTTCTTGCCCTCTACCTATCTCTCTCTCTTTCTGTCTCTCTCCTTCTCTCAGTCTCCCTCTCTCGCTTACCTCTCTTTGCCAGCATGTCCTTTTTCTGTCACACCTCCTGCAGGATAATTCACCTGACAACGAGCTGTTTTGATCCCTGAATCTGGGTGGCTCCCCAAGGCCTTGTCTCACTAATTGCTTGGCCGGGCTGAGCCTGGCCATTGTAACAGACCCTTCTTGCATCTTTCAGCTTCATATTTGCACTGGCCGGCTTTCTAATTGATTACTCTCACAGTCACATAATTGGAATTCATGTCCTTTTTTTTTAACCAACCTCTGGTATCTCCTATTTCCGGGAGAATCATTTTTTAAGAGGATTTATTTCTTTTATTTGACTTTTAATGAATTTATGCACCCCAGAGGATATGCCAGTGTAGAGCTTCATGAAGTCCTTTATAGTTTTGCTGGGTTTACCCTTTAGTCACTAATACCAGCCACGTCAGGACGCCCCCCACTGGACATTTGACTCATTTCCCGGTGATTTCTGTTTCTCCTGTTGCGGCGTGGACTAGTTCGTGGCAGTAAACACAGTAGACATTGATCACTGACAGTGGAGTCACATGAAACTAGAGCAATTACAGGTCCACCCCCTCCCATCCACGAACCCAGAGTCCTTAATGACCGCCCACCCCCCCCCCACCCCCCCAACAAACACAGGTCCCGGGATCAAACTCCCCTTTTCAACACAGAGAGCAACAATGGAAAAATAACTGTTCATTAATCTGCATGCACCCCCCCAGGAGTGCAGTTCCTATATAAACTACTCATACGCATTGATTGGAGAGGGATGCCTATCGATGCTCTGATGAGTGAATGCTGATTGCTCAGAGGCTCAGGCGAGGCCAAATTGTTTTAAATGAAGTTTCTGTAAAAACCAGTCACTTTGAAAAGGACAAACTGTGCAGGCAGGTTGAAATGAGGAGGGGGTCCTTTCACTTTCTGTAACAACAGGGGCCGTGCGTGTTTGAGCCATAGTTGTGAATTGGGCTCCAGTAATGCCCTCCATACACATAAATCTGGTCAAATCTCCCTAATCATGTTCTCTGTACTAGGACACACCGTCACAGTGCTGGTGGATAATGCCTGTGCTTGGAATCAGTGTCCGAAGGCCAGTCTGTCCCTTGGCGAGGGGTCACACCGAATGGCTGTATCCTCGCCTTGTTCTGGGCTCACCCCCATGCCCCCATGCCCCAGGTGGGCGGGGTTGGCTGCCCTATTCTCGTGCAGATGGTATCCTCAGAGCCATTGTGGGGGGGCAGTGGTCCTGACCTGGGATGTAGCGAGTCTAATGTGAGCGGGGTGGGGCTGCACGGCGATCGCCAGGGAAACCCAGGGAAGTGCCGGCGGCCTCACACAGCATGGTGCCCCCATGGGGCCGGGTCGCGTGTGCTCTAGATGGCCGGGCCCGCTGCCTGCAGCTGTCTAGGCCAGTCGTAGCCTTTGATATCATTTCTATGATAGGGATTGCATGTGGTGGGCCTAGGCACAGACAGGGCTGTTGCAGTCAGCTGAAACAAAGACGTATTGCATTTGGTGGGCTGAGATGCAGACAGGGACTATGTGCAGTGGGCTGAGACATAGACAGGTGCTGCGTGCGGTGGGCTGAGAGGCAGACAGAGACTGCATGCAGTGGGCTGAGAGGCGGACATGGACTGCGTGTGGTAGACTGAGACGCAGACAAGGACTGCGTGCTGTGGGCTGAGACGTAGACAGGGAATACGTGCAGTGGGCCTAGACGCAAACAGAGACTGTGTGCAATTGGCTAAGATGCAGATGGACTGCATTTCGTGGGCTCAGATGCAGACAGGGGCTGTGTGCAGTTGGCTAAGATGCAGATGGATTGCATATCGTGGGCTCAGATGCAGACAGGGGCTGCGTGCGGTGGGCTGAGAGGCAGACAGAGACTGCATGCAGTGGGCTGAGAGGCAGACAGAGACTGCATGCAGTGGGCTGAGAGGCAGAGACTGCATGCAGTGGGCTGAGAGGCTGACATGGACTACAAGCATTAGGCTGAAAGGCAGACAGGGGCTACATGTGGTGAGTCTAGACACAGACAGGGACTGCGTGCAGTGAGCTGAGAAGCAGACAGGGGCTGCGTGCGGTGGGCCGAGAGACTCCCACCCCACCTTCCTCTCACCTCACCGATGGTTGCTGTGTTCTCTGGCATGGCCAGCATGCGGTGTGCTGTTTAACATTTCTGCTGTTTTAAAATCTTAGCCCAATGTTTAATTTTATACATATAGTATTTTAAATTCTAATTGCAGTGTGCCATTTAGCATTCCTGGCGTTTTAAATTCCCAGTCTGGTGTGGCAGTTAACATTCCTAGTGTATTAAATTTCCAGTTTCCATTATTTAGCATTTGCAGTGTTTTAAATTGCCAATGCCATTTAGCATTCCCAGTGTTCTAAATTCCCTGTCTGGGAATGCTGTTTAGCAGGCCGTGTGTCTTCCTCAGCCCCCTGGGACACATCCTGCTACTTGCATCTCTTCCCTCCTCGCTGACATTATTTGCTTGACTAACTTGTCCCTGTGGAACTAACATGGTAAATGTTAGGGCAAAGTGCATTTAATCACCGGGGCTAGGAGGGGGGCGACTTGCCTGGAATGGTAATTAGGGGGTGGGAGCGCATAGAACTGTTCTTGTCATCTCGTCCATCTCAGAGAAGTTCAATACGGTAATGGAGAGGCAGGGCAGCCCTGCAGTGTATGCTGGCAGCCCTGTTCCGAGCGGGCCAGCTGCATTCGGGGGCCAGGGTCAGGTCTAGGCAGCACTGGAGGCCGGTGCGTCACGGCACTCTGTGTCCTGAGGGTGCAGGAGTAATGTCAGGTGTTGGTGTGAAGCTCCCACGAAGGTGGGCCTAGATCGCCCCACTGGCCCACATGCTTCCTCTCCTCTTCCTGCTCCTCCTCTTTTCCCCTTGGCATGGTACAGCTCCAACCCCCCTTCAGCATGGTTAGCTGATCACTCGGTGACTTGCCGTGGACCACGGGCCTCAGGACAACTCTGCACAGACGTAAATGTACCAGCACAGCAAGCTGAACTGTTTGAATAAAAAATAAAAATTGCAACATTTTCAACAGCCCCCCCAAAGAGAACTGAGCCTGAGCATCCTCAGGGCTAGCACTCTCCACACACAGGGTGCAGGCCTGCCCTCTTGACACACACAGGGTGTAGGCCTGCCCTCTTGACACACACAGGGTGTAGGCCTGCCCTCTTGACACACAGGCACAGGCACCACCTTCTCAACATATGCATAGGCCCTGCCCTCTCGGCGTACACAGAGAGGCCTCACCCTCTTGATACCCTCACACACAGGCCCTGCCCTCTTGACACAAATAAATACACGCAGGCCCTGCCCTCTCAAAACACACACACACACCCACAGGCCCTGCCCTCTCAAAACACACACACACACACACCCACAGGCCCTGCCCTCTCAACACACACACACCCACAGGCCCTGCCCTCTCAACACACACACACACACACACACACCCACAGGCCCTGCCCTCTCAA
>JABJVO010000026.1:20111150-20144751 GCA_026770805.1 Boulengeromyrus knoepffleri | reverse complement strand
AAATTGGAGGCTAACTAGGCGACTCGGTAGCTTGCAGCAGCTGGCGCGGTTGAACGCGTCATCCATCCTCTATTTTTATGCCATACGATCTACCCACACTACCTTTTGCGATCGACGTATTGGGCATCCCAGGTGTGGACCATGTATACGTCGGAGTGGATCATGAAAACAATACTGGAACAGGCCAGAAAATAAAAGCGCATGTATCGATATTTATGCGGTCACATCGATGCATCGGATCGTTTGCCGTTGAATCCATATATCGATACAAATCGATGTATTGTTACACCCCTAGTGTTTAGTGTGTTAATCTCCGACAGGTAGTGCCTCCCATCAGCACTTAGGAGCCTAATGATTCCCAGGGCAGACTGACCCAGATGGCAGAGAGCACTGTGCCTTGATCTCACACCAGTCTTGTCATTAAAAGCTGCGTTTTCTCCATGATTAAAGCTGAGTGTGTGGCTGTGGTTTACTGGCCGTTTCACCTTTAACACAAATGGGGGAAGCCATAGAGGTAAGCAGCATCTCTCCATTCTTTAAATGGTATGAGCCGCAGCGTTCTGTTTTTTGACAGCAGAAAAATGACGATTCATGAGTCTGTCCTTGATAAAATCAGCATAACTGTCACCATGCGCAGAGCCGTGATCATTGGTGCCCTCCTGCCCTGACAGATGAATGTCTGCTTTTACAGCCTTTGTAACCACCTCTTGCAAGACATTGAATCGCAACAGCTTGAGTTCAGAAGGCATCACTCAGAATAAAGGGTGGGTGCGTATAGATGCTTTGCATATGGTGGGAGTGTTGTTTTGGACAGACTGGATGGCATGTTAATATTGTGTCCTTGGAGACCGGGGGGTAGGAAACAACACTCTGGTTATCTTTGTTTACCACCATGGAGCGGGCTCCATCCTTCCTCCTGACAGCTGGGTGCTTCCTGTCATTGTTGCTTGTGGGGGGTGTCATGGTCAGTAAAATAAGTAGTTTCAGTCAACATCCTGGTCACTCTTTCCTGTCCCCTTCTCATTTCCTGGTGTGCTTTTAAGAGAGATACTGCACCAGGTGCATTGTTAGTCCGTATTACAACTTTTAGAACTGTGGATGGTAGAATATATCTGCGTTACCAGTGTAGTGATGTATGTGTGAAATGGCCAGTGTGATGTGTTCAAAGCAACAGAATGAAGTGTCTTAACTTGAGACAAACCTAACCTGTCAATTCGGCGCACCCCTGTCAAGTTGATCTACAGAGTGATTTTCTGGATCTATTTAATGTGTCCCATGGTCTCTGGGGTCTGACTTGGCTGCTTTTTACAGAATTGTAATTTTCTCTGGGAGCATCTGTTCGATGCCTCCTGAAAAGAATCTTGATGTGTTTGCATGCGGAAACATTTTAACTACACTCCCCAGGAATCTACTCTGGTAAATTACACTTAAGAGGGTTTCCAATTTAACGCTACATATCCTCCAGTTTGATGACAACAAGGCTCTTTCTCTCATTTTAAAAGATCTTGGCGTTTGTGAGCCGTAGGAGAGTCCTGAGGAATAAATTGTACCCATGCGAATTCCTTAAATGTACGTGGAGTCTCTGCTTTTGGTTTTTTCCAACTTAATTGTGTAGCAAGAAGCCCTGGGGTGACGTGCAGGCAGTACGGCGTGACCAGGGGCAGGACCCCATAGTGGCAGCTAACCCCCCCCCCATCAGAGCCCTCTGCAGAGAGTTTTTTCCTTTAGCTTCCTTACTGCTCCTGGATTCCACCCTGTGTACAGAACCTTATCAAGGAAAGTTGATATCTAGTGTAGGAGCTGTGTTTATTTTGAAATTAGAGCAGATCTTTCGGCTCGGGCATACCGCTGCTTTTGTTATTGTCTTCCCCAGCACAGCTCTAATGATAAATGGAGGGATCTATGTGGTAATGCCCTGTCTAACCGCGTAAAGGTGGTGATTCAGCCCTCTGAGATTGGCTGTCACCGTGCTTGTCCCTGTGCTGTGGGAATCCCTGCCATGAAAGAATTGTTGGGGCAGATGATTATGATACTAGATGATCAGACTATCCTTATTTTGATTTTCAGTGACTTGATAAGAGGTTGCATTTTCTGTTTTTATGATTAATGACTGGTATTTCTTACACAGTCGTCTGTGTGAGTTCTGCAGATATGCAGCAGTAGGCAAGTTCAGTGTCCTACTCCCCCAGTGGTGACAAACCATAATGCAGTTACACTGGGGGTGTCTTAATGGTGATCTCTCTCTGTCTTACCTAAGGCTCTTCCACAGAACCCAGCATGTACTTCTGCATGGTTTTGCTTGCTTATGATAATGTGCTCGCTGTCAGTCTTCTTAAAGACCTTGTTATTAAAGCTTGTTTTCCAGAAGTATCTTGGATGTATATAATATACAAGATATTATGTATAGTATGCATATCTGGTGAATATCTGAACAACATAGGAAGGCGAACTGCAAAATACCTTTCATTGCAGTTTTATTTGTAAAGTACATTGTGCATACCTGTGTTGTTGTTTTCCCCTCCGTCTGACCTTTATATGTCTGGTGTGTTTCATCCAAATGCGTAGTACATGACTGCAGTGTCATAAGGCAGTAAATCTGCTGAAATATGAAAAAAAATAATTATTTCCCACCAGCAAACCCCTTGTTGTTTGAGGCAGACAGCGTTTTGGATATTCAGTGTGTAAATAAAGGAAAGGCTTGGCTGTCGTCGTTCCCAGCCGGAGTGGGAAAACGCTTGTTCCTAAACAAAGTTCTGATGCCTTCTTTTGGCGAAATGTTTTCACTGCCCAGGTTTGTTTAGTCATCGCTCACTACTCCTCCACAGGCATGTGCATCTGCCTGGCCTCTCTCCCGTCTGCAAATATTACTCATCTCAAGTGGATGCTTCCGTCTTCTACAGATGAAAGAGCGTCTCTGTGTTAATCCGGGGGGGTATAACCCAGGGGAAGGTAGATGAGGCATGGCTTTCTCTGACCACAGATCTTTTTAATCACTGTTAGGTCGAGCACTCTCAGGTGATGGGCATTAACAATTAATCAGGCTTCATTTAGAGCTGCTTTGGGGAGTCTGATCCCTCAGACTACTGCTGATTTGTTAGTATTGCTTGAGTGTGTAAGCCCCACCTTCCTCATCGGCATCGCTGTACTTCAGATATCCCCAACAACCTTCCCCACTTCCTTGGTTTGCAGTGTTTGTACAAACATGATTTCAATATCCTGTTGGATGTTCCGTGTTGTAGATAGTTCACTCTTTAATAACTTGATATTCAAGAGAAGGCGGCCAGAGTCTCTCTCAGGCACTTTGCTGTGTCTCTGACTTTCTGGATCCTTTTTCCTTCCAAAAATTTAGGTAGGAGATTACCAACGGTGTTCAGAATGAAGAATAATTTCACTGGAATAATTGTCTTCAGTGTTGATTTGAGTTTAGTAGTTTTTAGAAGAGGAGAGACATTGAAGCATGGGTTTGCCAGAGCCCCACCACCTTCTGGCCCCAAGCCAGCCTTTAGGTCTGTCAAGTGTGCTCAGCAGATGGGCCCCATCGTCCCTGCACCCTCTGGGGCCCACCTCTGATCTGGTACCCCTATCCATCTGTGATTTGTTTTGGATGACCTAACAGGCCCCAAAGGACTGATGGGGCACCATTTTCTTTGACTAGGTGTGATCTGTAAGGCAAGCATGACTATGAATCCTTGGCCTATATGGGAGACCCTTGATGCAGCTGTCTGTGGCAGTGTTCCTCCTGCCATCTTCATCTCATAGTTTCATCTTTGTTCAGTAAATAAGGCTTTTTTTTCTTTCTTTCATGTCTTGCCTCCTTTCAGTGTCTGGGTGCAGATATCCAGTCAAAAACAAAGCTGAATGCTTCTCTGGAGTTGGCCTGTGTGCAATGACCTTGCATGAAAGTGTGTTTCAGTGATAATCTGGCAGTAAAGACACTCACCGCTGCTATGTGCTGTCGCTTCTGGCGTGACTTTCCAAAAGCTTGAACTTCCGTGGCATTTTGGTGAGCACCATTAAGGGCTTCCTCTGCTTTAACATTACGTTAGTAGTTTCTGTGGTCTTTGTTGTTCTGATGTGCTGCTTTGCCCTTGAGAGGCATTCTGACGAGACTGGGCAGAGACAAAGGCTTTCAGAGGACAAGATGGCAGCAGGTAATCTTTTCAGCAAGCCTGAGCATTTCCAGGGGCTTTCTCAGTAGTGCTGCAGAGCTGAAATTAGGGGTTGTCAAGCGCTGCACATTTTTGGCGGACGGCCTTCTTCTGCCACTTTATGTTAATGTGACATTTCAGGAGAGAAAGGGAATTAAAAAGGGAAAGAGAGTAGGAAAGCAAAGGCTTTCACAGTAAAATTCTTGCCGTCGGATGAATGTCGGATTCCAGTTCGCCAGCTATGGGGATGACTGGCGATCTGACAGTCAGGGGTGTCAGGCACATGTGGCCTGTGGCTGGCCGTCAGGAGCCCTTTACCTGGGCAGCCTTGGCATTGAAAGCTGTTCTGTCAGAAATGCCTCATTCTGCTTGTTCTTGGGACTGTAGGAGGCCCCACGCCTTGGTCCGTTTGTCGTCACTGACAGTGCGGCAGCTGCAGCCATGTTTCACTGTGAAGAATTGGCTTGTTCAAGTGTTGTCTTCCTTCCTTTCACTCCATCCTGCCTTCAACCTCCTAAAAGAGGTAATTCCAGCAGATGGGTGAACTGGTTTCAAGTGTTTGAATAGTTGTCTGGTCGCTTGCTTCCCCACGTCTGAGTGACGGCCCAGTCGAAGGAGTTGGGCTTTTGGCTTGGTAATTATCGGTATAAATGCAGGCACATTAGTGCCACCACCCCAAATACTGCTGAATGTGTGTTTTTTTTTCTCACACGTGATTACAGATGGCTTTTTCTTTCCTTGTTTGTTCATTTCTTTGTTCCTCTGTTCCAGAGATCACCAGAGTACGGAAGGACATGTACAGCGACTCTGTGAATGGCCTGGTGGAGAAACACCCCTTGGAGCTACCGGAACCTGTGGGCCCCATTGTACACCTGCAGGAGAAGCTCTTCGTGCCTGTGAAAGAGTATCCTGACGTATGTTCCTTTTCTGCTTCTCTTGCACCCATGTTTATCTTCTGCCACATATGTTTCTGCATCTTCACCTGTCTGTAATGCAGGCATCCTGCCTGATGTCATTCAACAGCAGTAACGCATGCTGGACTGGAAACAATGCGTGTCACTGACCCATTCATACGGTGCTCTGATTAACCTACTCTGGGTCATGAGCTCCTACCAGCATGTAACCTGGTTATTTAGCTTCACCAGAGTCCAGGAAGTGGCAAACTGTCTTGAGTGTGGGATTATGGGTAATCACACTCTAAAGTGCCGTGAGTGCCATTGTGGCTGGCAGTGAGGCCGGTTCTGCAATATGGGGTTATCACTCAAAGCCGTTACAGTCCCGCTTTCTTGGGTCTAAAGTAACCTTTTCAGTAATTTTTCATACTCGCTTACTCACTGTGAAATTCAGAGGTTGACTGTGGCAGTTCTTTTTGGTGGGGGCCAAGAACATTACAATTCATAAATGTTCATGGCCTGAAAAAGCTGTGTCTCCCGCTTTGCTCTCACCGCACCATGGCCGTTCTTACAGCCGGCTTGACATGGAGTCATGGCACTGGATAAGCACTGGGCTATGTCAAGGTTAGTGGGGTGGTGAGCAAAAGGGAGGGGGGGCTGCAGTGGCAGCTAGCTGCATGCCTGTGCTCAAGGTGGGCAGGCCGACAGCTGTGTGCCCCCCTTCCCCCGGGAAGTGGTTCTCTCCCTAATCCGGTGGGCGGCAGAAGGGCGTGCAGGCCGGGCACGCAGGGGCAGCAGTGCGTGAAATGCGTTTTCCTCTTGACAGAGCTGATAAAGGCCGGCTGCACTCGGCAGCAAGCCGCTGCCATCATAAATAAAATTCCCAGCTCTCCATCAAGATGAATACTCCCCAGCCCTGAACTGTGCCACATCTCTGCTTTCCCTTTTCCGTCTGGCTGTGTGTCTTTTGGGGGTGGGGAAGCCGGGGAGAGTGCACCCTCTGCCAGATGGGTATTTGAGATTGTGGGTGGGAATCCATGTGAACACACACACACACACACACAGCTCCTTTCCACATGTGGTATTGTATGTGATAAGAGGTCTGACCATGAATGAGCTGGGTTCTCCTCCAGCGAATTAACTAGTTTAAGGTCAGAATGTCTTCATGTTTTTAATGACTGTGGAAAAAGAATGTTAGAATGAGCCCCTGAGTATAGTGAAATGGGAAATGCCAGCGTAAATGCTTCACTTCCGTGTGATTTATTGTACATGAATGAGAACAGTGGGGAGTAAGCTGGGCTAGTGGCTGAGCATCAGTGCCGTAAGTGGACACCCCTGCTTTCTGTCAGCTGCTAATCTCTGCTCAGAGTAAACATGCAAACGCGTGACGCTAAGCAGAAGCTGCCTGGACGCTTTCCTACTAAATCCCCATTCAAGTGTCAGTCAGTGTGTGAGCCGTGGGCAGGCAGCCAATCAATATCTATTCGTTTTCCTTGTTTTTTTTTTTTTTTCCTCCTTCCCCCAACCTCATTTTTCACAAGGAGAACATTTAGTTTGCCATTAAAAGTGTTTGGTCTTTGGTAGCTGCCCTCAGCAACTCTTCCTTCTGCTGGGAAGCTTCGTTTAAGCTTCCTTCCGCCCTTCCTCTCTGGGTGGGCGCATCATCACCCCCCGTCATAAGGCACGACAGCTTGCACTACACCAGAAAGGCCTCCTGTACTGGTTTTGTTCTCAGCTCTTAATTGCTTTGTAGTATTAATTGTAGGGGTGTCAGTCACTGGCATAAAGTTTTAGGCAATGAGGGGCCATTTGGGTGGAATCTAGTTGGTCATATTTGTAGTCAAACCAGTTTGGGGAAGGGTTCCCTTATTTGTCTGTTTCAAGGCAGTCTGCAGACTTGGCCCTCCCCTCAAGCAGTATGGTGAGCTTCATAATATAACCTTCAATCCTTTAACATACACACCCTTCATCAAACTGGATTCACTCCTTTTAGTAGTGAGGTGTAGGGTGGGGTGACGACTTCGGTCAGCCCTTCTGTCCCATTGGTTTTCTTTGTCTTCAGATGTAGAAGCTGCTTCTGTGTGACCCTGATACATGCCGGAGAGCGGCCGCCCAGCCTGGCACATACCTGTAGTGCCTGCTATGTGAGAGCATTCTTTCATTGAAATGCCAGAACCTGTGTTGCTGAACAATGTCACAGTGAGTGACTCTGCAAATTGGAACTGAACAGATGAGTTGTTTTATGCACCTTCTACTGTGCTGTTCTCTAATTACTGCCACACCTCTTTTCGTGGGCACATTTAGCCAAAATAATGGTTCTGGTTTTGTATTACTGTACTGTTCTAGAGCTGGTCACATGCTTTTTTGGGAATGTACCAGTAGCCGTCAGAGTGCCCTCACCCAAGGAAATGTGAATTAAAGTGGGCCTTTTAATTAGCCTCTCTGGAGTCGAGAGACACAGCCCAGTTGAACATTTCTGAACTTTTGTGCGTGCAGCATGCTAAAAAATGGCCTTTTAGCTCTTTTTATCGAATATAAAATATATATAAAATATATTGGTGAGGGAAGGATGGAGCGGGAGATCGACAGGCGGATCGGTGCGGCGTCAGCAGTGATGCTGGCACTGCATCGGTCTGTCATGGTGAAGAAGGAGCTGAGCCAAAAGGCAAAGCTCTCGATTTACCAGTCGATCTACATACCTACGCTCACCTATGGTCATGAGCTGTGGGTAGTGACCGAAAGAACGAGGTTGCGAATACAAGTGGTTCCCCCACAGGGTGGCTGGTTTCTCCCTTAGGGTGAGGAGCTCGGTCATTCGGGAGGGACTCGGAGTAGAGCCGCTGCTCCTCCACATTGAGAGGAGCCAGATGAGGTGGCTCAGGCATCTGGTCAGGATGCCTCCTGGACGCCTCCCTGGTGAGGTGTTCCGGGCATGTCCCACTGGGAGGAGGCCCCGGGGAAGACCCAGGACACGCTGGAGGGACGCCTTGGGATTCCCCTGGAGGAGCTGGATGAAGTGGCCGGTGAGAGGGAAGTCTGGGTATTCCTGCTTAGACTGCTGCCCCTGCGACCCGATCCGGAAAAGCGGTAGATAATAGATGGATGGATGGAATATAAAAATGAGATCCCCCCCGCCAAAACCCTGCTTGTCATTTAATATCACTGCAGTATATTTTGCTTTTTGGTGGTGATCAGGGCATGCCCCTGGAAGGTAACACGCACTAGTCAAGGGACGGTTGTTTTCGCGTACGCGTGTCACCTGCCAGGTTGGCTCATGTGAGTGGTGGATGGTGTGCTTTCCTTCCGGGAAGCGTCCATTGCAGTTGGTCTATCTGAACATGCTCTTTTCGCCAGTAACGTTTGGCTGCAGTCAGGCAGCTTGCATTGCAGAGGGGTGGCGTACGCTGATGCACTGCCGTGTTGGCCTTTGTTAGCGTCATCATGCCTGGCTCTCTGTGTGTTGCTGGCACCTTCTGTGCTTCGTGATGCCTGAGCATTTGAACAGGTGGCAGTCTGTCTTGCCACTCTGCCGTTCTGGGTGGGCACCTGGTACCACGGCCAAACCTGCGCCTAAGGCAGCATTTTTTTTGCTGCTGCTAAGTGTGGAACTTGGAAAATGGCTGCACCGAATGTTTCAAGGTGCTGTTCTGACCTTTAATGTTCAGAAAATGGCTCTGGAACTAAAAGGTGAGTGAAATTAGCTCAGTGTGGTCCTCACCAGCAATTCTGAAAGACTTTTGAGCACCTCCTGTCATAGCTGCTCTGTTTAAACAAGCGCTGCCTATGCTTGACTTGTGATAGTAGCTTTTTATGCAGATTTGGAAAGGACTCAAGTGGGGTGAAAATCAGGCAGGAAAAACAAACCCCCTTCACTCCGGCATGAGTTACTATTCAGATCAATGTCTCTCAGGGCTCCAGACAAACTTCTCAGTTTGCTTTCCCAGTTGGTTGTACCAGCACACGATTTGGTTGCACCCTTCCTTGTGGTGCAGCATGGTATTAATTGATGACCTTGCATGCTGATGAATGGTTGTCCTAATTTGCATACCCTGGTTTTTGTATTGATAAAAGATTGACAGTGCCTCAAGACTCTATACAGTAAGCCCTTTCACATTAGTGAGGGTTAGGGACGACAGATCCCTGCCAATGTGACAATTTGTGAAAAATACTGTTATTAGGCCACCACAAATTACTTTGTCATTTTCTATCAAGACATTATTTTTATAATAAAGACCATCTAAATTATGTGCCTTTTTGTACAAAGTTACTACTGTACACTGTATGGGAGCACTATGTTTTAGACTCGTTATTAAAAATGTAAAATTACATCAGTGAAAAGTTTAAAAGCTACTGAGAGAAACTCAAATAACGAAACGTCAAACGTGAGAATGTGATGGAGGTAAATTACTGTTCTTGCAAAATATTTTAATCTGAACATTAGCTTTGATAACCTGACTCGCACCGTCACTTGGGTCTGTCTCGGGACTCTGTGGCTCTCCCTCTCCCAGCCGCCGCATCTTTCTTCTAACTTTTCCCCCTTTTTTACTAATCTGCTATATACTACTTAATTTTTCGACAGCACCGCTTCGCTCTGACGTTTCATCAGTGTCGCGTATATGTTTGTACTCCTGGGTGTGGGTAAGGGGGACCAATTCAGCTAAAAGACACACTGAACCTGGGAAGAAAAAAAAATTCAATCACAATTTGTTAATGCAGTACAGGAACAAAACATCCTAATGATCATACACTGGCACAGATGTGACAGTGAAATTTAAAGTCATACACTTTCAATAGAAGGTCACGTATGTGGTAATTTTGGTTGCAATCTAGACACCGTCTCTCTCATGGCCTGTAATCTGCAGTGTAAGAGGCTGCTGTCTTGCAGATTGTAGGTATGTTAAGGTTTGGAGTGTCGCTTGAGTCTGGGTTGATGAGGATCCTTCCCATGTGATCTGAGTTCGCATTACTAGGGGGGTGGGGATTGTCCAGAAATTTTGTAGCACCTGGAATTGGTTATATGCTAGTTCACCCTTTGCTTATTTGGAGGGGAAGGGTTATTCTTTAATTGAATTTGAGTTTGATGTCTTTATGGTCACATGCCGACAGCTCGACCTCTGTGAGGATATCCCACTTAAGCCCTAGGAGTAGCAGGCTGCTTCACACAGCAGGGGCCTGTCTGGGGGAAGGCTTTGCTTCTTACTGCTGGGTGGCACCACAATACTGGCCTTGTCGTTTCGCTGTGGGCCTGTACCAACAGCTAAGTTTGGGGCAGGGGGGGCGAGGAAGATCTGTAATTGAATTATTTTTCAAGGAAAATTATTATTATTTTTTTTGTCATGAGACTGGGTAGGAATCAGTCGTCGCTGCAGCAGCCTGAACCTCCCGCCCTGCTGTAAGGGTGGTGGGGCAGGGAGGGGGTGTCGTTCTCCGGCGGTGGATGAAAGAGACCATGAGCTGTGGAGGCGGCAGCCAGAGCCGCAGATGGCTACTGAACATGACGGCCACATCGCTTCTCATTCCCGCCGCTTTGATCACCGGCGTTTTGCGGTGGAGGAGCAGGCATCAGCACACCCCCCACCCCACCCCCCCCGCACCACACCCGCCTGACCTCTCCTGCTGCGTCAATGCGTGTCGATGTAAAATACACCTGCTGCATGATGGGTTCATTCTTAATGTGTACCGTTTGACTGCTGAAGTCAGGCTGTGGGTCACAGCAAACTGCACCTGCGCAATGTAATCAGTTCTGTGACTGGAAGAACATTAGTATAGTAACAGCATGGAAGCGTCCAGCAGGGGAGGGGTTTTACTTGCTAATCCTTTGAGTAGACTTGTGCTGGTAAATGGACCCTTCTGCCAGTGTGCAGCCTCGATGTGCCGTACTCAGCTTGTCATTGATTTTGTTCGTTTCTGCTGTCGCTAAATGTCTGCTGTTGGACAGCACCTCCAGCATCTTCTGCGGCTCTGGTCTGATTCTTTTTGGAGTTTATTTATCTCGGAAACGGCATAGGATCAAGGATTAAAAAAGCCTTGTGTTCTGGTATTCATCTGTATTGTGTGGTGAGAGGAGTCTTGTAAGTGGGGGGGGTCCCATGGGGGGTCTGAGCTTTAGTGGGGATTGTAAAGACTAGTCTGAATGCAGGTATCTGCAGTTCATTCAGTGTAAACTAGGGGGCATTGTTAATGTTCAACAAGGCACGAGAATGCCAAACTAGTGGGATGGGCTTGAAGACCATAGCGTAGTCCAAGGGTGGTATCCTTATCTCAAGCCTCTACACCAGTGCTTCTCAAACCAGTCCTTGGGGGACCCCTAGACAGTCCACGTTTTCATCTCTCCCAGTTCCCTGAGAGTTGGGAGGCAACAAAAATTTGGACCGTCTGGTGGCCCCTGAAGACTAGTTTGAGAAACACTACTCTACACTGCTGTGTGTAGCTCAGTGGATTGACATGCTGTGCCTGTGCTCAGAAGGTCACTGGTTCAAATCCCAGGGTCAACAGAGTGTGTTCACCATTGGGCTCTAGAGTAAGACCCTTAACCCTCAACTGCTCCAGTGACAGTGTCTGTCTGATCCTGCCTTCTCAATTGTATGTTGCTTTGGATAAAAGCATCTTTTAATTAAATAAAATGTCAAATTGTGCCTCCACTGTCCAAACATGCATCACTGCCATCCTTTGTTTCCATTTGTCATCCATGGGAAGAATGCAGAATTCTGTCATTTTTCTCTGACTCTTCTCCTTCCTCTTGGCTTTTGTGTGTATGTAGGTGGGCTCCCCTCCTGAGTGCTTGGCTGTCCATGTGTTGTCCACTGTAGGGAGCACTGTGGCCGTAGCCAGTCTGCTCAGGAAGTAGCATTATCCACTGCCAGCATGACTAGCCAGCAACTTAACTATTAGTAGTTAGCCAGTCTTTCTTTCCATGAAATGCTGGAATTGTGTGTGGTGTCGCCCATCCTCCTTGTCATTCACCCGGTTAAGAAATGGTCTGGGCTGGGCAGTGCAGGACATTCCAGCAGTGCCCCCCCCCTCCCCTCCAATCCCCTGCTGCCCTGGGTGTCTGTTCAGAGCCGATAACAAGGCTAAACTGAGGGCCTTTAATGTCAGAGTAAGCTCCCCTCTGCACTAGAGTGCTGTGGTGGGGGGTTTGCTTATTTGCAGTGGTTGGCCGGAAATGGAGATAAACAGGGAAGGAGTTGGTCTCTAATCTCTAAGGCTTTTAAATAAGGGAACCCAGCACTGAAGGACTCTGGGCACATCTGGAGGGGTGAGAAAGGGAAACATTTTTATATTCATTTTCTTTGCTAATGGTGAAGAACTGAATCGAAAAGTATTCCATAGCTCAGTTCTGCGTGTGAATGAGTGCTCATCGTTTGGGTTCCTCTTTTGACCATGGGCATTTACTGCTGCTTTATCCCCTTTGATCCTTGTGATCCCTCCCTCAGTCTGAGCTTTTTGGCAGATTTCTTGCATTTGTGTTCACACTGTTGTTGTCATCGTAATTCATCATTTTGTTTTCTAAAAAATCTGGCCTTATTGCAGTGGAGACAGGTCATAGTGTACAGGCTTTGATTTTCTTGACGTTTGTTGCTGTATTTGCAGACTTTCCCAGGCAAAGCAGTATGTGGGTAGCAGTCACAATGTCTCCATGACCAAATCATAGGTCGTTAGTGTTGTACCTTTTAAGATGGGCACTTTACCTTCTGTTAGCAAAAGATTTTTAGGCATAAATTTCCTGACTTTGCACATCTCAAAGGTTTAAGTGGTTTTGGATGAGGGCTTCCCACAGACTGTGTAAGCAAATGTCTTCTCCCCCCCCCCCCCCCCGCCTTTGGTCCCAAAGCATGTAACAGCTCCAGCTTTCACCTCTGCACTGTAGGTGGGGGAATGCTCCCTAAAGCTCTCTTTACCATGTAGCACAGACCTTTGCTTTATGCACTCCAGCAGCTGACCTTTGCTGACCAGGTTGTGGAGCTGGGCTTTAGCTCCATGGTATTGGCATGGAAACGGCCAGAGCATTGCTGGTTGTCACACATTTGCGACCCCCCACACCCACCTCTCTTTGTTGCTCAAGGCTGTGCTTTGCAGGCCACCTCTTCCACTTGTCCTGCTGTCTGTAATTACTGTCTTATTCCAGAATTCAAAGTGAGCAATTTCCCCACTGTCCGGCAGCTCCTGGTCTCTGCCATGTCCAATCAGCATCAACATGTTCATGGTGATGGTGGCTTGGCTTTCCTTATCTGCCTGCGAGTGTGCAGGGGCTGCTTGTGTGCAAATGGGATTTCTATTGGAATAAGTTTCCCCAGACCAGAGCGCTCCTCATTACACTGTGATGGTACTCTCTGTTTACTGCTGTCCCCCTCTGACTACCCAAAATGTGTCCATGACCAGGCCGACTGGCCCGGGTGGCCTGCTTGCTTCTACTGGTGGAGCTCCTGTGATGGGACAGCCCTGCTTCTGGCTTTGGCAGCGCGGGATCCGTGGAGTGTGACATACATCATTCAGGAAGAGGCTAGCTAGGCCCTGAGAGACGGGTTCCGGCCTGGCCTTTGTTCTAGTTGTGCAGGTGGCTACCCAGAGGAAAGACACAGTTACAAAGGATGCACCAATTAACAGTTTCCTTAGCCTTAGCTTGAGCTGCCAACACCGATCCTGGCAGATTTACGATTTTCTTAGTTTAATGATTAGGAAACTGACTTAACTTTTGTGCTAGCAAAATATTTCAAATAACCCTTTCAAATGTGAAATATAGTTCCGCAAGTGTCGAATTTAAGTTGGTGGTTCTAAATTTAGGGGTGATTCCTCTACAGACATGTTTTTGTTCACTTGTCTTGCACACTGTGAATTTAGCATCTTCGTCTCGCACTGTTCAGAATCTCCAAACCACAGACGCGTTTCCTGTGAGGGTTTTGCCTCACCTATCACACTTCATGATTGGGAGGAGGGAAGGGGAGGGCTGGGGGGCACTACTGTGGATGGAGAATGAGTTTGGAATGGGGGGGGGGGGTATGGCCCAGGTCTCATCAATTTATGTAGTGGTGTTAATCATTTAATCACTGAAGTAGCAAGTCCATCCTTAAGAAGCATGTCTTGTAACAATAAAATAAACTTAAGATATGCAGAATACTGTACATAAAGATAAACTGACTCATTATAGCACAAGAACTTTTTCTTTTAAGTTTAATGTACAACATTTATCACTTTGGTTAAACTGCAGGCTTCTGAACTCTGTGCAACAAATACAAACAAATGGACAAATGAATAAAATGTAAGATTTTGAGTTTTGCATCCGTAAAAAAAAATGTTTGCTTCCGTTTGGTTACTTAAGATGTGGAAGATGAGGATGATGTGCTCACACACATGCATAGCCAGACATTCTGTCTATTTGGGCTGCTAACATTTCAGGTGGTTAAAAGAATTGGCTGTGTTGCCATCTGTTATGCAAACAGCACCTTTACACAGTTTGCGAAATACAGTAGATTGGTCCACTTAAGATTTCGCAAGTTCAAACCATTTTTTGGAATCGATTTTTCATCAGCCTTGCCGCCCACTACATTTGACAGCATAGCCGACCAGTCTATGGACCTCATGCTGTTTACAGTGTGACACAAGTACAATATTTTTAGCAACCTAATGGTATCTGAAGTTTTGTTTTTTTCATGAAGTTGACTAAATGGTTAAAGATTCGTTTTTAATTCAATATCTAACTAGTAAATTGAGATCAACTGAGACATAATTGAAAAAAGTGAGATTTACCGATGGTTTTGGGATGTCAAGCAGACCTCAATCGCCTTGTTTCACATTGGTCTGTTTTAGTTGTACTGTTGCAGCCTCTGAGCGCGCAGGTTTGTCCTTAATAGTGTTAAGTAATGTGCTTCTAGCTGGGCATTCATTGGAAGCCTAGCTTAGCTGCACTTGTGCCTAGTCAGCTCCTCAGTAGCACATATGTTTGTAATGTGCTATTCGCCTTACTTGTATGTCATTATGGACAAAAGTGTCTTCTAAATAAAAGTACAGTAAATGTAAATGCTGTATCATGATTCTTACAATACCTCTGAAATGTGTGCTGTGGGTACAATTAGACCAGGAGCAATAAAATACCATATCGGCCATTACTAGTTGGCAAACTTGGCAAAAAAACATTAGTTGGTAAATTACATGATAGGCTCATGATACTGGCTGTATTTAGACTGAGTGGCCGATCAGGACGAAAAACTTTCCATCACTAGGCGATCAACCGGTGCTTCTCTAACCGATGCTAATTAAACACAGTTCCTCCAGTGACTTTCCATGTTAGCTGTTGTGCATGTTTTCCTGTTTTAGGTCATTGACACCTGATATTTTTGGTGCTGCTTTTATTGGCTGTAAGATAACAGAGCACTGTCCTCTATATACAGGATTAGCCAGACTCTGATAAGGGAGGCCTGCACAAACATGTCTGTGTGGAATCCAGCATCCATCCCCCCGCCCCGCTTGAAGCCCAGCGCTCTCGGAAACTTCACCCCATGTTTATTTTGTGCCCCCTTCCCCCTTTTCTGTTTCATTTTTACAAAAAAAAATGTTTTGGATTATTTCAACACACATTTTCTTCCTGATCCCCTTGGAAGCCAGCTTGAAGTGGAGAGGATTACGCTAGTAAACACTTTTCCCTGGTACCAAGCCGCTGGGCCGCTCACCAGTGAAAGGGGCTTGATAAGGACGTGCTCTTTGGCAGAGTCTCACCTTCTGCCGCCTCTAATTCCCTGTAGTTTTATTTTTGTACGGAAAGAATTCATTTTCCTGTGCCGGTGTGGCAGGAATTCCGAAGTCTTTGCTGTAAAGCGCAAAGAGCATGGCCAGGAAGCGTGGCACTGATTTAGTGTTGGTGTGTTTGTGCAATTCCCTCTTCTGTGGGCAGGGGGTCACTGCTAGTTGACTGGGGCAGTGTTGCTTAGCTTTTTGCTTGAGAGTGGCCAGATAACAAGATTAGCAGCATCCTGGTGCTGGAGCTCAAGGGTAAACAGAAACAAAGGTGGTGCTGGTGGAGCTGGGATGCTCCCAGTGGTCAGTAACAATTGGCCTCCCAGGAGGCGGCATGATTGTTAGAGCTGCGGTTATGAAGCGTACTGAGGCTGCGAGCAAGGTGCTTCACCTGAAATGCTGCAGTCAGTTATCTCTCTGCCTGAAAGTGTCTATAGGCAGTTCAGTTTTTAACTGATCATCGTTGGAGGAGTGTGTCATTGTCTAATTTCTTGCACTCCTCTCTCCCCCAGTACAACTTCGTCGGGAGGATCCTGGGTCCCCGCGGCCTGACTGCCAAGCAGCTGGAAGCAGAAACTGGATGCAAGATCATGGTCAGAGGAAAGAGTTCCATGAGGGACAGGAAGAAGGTAAGTAGATGCCGCCATGCAAGAAGAGGGGGGCGGAGATTGCTTTGATGGCAGGTTAACAGCCAATGGTAGCAGTTCCTGAGCTTTCATGATGGAGAATACCACCCCCACACAGCGTCACGTGTGGACACAGTCACTTTGACAGCTCTCCTTTATGGGGCCTTATCGGTGGACACTGTGCTGCAGCCGGGCCACCGGGGCCCCTCCCCAGCCGGGCCCGCTTCCTGAAAAGGCCCCAGACCCTGGGGAGCTGCTGCCCTCATTCTGCCCCCAAGGGTGGCTTGGCGTAATCGGACTGGACGTGGGAGTCGTGCAGGAAAATAACCAGTCACACTGCAATACTCTGCCCTCTGATCAAACCTGCTTTAAATCGGGGGAGGCGGGATTGAATGAAAGGAGGCTAAGGTCCAATCCCAGTCATGGAGACGGAGTGCTTGTGAAGCACTTATCTCTGGGCCCGGAGTTTGAAGGGGCTTGGGGGTCCATCGCCGCATTCCTCGCTGGTCTCCCCTTCGCCCCCCTGTCGCCTCTGCTCTGATGCTGCCGTCGCTGGACTGTCCCCTCCTTAGGGGCTTCCCCAGCAGGCCCCGCCCCTCAGACTGGGCTGGATCTATCTGGGGATCGGAATTCAAATGCTGTGAGGACAGTTAAGACGCTGCTAAGTTGAGTCAGGTGGGCGTGCTGCCCGTCGGTTCCCAGCAATCGGATGTGTTCTCCAAAGAACATCTCAGTTTTCTGTGTGTTATCTACTTCCTTAGATGCTTCTAATTTTGTCTTAGACAAATTCTAGTGTCACCAACAGCACTCTTCTAAGGCACTGCAAAATAGATCAAGAAGTAACTGGCAGCATCTTACCTGCACTGCACTTTGCTGCCAGTCATCCATGTTGGGCCAGGAACTGCGCAGGACACAAGGCAGCTGCTCCATATGGTTTCTGCAAGCATTTCATTGGTTTATTTTTAGCTGCCCCCATCTTGCAGCACAAATCAGCTCACAGAGCAGCTGGGCAGAATAGTGAGGGTTAAAAATCATTTCATCAATGCAAGAATGTTTTTGTCGCCTTTTTAAATTCCCACAGCCTGCTACTTTTAGTAACGGTAGAGCTGAGCATTGGTTATGCTGGTTTGGCCCTAACCCTAACCCAGTGGATGGTCACATGACTTGTCTTAATTGGCAGGAATTGGCAGTCATCTCTCCATAAACAGAAACCTTCGATCATGTGCTCCTTTCATAGGTCTTGCTTGCAAAGATCTCATTCCTCTGCCATTTTTTCTGGCTCTTTGGGGGGGTGGGGGGGGGTGCTTCTTGGTATAGCCTGGGCCCCAATAGCCCGTGTGTAATCACGCAGAACAGCTTGCCGTACTCCTCGGGGCTGACTGCCTCAGGCTGCATACTCTCCCTAGCTGTGGGTTCACCCCCCCCTCCCCCGTCGAGCAGCACGGCGTCTGGGTTAGCGCCAAGTCAGACCAGCCTCCCACTCAGCCATACTGTGCCCTGCTGACAGTTAGATACCTCAGTTACTGTACCTGCCTCACAAATGTTCGCACTTTGGGCTGTGGAAGGAAGAAACAAAATGGAAAAGAGCTGAAGATGCACAACACGGTATTAATCAACAGGAAGTGAATGTTGTTCCTACTTCCTGAACTGTGGCAGGCTGTTCCCGGAATGCTGAGTTACTGGATGCATTGCTCAACAGGTTGAGTTCCATTACAATCATGCTTTTGTTGCGTCGTTTCGATATTTATATCTCTGCAGTTAGTCTTTCAAAATATCCACTTCAGTCCCTGTAATGCAGGGGTGCCCACATTGTTTTGGCTTCGGAGTTTTTTTGGCTTGACTAATATATATATATATACACACAATATATACACGTAAATACACACACACTGATTATACTTCATATATTCCGTCCATGTTGGTGAACCTTGCATCACTGCATGAACCCTCACAGCACAGTACAATACAATTCATTTACGGTTTATGACTTTGTCCGAAATGGCAAAGCATAGTTTCATTTTCCATAAACTTACTGCTTCCGTCGTGGTTCTGAGGGGCAAGGAGATGATTCGAAAAGGATCTTTGAGATACATCCATAATACAGAGCGTATCTTAATCATACCTAAGTCATTCATTGAAACTGTTCCTACTTAATTTTAACTTTCTACACATTTGGTGTTTTGCTCCTGCATTTATTCTCTGCTGACCTTGCATAAGCTTTCTGTGCTTCCCCTCATCTGTTGCAGGAGGAACAGAATCGGGGTAAACCCAACTGGGAGCACCTAAACGAAGACCTGCATGTGCTGATCACTGTGGAGGACACGCAGGCACGGGCAGAAATCAAGATGAGGCGGGCAGTGGAGGAAGTGAAGAAGCTGCTGGTGCCTGCGGTGAGTGCCGCACAGAGCGGCCGGGTCGTGCAGGCGGCACCCAGCCACAAATGCACCCGCATTTCTGAATGTTAACCGCAAAATTGTGTATCCCCAGGGAAGGCGGTTTGTCGTTTTTCATTTTTCTCACATATATTGTGCAAAAGGTATATTTTTGGTTCTGTGTGTGTGTGTGTGGCCTTGAGTAACTATAGACATCAGACGGAAGGTTCCAGCCACTCTGCTGGCTTTTGCTGATGGTTGCCGGAGGTGGCCTTGTGGAGTTCCCTGTGGTGAACAGACTGGCTTGACAGCTGTGTCTGCCGCTTTCTCCGTGAGGAGGCACGGAAGAGCACAGCTGACCTGCTGAACCCTGGCCAGATTGCTTCAGGTTGTCCATAATCAGCTTTATTTCAGTGCCCACCCCCAAGCAGTTCCCTGTCGCTCTGCTGTGCACTGAAGCAGGAGCCCAGCCTTCTGCAGTGACAAAAGCAGGCTTGTGCCTCTGTATGTGACCATTCTAATGAGGTTACGCAGAGCAAGGCCGTGCCGCCTTGTGGGCTGATAGGAGACACGAGCTCAGATCAGGTCTGCCTGGGGTGAGGTCACACTCCTCACCCTGCTGATTGCACGGCTGATTTGGACAGCGTCAGTGATTAAAATTAAACTTCAAGTTTCCGATCTTGCACATCAAACTTTCTCTGATTGCCATGGCTATACCCTGGAGAGAATCTTTCCTCCTAGTTTTTGCGTCAAGCAAATTAGAGTTGATTGATACCTGACTGACCTATTATTTCTGATTAAAGCTGCTTTGTTTGGTCTTAGTCACCCAGCGCATAGCCTTCACTGGGGTGCCCGCCCTCCACAAAATGGCATAATCAGCACCTTGCTGGCCTCCACTGGTGCTCTGTCAGTGTTTAAGGGGTGTTAAGCTATGCTCCAGCACCAGTAAAGCGGTGTGGTCAGGAAAACCACGTCGGCTCAGAGGCCTACGGTGCAGGCGTGATATTGAGGAGCATGTACAGCAGCTGTCACCAGGGAGTTGCATGGCCACTAGCAGGCGCTCTTCTGTCTCACTGTGCCTGGGAGCAGAGGCCTGCTTGTCTCAGGACGCATCCCCCAAAATGTGTTTGTGGTGACCAGGCTGCCTGCCAGGACCCCTCTGCCCCTTCGCTCTGTGGATGGGAGACAGGCTGCCAATGTCATGCTAAAATTAATTGGATTAAGCAGGGATGCATCACTATCGCCTGGATACAGTGTGTTTAATGATGGGCATCTTCTCTCCATTTGGCTGTGTGAAATTCTCTTATTAAATCTACCGCAAGGCAAATGGGGCCACCCTAATTTATTATTTTTTGCCTTTGAAAGGAGTGTGTGCCCCTCCCCTCCTCCTTGGGTCCTTATTTCTGGTCATTGTTATAACAGGTGGGACTCTGCCCATCTTGCATAGGCAGCTGATCACTGACTGTAAATGACATCTGCACCCCACTGCTGCTATTTTTTGTGGTCTCGCTCTTCCCTGAACCTTTAGCTTCCCGCAGTCCCTCAGATTTGCCCTTGAATACGGAGGCCGACATGAGCAAGGTCTCGTTCCTGCTGGCTCTGCAGAGCCCCATGCTTCCTCGTGCAGTTTGCTGGGCATTTTGTAATCTGCATTCCTCTTCATCGCGTCGTAATGGCTAAATCAAGTCATTAAAGTAATGATAACTTATTAGGTCTGACTGTAGCAGCTAGTTCTTGTATCTTGGTAATGGGGCTCACCACACACAGGAGCCCCTGCTGTGCCACCCAGCTGGACGTGACAGCAGTATTCCTGTCCTGGGACTTGGCCCCTGCTCACTAATTTGTTAATATTTTTGCATTAAGCATGGCCACCCCCTGAACAGAATCATTGTCTCAAAAGGCTTAGCAG
The DNA here is from genome assembly GCA_026770805.1 of Boulengeromyrus knoepffleri. Lineage (NCBI taxonomy): Eukaryota > Metazoa > Chordata > Actinopteri > Osteoglossiformes > Mormyridae > Boulengeromyrus > Boulengeromyrus knoepffleri. Next base: position 20,124,072 of record JABJVO010000026.1, on the reverse strand, counting down.
GAAAGCAGGTTTGATAAACATCCATTAAGCGACCTGTTTATGTGTCAGCAAGCATTCTTGTGTCCAAAATGGTAATGAGGGTTTCTGAAGGGATGTCAGCAAGCATATAATCTGAACGGAAGACCGGCGCAGTCTGTTACCTGAGATGTGTGTCTAATTAAGGAACTTTCTGGTTGGAAATACTATGAGATGGACAGTGTGTAAGAAACTGACAAGATATGCTTACATGGGTCTGCAGATCCGATTTTGTGATCATCCACTGGATTGTTAATGGGTAAAAATGGAAACTGGAGGTTGACTGTGTAATGGAAGTCATATCGGTCTATAGGAACCAAGTTAGTTTGGGAAAATACAGGAGCACCATGACTTGGAGACTTTGGGGGAAGCAGGACCTGGCAGAGAGCTGAGCTGCTTGGGAAGCATTAGGAAAGGGACACTGCTCCTTGGCCAGCAGATCCTTATGATGTCAGCCCTTCTCCATGGAAAGAGGACATCTGGAGGATGGATCAGGAAGACTAGGAGAGTGTTGGGTATCACTGGAATACTCCACTGAAGGCAAAACCCCAAGCAGCACAGTGGAGAATCGAGGTGCAGTGGCATTGGGGTGAACACTGAGCCAGCCCGTTGCTTTAGTCTGGTCGCAGTGTCATTCTCAGAGCTACACCCAAAAGCCATTCACACGGGCCAAAGCCTTTTGGGTGTTGGACCTTGACGATCAGTTAATCCCAGGGCAAATTGCCACCTCAGCCAACTGTCACCCATTCCAAGAGCTAAGAGCACATCCCCAAACTATACAACCAAGACAGGATTGTTTTTTATTTGGCGCTTAATATTTCATTTTACTGTACCCTCGCATATGTATTGATTATTGTTAAATGCTGTATGTTTTTTAAATCAGGAATTGCCTCGGTGTGTTTTTTGTCAAATGGTTACAAGCAAAGCGTCTTCGCTGGTGAAGTGGCAGTAGAATCATCCCCCTTTGCCTCTCCTGTCCTTTGATCATCCTTTGTCATCCATAATTACTGTCAAGAAGAACTTCTCTTTCAGCTTTGTAAAGCTGTCTTCTCCCAGGGTCTCTTCGATTGGCTATAGTACCTGACGCTTCACTGTCTCCGCCCCTCTTAGTTCTGAATGAAACCTTTTCTTTTGTGGCGTTCCTCCGATTACGTTGTACATTGCTTGGGTTAGTGGTGCTTGACAAGGGTGTTTAGCAATTCACACTCTGTGGATTGGATTCTGTGGCATGCTACTAGGAAGTACTTTGTTGTTGCTTAATTTTCCTGGTGCCGATTGCCCGCACAGGGTAAGGTTCTGTACCTGACCGTGTAGCCGTGGTTTTGGGACTCTTGCTTTAGTTCTTCCCAGACAGTTTGATGTATTGACACTGGGCCTTTAAGATCAGGCATTCATAGGAATCCACAAGCCTTTTTTGGTTCCTTGGATTTGTCAATTCATCAGTCAGTACTTCCCTGCCCTGCCCTGACCTGAACTCCAGGCCCTCCAGGAGCAGTCCTGCTTTCAGTAGTTCCAAAGACCACTCTGGGGAACAGAGTCATTTGAATGTCAGTGTGGTGAGATGAATTGGGTTCAGAGTACAATAGAATAACAGCAGTTTCAGTTAAGGGCCTGGCAGAAATGTGATTCCATTCCCTGGAACTGTCCCTGTGCTTGGAAGTTCTTTCCCAAGCTAGGACTGCAACAACTATTTGATAACATCGATAATAATTGGCAATAAAAACAGTTGACAAAGAATTTTTTATTTTTCAGTTTGTCGTGTAAATTGTGTGTGCCACGATCACCTAGAGGCCTTAATATTTGTGCATTAAGTCCAGTTCATACTTTTCTGCATGCGATTACCGTCCACATACAGTTGACAGTGTATCCTCCAGTGCACATACTACCTTAGTCCATGGACACAGTTGGTTGCGTTCAGCAGTGATATTCCGCCAGTGTAGCGGAGGGAAGATGAATTACAACAAACGCAGATACAAGCAGTGTAGTGAAATGGGTGAACTTTTGAAGGTATTACTAGGTTTGAATGGTAATACTGTATACCGTGGTATTTTGCCATCTTGGTGACCAAAATTTGCTGATTTGTTGATTGCCTGATGACACAGTTAATTGAATTATCAAAATGACTTTTTGCAGGCCTAGCCCAAACACCTCCCCCCCCCAGCTGACGCAGTCCTCCACACCACAACATGGGCTCGAGTAAGTCAAGCTCAAAGCTCCAGAAACCTGTTTTTGAGCTGAAGGTTAGAGCAGATCCCCGCAACCCTGAACAGGATAAGGGGTTACAGAAAAGGGGTGGGTGGGTTAGAGTGGATGTTAAAGTCCCGAGGAGGGGAATAACACATATTAGTTTCGCAGTGTTCGTGTATTCCTGGCAGGATGTCGACCGTCCTGGCAGGTGAAGGCCATTGGGCCACGACTGTCATCCTGTTTGCACTGGTGCAGTTGAGGTTGATTCCAGGAAGTAGTGGTGTGGATGTGGAGGATAGTGATGCTGCACTGCTGCTGCATGCCTTCCAGCACAATAATTAGTTTTGCAAATGTGTTTTAAAAGCTGCCAAATTGGCACTGTGAGCAAACAGGATGCGGGACCTATATGTCCGTCAGGAGGCTGCTTGGTCTGGAGCGGTCACAGCCTGGGTGTGGGGCAGCTGTAGCTCAGTGCTCTCTGCTTAGGAGCACTTTGGATGTGTGCTGAGTATGATACACGCTCATCTCTTAAGCCCATAATGTTGCCTTCGAGATCTGCAGCATTTTAGCATCGCTGAAAGAATCTTTTTGCTGTTCATCCCGCATTCACCCATGTTTCTGTGCTGTTTGGTTTCTATTGTGCTTAGTGAGACGCGGTTCCTGTCGGGTTCCAGCTCCTGAACTGCCAGCGCTCTGTGGCACACTGGTACGGCGTGTCCTGCCCAGGAGCAGCGGTACACTTTAGCGGCCTTCTGCACTTTGTTTTCCATTTGATTCATGGCAGGAAGCTTTTTCCCCTGTACCTCACTGGCAGCTAACAAGCCTTTCCCTGATCATCTCTGCCAGAATCTCTCATGCAGATGATGCTGATGATGGCAGCCCTGAGTCCGTAGCCTGTGTCACTGGGGCAGTAGTGGCTTTTGCACGTTGAAACCCTAATGCTATTACTGTTGCCATCTCATTTACTAAGAGCTGTTCATGTTTTATCTCTCCGTCCCTCCCTCCCTCCCTCCCTCCCCTCTGTGCCAGCAAGGAACAGGCACTCTGTCAGACAGATGGCCCCAAGCGGGGTGTAGCCCACATGAGTCTGTGGGCTGTGCCCGGTCCAGACGGATGGACAGGAAGCTCACTCGTTAGACCTGCTTGGGGCTTCGTAGTTGCTCGGATCGATAACAGATCGCTACACCTTTCCCATGCGGACTCTAATCATTCTCGCCTCCCAGCAGCCCTGGCATGACAAATGAGTACAACAGACCATCTGGCTGTTCCCAGCCATGTGTGTCTCTCAGATTAATGCAGCACATTCTCCACTTCCTGCAAAATGGACTACAGCATACCGGGATGGTATGTGCGCGCCTTTGAAGCACTCGCTTATGGGAGGTGCTTGTTATATATTTAATTTTCGGCCTGTCTTTGTGAATGAAAATAGTAAAAGGAAGCCTGAAAAAGGTGGTAGTCTGTAACATTTACATTGATTTAGCAGGCATGCTTGTCCAAAGCGATGTACAAGAGAGGAGCAGAGAGCAGGATCAGCCAGTCCCCGGGGCAGGATCAGCCAGTCCCCGGGGCAGGATCAGCCAGTCCCCGGGGCAGGATCAGCCAGTCCCCGGGGCAGTTGAGCTTAAGAGCAGCTCGCGAGGGTCACGATAGACGTGGAGCCGCTGCGACCGCCCCCCCGCCCCCTCTGACTGTACTCATTAGGGCTGTTTGGCATCCACAGGACTTTTCGCTGCCTGAGTGTTTCTCTTAATTGCGACTGGCTCCGGTAAAACCCAGCTAAATAAATATCCCTTCGCTGCTGCTGGAGTTTATCATGCTCTTGTGTGAGTTTTACAACATTAATGCATCATTTAGGAAGATGGACTGTGTTGCTCTGATCACGGCTGTCAGATGAAGGTGCTGTCAAAGCAGCCCTGTCTCCACAAAACGCATGTGTGTATGTTTGCCCGGACAAGGCCTGTGCTCTTAAAAGAATGTAATGAAGTTAACATGACCAAGTTAATAGGCCTGTTTCTCAGAGCGCCCCCTGGCTGGGGATGGTGTGTTGCTGGCCTGTTATGTCCCAGAGAAGCAGATGACGTCCAGCAACTTTGGCACTGGAGTGAAAAATCTCGCCTAGCTTTGAACCTCCTAATCCTTTTATTTGGAAGAGAATCAATAAGGAGCTAGTGCCCCCCCCCCCCCCTAAATGCAGCAGGGGGAATGAGGCGTGGTAGTAATTATCCACAGACTGCTGGGCCTGGCTAGGGTGGATGGGAACGCCCGCTTGCCCTTCTGGGGAGGGAGAAGGGGCTTTCATCTCTGCCTCTCTGAGTTTCAGTGGGACAATGAGATTGTAAACATCTCATCCTCCCTTAAAAACGTATCCCGTGCAGAGTGACTCTTGGCGCGGACAGCGGGCACAGTCCCCTCAAAGCCCCTGGGCTTCGGACTGGCACAGGTCCGGACCGTCCATCACATCTGTCAGGTCCCTGTGCCTTTGCTGAACATCTCTACCTATGGTCTGTGCTGTTCTACTGAAGCGCTCTTGGGTCCATGGGTCCTCTGAATCCAACCCCCTGCTCTTTTTGTGATCAGCCTATTTGTCTGTCATTTCCTGTCTGCAATAGTTTCCTTTTTTTTGATGTTGGCGGTGGAAACAAATGCACCTTAATGTGCAGCCTGCCTCTTCATTTGTTGTTTTTTTTTATTTATGCATTTTAATTTGTTCTCAGTTCCTGTTTTGTGCGTCCTGGGAATGCATGACTGGTGATGTCTAATCAGTCAGAAATGCTCTGTGAATCGCCTCGACGCAGGACCTGGAATCAGATTCAAATCCAGCAGTATTTAAACTCCCTAAATCAGCTTCTCCAAATCCCTTCAAGATATTCTAGGCTCCATTGGTTGGCATTAAAGGATCAGGCAAACAGAACAATTCATTGCAGGGGATGGAGGCGTTGGATTGGGGATGGGGGGCAGGAGGCTCTGTCCAGGCAGCTGTCTGATAGCGGCTTACAGCATGTCTTACTGATGGGACAGAGAGTGAATCCTTTTAATGTGCTGTTCTTATTCCCCTGGGTTTAGAAGCACTAATGCTATCTGTGTGTGCATTTGTATTTGCTACATTGTGGGGACCATATTTCCCCACAATGTAATAACTTTTTACCTTGTGGGGACATTTGATTGGTCCACACAAGGGGAAACTCAGTATTATAGAAATCTGACTGCAATCAAAAAACTAAAAATGCCAAAAGTCTTACATTTGATTTGTTCACTTAGAGTTAAAGTAAAGGTCTTGGTAGGGGATGAGGTTGTCGGGATTAGGCTTAAACCCATATGAATGAATGGGCGGCCCCCACAAACCCGTGTGCCTCTCAGTGAGTTAGTCAAGGCCTTTGCTGGGGGGGGAGGGGACCTCGGGTGCCTCAGGTTCTTTGCGACTCATTGTGCAGCACTGCACCTCTCTGGGGGTGCCGGTTAGAAATGGGTTATAAATGGACCTGCTTCTCCCAAGGCTGTGTCGCCAACTACGGCGCAGTCCGGTGATCTCATTTAAAGGGGAAACGCTCCAATCAGCCATTCCATTATTCCTTGTTTACTGTAGCTGACTTGTTACTTTGCTTGCATGTTTAAATTTCACCATGCTTTTCTATGCCTGGTGTTGGCGTGAAACCTGTGGCGGTCCATCTTTTGTTCCCCCCTTGGAAGGCCGGGAGAACCCATACTAACCTGGCCACAAACTTAGGTCATTGATTTTTTGAGAAGCAAGTAAGATATTCCGCTGTACGGTGGTGTGGTGGGGTGTGGTGTGTGGTGTGTTGTGGTGTGGGGTGTGTGTGGGGTGTGTTGTCTGTGTGATGTGGGGTGTGTTGTGGTGTGTCTTTGTCTTTCTTGCACTGTCCCACTCGCCTTCCTGCTGAGGAATGTCTTTGCTGGTTTGTGCTCCTCCATTTTGTCCTTTCTGTATCCTGCTAAAGGGTTTAAAACTCTTCCTCTTGGCTCTGGTCTCAGTCCATACACACCCACCGTTTTTCTTGTCTCTCTTCAGTTTTCCTACTGAGGTTTCTCCTTGGGAATCTTGTAAATTCTAGAAAACATCAGAACCGGACTTAGCACAGTATTTTATTGTAATGGGTTTTCACCAGATGTGGGTGTTTCCCAGAAAGGAGATGGAGCAAAACAGCTGTGTGCTATTTCTCTGCCCGGCTGATACTTGGGTGACCTCATCCTCAGAACAGGGTCCCCAGCCCCACAGTGCTGGGCCAAGGCTCCTCTGGATAGACCAAGTCCTCGGCTCCCTTTTGCCAGTTCCTGTGACCCCCCCCACCTCTAACGTCTTTGTTTTGCTGCCACCTTCATTCAGGCCTTTGGCTGGTTCATGTTTATCTTCACGATAACTGGCCTCATTCGGCTGCTTTACTGAGATGCCTGGCAGGTAAAACCCCAGATGAAAATGCTTGCTGGGGATGTGGGACAGCTTCTGCTGTCACTGACCTGTGTGTGTAAAGCGGGAGTCCGGCCTCCCTGTCACCATTTGCCCCGTTAGCCCCAGTGCCTCCTGCCCCCTGAGCAGTTACAGTAATTTGAGTCGGAGCTGTTTTCACGCAGTGGCATGTGCATTTCCTGTCTGCTTCTCCTTCTGTGGAATGTTGCTCACTCCCAAGTGCTGGGGTGGAGTGCTTGTTTTTCGCTCATGGGTCCAGTGTTTGCACAGGGATTTATTGCGTAGTTACTGGGACACCCCAGCCAAACTGCCTGTTATTACATTGGCTCCTGAGCTGTGGCCCCACCCCTGCCTGTGTCACTCATCTGCTTTTTACGTTGCTTGCTGATTCACTGGAATCCTGTGCATCGGTCCTCTTTCTTAAAGCCACACCGTCTTCCTTATGATGTCCATTGCTGCTGCAGTTGCACAGTGGTGCTTGGGGCACTGGATAGGGTCCCCTTGCTCTTGTTAGCCACAAGCTTTTCCGTGGCTTTGGAGCACAGTGGAACAGCAGCCAGGCTTTGGAAACACTTCACCTGAGATATGGTGCTGAGATATGGTTTTCTCAGGTCCTCCTTCCAGGGTGGGTGTTCTGAAAGGCCAGGTGCAGAGCACTAGCAACATGTTACGTCACGCATGTTCTTAGCTGACACCTGTTACTCGAAGCAGATTCACATTTATCCACATGGATCGTTAAACATTCTGTCTTTTGGTCGCAAGTTTGTTTCTACCTGCCGGGGCTGCACACAAAGCACTGTGATAAATGACACTTGCTCCTCTGTCCCCAGGGTCTCTTTAGCTCCCTGACCTGTGAATCTATCAAGCTCGGGTTGCCTGCTGCTTGCATGTATCCCAGGGTGCTCCGCTTTGCTGCTGGTCCAGGCTGCTCTCCATTTCTAGTCCTTACTCTGGCATTTACTCCGCTGTCCTGCCTTGGGGTTTGTTTCTCTGTCCCTCAAAGAGAATAAGGGAATAGCTTGATGTTGTAGCCTTGATTGGAGCAGTCCAGGGTGTCTTCAGCCCGGTCGCTCCCACCACGCGGCTGTCCTCAGACCCTCTGGTCCGTGCTGCATGTTGGCCAGCCCGGGCAGGTAGGTGGGATGTGGGAGCGTCCTTGCTGGGGGGCCGCATGTAGTCTTTCTGGCTGGGCAGAGGCAGGACAGCTGTGGCCATTCCTCTGCTTCCCCGATCCTCTGCTTCCCCTTCTCTTGGAATGGCATGTGGGGGCGTTGCTTTGGTTCAGGTGGGCTGGGGAGCCTGACTGGGCCGCTGTTGTCATGGATATGAGGAGGCTGCCTGGCTCATAGCTTTCCATGAATCATTTCTATTCCCTAATTTGACAATAATGACTCCAGCGTGCTCATGTATTTATTTAGCGGCAGCATTAATTGATGGGAGTGATGAATGCAGGCTTCTTGTTGTGCATTTCATTGCACACAAGGGAACAAAAAACAATTTGTTGTCTGTGTTCTTCTGAAGTCCTTGTCAGCAAGATTACGGAATGACAGTCATTTCTCCCATTTTTCCGCCAAAACCAATAGCATAAATATTCCTCCGTTTTTCTACTTAATTTGATTCTTTGATTACACTGACTTTCCTGATAAATTTTTAATGCTGATTTAAATTATTTACTTGGTTTGTGTTTCCTGTAACCTGGCTGAGTGAGATGTGCTTGAGTCCTGTTCCTTCCATATTAATCAATGGGCTCCTTCATGCCCTTCCAGGCTGAAGGAGAGGACAATCTGAAGAAGATGCAGCTTATGGAGCTGGCCATTCTCAACGGGACGTACAGGGACACCAACCTAAAGACACGTAAGGCCAGGCCGCGCTCTGCTGGATGGCGTCTGTTTTGTGTGTGTTCTCCGTGTTGAAGCCTTAGACCTCAGGGGTGTGAAGGTCAGCCCTGATGTGCAGTGTCTGTCAGTGAGTGGGGGCCTCCATGCATGTCTGCCCCCCTGCTGACCTGACCTGACGCAGAGGATTGCCTGGTATCGTCGTGGGCTGTGTTTCTCACCCCTGTCTCTAAGCACCATCATGGTTGTCGGCGGCTGCTTCCATAGTCAGAGTCCTTGTTTACTTGCATCTAATCTTTGGTTGGTTTCCCCACGTCAGGCTCGGCTCAGGGCCTCCTGCCTGCCCCCGCCTGTCCATGTGGGTCAGGCCCACTAGCTTCATCTCCTGCCCCTTCCCATCCATTTTGGTGGCTTTATTTGATGAAACCCTCGTCTCTCATGCAGAGTGTGCGTGTGCGCGTGTGTATCATATACGATGGAGCTGGCCCTCGCAGTTTGAGTCCGGGATTTTCACCCCCTTAATGGAGGACCTCACCCCGTCCCTCCTTCATTTTGGGTCTGGGTTTCTAGCCCCCTAAATGGCCGCCCCCCCCCCCGCCTGGTTTTCCTCTTCGCTGCTGATTGCTTTGGGTTCACAGTGATCATTGCATGAACTAATTTTCCTTTTTTGTTGTTCCACCCTCCCTCCCCCCCCCCCCCCCCCCCCCAATACGTTTCCCCCTAAAAACCAGCCCTCTTCAAAAGGCGACGTGGTCTGCTATCCACTGATCATCTTCTAGCACCTCTGCTGCAGCTGTTAAAGTGGCTTCCTGGCAATCATGACCCCTGCTGGCCATGCAGCTCAACAGCGGCAATGCGATCTAATGGCTAGGAAACAGGCACAGAGGATGCCATTGTCATGACAAGATTTGGAATCGTGTTAAAAAAAAAAAAGTATAAAATGTATTTTTTAAATTTGTAATTATTATATTTCAGTGTTTGTCTTTGTGATTTTGGATTATGTTTTTATTCTGTGTTTTGTTTCTTGACTGCCACCTTGTGGGTGGAAAGGGAACTGTTATTTACAGGCTATATAATCTAACCATGACTCGGGGAACAACTTAGCCTGTCCACTGCATGAGATTTTAAAAAATATCTTAATTTCATTTTGTCTTTTTACATTAATGTTGTCAAATTTTAGTCAATTTTACCTTTACTTTTTAAATTGTTTTTTTTTAATTCATGTGAGTGTGTACATTATTTTGGATATGGTCTAAAGAATGTGGCAGTGTTTGCTTTCCAGTCTTCTGATCTTCGAAGCTTTATTTAAGCACAATACCAAATACCGAATTTGGATTAAAGTGCACCACAGGAATACCGAATTTGGATTAAAGTGCATCACAGGACCGTTAGTGAAACAGGGAGCCCTTTAACTCCAGAGTGCTTTAGCATTAACCTCTTTACTTGGCACTCACTTGATTTAACAGCATTCAGAATAAAAGCGTATATCTTTCGCCATAAAAGCACTTTTTTCGGTTACATTGCTATCCAGTGAGCTTTTTGCATTGTTTTCCTGTGGTAAAGCAAAGGATATTTGGTGTTTCGATTTGAATTCTGACTGATTCCTGACGTGACCTTTTTGTCTGATTTGTAAGTGCAATATGCGAAACTGGAAGGACAGCTTCTGGCCTGATACGGAGATCCAGTGGGATGCATGCCATTTCTAACTGGTATGTAAAAGGGTACATTTGTACAGTGCAGGGTTTTGAAGAACACTTTTTTTTTGTAATGCAACATTTCATCTGTAAAGGCGCTTTGTTTTTTTTCCGTGAACGTGTGTCATGGTGTTATTCATATCACTGACACCCCCTTCCCCCACCTCCCTTTCCAGTCCACTTGGATGCTGAAATCACAGGTCGGAGCATTATCCCAAATACGGAAATCTATTCTCAACAACATTTTCTATTCTGGCTGGACTTCTGTCGGGTTCACGGGCATGAGTTCAGTGTCAGGGTATTTTGAACTTCAAGCAAACACCTTAACGTAACGATCGTATAACACCGATGACCAGGAACTACCGGGTTATCCTGTTTATGGTGATCCTAAAGGTGTAACGACTTGAGAAATGCATCAGCTTTCAACAACAACCCTGTACTAGATAAGGGATGGATGAACGGATGGACTGATATCTCCATACAAGCGGTTTGGCAATACGGGTTAACACTCTGTCTATATCTGTCAGAACCAGCTTGTTTTATTTGCATATTCTCTGCATAAATACCCTTCTCGAAGATGGTTTTTTTAAATTTTTTTATTTATTCAAAAAAAAAAAGATATAAATATTCCACCGGTGCTCTTGGGCTGTATAAAAACACAATGGTTTTATTTAGAAAGGGAGTGACTATTCAGAAACCTGATTCCTCTCGATTTCACTCCTTGGATGGATGTTAAGCTGATGTACAGAACAGCTGACAGTCACTCCCTTCCATATGCAAATACAGTGAGGCGTCAGCTGCTTGCCCTCCACTCAGGTGACACAGACATAAACATACTGAGGCCTGAATGTAATACGCCCACCTGAAAAGGCAGGAGCCAGATCCACAAGCAGCCGTTACCCTGCCCAGTGGAAACAGGTCGGGGGCTATAAGAGAACGGCTGGTCCAGTAACGTTTCAGCTTGATAAATAATATCAAAGCTGAAAAGGAGTGGTGAACTGCACAGGGTCCTAACTTCACACACGGGTCCAGAATGCAACGTTTGCTTATTTCAAACATTTCTGCTCACTGAAAGATGAAAACGGCATAACTGATTTGTGACTCACGGCACGCCACATAATTTAAAGAAAATTATGCATTTTAAGCTTTTGTAAAATGGGAACCCACTGCAACAGCATGTGGCAACAAGGAACAGTGCTAAAACCAAGTCAGCTAATTTTGTAACAGTATCTAATTCGTCAGTGACGTACAGTTCTGAGGAATACATAGTGGGCACTGAAAACAACCATTAACACTATTGATGGCTGCTACTATACTTATGAGGTTTGGCCCATTAAGGTAATGAGGCCACAGTGTTCCTTTATAGCAATGCTCTCCTTTTTTTCCAGTATAATTTATAGCCCATATCCTCCTCTGCTTGTACTACCCACTGGAATACTACTAAATAGCAAAAACTAGTGCCTAACAGTAAAATTGTAATATCACAAATGGCCTATAGGTGGCACCAGAGAACACAGTCTTTACCAAGGCTTAGAGGTCCACTCAGCCCATTACAAGTCAATTACTCTGCAGGAATGCTACTACATTTGTCTTTGAATCAGCTTGTTGCAGACATAAATTGTGCTGTTCACCCAGTGCCATGGCTGATTTACTCTTTTATGGAATGTCGAGTCTCACTTGTAAACGTCGACGACCTCAGACAGTGCCCTGTACTTTATGAGGTAGTAAGGGTAGCACTGGCAGCTGTCAAATACCACAAAGATGGAGGGATTGTCCAAATGGTTGACACACGTGTTATACGACTCATACTTGCTCATGCTGGTTTTCAGTTGGGGGGGGCGGTAGTATTTCCGTTTTCCCAGGCTCATGTTGCCCACTAGAACCTTGGCGAGGAACATGTGCTGTAAACCCCCAGGAGAGGGCGCCCTTGCGTAGTCATTAGAGTAACTGGCATCCCGGGCGAAGTAGCTCCCGTGACCGTACACCACTCCGTTTTTCCCAGAGACGCGTGGGTCGAAGTTGTTCCAGCAGATGTCTTTGGCAGCGTCCTCGGTGGTGCCATGGAAGAGGTGCGTCTCCAGGGTTCCTCCTTGGTCCAGCCTGCGGTCGTGCATGTGCTGCTTCTGCCTGGATGGAGGGCAGCATTAGTAGTAACTGGTAACATTTTTAGCATTTAGTTTTGGGCTGCTAGTGGTCCCAAGCCGATCACAATGCAGGTCTTCTTAGGACGTGTAGCCCAAGACGATCCTCCATCCATCCATTTTCTATAACCACTTCTATAAATATTCAGGGTCGTGGGGAATCTGGAGCCTATCCAAGAGGCTACAAGTACAAGGCAGGGAACAACCCAGGATGGAGCACCAACCCATCGCAGGGCACACACTCACACACCAGTCACTCACACCATACACTCACACACCAGTCACTCACACACCAGTCACTCACACATGCACACCTACGGGCAATTTGGTGACTCCTATCAGCCTCAGCCTGTTTGTGGACTGTGGGGGTGAAACCAGAATACCCAGAGGAAATCCCACAACAACACAGGGAGATCATGCAAACTCCACACACATGGAATCCTGCAGGAGATTTGAACCCTGGTCCCAAAGGTGTGAGGCAACAGTCTCCATTCCAAATCGTCATTTGGATGTGTTTTCAGAGCAGATACTTTCATCCAAACTAACACATTAGGCTAAAAGCATGTAACTAGGTACCACCAGTATTTTGAGGGGTTGGTTCTAGTTTTCAAGCTGCAGTTCCTTTCT
>JABJVO010000026.1:20091117-20102711 GCA_026770805.1 Boulengeromyrus knoepffleri | reverse complement strand
ACCAAAAGGCAGCTGGGCACAAAACCCGCGTAAAGGGGGTCCGAAATCTATGACAATTTTTCTGCCCCCCCCCCCCCCCCCCCCACATCCCCAGTAGCCTGTGTTTCCTTGTCTAAACCTCTGCCAGTGAAGAAGATTCATTATCTGTTGTTTGGATGAGGATTATGTAGATCAAGACAGCTTAAGACGGGACATATAAAGACGCTTAATAAAATTCTTTGGCTGCTCCAAAATGCCCCCTCATTTCATGCTTCCCTACCTGCCCCCCACCCCCCCATGTCCTTGGTTTCCACGGAAGCTGTCAGCATTCCAATTTTCCGGAAGTGGGAATCCTTCCAATGACCCCGTTTCCAGATGAAAGTTGTCGGAGCTGAAGGCATATTTCACCTCCCCAGCCTTTGTTTGATGATCTTGGCGACTCCGAACTTAAACTCAGCCTGTGGTCTGTAGAGTTAGTCTGTCACCTGCCCTCCCGCACCCCTCGCTTTTTGGCTTGTGAGACTGTTGAACTGGGACAGTGAACCCCCACGTATAGTGGGTGGGGTAATCGCCAGGGTGTACAACCTAGTGGAACAGCAAGTACACAAGAACACAAACCCGTCTCAGTCCACGATTGCTGCACTCTCTCTCCTCGTGGTCTTGTGACATCATTCTTGGAAGGCAAGTTCACGAGATCGGTCTTGCCAAGACCATAAGTATGCTCTTTGCATTCTTGGTATTGAGATTCAACCAATGCCTTTGGCACAGTGATCGGGCCGCTCAGATCAGGACAGCGGCGCTGGACACTGTGTAATGTGCTTATGAAAACCCAGAAGTTACCCAGAAGCACCTGGAGAGACAGAAGCTGAAGGCCTTTTGGACCAGTGTGAGCAGAACACCTGACACCCATAGACACACTCAATAGCACACTCAATAGCACACTCAATAACACACTCAATAACACACTCAGTAATACATACATACACAAAAACACACGCAAAGCACCCCTGGGATCTGGAAGTTCGTTTTCTCTGGTGGTTTATTTAAATAATGTTAAAAATGTTTCAAAGTGAAGCTTTAATCAGCTGGATCCGGAACAGATGAAGCTGTGATTTGAGCAGCTGCAGGGGGCTGCAGTCTCTGCTTCGCTCATTTGGGGATTTCCTCTTTTTAAACCCATTTAACAACATTCGTCACACGACGCACAAGAGATAAGCGTGGGAGAGGGCCACCCTGAGGACTCGGCCGCTTCCTGACAGAGCCGCTCCCCACGCTGTGCTGCACTGGGAGGGGGCCCAGGCCATGACTGTGCGCTATGCTACCGCGGGCAGCTGCTGCCCGTCATTTTTTACCTAGCAATGGAACAGAAATAAATAAAAATCAAACACCGCACACTCCCTCGCCCCTCAGGGGATGTCAAGTGCTGGCTCATGGCTGACAGCCCAGCAAGCGGCGATGTGTGACGAGAGGTGTCCAGGAGAAGCCCCTCCCCCGCCTGCCTGTCAGTTCCCCCTACCCCCCTACCCGACAGAACGCTCACCTGACACCCCCCCCCGCCCCCCTGTCAGTTCCCCCCCCCCCCCTCCCCGACCGAACCCCCACCTGACACCCCCCCCCCCCCCAGCTCAGGGAGCTTCCAGGCTCTTTGTTTTTCTGAAAATATAAACTCTGAAAAAGCAAATTTCCAGCCTGGCTGCGCCACGTCTGCGGCTCCTTTGAAGCCAAGGAGCACTGTGGGAGCCCATAGCAGAGCACTGGTGCACTGTGGGAGCCCATAGCAGAGCACTGGTGCACTCCAGCCCAGTGAAACCCTGCCGGGGGAGGGGGGCCAGCGGGGGGCAGAGCACTGGTGCCTGTGGAGGGGTCGCCGATCCTCTGATATTCAGGTAACACAATGATAAGTCCACCCCTCCTTCTGACCACAGTCTGCCTTTCCTCTGAGGATCTGAACACACACACCCCCCCATTCCCTCATCAAACTCATACACTCCCAGGGGGCCTGTGGTTTAGCATCAATTGTCTGCAATGTCACCTTCATATCAACACAGGCTAGCTGTGTGTGTGTGTGTGTCTATGTGAGACACCTAGGGGTGTGTCTGTGTGTTTATGTGTATTCAGAGGGGAAACTGGGTGTGATTGGGGAGGCGGTGGTGGTCCAATTCATACATTCATGGCTGCCTTACTCGTGCAAGAACCTGGCGTTTATGACTGTGTGACTGTATGGCTGTATAACTGTGTGGCTGTATGGCTGTATGACTGTGACTGTATGACTGTGTGACTGTATGACTGTGACTGTGAGTCTGTGTGACTGTATGACTGTGTGGCTGTATGACTGTAACTGTATGGCTGTATGACTGTGTGACGGTATGACTGTATGACTGTGACTGTGAGTCTGTGTGACTGTATGACTGTGACTGTATGACTGTATGGCTGTGTGACTGTATGGCTGTATGGCTGTGTGACTGTATGGCTGTATGACTGTGTGGCTGTATGGCTGTATGACTGAGACATCCGCCGCCCAGAAGCTAGCTTCACTCACTGCGCAACATCATCTGGAAAACAGCTTCCTTAAGTGGAAAAACCTTCCTCTCCATGAGCCGGGGATCCTTCCAGAGATGCTCATGTGTGTCCCCCATCCCGCCCCACCACGGTCATTCAGCCAATCAGCCAGCAGCAAAGTAGCTGGCAGGTATGCCATGAAGCTATCCTGATACACCACCCAGGTCTCCCTCTGCGGCCATGTCACCCAATCATTCGATATTTTAGCATAAAATTCCAGTTGCTGGTTTTATCATCTTCAGTCTTTATCTCC
The DNA here is from genome assembly GCA_026770805.1 of Boulengeromyrus knoepffleri. NCBI lineage: Eukaryota > Metazoa > Chordata > Actinopteri > Osteoglossiformes > Mormyridae > Boulengeromyrus > Boulengeromyrus knoepffleri. Next base: position 20,099,920 of record JABJVO010000026.1, on the reverse strand, counting down.
TTCAAGCCTCATCAGCACAGAATCAAATCAAATGAAAGGATGTTTAATTGCATGCCGGCTGTGCAGTGCTTTCTGTGCCGTGTGGCATCACCGACACTTTCGCTTAGCAACCAGAGGCTGTCGGCGATGAGAAGGGGCCTTTAAATAGAATGAGAATCTGCCGGCTCATATTCGCTAAAGGGATCGGCGGAAAAACCTACCTGTCACATGTGCTAAAATGATCAAGGCAGCACTAAATAACCGGCAATCATGACAAATTCATCAGAGGCTCGGTGCTGAAGGCCGCACACTGTAATTACTGAGGCTTCCAGCTCGCCGCCGGGACCTGCGCTGTAATTTCGCCCAATTTAGGCAGGAGGCTACAGGAGGCTGTAATTTGAATCCCCTCAGCTTTATGCTAATGTGCTCACAGTGACGTGCCGATCACACAAACACAAATGCCCAGGCCACTGTTCCCTGGGGGCTCGCTTCCTGGCTCTTGGTGGCGTGTCGGTGGCTCTCTAGCCCTGCAGGATTCTGGCTCTGGAAGCCAAACATCTGGCTTCTCTGGCTCCTGAAAGGAGGAAATGTAGGAACGAGGAGAGGTAGGGAGGCAGACATGCAGGCAGACAGACAGACAGACTGGCAGACAGATGAGCAGACAGACAGACTGGTAGACATATGCGCAGACAGGTAGAAGTACTGGCAGACAGGCAGGCAGACAGACAGACAGATGGACAGAATGGCAGATGGACTGGGAGACACAGGCAGACATGGGCAGACAGACAGACTGGCAGGCAGGCAGACAGATACGCAGACAGGTAGAAGTACTGGCAGACAGGCAGATAGACTGGCAGACAGACAGACATGCAGACAGACAGACAGGCAGACACAGACAGGCAGACAGACAGACATGCAGACAGACAGACAGGCAGACACAGACAGGCAGACAGACAGACATGCAGACAGACAGACAGGCAGACACAGACAGGCAGACAGACAGACAGACATGCAGACAGGCAGACACAGACAGGCAGACAGACAGACAGACAGACATGCAGACAGGCAGACACAGACAGGCAGACAGACAGACAGACATGCAGACAGGCTCCACACCGTACAGAGGCCTTACATGTTATGAACGAGGAGATTTCAGGCACAACAGCAGCAAGAACCGTAACAGAGTTCTCACAAGCTTCCCACTGGAGGTCAGGGGTGGGCGTCACGGTTAATAGTGGAGACTATTATGCAGTAGAGAGTCTCGGGGGCCACACTACACTGTGCCCCCCCCCATGAATATTCATGAGCACACTGTCCTGAAAGGCATTCTGCTGCTGAATTATTGGCAGTTACACTGATCCTACATGCATCAATAGTGGCTGGAATCAGACAAGTCAGGGTCCCTGTGCTCATGAATATTCCTCAGCTCCGCCATCAGCGGGACCCTGGCTTGGCGTCGTGTGAGTGATGTGAGGGACCAAGCCACCGTGCACTGCTGATAAAGACACTTCACTGAAAGGTTGTCAGCTGCTGTGTGTGTGTCTGCGTGTGTCTGCGTGTGGTTCTGTGTGTGTGTCTGTGTCTGCGTGTGGTTCTGTGTGTGTGTGTGTGTGTGTCTGCATGTGGTTCTGTGTGTGTGTCTGTGTCTGCGTGTGGTTCTGTGTGTGTGTGTCTGCGTGTGGTTCTGTGTGTGTGTCTGTGTCTGTGTGTGGTTGTGTGTGTGTGTGTATGTGTGTCTGCGTGTGGTTCTGTGTGTGTGTCTGTGTCTGCGTGTGGTTCTGTGTGTGTGTCTGTGTCTGTGTGTGGTTCTGTGTGTGTGTGTGTGTGTGTGTGTGTGTGTGGAATGATCACACCGAGGATTTATAAGGAAAGCACCAAATGACAAAAAAAATATATTTAAGTGAACTGAGCTTCACAAACATGCACAACGAAAATGTTAAATTAACAAATATTGTTAAAGTGAAGTATTTATAGAAGGACATTTCCTTAACCGAGGTCGTTATTAATCTCTACTTGCTTGTTTAAAGACTAAGCAGAGATTAGGCCTTATTAAGACGGTTTCAGCCTTGTGATTGATGTTACAGGGCTCACACCTCTGCAGGAAGAGGTTAGATAAAGCTGATTTTAAAAGGCTGATTTAATGCCAGTTTACAGCTGGGAAACTGGAGTAAATGCAGAGTGTGGCGACTCGCCTGGGGATCGCAGTGTGTCAGAGGGGACCATTGGAACAGGAGGAGGGATGCTGTACTCCCTCTAACCCTGACCCTGCTCCCCACAGTATTGCCTCTAACCCTGTCTCTGCCTCTAACCCTGACCCTGCCCTGCACAGTACTGCCTCTAACCCTGATTCTGCCTTTAACCTTGACCCTGCCGCCCCCAGTTTTCCCTCTAACCCTGACCTTGCCCCCCACAGTACTGCCTCTAATCCTGACCCTACCCCCCCCCAGTATTCCCTCTAACCCTGCCCCCTGCACTCCCTCGAACCCTGCCCCCCCCCGTACTGCCTCTAACCCTGACCCTGCCCCCCGGTACTGCATCTAACTTTGACCCTACCCCCCCAGTACCGCCTCTAACCCTGACCCTGCCCCCCCTGTACTCCCTCTTACCCTCTAACTCTCTCCCTCCTTCCCTCCATTTCTCTCTCCATCTCCCTATCTCTCTTTCCCTCCCTCTCACTCCGTTTCTCTCTCCATGTTCTTCTCCCTCTTTCCCTCCCTCTCTTTTTCTCCATCTCACTCACCTTCCCTCTCCCTCTCCCTCCCTCTCTCTCCCTCTTTCCCTCCCTCTTTTTTCTCCATCTCACTCACCTTCCCTCTCCCTCACTCTCTCTCCCTTGCATCCCTCTCTCCTTCCCTCTCCCTCTCTCTCTCTCTCCCTCACTCTCTCCCAGTCTCTCTTCCTCTCTCTCCTTTGCAGAGTCACCCTGCCCCCTCAGAGCAGACCGCAGTGAGCATTGCCTGTCATTTATTCCGGGAGATTAGGCCAGGGTCTGCTTCAGCATGTGGCTGAATCGCCATGCTTCCTCATATTGACTGTAAGCGGCTTTTCTCCATTCCAGGCTCTTGCCTCTAAGTACTGCGGGACAGGGCCCTGCGACTGCGTCCATGCGGCTAGGCGAGTCCAGCGGGATGGAGCACCAGTGCAGCTCGAATGCGCCTTCATGGTCCTAACCCTGTACCCTAACCCTGTACCCTAACCCTGTAGCCTAACCCTGCAGTGGAATGAAAAGAGGTATAATATTATATAATCACAGTCCGTCTGCCAAATTCCTACACAACAAACTCATGTTCCTGTCCCTTCATGTCCATGAGCAGTTGGCTCTGTCTTGCCCCCCACCCTGCCCACAAAGATGCGGGAAGCAGAATTTACTCCCCCAGCTGCTCGTCTCTCCCTTTTCCGTTTACCACCCACCCTTCATTTTCTCCACCAGCCCAAAAACACAATTTCTCTCCAATTCATCCGTCTCTTTCCCATCCGAGGGGCTCAACTTACAGGATGATTTTGCTTCCTGGTGAAATTGGTGGAGACTGGGAGCCATGAAGAGAGAAACAAATAATTCATCACTGGGCCTGTGCCCCCCCCGGGCCGCTCACACGAGTGCTTTCAAGGGAGGGAGGCATTGATATCAATCAATAAAAATGTCACCTGAGATAAACCAATTTTTTTCCACTTGCATATTTCACAGCTGAAGCATGGCGGCAAACCCCCTACCTCCCCCCCCCCCCCCCCCCCCCCCCCCCAGCTGGAAATGGCCCATCGAACCTCCCCCCCCAGCTGAAATCAGCAAGTGGGATGCATGACTCAGGTGTGACCGAAGATGTTTTCCAATCACATCAATTGATTTGCCACAAGTGCTCAGAAAAGATTACGGTACACTGCCCTTCCAGCCTCCTCAGAGATCAGGTGTGAGACAGATCTCCTGCTCCTGCCGGCCGCCTGTCAGATTGTGTGGGGGGGGCATCGCTGGCTGACCTGAGGGCAGATTCTCTCTCTGGCTGGTGTACAGCTGGTGGCTGCAGATTACTCTGCAGCGTCCTGAGGAACTTTCTGGCACCCAGATTTCCGGGCGTTTCTGCTGTTTGTGAACCTGTGTGCCTCTGAAATCCCGAGACTGCTGGCTGGGGAGTGCTGGGGCTCACAGATCACAGTGGATGCGTTGCCACTGGGGAGGGTCCATCTCTCGCTACTGGAATGCTGCTAAGAGTGGAAGATCTACGCATGGCACCAGATACTGGGAAAACTGGAGTGAAATGGGGGGGGGGGGGCACCTGGGTGACAACAGCAGGAGAGATTTAGCAAAAAGGCTGCAGTGTCTGACCCACCCTCAGTGGCCAGCCTATGGGAGCAGCTATGCAGAGCCGGGGGCAGCAAGAAAACATGCATTAAAATGCGAGAGGAAACGCCCCTGGCTGTCAGAGTCGGGAGTCAGAGTCGGGAGTCAGAGTCAAATCTCAGATTGGGGAGACAGATACACTGGATCAGGGGATCACAGAACCAGAGCAGTGCTGATGACCCCCCCAGTATGCTGCATCACCGTGCCGTACAGTGATCCATGTGGGTCAGAGACTGGAACATCCCCCCCCCCGTCCCACCCACCCACCCATGTATGCACACACAGGAGCCGGCAGAGAGAGAGCCATGTCACACCGCTGGGCATTACCCTCTCCTGTCCTGGATCTGGAAGGCGCCATCAACTCTGCGCGAGTGGGCAGGGCCCAAATCTTAATTAGAACCTAAATAATGTAGGAGAGAAGCAGGGATCCTGGGAATGGGGCCACAAGAAGAGAGGAATGTTTCCTAATAAGAGGCGGCCTCTCAGCTCAGTGATAGAAAAGCAATTATGAGCAACGGCCTTATTCATTTAAAACGAGGCGCACTGACCTTTTCTGTGGCTGCGTAAAAAATGACATTCCCATAGAATCAGGCTCTGCCAGGGTGACGCTTCTGTGACCATAGGAAACAGGCACTGTGTCAGCTTGTATTTAACAAAAAAATAGAGTAAATAAAAAGCATCGGGTTCACTGGTGACGCTGCATTCCTGTCCTGTGGAGGCACCTGCATGTGGATACAGCAACTGTCGCAGTGAAGTGGAGTCTGAGGAACATCTAACAAGGGTTCAGGACCATGAAAATATAGTGTGGACCATCTAATGTAGGTACAGGACCATGACAACATGGTGAGGAAGATCTAACAGGGGTACAGGACCATGATAACATGGTGAGGAACATACTATGTATTTTTGGCGAATTGTTGATTTTTTTAAGTCATTGCACCTGGTTTAACACAGTTGTTTTGTACTAAGTGCTTAATCTGCACTAAAATGTTTTTCTTCCTTCTGTTGGCAGCTAGATATTCTGCAAACATTAAATGCGGAGGATGTGAGTACACTGAGCAATGAAGGAAGGGAGGGAGAAAGAGGGAGAGAGAGACGGAGGGAGAGAGTGAGGAAGAGAGAGAAGCAGGAGAGAAGGAGAGAGGGAAAGTGAGAGAGGGAGAGAGACAGAAGGAGAGAGATGGAGGGAGAGAGAGAGAGGAGAGAGACAGTGGGAGAGAGAGAGGGCAGGAGGACCATCCAGACGAGTGGGCTGAATTAAACGTGTCTCCGGGCTCAGGGGCCGTATCACTAAGCTGGGCTGTGTAGTGAGGATTAGTGTGTGTTATCTGCACGGCGGCACCCCCACCAGCTGGTCAGTGCGAGTTCACGCTCAGTGTGAGCCCTAAGCACTGGCCACACAGTGGAGATCCCAACATTCCTGGGGGACTTGGACGCTCTCTGGGGGGGGCGTGGTCACAGGAATCACTGATCGAGGGGATGGGAGTCTGGATACTTGGGTCACGTTTGGCAGGACCTGCAAAGTCCAGCTTGGCCAGGTCAGTGCAGAAGGAGCAGGGATCAGGTCAGGCCAGCAAGCAGAAGGTGGCCATGGGGGGGCACAGCCGGTCCTGCTGGGCCTCGGGGGGGAGGGGGTGAGCTTGGCCATGAGAGCGCTGATCCCTGCTTTCTGCCGGTTCCGTGGGCAGTCATCTGTCCCAATCCGGACACCCGGTCCCAGCACGTTGGCTGCTGAGCTTCCTTCGGCTCCCTCCTCGCTTCTTGGCTGCCGTCAACCTGGTCGTCACTTGACTGGGAACCAGAGCATAACCCAGACGCAGCACCGCTGCTGGTCAGATGGATGGGTCCGGCTGTTTGACTGCCACGCGAAGCAGCAAACACACAGATACAGGATGAGCCGGAAAGCCCCGGAATGTTGATGCCTTAAGTGTTTTCGGATGGTCTTGTTCACAGCTGACAGAGAGCTGGCGGTGGTATGAGGCCCCGTCAGAGCCGGGAACACTGAGTCAGCAGCACGGTGGGGGCTGTCAGGCCCGCACCGCCGCGTGATCAGACGGGGGGGGGAGGTTCTGCAGAGTTACGCTCTCTATTCTGGAGAGGAGCACCGCTCGGATAATGGAACACTCTGCCGGGCAGTAAACTAACAAGCTGTCTGCAGTAAAACAGAGTGTGAATGCGACGTCTCTGCCCGCATCCAGCCAGAGTCCTGAGCTGCGTGCGCAGCCCGCAGTGTGAGCGGGCTCCACCAGGCCCCGACTGAAGCTGCAGATCCTCTTAGAGAGCCGCCAGGGCTCCGCTATCTGCCGTTTGCTCATTATCTCGGCCTGGGGAGAATCCGGGCTACCTTCCCAAATGTCAGGCGGTGACGTTCAGATGGATCTGTGTGGCGTTATCGGCTATCAGATGAGCCCTCCTGTGCCGCGCCCTCAGCCTGCGGATTAATGACACAGACGTGCAGCGATGCACATTCTTGTGCCAGCAGGACCTTGCAGCATTTTCAGCCTGATTGGGTTTGACAGGTTCAGTAAGACGCCCAATGCCACGCCTAACGATCATGTGATCACTGCATTCATATGTATGTATGTCATCATTCATAGAAATTACCATTTTTGGGGAGGGGGCGGTCTTATTGTGGGGTAAAGTGACTGACATTTTAATTTAGTCAGATCAGGCTGTATTTCTCAAGGGCATAAACACACTCTCACACACACACAAACACACACACACACACATATACGCACACACTCACAGAGACACACATACACACACACTCACAGAGACACACACACACACATACACACACACTCACAGAGACACACACTCACAGAGACACATACACACAGAGACACATACACACTCACACATTCACAAACACACGCACATGCACACAAACACACACACTTACACACTCACAGAGACACATACACACTCACACATTCACAAACACACACACATACACACACACTCATAGAGACACACATACACACACACACACACACTCACAGAGACACATACACACTCACACATTCACAAACACACACACATACACACTCTCAGACACACATATGCGTGTTACTGGGCGTTGCTCAGCAGGCGGCAGCTAATCCCCCGCCCCGCCCCCCCTTTGCATTACAGTTTCCATTATTATTCATCAGCTCCCACTGAGGAGATGATGTGGAAGCAGTGTGCCGCTTCATGCCCCCCCAGTGCCCGGCGGAGGCAGCCGTGCGTTCACACCTGTCCCCGTCGTGATGGAAAGCTCCACGTGAATCAGCCGCTTCCACATTTGTGTGCAAGCAGGCCGCCGTATCACACTGAGGAAGAGCAGATAGGCCTGCAAAGTCTTCACAGTGCAGCAACTTACGCCAGCTCATTTACCATGATGTCTTAAGAAGGCCCTCGCAGAGACAGAACAGACCCCCCAGAATCAGGACAGACACCCCAGAGACAGGAGAGATGCCCCAGAGACAAAACAGACCCCCCCAGAGACAAGACAGATGCCCCAGAGACAGGACAGATGCCCCAGAGACAGGACAGACCCCCCCCCCAGAATCAGGACGGACACCCCAGAGACAGGACAGACCCCCCAGAGACAAGACAAACCTCTCAAAGACAGTTTATCCACTTTAGCTCCCAGCTCCTGCTTCTTCATGGAGAGCTTCTGAAGGAGCATCCAGGTCAGCAGCTGAACTCCTCCTCTAATGAAGACGGCTGTTGTAGTGAGAGAAAAACAGACAGCGACCCCCCCAGAATAAATGACCTCCTGTGCATCATCTGCCATCAGGAGCCCCCGCCCCTCATCCCCCCCAGAGGGTGCAGTGCTCTGTTACCCCTCTGCCACCACCCAAAGTTCTCTCTCTCACTCTCAGTTCATGCTTAAGTGCTTCTTGACAATGCAGCATTAATGTCACTTTACACAGAGGGGACAGTGGCACGTCAGTGAGGCGACAGGATGTTTAGATGTTGGCTAAAGAGCAGAATGACTGCAGAGTGGCAACAGTCAGTGGGGCGTCTTTGCTGTCAGGCTGGGACTCAGACGCTGGTGTCACTGGCAGTGTGGGAATCTGCAGCAGCTCCCCAGAGCCTCCAGCCGTCCGAGCAGCATGACTATCGGCACCTTCTTCATCCCACTGTCCCCTGGAGGGAGAAGAACAGACTTAGCAAAGAGTGTTATTTTTGTGAGAAATTGAGGGGAAACAAACTTGGCAGGAATCCAGCCCACAGCCCACAGGAGATGCACGTGGAGACCACAGGAAACCCAGAGGTCTCATTTGCCTTCTGTTCTGATTAGCCTTTGGAGGAGAGGGGTGGGCACCTCAAAGTGGGGGGGGGGGGGTCCTTTTTAGGGGCAATGTTTGTCATGTGGGGGCTTTGCTGGGGGAGTGGCCTTTGGTGTGGTGGGGTCTTTATGGAGGGGGCGGTCTTGGTCAGGTGTAGGCTTTGTGGGTCAGGGTCTGTGTGGGTGGATGCAGTGTGGGGGAGTGTGCCGCA
>JABJVO010000026.1:20052543-20068132 GCA_026770805.1 Boulengeromyrus knoepffleri | reverse complement strand
GGCGGGTTTTTTTGACCCCCGCGGGCACGCCCGGGTCACTCCCCTCCCCTCACCGACCCCTCGCTCCCCCCCCCCCCCCCCCCCCCCCCCCCCCCCACCCCGAACCAGTGCTCCACACTTCCCAGAATAATAGCCTGGAGAACACTGGGTCGTCGGCCATGGGGGGTCCTGCACAGATTTGTCGTCAGGCTGCTGGGTGTCATTATCACTGGGGGGCTAAGCTGTGGTCTGTGACATGCACCACAGGGAACCCCTCCCTCATCCCTGTAGCTCCCACCTCGGGCTTCGCAGGGCCACGGATGACGGGTCAGACACGGGACACTGCCAGTGCTCTTTTTAAGAGCTTGAGGGGTCGGCAGAACCGGAGTGACGGTGGTGTGCTGCAGAACAGTGGCCAGAAGGTGGCGACACTGAGGCTGAGCAGGATATCTCTGAGAGCGAGTGTGACATGGTTTTTGGACCTTTACCTAGGCAGACATCCAGCCTGTAAAAATAGCCACTTCTCCATGATGTCACTACAATGTAAGATCAGAGTGACCTGCTCAGGGCTTCGGGGGTCTGAACAAACAAACCCCCCCCCCCCCCCAACACCCCCAGGCGTTTATGCGTGCGTGTGCGTTTTCACCGCCACCCTGTGCCTCTCACCATGCTCAGTGACCCCTGCGAGCCGCAGACCGCTCAGAGCAGCAGGTCCCGCTGTGACCTTTGACCCCTGACCCAGAGACAGGTGCTAAAGAAGGCGGGTTTGCACAGAAAGGGACTGCTGGCGTGCGTGCCTAGACGGGGGGGGGGGCATAGCCAAGCTGGGGCCATTGATGGGGGTTTGTGCAGGGGCATACCCGGGAGGGGGTAGAACCCCGGGGGCATTGGCGGGGGGTAGGTGGGGGGGCATAGCCAAGCAATGATGTAACTCGTGTGTATTTGGAGCCTGTGAGAGGCAGGCAGCATGCAGGGACACTCACACCCACACTCTTATTTTTACCTGCTGGACTCATGTCCATCGTCTGTCACGTGGACCCCCCGGCCCCCCCTTCTCGCCCCCTTTCCCAAGTTTGGTCAGTTTGTGCCAGGAGGTGACAGCCATGTCAGGTGACGCCCCCCCCCCCGCCAGCCACTGCGCGCACGCATAAGTGTCGATGTTCCGCTGCCCCAGCAGAGACAAATGACCCAGGACAGCTGCTCGTAGACGGGGCGAAACGGCGGGTGTGGCACATAGAGCAAGGCATGCTGGGAGCTCTGCTGTTGCTGGGGAGGAACGGGCAAGATAGAGAGAGAGAGGGGGAGGGAGAGAGAGAGGGAGTAGGTCAGGGTCACTGATACTTAGAACTGTGGGAGCATGTATTACTGTAGCTTATTACCCCCCCAGCCCCCCAGCAGCTGTTCATCGTGCCCCTGCCCCCCTACGTTGCATCATCGGCACCATGATCACCCTGGAGGGGTGGGCATGTGAGCTGGAAACACCCCAGGGAGGAAAATATGTGTAAATAGGCGATACTGAGTTTTAACACAGCCAGAGTAATTAGGCTGAGGCCCCGCATTCCCAGGGCGGCTGGGGGGGGATTTCAGGGTCCTGCAGAAACGCTCGGGGGGGGGCTGACGTCCCCAAACATGCTGTACAAGACAAAGCAAAGAGCCGCCTGTCGTCTACAGGAATGCCTGTCAGCGGTCTGGCCGACGATCCCCCGCCACATGCTCCGGAATGTTCTCATCCGTTTCGTTTTCGACTTCTCACATTGGCTGCACTTCGGCCACCTGGATTCGGGCCGGCAGTGGTGTCTCTGTCCAGCATACTGTATCTTTCCAGAACATCCATCCTGTGTCTGCCCTGCACATCATTCCACACCTATGACTGGAATTCGGCAAACATGCCCCATAATTCTCTGCGGTGGTCTAGAATGTTCACCCCCTTCCTGTAATATTCTCTTAAGCCGAATGGCTGGAATGCCTCAGCGGCTCTGACAGGTTTACACAGCGATGAGTATTTCAGACCCTCACGCAGCCCACATACCCCAGCCTGATACGGGCCTTTCCTCTCCATCCCGACAGGCGCTGCTCTCCGTGTCCCCCCGCGTGGGACTTCGTCATGGATATCCCCGTTTTTCCAGTTTATACTCGACACAAAGGTGTGAAAACTGTCAGTGCAGTGCTCCAGTGTCAGACACCCTCTCCTGGACCTCGGGGTCTCCCAGCGGCCCGCTGCAGTGCAGTAACATGGCCACCTGCGTACGGACGGGCAGCTTCCTGTCGACAGGCAGACACGCAGCCCCGCGTCTGAGATGCTGTGAGTCAGACAGGCAGGCACACATTTGCCAGTCATGCGGTAACAGATGTCGGCAGTGGTCCGCACCGAGGGGGGTCGGAGAGGAGGCGGGGGTGTGGTTGAGCACTAAAGAGATCTCCTCAGGCTGCAGTGCAGGCACTCGTGTCGCTGCTGCGCAGACGGCGCACCGCGGGGGGGCACGTCCGGCACTCCTGATCTCTCCCGTCCCCCCGTTTCTGCAGCTGCCACGCTGCCTCCGTGCTGCCGCGTCGCGCGGCTGGGATGTCCCGCTCCTCCGCAGGGGGAGCTCCTGGCAGCACGCGCTTTGCTGTTGGACGTTTCCTAGTAGGGAGCAGCGGATCAGGAGGTCACACGCAGGCACTGCGGGGTCTGGGGTGAGGAGCCCAGGCTGCAGACATCCAAGCATTCCCCAAGTCCTTTCCTATACTTCCATTGTGACAGAGAGCGGGGACACCGTCAGTGACCACAGATTCGCAGAGTGCCGTGGGTTAGACGCAGATCTTCAGAAGATGCCCTCAGTTATGGCAGCTGCAGCCCACCAAGGGCACTGAAGCTCCCAGCAGAGAGCCACCAGAGCCACACAGCTTCCTCTACCCACCATGCAGAAGGGGTGCGAGGCCGCTTCAGGGACCGACGCCGGGTCCAAGTCTGCGTCCGGGGCTGCTTCGCTTTACCCAGTGGCTCACGGGGAGGAGGACGAGCAGAAGGAGAAGCGAGAGGAGCCGGACGCTGAGTACCTGAGCTCCCGCTGCGTCCTCTTCACCTACTACCACGGGGACATCAGCAGCGTGGTGGACGAGCACTTTTCCAGGGCACTTAGCGCCTACATGGAGGGAGAGAGCAAGAGGCACAACGCAGCTGTCAGGGCAGGTGAGGGGCGAGGCCACGGGAGGGCCGGGGGCGTCAGCACACTGCTGGGCAGACTGGAAGTGTGTAAGAACAGTTAGAAGGGCAGAGGGAAGGGTATGGATGCAGCGGAACTGAACACGATGCAGCGGGACTAGGTGGGATTGCACAGCATGCAGAGGGATTGAGAGGGATGGGACAAGACTGAGTGAGATAGAACAAGATGGAGCAGGTTTGAGTAGGATGCAACAGAACAGCAGGATTGAATGGGATTGAGAGTGACAGAGCAGGATGAAGCGGGATTGAGTGGGATTAAGCACAATGATGTGGGGTTGAGTGGGACTGAACAGGATGAAGTGGGATTGAGTGGGATTGAGTGGGACTGAACAGGATGAAGCGGGATTGAGTGGGATTAATATAGTGCAGCATATGATCAAGCTTATAAACACCCAGCATGAGCTGTGCACAGAACCAACAGAGCTATTGCATTACAGAGGCTCTGAAAATGGCAGCATGACCCTCCTATAAGGGACAGAATGTAACAATCTGCTTTTTGCATCTTTAGTCTGTAGAATACACTGCTCAGCTTTGGTAAGGAAGCCCGTGTGTGTGTGTGTGTGTGTGTGTGTGTCTGTGGAGCGGAGCCCCCACCCTTGTTTAATTGCTACATCTTCATCAAGGGGCTGAGGGGACCTTCCTGCCTGACGACTGATGCTATGTTTGAATGTGCTGGTAAGCGCAGGGGCCCGCGGGGGCACGTGTTCCGGGGGGCTGCCCAGCCCGGCCCCCTGATTTACGAGCAGCCCGTTTGATCCGCACGGCAGCACCGGTGTCTCTTTTCAGAGGAATTCTAAATATAAAAAGCAGCAGCTAACAGAATGAAATGGGCTCCTGACATTTTAACAAGGCCAGGGGGCCCATTGAAAACAACAGGTGGGGGACAGAGGCTGGCAGGACCTGGGGGGGGGGGGTTGACACAACAGTAAGAGATGTCACTACAACAAGTGATTTAGGGCAAAGCCAGGCCACCTTTGCCAAGCCGACAGGGCAGCTGGCCTTATAGAGGGGTGATCACGGCCTCCCGTGATGGCTCAGGGAAGACTCCCAGAATGAGGCATGCAGGAATGCTTCCCGGGGGATGGACGGGGCCGCTGTTCTTCTTCCAGTCCAACTCTAACCTGCCATTGTGTCCTGTCCCTCTCTCCCCCCACAGACCACCCCACCCTGAGCAGTCGCCGGAACTTCCCTCCTTCCTTCTGGGACAGTAACTACCCCTCCGCACACAGCCGTCTCCCCCCCGAGGGGGCCGCCTCATACCCAGTGGATCCTTACTCCCCCAGCCTGCACTCTGGTCTGCCCCATCCACACCCGCACCCCCACCCCCATCCCCCCGAGACATGGGGCTACGCCCAGGGTCAGACATTCACTCCAGCTCAGTCTCTGCACGAACTTTACACCCCCGCGGGCCTGGAGCCCCACTACAGCCCCCTGCTCATGCCCGCTATGCGGCCTGCTCACCTGCCCACCCTGGCTGCACACTATGATGTTGGCAAGCTCGATGGCGCCCCCTCCTGGCCGGGCCTCCTGCCGCCGGGGGACATGGCCCAGACCCTGGCTCTGAACATGGATCCAGGTGCCCACGCTGAATCACAGTGATTTCTTCATATTTTATAACACATTATTTAATTATTTAAAACATCACTTTTCAACATGCACAAGTCCTCAGTGAATGCCCTGCTGACAGGGTTAATTAAGTAATATAAATCAATCTGCTTTACGCTCCAAGAAAAATGAACTGCAAATATATGAAACAGACAATGTGTGTCACACTTTATTATTAGTGTGTCATGTTGTAGTATTGTATTTTTAACGTAAATGAGAATGCAAAGACGACCACTTCCATATTTATATGCACATAACTTTACATACATGTAATTAGCATGTTGTCTTTCACAGAACATGTGTGATGGCTCGCTTTCCTCTGTCATGTTCTGATGCAGGTCTGCAGCACCATAAGAAGCGGAAGGAGCTGTACTGGTTCTGACCGCCGGCATCACAGGTTGCTGTGAAAGGCGGCCGAGACACAGAGGCAGCCGAAGCACACGGCCCCTCTCACCCCGGAGACAGAAAGTAAACATGTCTCACGTTGGGAGGGGCCTTGTCTGACGGGGCCCGCCAGCGCACTCGCGCTTTTGCCGTTGAGGGACCCGCTGCTGGAAAGCAGACAGACTCTTGGTCCCACCAGCGGACAGCATGGGCAGTAGGCAGCGGGTGGGGGGTGTCCTGCCTCGAACCCTGACCGGCCGCATGGTGACCTCAGTGACACATTCACACTGCACTCAGTGATGGCCGAGAAATGAAGCTGCTTTTGCTGCTGCTGTTTGAGCGCTTTACTTATCTATTTATTTACGTTTATGTATGATGCTAAATCTGTTTGGATAACAAAGATAAACTGCAGCACTTCCTGGGTATTATGATCTGCTGAATAACCAGCCAGCACTGAGATACATATGAGCGTTGACATTTTTTCAGAAACACTACAGAATATGATGTACGGATGGATGTCGGTTTGGCGGCTCAGTAGGCGGCCCTGGGGGGGTGCGCACCCTGAGAATTGGGCCCTACCTTTAGGGCAGAGTAGGGTGGGCCCGGCCAGTAAGGAGTTCATCCATCCCAGCTAGTCTCAGAATGCTCTAAACCAGCCAAAGCTTTTTAAAATCAGACTTCAGACCGGTGCATCCTCTGGCTCTCCAGACCCTCCTGTTTCCCCATCTTGCTGCACTAAGCCCCAGTCACCACACACATATCTGGCAGTTGGAAAGGGCTGCATTTCTCACCTCTGCTTGAGATCCTCTTTGGATCTGAGCTATCAGCTGACCAATGACCCTAGTGACATGTGAAGCATGTATCTACCTGTTGCAGAGTTATAGATGTGTTTCAGTTCATATTCCTGCTCTGTGTTCCATGAAATAGGCTAATAAACAGAACAGACTTTCGCTGATATATGTATTGCTGTCAAACCAAGAGGTCCCATGTGTGAATGCATCAAGTCCTTGGTGAATGCCTCTGTTCGCTGGTATTCATGAGGGTGTCCGCATTGCAGTTTACCTGCGTTTCCTCTTCATTCACTTCATCTTCCTGCATCTCCATCAAATAAGCCCTTCTCTGCCACTACAGGCAGCACCAGGCATCACAATCTGCCGAAACAAGTAGCGACACAGCTTTAGGAGGGAGCTGCAGTCTCAGGAGAGGCGGCCTGAGGTTGGCCGTAACGCCCAGGCGCAGGGGGCTGTGAACAGCACGATGGACTAGGGCACCCGGGTAGCGGCTGAACGCTGGATGCTGGGTCTGAGAGACAGAAAAGCACCCAAAAAGGCACTATATTATAAACTATCGTGTGGTCTGATTACCATCTGAAACATATCAATATATTGCAAAGTAGGCAGACAAGAGTATATCTCGTCACCTTTCCGCTCAAGGTGGATTATAATGACTCCAAAGTAACTATCCCATTCATTCATTCGCCAGGTATTTGCGTTTGTTTTGCATTTAGTGTTTCTGAATATGGGAAGAGAAATGACGCACTTTACACATTCATTTATGGAGATGTGTTTTCACGTGCGCGAAATCTGTTACGCCATATTGGGCTATTCTGCAGTTATGCTTGTTCGGTTTCGGATGTATAGTTTTCAATGTACCGTTTTCATTTAAATTATCGTTCATAATAATAAAGTGTTAATAAATTGTTGTAGGACCGTCTGAGGACTTTAGTTCTGTTTTCGTGTTTACATTTATGTGGTTTCCATTGCATAGATCACAGTCTTTAGTTATGTATAATATAATTATATCATAGATCATTATTTAAGTTTCTTTTCTGAGTTTAACAATGGTAGCTTGGTATGAACTGCAGAAACAGTCCGGCTTCTTGTTTTCTAAGGATAGAATGGGGAAATTCTCTTTGCCCCACCTTGCCCTCCATACAGATGAGAGCTAGCTTGGGGTCACAGTGGAGGGGTAGCCAGTTTGTGGCACCCAGGGAGCTGGGGGGTAATGGCCTCACCACACACAGCCCCCTACAGATGCAGTAAATCATGGGACCCAAATTTCTAGCATAGCATTTAAATTAGCAGATGTACAAGATGATACTAAAGAATCTGATGAAGTATGAAGTACCTGTGGAACTGTAATTAGATGATGTTTTCAAGCCTAGTCCACGTCTGCGCTCTGAATTAGCGATTTAATTACAGTCCGCTGTTTGAGCCAAATAAGAGCTTAAATGGCGCCACCATGTGGTCGATCTATGTCATGAAACACCTACCTACGCCAGACAGATGCGTTTTTGTTGGTGGGAAACGCGGCCTTGCTGAAATGCGGCAAAGCTAGTTATTACTGTCGCTGCAAGAACTTCTGTAAATGCATCATTGTACAGACAGATAAAAAACAAATAAAACAGCAAATATAGTGCAATTTAATATAAATAATGTGGGTTACACTGTAAAGTCATTTTCTGAATGTTCATGGCAGATCAGAATGAGAATCCTTTTATTCAACATGTACAAGGAATTTGTTTTAATGGAGGCACCATAGGTATTGTTAGATCCAATCACTCAGGGATAATACAGCGTAGAGTGAATAAGACCAGGCCTACAAAGTACAGTGGGTGACTAACTATGGAAAAGAGCCATAGGGACAGAGCTTCTCATGTTTAGGAGTGCAGGGGCTGGGGTGAGAAGCTCTTCAGGTGGCTGTTTGAGACTTAATTGTTTTTGTTTTATTACCTGTGAAGCGCATTTGACATCTGTGCTCGAACGGTGCTATATAAATAAACTGCAGTACTTACATGTACACGTGTGTGACACACAAACGCAGTCTTATGATTAATCTGTGAACATTGATTGAACCCCCATATAGTTCAGTTTTGTGTGATTAGAAGCCAGTGATAGTGATCCTTAATGAATCATTTTTGTGTCTAGCCCATCTTGCTCTCTGTGAAACACAGAGGATCACACTGCAGGGTCAGCCAGCATGCAGTGCGTCTGTAGCCATCAGGGATAGTTGCTTGCAGGGTAGTTGCCCGGTGCGGCTCTGAGGGCCCAAGGTGAGGCTTTGTCAGGGGCCCAGGAATACCTTGATATAGACCTGAGCATTCTGCGTGCCCCAGGATTCAAAGCAGCAAGGCTACGAAATGTAGGCCTATATGAAATATACAGGACAAATTGCTAAATGGTTCTAGAATAATTATTTTTCAGGGGGCTGAGTCAAAAATAGAGTCTAGAACCACCTGTGGAATAAACATTTCACGTAGAGAACGTTATGGTCCCTTTTTGTCTTGGCGCTACTGAAGTTCTCCCGATTGACAATAATCCGTGCCCGGGTGCATGTCGAAGCTCCTCCCTTCCGCCAGGGGGCGATTCTCCCTGTTGAGGCGCGACGCCGGTGGAGTTCAATCTGTCGGCCATGTTGAAATAGTCGCCGCGTCGCTGGCTCACAGTCCTGAGAGAGCGGAGGAGCTGCAGCCCGCCATTGTGTCGAAGCTAGGCTCTGCGGAGAGACAGACAGGGGCTAACTCTCGCGTAGACCTTTTCTGACCGTTTAACAGTGCCCGTTTTAATAGCAGCCCCAGGGGGAGAGAAATGTCAGCCAGCAGCCTTCTCGAACAGGTAACGAAAGGCACTTTTTAACATTTCCGAACGCCGGAGAACAGCCCCGGGACGCGGCTCCGTGCTGCAGCAGGCCCGACCACCTGCTACGCCGCTCACTGGCCACTGCACTTCTTCATATTCTTCGTATTTTTTCCCTTCTTTTCTTCTCATAACTCAAACCTTCATGAATCACCTGGACCCAATCCAGAGACCGAAAGGCCAAGGAAACAAAGGTAAGACGGCGGTTCGGGAGCGGGGTGGCAGCTTGACGGGCGATGTGTCTCCGTTCCGTGTGGGCAGGAGCCCGGGGCACAGAGGAGCGCTAGCCGGCCATGCTACTAGCTATGCTAATGGATAGGCTAACGCCAGCCTGAAGGGCCCGCGGCAGGCCCGTGTGACCTGAAACCCGTCTTGTCGAAATTGTTCACGGTAAATAAATAAATCAATAATAATTGAATGCGCGTCCGAAACGAGCTTCTTCCTGCATTAGGCCGCTTCCCGGTCCCTTTCACGCCTGGTGCCGGACGCTCGGGGTCGTTTTTCCCTCTCGGTTTCCCCGAGGCCACTGCGTTTCGGCTGCGAAGTTTTGCGCTGTGGGCGCTGCGTTTACGGCCAGGGAAGGACACGCGAACACGGTGAGGCTCATAGGCCGCCTGCTGGCTGCGAGCCCCATCTCCACGGCCGGCCGGCCGCAGGTAGCAGGCGTGCATCCTGTCCGCATCGCCGGCCTGCGCGGTCTGTAGAGCGGGTCTCCGTGGGTGTGAAGTACGGACGGGTCGGGTTCGGCTCGCTGCGCTTCATCTTTTCGTCTGATTTACTGGTTATTTGTTTTCTTAGTTACCCAGGTGGGCCCGATGCAGTGGTACCGCTCGGTGTCCAATCGGCGGATTGCCGGCTCGTGTGCCGTTTATCGCAGTTAATTTACGTATTAGCAAAACGCACGGTGAATTTTGGTGCTCTTCAATCCGCTATAGCAAGCGGGAACTCCCCCGCCCCCGATAGATTGCAGGTAATGTCAGATTTTAATAGCCATCGGGCATCGCAGGTCGGCACAGCCGTGCTCTTCGCCCCGTTTTCCCGGTGTAAGAATCTTATTGTCGTCATTATAATTATTGTAATTATTGTTGTGCGGTGTCGCTGAGTTATGCAACGTGCAGTGTGATTCCCACGTAGTGCTAATGGCCATTTGGATCGGCACCGGATCTTCCGTCTTGCCGGCGCCCCGGTGTAACTAAGGGTCATCATATAAAGGCAGACAGTCGCCACTGATGAATGTTCCGCCTTTGCCGGCCAGCTTCCATATTTCAAGCCTTCACTACAGTTACTTTTTTTTCTGTGTATTTTAGTGCAAAATGGAGCTGTAAACCAAAAGGATGCGCTGAATGATGATGAATTTGAGCCCTACCTGAACACTCAGGCCAGACAGGTAAGTTCTCCATGTTATCATGTTGTACCGGTATGTGGGATTCAGTTACACCTGTGTGTCTATTTAGTGCCGGTAGCATCCAGCTTCTGCTCCTAAACCACTTGCCCCTCCACCTGGTCACGGCCTACCGCCATGTCGCTTAATGTTGGATCGTTAGACACGAGCTCTGGCCAGGTGTTCCCGACACATGGCTTGACAGAGCTGAATGCCTCTTGTGGGTTATGTGGGCATCACACCAACTTACTGCCGCAAGTCTTTCATTTGATTGCACACAAAAAAACCGTTTTCGGCTGTGATTTGAGTTTGTCGTGTTTAGAACAATGGAGGCTTTGTAGAGTCACAGATAAGATGTTGCTTCCTGTTTGGAGTCTGCAGGTATGACTGCAAGGTGCCCTGTGACCGAGCCTTGGCCTATAGGTGTCGCCTTGGGGGAGCGCTTTGTGTTGTGGACAGTGTTCCTACATCAATGATTGGCTTGTACTTGACTCCTCCTCCACTGAGTTGAGCTGTTTTATGCCTGATTGGCTGCCTTGCCAGTGCAGTAGCATGAGGAGGATAATGCTGCGTCTTGGTGAAGCTGTGATTGATGGTCACGTTGCTCATGCCTTATCCTGTCTTAGAGGTGCAATTGGGACCCAACCGACAGTCTCGGTTAAGGTGCCCTTACTCTTAGATGGCCTCCAGGTCATAGCTGGTGCCGTTTACCCTGTTGGTTATGGGTGGGTTTGTGGCTTCCTGCCGGACCCCTCTCCTTACCCACCCCTGTTGTCCATGTGGCAGCCTCCCTCTGTCATGCCAGCTTCAGGATGAGGGCCCTCTCTGCCACCTCCTCAGAGAGCCGCTTTAGTAGGAGTGACTCATAAGTAATGGCACTAAATACCAGCTAGCACGGTTTCCTTTGTATAAAGCAGCTGGTACTTGTGCCAGAGAGTGAATGACTTGACTGTGAAGAAAGACGCTTGTTTGTATGGTGGCTGTGCGTGACTCCCCCGAACAAGCACGCCATTTAGCGGCTGAGAGAGCTGCGTGGAGATGGACTGCGGGCTGCGAGACACTGCAGGCCTCATTGCGGCCGAGCTGTTCCCCCTGTCTGCCATGCATGAGGCCTGGCTGCCGTCCCTGGGTGGGTGGGTGGTGGGGGGGGGTGCTGAATGCAGGATGGCTTCATTGTGAATCTGCAGCCCGCTCTCCATAGAAGCTGTGTGTGATGTGTAAATGTGCAGCCAGGGGGCAGCAGTGAGCTCAGTCTCCGCGCCCCGACTGCCAGGCTTGAGCAGCCTCTGACGACCTCCCTCTTCTCTTTCAGAGCAATGCCTATACGGCCATGTCTGACTCCTACATGCCCAGTTACTACAGCCCTTCCATAGGATTCTCCTATTCGCTGAATGAGGCGGCATGGTCCACGGGAGGGGACCCCCCCATGCCTTACCTGACCTCCTATGGACAGCTCAGCAATGGGGAGCATCACTTCCTGCCGGATGCCGTGTTTGGCCAGCCGGGGGCGCTGGGGAGCAATCCCTTCCTGGGGCAGCATGGCTTCAATTTCTTCCACAGCGGCATTGACTTCTCTGCCTGGGGCAGCAGCAGCTCCCAGGGCCAGTCCACACAGAACTCGGGCTACAGCAGCAGTTACGCCTATGCCCCCAGCTCCCTGGGGGGTGCCATGATTGACGGACAGTCCCCCTTCGCCGCCAACGAGCCCCTGAACAAGGCCCCCGGGATGAACAGCCTGGATCAGAGCATGGCCGGGCTTAAGATTGGCGCTGGGGACATGGCTCCCAAGGTGGTGGGCTCAGGGCTCCCCGGGGGGGCCCTCAGCCAGGTCTCTGGGGCCCCCAGCATGCCCCCTGCCTCGATCACCCCAGCGAAGCCAGCCTCCTGGGCGGACATCGCTAGCAAGCCGGCCAAGCCGCAGCCCAAGCTGAAAACGAAGGGTGGTGTGGGCGGGACTAACCTACCCCCTCCACCTATCAAACATAACATGGACATCGGCACCTGGGACAACAAGGGGCCTGTGCCCAAGGTGTCTGCTCCGCAGCAGGCTGCTGTTCCCAGCAACGGGCAGCCGCCTAACCAGGCCTCCCCTCAGCCCGGTGCCACTGCTGGGGGAGGCCCGCAGCTCCCCCTTAGCAATGGACAGCTGGTTCCCCCTACTGGGCCGCTTGGACAGCACCAGCCACCCCCTGCTCCCCAGCAGGGTTTGGCTCCGCCCCAGCTCCCTCCAGGTCCGCCCGCTCCCCAGCCGGCAGCACCTACGCGTTGGGTGCCCCCTCGTAATCGTGCCAATGGCTTTGGGGATGCCGGGGGTGGTGCTGGGCAGTCCCCGCCCACTTCTGAGGTGGGGGGGGTTTCAGTCCCCCCGGAGCCACACCCCGTTCTTGAGAAGTTGCGCCTGGTCAACAATTACAACCCCAAGGACTTCGACTGGAACCCCAAGCAAGGGCGTGTGTTCATCATCAAGAGCTACTCGGAGGATGACATACACCGCTCCATCAAGTACAACGTGTGGTGCAGCACGGAGCACGGCAACAAGCGTCTGGACGCCGCCTACCGCTCGCTGGGAGCCAAGGGGCCGCTCTACCTGCTCTTCAGTGTCAACGGCAGCGGGCACTTCTGCGGCGTGGCCGAGATGCGCTCGCCGGTGGACTACAACACGTGCGCTGGCGTGTGGTCGCAGGACAAGTGGAAGGGCCGCTTCGACGTGCGCTGGATCTTCGTCAAGGACGTGCCCAACAGCCAGCTGCGGCACATCCGGCTGGAGAACAACGAGAACAAGCCGGTGACCAACTCGCGGGACACGCAGGAGGTGCCGCTGGATAAGGCCCGGCAGGTGCTCAAGATCATCGCCAGCTACAAGCACACCACCTCCATCTTTGACGACTTCTCGCACTACGAGAAACGGCAGGAGGAGGAGGAGAGTGTGAGAAAGGTAACATCCCGCCCCGTATGACGTACTTTCACCATGAAAATAAGACAGAATGTGTTGTGCAGCCGGACGGCGTTTCACTGTACCTGACATTGTATGAGACCATGGTGTGGGCCATTATTCAGCCACCTGGCTGCTCTCAGCCCGCCAGGCTTCCTTTCTGGTTGGTGGTGTTGCTGGCTCGGTCCTCCCAGGAGTGACATGGGAGGGCCCCTGTGCCTTTGGGGTCTGCAGTGAGGGAAGTACTCGCGTGTCCCTGAAGCTTGTCGTCATGCCGTTTTGCTCGGTGCACTGAAGCTTTATCAGGTTTGCCTGGTTTCCATGGAGACTTCTTTTATTTATTTTTTTACCCTAGCTGTAGTATCTCACTGTCAGTCTCTGTAGCAAACTCTAAAATATACTTTGCTGTTCAGCCACTTACAGGACCTAATTCAGTATGTAAAAGTGAAGCCAGCTTGGTACAGAACGCAATTCAAAAGTTGCTCCCTGTGTTCATTGGCTTCTGTTCTAGCCTGTAATGAAGGTTATGTTCTGAGGGAGATTTTATTGTGTGATGGAGGTGCTGGTTTCTCCCCTGATATTGGCATGGTAACTCGGTGGGGCAGCTGAGCCCTTGGGGGCAGTTCCTGAAACCCAGAGCTTTGATAAGCTTTGTGACCCTGCTCTTCCCCGTTATTGGCTGTGGCGGCGTGATATTGGCCAGTCGGCTGGCGCCAGCAGTGACCGCACCCAAATCGGATGAGCAGGTTGGATCGCACATGGCGCCCCCCTGTTGGCCAGTGTGGGTGATCGCCGAGCCCCAGCGTTGATTCCGCTATTTAAATCGGGACAGGTGACTGCTTGGCTTCTCATGACCGAACATTCTGCCTTGTCTGATTTCTATTCCTGACCCAGTAGAACTGTTCTCTTGGCCCAGCCCCCAAGGTGGGGGTGTATCAAGTGTCGGTGCTGACACTTTGGGGTGTGGGTGCCGGCCTTCGCTGCTGGGGGGTACCCGTGTGTCAAATCTTCCACTCAGTATGTGGGGAGTGACTACTTGTGTGTGTGATGGAAACTCAAGTCCTTTCCTTAAGCAGTCGTGGCTGGCTGTGTCCCCTGTGCTGGCTGTGTCCCCTGTGCTGGCTGTGTCCCCTGTGCGTTTTCTGTAATAAATGGCAGCTTTTATTTTGTTGAGTCTCCCTTCACTATGGCGGATCCCGCTGGCCATGTGTCTCTCTACTCAAACTGCCTCAGACTGAGGGAAAGCGGCTCTTCCTGCTGCTATGCCTGATTGTGACCGGAAGCTGAGCCCGTCTGAGCGAGTCGGCTGTGCTGCTCGCTCTCTGCACTGGGCTTGTCGCTCTGAGTTGCGGTGAATAGCGTTACTGCCGCCTAGCCCAGGTGTGCATCCTGACTGGCAGGACCTGTCCCGAGATTCCAGGGCGGAGCCCCTGCTGTTTCCACTTCCTCTTTGAGATGTGGAATGCTGGGTGGGTGTGGCCGGGCTGGGCCTTAGGCTATAGCCGGGAGGGGATGTGGTGACGTCTGCTCAGTGACCAGACGGGAGGAGTGCCGTCTTCATCACCCTTCCTAAACATGCTCACACCTACAGCACACACACTCCCTGACCTTTTCTTTCGCCCCACAGGTGGAAGTTCAGGGAAACGACCCCTACACCAGTAACCCAAGCAGGGGCCATTACAGACTGCAGGTAAGCATCCTGGGACAGCTCCTTTTGGCTGTATAGCGTACAGACTGGCAGCTTGGCGAGGGCCTTGATTCCGGGCTGTGGTTCTGTGTGGATGACAGGGTCTGACAGGCCGTCTGAATGCCTTTGGACAGACTGTGGAATCACAGCTGGATCGCATGGGACTGGCGGTGTTGGTGTAGCCTGAATGCATTCATGGATGCGATGGGTGGATGCGATGGGCAGCGGAGTTTCGTTTCTTATCTTGGCCACTTTGTACCATTTCAGTCATTACTGGGTGTTTGGGCCCAGTTTTCACCGTCTGCTGTTTGTTTCAGGAAGCCGGTGCTGTGCTCTTGGGGAAACAGGCGGGTTTGCCAGCTGGGGTTAAAAATGCATGCTTTCTGTAACCAGTTTCTGTGCCCCCCAGGATCGCCAAGGACGTGTGAAGTAAGGTGTCACCTCTGGGAAAAGACTGAGATGCCCCCCCCCCCCACCCGACCTCCTCTTCCCTGACATCAGATCTGTTCGAAGCTCAAATGGGTGAAAGATGATAACCAAGGACATGAAAGAAACTCAAATGAAGACTCTCTTGATTTCTGTTGACTTTAAAGACTTATTTCAAACTTATAGTAAAAAGAATTATTCATAGGACTATGAACTTAAAAGCAACTATAGCATCCTTAGGTGAACTGTTTTTTTTTTTTTTTTTTTTTTTTTTTTTTTTTTTTTTTTTTTTTTTTCCTTTTTTCCCCCCCATCTCCGCCTTCCTTCTTCGCTCTGTCTCCTTTATTCCTCGGGC
>JABJVO010000026.1:20031659-20052533 GCA_026770805.1 Boulengeromyrus knoepffleri | reverse complement strand
TTTTTTTTTTTTTTTTTTTTTTTTTTTTTGGGCCCCCTTCCCTAACAGCCCCCCCCCCCCCCCCACCCCCCATTTCACTGAATCCCCTCATTTTCAGTTTTTAAACGTCTGTTTTTACAGTCCAACAGCAGGCATTTATTACCCGCCCACTAAAGCGTGTTTTTACGTGCGGCCCGTTGGTGTGGCCATGGGGGCAGTTTGGTTGTTTTTTTTTTTTTCCTTTTTGCCCGTCATCCCATTCCTACCCCCTCCCACACCACCCTCCACGGAGATTTAATTGTCCTCACTGAATGCGCTGTGGTGTCATTGTGGGTAGTCTGATCTGCCTTTCGCACGGTCATTGTCCTCAGATCCTCCTCCTCGGCTGTTACACCTTCCAGTCTTCAGCAGATGAATGTGCGGGAGGAGTTTGAGCAGTCGTTCCTTTTTTTTTTCTTTTTAAAAAAAAAAAAAAAAATGTTTGGGGGAAATAGGGTTGGGCTGCACTGAAAGCAGAGAATTGAGTTAGTCCTGGTCCTGTATGGTTTTATTGTATAAATGGGCTGTGTTCTGTTATGTCTTTGAACACATCTCTCCCCCCCCCCCCCCCCCCCTTTTCTTTAAACGTCTAAATTGTTGCTATGGGCTGCTTTCTTTATCCATTTTTTTTTGTTTCTTCCTCAAGTCAGCAATGAGACAGGTCACCTGCCTCTCTATTAATCAGTTCAACGTAATAAATGTGATATCATACTCAGCAAGACCCTTCGTGTGTGTGTGGTCCCCTTGTTTGGCATCGAGTGCACGAGTCACTAACATCCTGTCCTTATCAGTCAAGCTGAAAGTTGTCAACGTTCTGGCCTGTAGCCGACCTGCAGGCCTGCTCCCTGCCTCTACCCTCTGTAGCCGACCCGCAGGCCTGCTCCCTGCCTCTACCCTCTGTAGCCGACCCGCAGGCCTGCTCCCTGCCTCTTACCCTCTGTAGCCGACCCGCAGGCCTGCTCCCTGCCTCTTACCCCCCCCCCAAAGTTCCTGCACACTTGCCTTCCATCCCAATCGCTGAATGTCAGTGCCAGGGTTGGATGGAGTTGTCTTCTGCAAAGTGGTTTTGTTTGTGGCATAATAAAGATGCTGCCTAAGGGGGTTTTTGACCTTTTTCTTCCCCGATGCGTTTGTGATGTAGCCGCAGCGCTCGGTCCCGCACTCGTGTTTCTTGGGCCCCAAATTAGAGTTTAAATAACTGACTCAAAATCCTGTATTGAATCCTGGCTGTGCGAGCCAAACCAGAACCTTGGACCGGGCCACAGTGTCGTGGGCATCTGGCTCGCAAAGTGCCCCTGATGGCCAGTGCCGTCTCCCATGTGCTGGGTTTGCCTTCAGGTCGGGCAGTGGTGGACTTTCGGGACCAGTGGCTGCAGGAAGGTGCTCTTGTCAGCCGTTTCTGTTGCACTGTAACTAAATGTCTTGTTCATTTTCTCATGTTCAGCCTTTGCTCAGGATTTTTTATTATTCCATCTGTGTGAATGTTTGGTTTCCAGTCAAACATTTTCTATCTGGACTTTCACAGTCTGAACTGTGAAGCTATGAACGACACCCCAAAGCCAGACCTATCTAGCGTTTTATGCCTTGGAGAGAATCGATGGGGGTGATCGTGCTTTTGCTGTGCTCCACACCAGCCTTCTGTTCCTTTTTCTTCTCCGATGGTTTGTAGTAGCTTTAGCATCTTTAGTCCTCCATGATCTCCATGTGGTGTTTAAGGCTGCGCTGCAGAGGCTTTCCTCACGTCATGTGACTTTGAGTTCCCTTTTACAGTATCCAGTGTGTCACGAGTAGGTGCACCAATCACAACTCTTTGGATTATTATAGGGCTCTGGTCACATTAACAGCATTATAATGGAAGCTTCTAGACCTCCTGTCTGCTTTGCCAGACCAAGCCCAAGGTTTTTAATGTACGCCAGCATCTCCCTGGTAGGCTGATTATTTCACATTATTTCTGCTCTGGGGCTCATTTAAACATTTAGTTTTGGTGATGGGAACACTGGTGCTTGCAAGTGTTCTCTGTGTGGCGTTGTGTGCTGTCAATCACCAGACTGACCCAAGGGGGAACCAGTGTCTAACTGCCTGGCAGAACATCATAATCCCACCCACTGCGGGTCATTTGTCCTGTGTGTGTTTATTCGCTATAGGTGCCACGGCAAGAATCACCGCTCCCCAATGCCAGACCATTCCAGTGTGTTAGACTTTTCCTTAACCACGAGTGTAATTTCTGTTTAAATCACTTGCTTTGTCTACAGCCATAGATCTTTTGCTTTCCTGACATCAAAGGGACCATAAAATTAAGTCATTATACAAAATGGCTCCCATGCATTAGTAATATGTTCTGAACTTCAAAGTCAATTGAGGATATATACAAATAATCTAAACGTATGAGACGGTATGTTTCAGAAGTATTTCCAAGTATCCAGTTTCCCTCGCTTATTCGAGTTGCATATGTAAATAAGCTATTTTAAAACGCATGGATAGAACACTATTCATCCGTTCTGCACGCTATGGTATTCCATCTTGAAGGTGTGTATTCACTAATGCGCACGTGTTTGTACCGACATAAATGCGCTCCGCCTGGCCTTTGGGGCTCCCCGCAGCTCCACAGGCTTTTACCTGCAGTGGAGGGCGATGCACGCGAGGCGCATGCGTCTGCCTGCTACTAGCCGGGATCTTCACGGTGCTTCGTGCGCACTCTCACGCGGCTCCTATAATGATTCCTGTCATAAACGGCGCGTTTTGCGATCTTCAATATGGAAGTCAAGCCGTTTGCTGATTGCATTACCGGTTTAATCATCCCTCTTACTCGCGCGAAGCTGCCCCTACGTCTCTCGTTATACTACACTCTTCAGTCCGTCGCCTTCCAGAACAAGCATATAGCACCTTCATTTCGAGCTGCCCACTTTTCAGAATTGCGCGTGCAAAGCTTTTAAATTAATTTTGTATAGACATATATAGTGTATTGCAGTACGTCTCCCGTCCAGGCGATGGTAACAATGATTAATGAATGTGCAGAGCACTGGGTTTTATTGTGCTGCTCATCTCCTTAAAATGCGTGTGTGCTGTTGCGAATCATTTATCATATTTTTTATTTATATATCATGCTTGTAATGTCGAGTAGTCCGCTCAGAACAAAGACCTGAAATAGACCCGTGAACATTGCATTTCATATGCGCGGTCAGCAGGTGGCGACATAGTATCATTGTACGCCGCTGACCCATTTTCTGCGGCCGTAACAAACATGGCGCCTTTATCCATCCATCCATGCAGTACCACGGTCTGTCCTCCAGGATCTTTAATCTGTAAAAGTTAGACTCTCCTTTTCGGATGGAGCGGCACGCAGGTCTGTTTTATATGCTTTTTTATACTAGTCTGTCGCTTGTATTATGCAAATGCGTTTAAATCTGTGAAAAGCTTAAACTCTTAAAGAGGTTAAACGTGATTTCTCTGATTTTAGAGGGACAGTTTGGTAACAACCTGCGAATGAGACCCAGTAAAACTGGAGACCATCCCCCACTATCAACTGACAGAAGCTGGTTAAAATCCTAAGAGGGGTACCGTGCTTGAGCCAAATGTTCTGGCGCAGAGCAGGCTACCCGTTAGCTTTCTGTCCCTCTGGGCTGCTCATGCGGGTGCTCTGCTCATCTGTGTCACTGCCTGTGCGTGATCTCGGCCTCATACCCCCATGGCGTCCTCTCTTATGCACGAGTGGTCCCTTAAACTGCAGTCTCTTTGGGTGTGCTCCGTTTATGGCTCCCTGTGCCTCAAAGAATGTCGTGGCTGGTCAGAGTCTGGGCCACAAGGCCATTTTGTCTGCCCTTACACACAGCGGGTGAATGCTGTCAGGAAACAATAGCGATTAGGCTGGTTTCAATATGTTTGGGCCCCTCTATCCAGCAGGGGGCGCGTCAGACTCGCATGGTTCAGGCGTACTGGGCTACCACTGCTGAAGCGCAGAATTTTGGGGTGACCGAGGCCTGTTACCACGCCAGCCGAACTAATGGAGTTTTCGGGAATCCTTTCTGTGACCCAGAGCTCTCTGCAGCTAATCCTAAGAACCGTTTTGCTTGCTGTCACTGCATGTGATGAGCGTGAAAATGATGACGCCATCTTCATCTGTAATGCGTGCCGGCATTGAGACTCCCTGTACTTTGGGATTTATTACTCGCGCCTCGAGCGGGGAAACAAAGACGAGGTGGTGGGGAGGGACTCCTGCTGCCCCCCGGGAAATTTTACATGTACGTGTGTACCACTGTCTGGCCTTGTGCATATTGGTAAGACAGTCTATTTAAGATCCCTGCTTTATACTGACCTCACTGGTGACCCCCGTAATGCATAATGACGGTCTGTGTACTGATGCTTGGCGTTTCGCCCCGTGTTGCAGCAGTAATTCCTGCTTACTTTTGTACGCGCCGTAGGATGACAGGAAACAAAGAAAAGCACGCATTGCCGTTCCGCCGCTGTGCTCTTTATTTCTGGCAAAGGAATAAAACGGGAAATACATAGCATGAGGCATGTTGGAGCAGCTTCGCGGAGTAACACGTTATTTTTATTTATTTGCTTATTGATTTATTTCTGTCAGTCGGAAACCCCATACCCCCCCCCCCTCCCGTGTCGTCGGTAGGACATGAGAGAATGACGGATGGGCCGCGGATGCAGCCGTGTCATTTGCAGCCTGCTGATTATCATAACTGCGTCCATTAGTGAGGATTCGGCGAGCCCGATGCCATCCCACTGAAGCGGTCACATCGGGGGTCGGAAGCGCTTTTCCTTCAGAAGGCAACACACTTTACGCCATAAAACATGTTAAACATTATTTTTGAGGATGCTTTTAGATTTTTAATGGTTAGGTTGGTTTTGTCTTTGGTTGGGGTTAGACCAGAATCACAGAACGAAGGTGATTTTTATTGTTCTAATTTTGTATTTATTAAAATAGAAATAGGTTTCTAAAATAAAACCATTTTGTGTTTAAATATACCCAGTATACATTTTTAAAATAAACACAATTTAATAAGTTCGCATTTACTATTGAAATATACATATGTCCATATCACAGAATTAAAAATGTTTTATATAGCATGAATTTGGGTGTTCATTTGTTGGCGGCAACTGCAGTTTAATGGTTCGGTCATTTATAGGTATATAATCGTATGGCGATTTAGTGTTCGGTATATTTGTATTGTCTCCACCTGCGTTAAAATACACAAATGAAACAGATCGACAGCGATCTTATGCTGAGGTGACCCTCTGCCTTATCGTGGTCTCGTCGTTTTATTGCCTTCTCTAAGGCTGACGTCTGCTCCTACCTTGCAGGTAAAAATAAAGGCCGCACATTATACGGCTGCGTATGAAGGCTTCTGCAGTCAGCATTTAACACCTGATCAAGGACCGTGTTTCGTTTTAAGGTGTGATTTCGTGTTTCGTTTATATTTTCCTTCTGCCTTCTCTCTGTAAAAGGCACTAACTAACCTTCAATAGAGATGGCGCTTTAAACTACCATTCCTTCGAAATTATTATTTCTTTCAGCTGTAAATAATCTGATGCGGTCTGGTTTTTTCATGAAATCCCGTGGCTGCGATGCTTACAGGTGATTTAAATATAAATGACAATACATGTTTCACTACCCTAATAGCCCATTTCAATGAGACAAAATCCCAAACACCTCCGCAGTAATGGAAATATGCACATCATCGCCTATCGGAATCAACGTTTTTCCGTGTGCCCATAACGCAAATGCATGAATTCAGATGGCGTTTCGTGCTTGATATTTGCAGTATGTTTCCGCAAACCGTCTCGGGATGCTTCACCCATGCGGAGCCGCACACGATGCATTTAGAGTCGCTGCTCCCCCTCCCTCCTCTGGCCTGAGGCGGTTCGCAGCGTGTCGGAGCGACCGGCTTTCTTCCTGTCCCATGCGGGGCGGAGGCTGACGGTGTGGATGAGTAAAGCCTGACCCAGGCACCAGTGTCCCGTCAGCTGGCCAAATGAACAGCCCGTCACCGTCATTAGCGTGCCATGTCCCGCATGCAGTTACTCCTTAATCTTCATGAACCATCATCGTCGCGAACCAAGGGTCGCGCCTGATGTCTTATTCTTATATAATTTATAATGAGAAAGCAAAATTATGTCTAAATGCTTAGTAAACAGATGCTGTGACCTCTTATCATTTGCCGGGTTGGCCGTCAGTAGGTGTCCGTGTGTATGTAACTGCGTCTGTGCTCCGATGCGTTTATGCGTAATGTTAACTTGTTTGATCATGATGCCAGACCACAGCTTGCATTCTTTTCCCGGCTTAAGTCACACGCACCTTAGCTTAATAATTGTCTAGACATTTGCTGCTTTTATATTTTAGTTAATAGTAAAAAAAAAAAAAAAAAAAAAAACCGTCGTAATTGACTAATTTCAGAAACGCTGCTCCGGCCTGTATGAATGCCACGCTTTTGTAAATCCGCATGCACTTCGGCGTGATGATGCCTGTGAGCCCCACTTAGCACGGAGGCGCCGCAGTGCCGCACTTGTGCGGCTCCGCTCCGGCCGGCCGGTTCTGCTCCCTCCGCGTGCTCCGTGGTCACGGTGATTCTTACCGATATTGCAGTTGTTTTCGGCCTTGGGATTCCGACTTGCCTGTGAAATCCTTACGCGGATACTTTTTTTCAAGGCTTATTCTGATTTTTCTCATTAGGTTATATTAACTAAAATGGTGGAGTTTTGTACTGTACAGGATGATTCCCTTGGAACTCACCTGTGCAGTGACTGTGTGGGTCACTGATTTGCAGGTGGCACAGACATACACAGGAAACCGTGCAGCATGTTTACCGCTATATTCAGCTGGAGACCAAAGGCCTTGCAGACACACTGGACCCAGACCAGCGGTTCTTCTGTACTACCTCAGCCTCTCACACTGGATGTTCACTGGATGTTCCTTTGCAGAGACGCATGTCCTGCGTGTTCCGGCTCTGTCCGCCGTGGTGTCTGCGGTCTGTCTCTTGGCATTCACCGCGTGCCTTAATTGTGTGAAATTAAATCAAGGTCCACTGTGAACACAAAGAGCCAAACCCGAGCGTGAAGGCTGCCGCTCCGTCTGCGCTCAGCATCCTGCATCGGCACGTCCGTCGCACGCGGAGCCTCCATACGGAGCTGCCGTCGCCTGCATGTCAGCGTCAGGGGAAACGTGTCCGCCGCAGCAGAGATGGAGTCGGACAGAGCGTCACGCGGCAGCAGAGCAACACGGCAGCTTTAGGGGACTGAGAGAGGAGCAGCGTGAGCGAGGTGGTCTGCAGCGGTGATGTACCTTTCCCGTGCGACAGTGCCGGTTCAAGCAGCACCTGGTCGCTGTTTTGTTCTTGCGGATCTTCTTGCTTGTAGTGAAACAAAGGCGGGCAAGTGGTCACACGGTGTCACGGTCACACGGTGTCACGGTGACAAAGTCACAGGCGAGTCGCTCGCTCACACGCAGGCAGGACGCCGCCTTCTGCAGGAATGTGCTAGCCCTCTGTGCTAAGTCGTTAGCATCGCACCAAGATGCTGGATAATGCTCTCAGCTCTGTGTCTTCCCCCTCTCCCTCTCCCTCTCCTCTCTATCTCCTTCCCTCCCTCCCTCTCCCTCCCCCTCCCTCCCCCCCCCCCCATCCTGTGGTACGTTTCTACACCAGCCTGTATGTGGCTTTAAAAAACAACGCAGAAGGAAAAAGGGAAAGGAGGGCAGCAGAGATGGGGGGGCTCCCAAATTTGGGGAGGAGGTGTGACGCGAAGGGGCTGACCGGATGGGTGCACTCCCCACCCCCCACGCCCCACGCCCGGGGACCTCGTCCAGACAGACCAAATCGGGAACGGCGGGTTGGCATCAGATTAGAATTCCGTGCTAAATGGGAGGCTTAGGCAGAGGTGCTTGATCCATCCGTCTGTCCATCCATCCACCGCGAGGCTGGGGTCCAAGGGGTATCTTCTCGTCTCCGATGTGGGGGAGGGGGTGCTGGAGGAGAGCAGGACGTCCCCATCAGGAAGAAAGTGGGAAATGTGCCCCCCCCACGCAGCCCCCTGTCCCTGAAGTCCTTCATGAAAAATCCAATCTCAGTAAGTCAGCGAAAGCATGTGGCCCAGCTTCATCCCGGCTTCATCCCGGCTTCAGCCCGGCTTCATCCCGGCTTCAGCCCAGCAGTGTAGGGGGTGGTTTCCACTCAGGCTCTCACTCCTGCACCCTGCCGTCTCTATTTATGCTCTCTGGTTGAGTCCGCCCCCCACATGCACAGATGCACACGCCCCCCCAACGCTGTTTCCCTGTCCCGTTCTCGACCTGGATCCCCGGCCCAGCTGATCAATACAGAGGTGGGGGGAGGGATTAGCCTACGGGTCCAGCTGGCGGGGATTACACAGGCGTGGGTGTGGGGGCCCTGGGTGACAGACAGACACGCACACGCTTGTGCTGGATAAATACATGCAGATATATGGAGTCAATGGAGCGGCTTAAAATGAAGGGCTAACCTTTGAACCCGGGCCTCTCTGCTGATGCTGGCAGGGTCGTTTGTCTGTTGTGACCCCGCTGCCCCCGTCTCCTGGGAACAGGAGGCTGCCCCCCCCATCCCCCGCCATGGCTTATGTGGTGCCCTCGTGCTGCCTGAGCATGAGCCACCCTTTGTGTTCTCGCTTGCAATGTCGCCAGTGGCCCATATATGCTCAAGGTCAGGAGCAGCGGGATGCGATTGGAGGGCCCGGACACGCACACGCTCAGGGTCACGGGTGGCGGGATGGGATTGGGCGGTCCATGTAATCACAGGCTGTAGTTTATTTTGCAGCTTTTAAAAAATTATTTGCAGAGTTTCACAGCCAGGCATGAAGGGGAGTGTCCACCCTGTCACTCCTTGGAGACACGCTGTCGCAATATTAACAGATATAATGTCATAACAATACACACCCAGTTTATGTGACACCATGACAATGTGCATGTATCGGCCTGCTTAGGTGTATGTTAGCGCGTTTATTTAGCTGTGTGCAGACTGAAGCGTGTATCGGCCTGCTTAGGTGTATGTTAGCGCATTTATTTAGCTGTGTGCAGACTGAAGCATGTATCGGCCTGTTTAGGTGTGTGTAAGCGTGTGTATTAAGGTGTGTGCAGACTGAAGCGTGTATTGGCCTGTTTAGGTGTGTGTAAGCGTGTGTATTAAGGTGTGAGCAGACTGAAGCGTGTATCGGCCTGTTTAGGTGTGTGTAAGCGCGTTTATTTAGCTGTGTGCAGACTGAAGCGTGTATCGTCCTGTTTAGGTGTCTGTAAGCGTGTGTATTAAGGTGTGTGCAGACTGAAGCGTGTATCGTCATGTTTAGGTGTGTGTAAGCGTGTGTGTATTTAGGTTTGTGCAGACCTTGATTGATTGGAATCAGAATCACATGACAGCAATTAATTTTCATGACCTCCCCTCCACACCCCTCCCCTACCCTGCTTTCTTGAAGATCCAGTCAATATATTCTATCCATTCCTTTATGCCAGAACCCACCCCCAGCCCTCCAGTCCATCAGTCTATATATCAGCTGGGTCACATGACTGTAGTGTAGTCACATGACACAGACTTTGGTTCAGGGGTGAATTTGGGATTCATTTCCTGGTCAAAGTGCTATGTTCTCCCCTCCTCCTGTCCTCCTCTCTCCTCTCTGCCCCCCACTGTCCCCTGCCCCGGCATGTGCTGGTGTCCTGCGCGTGTCTAGGGGGGTCCAGGGGTCGTAATTGGTTGCCTGTATGTAGGACAGCAGCAAGCACTAATCCTGGACATAGGGGTTGGGGGGGTGGCTGAGCCAGTCTCTGTAGGGTTCACTGAGGGGGGGTGAGGCTCATTAAAACAGAGGATGGATTGTACAGAATCATAATTGGTTTCTGGTGTAATTGTATCTCTACTGTTACAGGCGTTTTGGAAGGATAAAAATTAATTGAAGTAAACAGTTCAATATTTATTCCTACGGTTTGGTGAGACACCTGGTGGAGGTCGGGGTTCCCTCTCTGTGGGGTCGGGGTTCCCTCTCTGTGGAGGTCGGGGTTATCCCCAGATAATGGCAAGCATCAGTACATCGCAGTGTGTTTCATTGCTAATAATGAATAATATATAGAATGATAAATCCTCCACATAATCCATGCATATCGACGCAGATCACCGGTTATCAGTAACTAGGGCCCCTGTCAGTGCAGGTACAGCTCCCCTAATTTACAGTGGAAAACCGTCTCTTCGCAGTGCGGCTCGGTTCTTGGTGGCAGTGAAAAAGCTCCAATAGTCAGGATCAGGGTTTTCCCATAGAAATGAATGGACGGTCCCCACTAAGATATGAATACAAATGTGTGTGTGTGTGTGTGTCTGTTCTCTTCATTCACACCTGACGTTTTCACCTCTCAGTGGTGGTATGTTACATTTATGTCTAATAACAGGACACCCCTCCAAATCATTGAATTCAAGGTGTTCCAATCACTTCCATAGACACAGGTATATAAAATCAAGCACCTACACATGCAGACTGCTTCTACAAACATTTGCACGGGTCGCTCTCAGAAGCTCAGTGAATTCAAACGTGGTACCGTGATAGGACAACGCATGCTGAGGCGCACAGTGTGCAGAAATCGCCAACTGTCTGAATAGGTCAACATTTACAGACCTCCACACTTCATGTGGCCTTCAGAGAAGCTCAAGAACAGTGCATGAAGAACTTCATGGAACGGGTTTCTATGGCCGAGCAGATGCATCCAAGCCTTACATCACGAGGAACTATGCACAGCGTCTGATACGCTGGTGTGAAGCACATCGCCACTGGACTCCAGCGCAGTGGAGACGTGTTCTCTGGAGTGACGAATCACGCTTCTCTGTCTGGCGATATGATGGACCAGTCTGGGTTTGGCGGTTGCCAGGAGGACGGTACTTGTCTGACTGTGTGGTGGAGGAGGGATTATGGTGTGGGGCTGTTTTTCAGGGGTTGTGCTTGGCCCCTTAGTTCCAGTGAAAGGAACTTAATGGGCGAATGGCCTCCTGTCGTTTTCTACATTTCTTATGTTTCTTATGTGATGCTGCAGCATGCAAAGCCATTTTGGACAATTTTATGCTCCCAATTTTGTGGGAACAGTTTGGGGACGGCCCCTTCCTGTTCTAACACGACTGCGCACCAGTGCACAAAGCAAGGTCCATGAGGGCATGGATGAGCGAGTCTGGTGTGGAGGAACTTGACTGACCTGCACAGACCCCCGACCTCAACCCGATAGGACACCTTTGGGATGAATTAGAGCGGAGTTAGACCTTCTCGGCCAACATCAGTGCCTGACCTCACAAATGCTCTCCTGGAAGAACGGTCAAACACTCTCCTAAACCTTGTGGACAGCCATCCCAGAAGAGTTGAAGCTGTTATAGCTGCGAAGGGTGGGCCAACTGCATATTAAAGCCTGTGTATTAAGAATGGGATGTCATTAAAGTTCATGTGTGTGTAAAGGCAGGTGTCCCAATACTTTTGTGAATATAGTGCACATGCATACCTATTCAATAACATACATACATGTTTCAGAGAAACTGGCTTCTAGATAAGTCTTGCATACCCAAAACCGGCAAATGGCATCATTTATCATTTTACTGACAGCTTTGGGTGGGTGGGCACCAAGTGAGGAAGAGGAAGGCCTGCTGAAGCAGAAAGACCCCCCCGCACAGCCTTAAGTGGACAGAGTGTGGGGGAGAGCCCACAGTCTGTATGGACCCCAGATCTGTTCAGGCCTGGCTTCGGATCACCATGGCAACAGCCCTCTGGTCATCACAGGGCATCAGAGCCTTAGTGAGGGGGGGGCTTGCAGCCTCCTGGGCTGCACGGACCACGCCTGCATCAGACATGACATAAACACACAACGGCCCCCTGTCTCTTTGATGTTACATGCGTGACTCTGTCTATGCTGCCTGCTGGCCAGTAGGAGGAGCTCTCTGAGGACGAGGACATCATCACCCTGCAGCAGTGCATACTGGTCCCCCGCTTCTGATGAGCACTGATGAGCAGAGACCGTTCATCACCCTGCAGCACTGCAGCCTCACTGTCTTCCCAGCCACCTCTACACATGCATGCTTTGGCGCTCGCAGTACTGGCCGAGCCATTGGCGCAGCCCTGCTTCTCAGACACGCTGTCCCATGCTGTGGCTCCTCACTCTGAAGAAGCTGCATGCCCACGTGCCAGAACGACATGCTGCTTTGTGTCTTTGCACGAAATGTGGAACATTTTCCTACAGTTTCCAGCAGTGATGTGTTCGAGATCAAGACTCATCAAACCCATGACCAATTTCAGGCCAAGACCCATCCCAACCAAGACCAAGACTAGATTAAGATTTAATCAAGACCAAGACTTGAAAATTAACAATCACAGTACAAGCCAACATCAAATGTACTTGTTTTGATATCTAAATTTGGCTTTGAAACGTTTCCATGGACACTGATACCACCCCCTTCATAAGCTGTTTATTATTATTATTTATTAATGATGATATGTGAAACGTTAAGCCTAATCTAGCCCATTAGGCGTAATATGAAAGAACCCCCCCTTTAACATGACCAGAATAGCCTAGCCTACGCTTATATTTAAGATGTTTCATATAATTATCTTTACTCCAAACACATCAGCAGGTTGTAGTTTTAGAATGTTTTTTACAGATAATGATCATAATTTTGTCTTTCCGAATGACATGCAGCCTGCCCACCCTCCAATAGCGTGATACCGCTTGGGCAGATGGGAGGTGTAGTACATTTTAAATAGCACTGCTACAAAAGGACAGCGCAGGAAAATTCATTTACGCTTAGCAAAGGGAAAGAAGTATATTTGTATATCGATTCAGATAATATGTTTTCTAATATTTCAAGACTTATAGCCAAGACCAAGGCAAGATCAAGAGAAAATGGGCTCAAGGCCAAGATCAGGTTGAGCGGTCTTCAGCCTAAGACCGGATCTACCACGGTCTTCAGACGTTTTCTCTAGTCTCTGTGCCTCATATCAGCTTAGATGCCCATTTACTAACATCTTTGTATTTGTTCATGACCAGTACGCTACAGATTTTATCTCGCTGTACAGGTAACACCCGTTTAATGGTTCATACTGTTTTTTATTTTATTTTGGATCATTACTTACATCATTACTTTTGTTCTGTAAATGTATTGTAGCCCCAGCTTGGAGTCAGCATATCCCGGTATGCGGGCAGTTATTAATAGCCTCTGTCTGTAATCGTAAATAGCTGCCGTTGTTGTTGTTAATATTAATGGTTGTGGTTGCGTGTTGCACGTTGTGCGAGTGTTTGCCCATGCCTTGTGCCGCTCTGCCCTTCTGAGGTGACCTGGACCCGTGTGGCATGTTCTGAAGCGGGGCCCACCCGAGCCCTGTTCTGCCCCAGCACCCCCCGAAGCCACTCCTGCCAGCCCTTTCACTCCCTGTCTGAGTTTGTTCGCCAGCCAGCCAAGGCTCACTGCTCGCCAGCCACAAGGAGCAGCACGACCCCGAGTGCAGCCAGCAGAGGCAGCAGGAGCAACTGGAGGTGGAGCGGCTGCACAGCGAGCTGGCCAGCTGGGAGCAGGAGCGTGACCACCAGGCGTGCCTGACCGAGACCACCAGGCGTGCCTGACTGAGGCATTATAGGTGGCATTACAGGGCTGCGAGATGGCACTGTTTGGCCGGGACGAGGCGTGTAGTGGCTTGGAAGCTTAGCTGGCCCAGAAGAGCTGCAAGCTGCAGGAGGCGGAGGCCAGGATGCAGGACTGCGAGAGGCTCCCCACCTGAAGCAGGAGTGGCTGTGCAGGGCCGCCCGAGCAGGAAGCCCCACTGCTTGCCACACAACATCAGGGCCCCACCAAGGGGGGGGGGGGGAGAAGAGCTGGGGTCAGGAGGAAGCCGCACCACAGCACGACTGCAGCAGCCTCTGGCGCTGGCTGTCCCCAGAGATGGGCCTGGCTGTGGGGTTCCTCCGCCAGGGAGACCCCCTGAAAGAGGCATTAGGTCCCCTTAAGGTGCGCAAGAGGAAGGGTCAGTGCCGGACCCCTGGGACTTGCTTCAGAACTGAGGTGGGGACTGGGGGTGGTGGTTACCGGGATGGTCGACCATTGGGAGGGGAGCACTGTCAGTTGTCAGTATATCCTGGCATGCTTATGGGCAATTGTAAAGAGCCCCTGTCTGTAACTGTAAATAGCTCTTGTATTGTTGTTATGGTTATAGTTGCCTTCCCGATCATGGCGTGTATGTTTGTCTGTGTCTTGTGTGTACCCTGTCCAATCCTCGCGTGTTCTTAGCTTGTATAACTCTTCCATCGTGTGTTAACCTTACAGTTTGGCGCTGTATGTATTTGGGGGTTCGGTGCTCGTTGGATGCCTGGTACAGTCCTGTTCAGGACGAGAATAAAGAGCGTGTTCTGTCCCGGCAAGCAAATCTCCCTGGTTTTCGCTGCTCTCGCGATGCCTCGGTCCGCCGGGTGCTACAGTATTTTGCTGCATTTTGAAAATTAATGAAAATTAGGGTAATTGTAAAAATAAATGGACTGTATAGTGTGTCGTCGTGATATAGTGAATAACATATGTGAACCAAAAATAAATACTTTTAGAAAATTAATAAAAATGTCAATTACGTTGATCGCGAAATGCATTGAAATACATAAATGCCAAAGCTGATATTTGAAAACATTCTGGTAGCCTCTCACTGCGGTTAGTTTAATTTGCCAGTTGGTGTACATTTTATGGCAGAACCATGCCTTTTAGCAACTGGGAAGCATGTTTCTAATTACTGAAAAAACAGAACATCTGGGCCCGTAATTCCCTTTCTGTACCTTTGATTTGTATATATCCAGCGTAATTGTTTTATTTTTGCCTTAAATTAGTTATGCTTTGAGGGCGGCAGGAAAGCCATCTGCATGCCTAAATGACTTCTTATTGGGAATATTTGTTTTAATTGAATTTCCCTCCGCCACAGCATAGGTTTTCGTGCCAATGTCATATTCACCCGCACAGTTAATATCGAGGTGGCCTCATGAATATTCATAGGGCTCCGCTCGCTGCCCTGACGCCACGCCCACTTTATAGCGCCTGTCCGCCGCCGTCGCTTTCTCCTTCCATCACTCTCTCCCTCCCTCTTTCCGGTACGGTAGTCCTGTTCGATTCACGGACACCCTGGAAACGGGAAGGGTAACAGCGTGCATTCTGCGGTGCTCCGCGGCGGGGGCGGCCGGGCTCCTGGGGCGGGGTGACGACGGGAAAACGACCGCAAAGCAAGCGTCTCTCTTCAAATAATGCCTCGTATACGGACTCCTTATTACTGTCTCAAACGAAATCAGCACCGTATTACAGTGTTGTCGTTTTTATTAATACATGGTCGAGCTTTAGGTTAGATTCGGTTGCGAGAAGTTTGTGCATCTATGGTCGCTCTGTGATTTAAAACGTAAGACTGAACCTGTATTGTATGTGGAGCCAGAATTTACGGCGCACCCTCCAGTACTGAAATAGCAGATGACCTGTCTTTCCGAAAAAAATCACCCTGTCTCAACGCTGGCTGTTTTTTTTCTTTTTTCTTTTTTTTTTTTTTATAAAACTCTTGCAGTTCTGAGGATGATAGCACGAGTCTCTTCCTAGCAGTGGTGTGGTCCCTTGCTGTAAAACTTTATCCCTTTAAATAGCTTTTCATGAAAGTTAGGCGCCGGCTTTCGGTTTGTCCTCGCTGCTTCTCTGCATCTCGTACCGCACATCTGCGCAGCCGCCTGCACTGCTGACAGCAATGTGCCGGATCGGCAGACACTGCAGTGGTGAGGTTGGCGTGAGGGATTCCTGACAGCCTCTCGCAGGCACTGCGGAGGCCTCGCTGGCCTGGGCTCGGGACAGAGACATCTTGGATGGCATTTTGTGCCCCAAATCTTAAATCCTGGGATGTTAGGCGTAACATGATCCGCCACACTAAGGGCTCCTGAGGTTTCCATGGCGATGGTAGCCAGCCTCGGGGTCAGAGCAGGCAGAGGATGTTCGACAACCTGAGGCAATATCCTGCTGACTGTAACGCTGGGGAGAGGCAGGAGGCTGGGGATGGGTGACCATAGGCCTCTCCATGGCAACTGGAGGGTTGCTAGGATACCGCTTCGGATTGAAAAGAATGGGACAAACAGCCAGCGGTTTCTCTCGTGCTCTTCCCATGTGACCTTCCCAGAGATGTGATGCGGCGGCCAGCTCCTCACCTACATCCACATTCCCCCCGTTGCATTGTGGGTAGCTTGTGGTGAGAACAGTGAAGGGGGCTCAATTCCACGACACCTGTGTGAATGACAGACCTGGTGGGGGGTCTGAGGAACCCTCCCTGCAACCCCAACCTTCGTCCCCATGTGTTCAAGCAGAATGAGTGAGCAGGGCATTGTGGGAAAATCAGCAGTGTGGGCACTTTGTGCACAGCCTCACGTCCACGCCTCCTCTTCCATCCCCCTCCCAGACACCATCACTCCCCAGCCAAAATTCCAGTGCTCCCATGATGCTGTGCGGCAGCCTGGTGCCACAACACAGGCTAAGGAGCCAAGCACCATGTCTGTCTAGCAGCCCAAGAGAGGAAGGCAAAGGACAGACTGTGCGGCTCCACAGTCGTCTGCACCCCCCACACCACCCTCATCATTGCTGCCCAGGCCGGCTCTGTTTGCATCTTCTGGGGGGAATAACGGGCTAGAAATGCCGAACACACCCACCCCACACAAAGAAAAGGAGAGAAGAAAAGAAGTGAAAGAGAGCGAACCTGTCAGGCGTGTCACGTATTAGTCAACTGCTGACCAAACTCTGCGTTTCACAAACGTCTCTGTATTTTGCGCTTTGTGTGTCTGTGTGCCTGTCTGTGTGCCTGTCTGTCTGTGTGCCTGTCTGTCTGTGTGTCTGTCTGTGTGGCTGTCTGTCTGTGTGCCTGTCTGTCTGTGTGGCTGTCTGTCTATGTGCCTGTCTGTCTGTGTGTCTGCATCAGAGGCCCTGTTCCCCGCCTGTCTCCTGGTCTCTCTGTCTCAGTGTTTATCTGCGGCATGGACTCTGTGCCCGTGCTCTGCGGCTGCTCGCTGGCAGTGGGCCCTGACCTGCCCTCCTCCAGATCCTTCTGTTCCTCCATTCCTCTATTTTTTTCTTTCTCTTCATGTTTTCTTCGCTGGAAATGGCAAGTCTGTGCCCTGTCTTTATGCCAGGTGTGGGGGAACAACCACCTGTGCAGAGTCCATTTGTTTGCGCGCGCGCGCGCGCGCGTGTGTGTGTGTGTGTGTGTGTGTGTTGATGCCATGATCCCCCCCACCAGGGTTGCACTGCTGCTCTGAGTGTCTCTCCATATTAACCCCTGAGTGTCTGGCCTGCCCATCCATGGCCGCAGGGCTATCCTGCAGTGCCTGGCGGCTCTCGGCAGACAGGCTGTGTTACCCTGTGATTCTGGGCTTCACTGACATTGAAAACAGGCTTTGGACTTTTGC
The DNA here is from genome assembly GCA_026770805.1 of Boulengeromyrus knoepffleri. Classification (NCBI taxonomy): domain Eukaryota; kingdom Metazoa; phylum Chordata; class Actinopteri; order Osteoglossiformes; family Mormyridae; genus Boulengeromyrus; species Boulengeromyrus knoepffleri. Next base: position 20,035,081 of record JABJVO010000026.1, on the reverse strand, counting down.
CCAGATAGAGGCAGCTCACATAAATGAGCCCTGGGTGAATTCTGCTGATGGGGAGAGGCAAACCCCTCAAAACTATCAGCCCAGTATGTCAGATAGCCTTCATGGTTCCGATCTGCTAAGTGTCTGACACAGAGGGTTCTGTGGTGATCCCGCTTAGCAGGCACACCCAGGCTAGTGGCTGCAATCCGACAGATGCCCTTTCACTGATTTACTGACCTGGGTCTGCATGCTCAGTGTGTCTGTGTTCGAGTGTGTGTTCATGCTCAGTGTGTATACCGCATGTGTGAGTGTGTGTGTGTTCATGCTCAGTGAGTATACCGCATATGTGAGTGTGTGTGTGTTCATGCTCAGTGAGTATACCGCATGTGTGAGTGTGTGTGTGTTCATGCTCAGTGAGTATACCGCATGTGTGAGTGTGTGTGTGTTCATGCTCAGTGAGTATACCGCATGTGTGAGTGTGTGTGTTCATGCTCAGTGAGTATACCGCATGTGTGTGTGTTCGTGCTCAGTGTGTATACCGCATGTGTGTGTGTTCCTGCTCAGTGAGTATACCGCATGTGTGTGTGTTCGTGCTCAGTGTGTATACCGCATGTGTGTGTGTTCGTGCTCAGTGTGTATACCGCATGTGTGTGTGTTCCTGCTCAGTGTGTATGTTGCTTGTGCCCGTGGACTTGAGTTACACACTGCGCAGTACTGAGGGTTGCCTCCCAATATCTCTGCAGTAAATTACCCAGCATGCTTCTGTGCAGCTGAGGTCTGTCCCCCCCCCCACCCGCTGTGACCTACTTGTGAGCCACCGCTACAATGTTTCACAGGAAGTTAAGCCTCCAAACGCCACCCCTCGCAGCCCCGCCTCTTCACAGAGCTCTAGCTCATCCCCCCCGAATCCCAGCTGCCCCCCCCCACACCCAATGCCTGCCCCTCTCAATCTGAGCCTTTCTAATGTGTTTGAGAGTGAGGGCAGCAGGGTGGGGGTCCAAACGATGCTCCTTCTGCTCTATGCTGAGCTCAAGCAGAAGATGATAAAGACAGGAGTGAATGCAACACATACAGCACCGTCTGCACTGCATCAGGAGGCCTGCAAAGGGCATGTGTTACCGTGATGTTACCATGATGTTACCGTGATGTTACCATGATGTTACCGGGATGTTCCCATGGTCACCCCTATGCACACAATACGAACAATACAGGGGGCACAAAAAATGGGACTCCGCCCAAGTGGCTGCTCCCCCACACCTGGCAAACACACTCCTATGTATGTCCTACATCAGTGAATTCCCGGCAAATACAGGTGCCCCCAGCGGTGCCTGAGGGTTTGTGAGGTCCTGGCAGATGCAGGCTGCGGAGGTGCCCCCAGCGGTGCCTGAGGGTTTGTGAGGTCCTGGCAGATGCAGGCTGCGGAGGTGCCCCCAGCGGTGCCTGAGGGTTTGTGAGGTCCTGGCAGATGCAGGCCGTGGGCATCAGCAACTCCTCTAAATTCCTCTGCTAACATACATTAGCAATAACCTGAAGTGGAGGACTTATTTGAATGAGTTACACATTATTGCAAAAGCTCAACAATAACCCAGATACCTCTATAGGCAGCTAAAAAATACAGGATCAGGTGTCAACTTATCGTTCTGCTCTATGCAGCCATTACCGAATCTAACATTACATCTCCTATTACAGCACGGTGCAGCAGCTCTGACAGTCAATCACAGAAAAAACTACAGCGGGATGTGAAGAAGGTACCCAGAACCATTGGTGACCCACATCCCCCTTCAGCGGAGCCATGATGCCGGAAGCTTGTGAGTGAGGACAAACTAATGGCGCCCCCTGCTGACAGCACTGCAAGCGGTCGCCATAACCCTGACCCTGTGCTCAGGCCAAATGTTTTAATGATGCTGTTTCAGTCTCCCAAATTTAAGAGGCCTCATGATTGGACATTTTATTCTGAATTTTGAAGAATAAAGCCTTTAAGAGGCCCAGTCTCAGTGTAACCCAGCAAATTAAAGGTGTTTAAGATGGGGAGGGGGGCATGACTCACGTTATTGCAGTTGGGGGTGCCATGTAAAAGTTTTACTTAATGAAATGTTATTCATTTGTGCCCTGCCTTCAGGGAACGTCATCTCAGATGTGTTTGTGGATTATGTCATGCCTCTGTAGGGTGATTTCCCACCTCAGTGTCTCTGCTGTTCCAGTAAGCAAAACTAAAACTTGCAGCAGTACAGGGTGGTTCGTTTACAGGTACCTATACCGGGTCGATTCTGGGGGCTGCTTCATTAACCTTTTATTGCCTGTATGCAACTGCAAGTCCTCTGGCTCCATCTTGTGGCTAAAAATAAAACTACACAAACAAGCATCATTTCTACATGCAGTGCAATAACTGCCTGAATTTTATATGGAAAGTGTCACAGAGATATTTGATTTCATGCTTTTTATCTCTGCCTGCTCTATAGTCTCATGTATTTTGCTATAATATCAGCTTTGCCTGTTTTTGCTTTTCTTTATTACATCATATGTCATTTTATCAGGTAAATGGTTCTTTTCCAGTATAGGCTTATGACCAGCAGGTGGCAGTACATCAGAACACGTCTAGCTTGCAATTGCAGTTTGGTCTGGTCAGCATGAGTCAAGTGCGCCGCTGCCTCAGCCTCCTCTAGATGAATAACATAAAGCACAAGGAGGATGTGGGCTAGCAGACATGACTCCCCCGTTGTCATTGCAGGGCTTTTGGACACATAATTACTCCTCCTTGGGCAGTGTGAGGCAGATCTTGCCCCCCCAATTTTGAACAGCACATGGTGGGGCAGAGTGAGGAACAAGGGCTTCCCCTCAGGGTTCTCTATTCCCGGTTCCTTGCCCTGGGTTCCACTGTCGCTCCTGGAACTGGGGCATTAGACTGTGTGGGGATGAACCCAAGCTTGGTACCAGCGCACACTCACAAACATCCTCACAGAGACGCACGCACACGCACGCTCACTCGCAGACAGCGGCTGTGACCGCAGCAGTCTGATTTCTCTTGCTCTGTGCCCCCCCCCCACCCCCCGCCTGACTTCCTGCCACCTGTGTGTAGGTGTGGGTGTGGGTGCAGGCGCAGGTGTCAGGGTGCTCGGGTTATTTTTGTATCCTGTCAGATATTTTTGTGCGCCTGGACACGTGTGCTTTTTCTTTGTTAGTGAATTCATTTCCGTCGTGGTACTACAAGCCGCCATGATGGCGGAAACCCGCGAGTGTGACAGACTAACGTCTCCCCCTGCTGTCGGCACTGTGAGCTTTCACCCTAACCCTGACCCAGTGCTCAGGCCAAAGGAGTCAGTACGACAGTGGCCATTTCACCAGCAGGCCTTTACGTCACAGTGGCATTTTCACCAGCAGGCCTTTACGTCACAGTGGCATTTTCACCAGCAGGCCTTTACGTCACAGTGGCATTTTCACCAGCA
>JABJVO010000026.1:20001729-20012932 GCA_026770805.1 Boulengeromyrus knoepffleri | reverse complement strand
GCAGATCCCCCCCGTCTGCTACGGCAGGATGGCGTGATGGCTGCGCAGATCCCCCCCGTCTGCTACGGCAGGATGGCGTGATGGCTGCGCAGATCCCCCCCCGTCTGCTACGGCAGGATGGCGTGATGGCTGCGCATATCCCCCCCCTGTCTGCAGTGTGCGGTTTGCTCCTCTGTCTGCAGACCTGTTTACAAGTCGCTGATCAGACTGAAGCCGCATTGATGGGGGGGGGGGGGGTTTGCTAATGTTTGAATGCTCTTGGATGTCTGTGCTTGCTGGACAAACCCATATTCCTCTTGTACTTAACTTATGCTGTGTGGGTTTTCATCCAGCCCGAGCAGCTTTGTGAGGGCCCTGCACCTGCAAGCTAGCGCCCCCATCAGGGTGGGCAGCCAGCTGTCTGAACACAAAGCCACAGGTAACTTTTAATATTAGTCATGTGCTATATAGAGCGTTCCCAGAAACGGCTGTGAGAGGCAGGTGTTAGTCACATGTCTTTTTATGTACTGAGGTTAAGACTCACGCCATCGGTGTGGCTTCGGCGTGATGCTAAGCGCGACGCCGTCAGAATCCGCATGGGTCACTTACTCATTCTCACACCTGTTATTTCACAGCAGTGTACACAAGTGCCTTCAAGTGACGAGCTTCTCCCAGGTCACGGCGAATCAGCGAGCGGGTGCTGAGGCTGTGTTTGCAGTCAAGTGAAGTTTTCCTGATTTTTTTTCTGAAGTGGTTTTTCTGCTTGAGTACCCAGAAGGGGCTATTTGATGGCTGCTCTCCAGTGCCTCTATTTATACCGGCAGGCGGTGAGGCGTGTTTATGAGAGCAGCTCAGTTTGCACACCGGGGGCAGACGGCCGAAAACATCTGCCCTCTGGCCTGCTGCTCTTCTCTCACACCTTATTGGCTTCATCTTTTCTGTCTTCATCTATGGCCTTTTTCCCCTCAAAAGCCAGTTTGTGTGACACTTGGCTGTCACTGAGCCGTCTCCGAAACGCAACCTCAGTGTCAGGGACAGGCAGTTCCCAGCGTTTCATTCATTTTCACTAGGGAAGCGTCATGTTAGAACGGCCATCCGTGTTCCCAAACACTTAAAGAGGAACTGGGTTCAGGGTACGCTAAACAAAATCCACCTTCCTCGGTGGGGCCACTTCCAGTGTGCCCGCCCATGTGACCTGTCCATGTGACCCGCCCATGTGCTCTCAAAGGTCACAATCTTTCATGGCTACAGGCTTCTCCTTGAGCTGGCAGCTCTGTTTTTCCTGTTGGCCAATCTTCTCCAAACACTTCAGCCTCATCTCTACAAGTCTGTGACTGCAGAAGAGAGGATTTGATGTGACCCATTCCGTGGATTTACTCTGAGCACCACAGCTGAGCAAAGCAGGCTTTCATCATGCATGCACAATAACAGCGAAGATACTCTGAGATTTTAGTAGAAAGGCCAATCATAGCAGGGACACAGTTTGTCTGTTCATGCTGCGTGGGCTGCGCTCAGCAAACTTCTGATTCCTCCTCTCGCATACTAGCAGTAAGGCTAGAAGAATTTGTCAAGATAACACAATGTTCCCACAAGATTACTGTGATGGTACGGCAGTCTCTATGCACAAATGTATTGGCTGGTAAAAAAAGATCCGTACATTGAGAATGATCTTCAGGTACAGCTCCGGAATTTAAAACACTTTCCAGTGAGAGCTGAATAAACAAGAGTAAAACTGCATCCTGTTTAATTTGTGCGCTATGGCAGCACTGCCAAGCTGGGAAGGCGCCGTCTTTACAGAATCTCCTAGGTCTCCGTCCCGTTGCTTTGGGGATCGTGGCTGCACAGCCCACCTGTGCCGTTAAGGGGGGGGTTTCTCTCCCTGATGCAGGTGTCGGCTGGCGCCGGCCAGTCTGCCCCACCACCCCCCCCCCCTTCTCAAATCTCTCCCACACGATCAGCTACACATAATCTACTGGGCCGTTCTGGCCTGCACTCCCCGCTTCTAGCTACCCCTACCGCCAAGATAGCAGTTACAAATTTTGAGAATTTTTGGGTGACTTTTATCAAAGACACAGTCACCACCTGTGACCACTGCAGTTCAACAGTTTTTGAGCTTCAGCTGTCTGTTCGGGCTACCATGTAGGGTAACTGATTTTCTTTGGTAAGCTCTTTCTTTCACATGACTTGTGCCCATAAATCCTGAATAGCGCCTCGTAAACGTGATGCTGACCAAGGCGCTTCACCCCAGTGCAGCAGTCCAGTTTGATGAAATAGGCTCATATCGGTTTACATTTAGTACATTATTCACGTCTTTCTACCCTCAACAAAATGCACAGATGGCCAAAGACAATTGTGTTTTACTTTCAGCACGTTTAACTACCTATTGCGCCGTCTTGTGTAATTTTTTTGTTTGCAAAAATGTTAACCATGCGTCGGACACTTAATCTTACGCTTAAAGGAGGGATTCCCTTAGTTTCTGATGAGGATAATGGATTGATGAATGGGCGGACTAACGGCACACTCGTATTTTTTGTGCGTTTATATAAATGTAATCGGGTTATTTGTAAAAATAAATAAAATATATCGTAACCCAGTTAACAGAATAATAAGTCGACCTCTCTGTTGGGCCCTTAAAATGTAGGCAATTCCTCCGTTAAAATATATAATCTAAAATGGGTAAAATGGTAAAATCAAATTGGTTTCACGTCTGTAATAGATGTGTCACATCCATTTGCTTTACCAGTGCACCACCTAGTGGTCACTTTACGAAGCCCCAGTAACCGGTTTATTCGTGTCTTCGATGACAAAAATCATTTCCATATTGTCAGGTAATAAGGCGACAAAGTGCGGTATATCCCTGGTTACAAATGGCCATCGTAAACAAGTACAGATTTTACCTTCACCAGAAGAAAATTCCCAGGAAATTCAGCTTGCTATTTCACACACGACTAAGTGATCAATAAGCAAAAAAAAAACTAGTAATATAACTGCTAGTAATACATCGGTTTTAAATGCTCCGGAAAACAATTTTAAACAGGCAATATAAATGTAACATTTGTATTCATCCATTTTCCGACTGGTTATCCCGGACAGGGTAACCAGGGGCTGAGGGCTGAGAGCGGCCAGTTGGAGTCCATCCCACACAGCATAAGGCACAAAGCAGGAAAGGACCTTCGATGGGATGCCGGTCAAAATGCTGACGTCAGCACTGAAAATCAATGAACTATTAAGATGAGGTCTGTTGTCATTCATAAAAGGGTGCAGTTGAAGGTTTGATTTTGTACTTACTGTTGTACTTACCGTTGCATTAAGAACCGTTCACAGTAAAATTTTGAGATGACTGAAACGTGTAATAAAGCAACACGTAATTGAGAATTGAGCGGGTGCCATTTTACAATAAGGCTACCCATTTAATAAAGAGTTTATGAATGGTTTATAATCTGGTTATTAATTAGGTTGGAACAGTTTGTAAATTATTAATAAACAATTTTAAACAAGTTATAACAGTTTTCTTTTTATTAATGAGTTACTACCATTTACAAGTGGTACCATTGTGCGTTACTCGTCGTTGAAACAGGGTTTTAAGTGGTGATTCTTTGAAGGTTCGCATTCCTGACATTTTGTCATCCATGTGCAACAAGTACATTGTTCTAATCAGTCCTCCGCACCTGGTATAAACAGCATATATAAAAAGAGATGTGCAACGCTTAAATAAAACCAAGAGTACTAAACAATGCTAAAATGTTTTATTCCGTGCTTATATAGCACATTTAGTCTCTACAGAGTCAAACACACAGCATTCCTCTGGAAAGTGCTACAGCTATGACGGATTACCACATTCTGCCAAATGGCGGAGCACCATTGCTGGGCAAATGAACGCAATTGTTCATCCATCCATCCTACAACCGCTTACCCAGGTCAGGATCCCGGGAAAAAAATGAACAGCGTTATCTATGTTACAGTGAACGCACGTTAGGTGAACCCCGTTTTACAGATTTTAAAGCGGTACAAAATCCCACTACTATTCCAAGCAAGAACATTTAGCCTTCCTGGGCGTCTGTTATAAATAATAAAGTCGCTGCCATGTAAATTATACATGTCCCCGAAGTGCACGCCCCACTATTTCATGGTAAGCCACGCCCCCCCAACTGCTTTATGCATGTATTCGCAGTTGAACGGAGGCGCTGTGCTGTTAGCCAATCAGAGCGCGCCTCTGGCCGCGGGAAATCCAAATTTCGCGGGACGAAGTTTGGCGCTAAAACAGAGGCTCTGAGATCTGCTGGCGGTCCTAGGAGCAGTGATCGCGACGGGGGGCGGGGGAGAAAGCAAACGTTTCCCGCGAACATCTTAACAAGATATTTTTTTCCCTATTCGAGTCTCTCCCGCAGGGTTTCCTCAATTTGGACATGTGTGTATTGGTGCGGTTCGCTGCGGTTCCATAGAGGACATATTTGTAGTACTGGGCTGACGGGGACACTGGCTAAAGGCTGTTGTTGTATTTTATCGAGAAATTATCTGAAGGCAAGTAAGGAGTAAAATATCAGCGCGCTTGACATGCATTTGTTTGCAAGCATCATATTGTATTACTTCTCTGATTCGGGGCTTTTAATATTATCGTTATTGCAAATAACTGGCATTTTTTACATGTTTCATGTAGCCATTGTTGTCTTCTAGCTAGCCCGGCCGTATTGCAGTGGAAATGCTTCGGGGATACTCTGGGTAATGGCTCTTTTTCTTTCTGACAGTGTATCTCTTCCGTCAGTCGCTGGAAGAGGATGATGCGGATATGCAGGGGGGTTTCTCCCGCTGCGGCGAGACCTAACGCCGGGCACTCGGGTCCTCAGAGGAAGGTCGTCCCTGGAGGGAAAACGGAGATATTCGGCAGCGCACTTTGTAGCCCGCCGATCAGCGCCGTGCCGGTCGCTTATTTCACCCAGATCTGCAGCTCGTCCGGCGCCGACCAGAGGAACGGTTACCCCTGCGCGACCCCCCACGGACCCGATGTGAAGCCCGTCAGATCGGCCTCCGGAAGACTTCCGGTACAGTGATCGCCGGCTTGTGACTAAATGGGTTTTTAAACACTTTAAATGTGCGTGAGCTGGGATGTAGTGCACGTGCTCCCGGACACTGCGGCCATTTAGAGCGTCCATCGTCTGCTGTATGAGGGCTTTATCACCTTTATTAAGGTATGCCCCTGTTGGATTTCTGAAACTGTCGGAGGTTTTCTGTTTAAAGTAGTGGGGGCGGCCGTCGCGCTTCCCTTCAGGAGCCGTGCGTCGCCCGGAGCTGGCCGGGGGTTCTAGCGGGGGCCCTAGACGCTGCGGCCGCACACCAGCTGCTGCAGGCGGCCTGGGGTCTGGGGCGGCTGGTCCTCACAGGAGGGTGGGGGGTTGGGGTGCCTGAATACAAAGTGAATTTGGGTACACGGGCGGCGGCGGGGGTATGGGGGGTGGTGTTAACGTCCTTTGCCCGGCTGCTGTCTTAACGCAAGCTGCATTTACACGGTCTCTTGTCGAGCTGGGCGGAGATGCTGCCTCTCACAGGATCACTTCTGCTCCGTCCAGCCATTAATTCCCGCGTTTGTTCTGCTGGAGTAGGAATCTGCCGGCAGCCCAGCTGCCCGGGGCCGCATCTGCCTATTAACTTTCCCACTGCCTGTTTTCACTGCCGTTTGGGGCTGTCCTCCTCCTCCCTGGGTCATTTTATCATGTTCCTGTCAGCCAGGAGGTCCCGTCCCTGGCTGGGGTCAGCTGGCTGTGTCTGTCGTCGGAGGAGTCAGCTGCAGGGGGTGGGGGGCAGTGACAGGTGGCAGGAATGTGTGGCTTGTTCTGCACTTTTCTGTGAAAGTGACGTTTCAGTTTCAGGGGAGACGTTCAGATTCTCCAGTACTGACTAGAACCTGAAGGTTCTGGTTAGTCCTGAGGTGGAGGTGGGGGGGGGGGGGGTGGCTTTAAAGATTACATGTGTCCTTTTGGGGGCCAAGGCTGCCCTTTGATTTGAGTGCTTGACGGTGGAGGTGTGGGTGGGTTTTACCCCAACCGGCAGACCAGAGTGGGGGGCAAACCTCCCCAGGGGGCCCTAGACTGCAGGCCCTTTCCACAAGTCCCTTCAATCTGTCACTTTATGTTCTGTATTCAAATTGTGCAAATTAATTCATATTCAGATTGAGTCCATTGTTGCATGACTAACTGAGGAATGCTAACAGACGTGGTTTTCTACGCCATAAAACCTCTTGCTGCAGTGATCTGAAACCAGGGTGGTCTGGATTGCGTACGGTGTAGTTTCTGGAATGAACTCTTGTGCAACAGGGTTGTGACACCGTCGGACCATGCTACGCCCTACCCCGTGATGGAGGACGGCGCTTTGGCCGAAGATGCTCCTTGTCTGTTTTTTTTCTGAGCCTTTGTGCTTGCTGTCATTGCTAGACTGTGATCAGGTGATGTGCCATTACTATGGTAATCTGCACACGCCCACGGGCCTTGAGTCTTCTGTATGGTTAAGGTGTTGGCGTTCTGGTCCCAGTAACGGAGTGATCTCCTGTGCATGTCCCTCAGAGCTGCGGGCCCACGGGGGGGGGTGCTGTTCCGTGTTCATCGGGAGCTCCGTTACCGCCGACGGCCGTGAAGAGGCCTCAGTCTTGTCTCCTTAACCTTAATCCTGACCCTCCACCCAGAAAACAGCCATAACCGCTACACCCACAGCAACCCCGTCAGACTGGATTCACTGGAGCGACGACAACGCGCAGTCGGAAAATATTGGAACTGAGGGTGGAACAGGAGCCGAGGCGTGTTTCTGGAATGTTCCTGCAGATTCCCGGTCACTGAACTATAGAGTGTGTGTGTGTCTGTGTGTGTGTGTGTGTGACTAAATGGGTTTTTAAACACTAACTGGGCGAGCTGGGATGTAGCGCATGTGCTCGCGGACACTGCGGCCAGTGGCCTTTAGCGCGTCCATCGTCTGCTGTATGAAAGGGGGGGGTGAGGAATCGGTCACCCCCTGCGGCCCCTAACAGGTGCCCCCTGCACGGAGGATCCTGCTGGTGTGAACACAGCACAGGGCTGTTTGGGGAGTGGGGTGGGTAACATATAATATCCCCGCCCTCTGATTATCGTGTTCCTGTGGGGTGGGTAACATATAATATCCCCGCCCTCTGATTATCGTGTTCCTGTGGGGTGGGGGTTTACAGTAGTGGAATTGTTTCCGTTTTTTTATATTTAAGAAGAAGAAAAAAACACATCACCTTTTTACTTTATTTTTCCATGTAATAACTCTCCATTCAGAGAAATGGCACCGTGACCAATCAAGGAGATAAAACATTAAAATTAAAAATGCTTCCTAGCTTTGACTTGTAGGTGCTTTGTCTGATCTGTTTCCATTAAATTAAAATTACATAACATTAAATGTAAAAATAACACAGTGTTATTTTCTTTGGGGTGAGGTTCATGGTAAAAAGATAAGCATTGTATCTTTATAAAGAAAAATAATTATATTTCACAAGAACATATATAAAGTTAAGCGTATCACCACAAACAGCACAGTGAGTCTATAGAGAATCTGCACAACCCAGGAGAGCAGAGAATGTTTCTGATGCAGCCGTCCCACATAAAGGGGGCAAAAAAAAAGCCGTATTGTGGTGAGTCGTTGAGTTATTGTAATAGAGATGATGGCTCTTTTAAAATGAGATGCTCTTTTTAACAGTCGCTGTCGGTTTAATAGCTACGAAACCAGCGGTGTGCATGATGCTCAGGGCTACGTGCGGAAGAAACGCGAACATCACAGAGTTATGATATTTGCAATTAACATAAATACACAAATACACATATTAATCGACACCAAGTAATAATCCGCACGCCGGCCGCTGATGAGCTCCACGCCTTCACGTTGTGCCAGCCGACAGCGGGCGGGATCACCGCTCACATGACATGCTGCTGAGACGACGTTGATCACGCTTGAAGTTTGTGGCACCCTTTAGCCAGGAGGAGAGTAATTTCCGCTGTCTGCTGTTGTACAATAAAATTTAAATTCTAACCCTTGGAAATAAGACAGCCCCAGTTGTTCCAGATGCATTTTTTTTATTTTGGGAAAAAACATCAATATGTATATGAAAATGACAGGCATATTGCAATACGTGATGCCCGTTCACAAGGAAGGAGAAGGAGCTGTGTGATTGAATAGGCTGGGTGTGTGGCCTGTGGCAGTGAATGGGGGGAGTGGGTGTGGCCTGTGACTGAGTAGGTGTGGCCTGCCTGTGAATGGGAGGGCAGTGGGTGTGGCCTGTGGCAGTGAGTAGGGGGGAGTGGGTGTGGCCTAGGTCCTTTCTGAGTGGGAGGGTGGCAGTGGGTGGGTTTGAATATCGTGACTATTATGATATTGCCTAAACACTCGTTTTCTTGCATAACTACCAGTTATGATGCAATATTTTTACACAAAATCCTTGAAAGTTTTAATCTTTTGTTGGTAGTTTATCATTATAACTGTCTCATCGAAATCAAACCAAAAACCGTTAGTCATATTTTACTGTTAACGACATGGTTTTTGGAATATTGTGATGAATATTGATTTTGTGAAAATCTTGTAATATAATTTCTAGGGCATGTTTCCCAGCCCTAGCTGCCACTTTACCGCTCTTTGGGTGGAGAGAGGTTGAGACCCCATTACCATTTGCTCCCCCCCCCCCACTCAGGCCAAGAGGAAGCTGGACTTGGAAGATCCCCCATACCTCCCTGACTACCGCACCCCCAAAGGAAAGGGGGCTGCAGTCAGGCTCTCTAGCCCCAAGAGTGAGTATCCGTGCTGGGGGGGGGTGGCTGGAGTGAGTGAATCCCTGTGACAGCAGACGACGTCGTTCTAACACTGTTCAAACTCCACAGCTGCGCTAGGAGAAGCATCCTGTGTCTCTTAGCCGAGCCCCCAGGCAGACAGACACAGACAGGCAGACAGACACAGACAGGCAGACAGACACAGACACAGACAGGCAGACACAGACAGGCAGACACACACAGACAGACACAGACAGGCAGACACACACACACGCAGACAGGCAGACACACACACACGCAGACAGGCAGACACACACAGACAGACACAGACAGACACAGACAGGCAGACACAGACAGACACAGACAGGCAGACACACACACGCAGACAGGCTCGGTTCGCTTGAATGCTCATGGATGTTCTGCAGCCGCCCGTTGTGCTCACATGGTCGGCCATCTCTGTGTCAAAACGCAGCCTCCAAGTCCCCAAGCGAGCGCACGCGGTACGACACCTCCCTGGGCCTCCTCACTAAGAAGTTTGTGGGACTGCTGAGCGAGTCGTCGGATGGGGTGCTGGACCTCAACTGGGCCACCGAGGTGCTGGAGGTGCAGAAGAGGCGCATCTATGATATCACCAACGTGCTGGAGGGCGTGCAGCTCATCCGCAAGAAGTCCAAGAACAACATCCAGTGGCTGTGAGTGCATCAGCGGGTTAGGGGACCACGGCATCGGGGGGGGCTGGGGGGGCCGGGCGCCGGTTTGAGGGTCTGGGGGGGCCGGACGCCGGTTTGACGGCCGGCGCCTCTCCGTCCGCAGGGTCGGGAGGGCCTTCGAGGGCTCGGCCGGTGGTTCGGATCAGGCGCGGACCCTCAGGAGGGAGCTGAGCGAGCTGGAGAGAGCGGAGGAGGTCCTGGACCAGCTCATCCAGAGCAGCTCCACCCAGCTGAGCCAGCTGACGGAGAGTAAAGACAGCCAACAATATCCTTCCAGCGCTTTGGCTTCATTGTTTATTAACCCCGTGTGGGGGGTCTCGCCATTCCTGATGCACCTGCGAAGGTGTCAGTAAAGCTCATATGTGATCCTCTTCTGTCACAACACACACTGTCCTTAACCGCTTTGCATGCTGGGATATGTCACCTACCAAGACATCCGGTCTATCGCCAGCTTGCAGGATCAGACAGTCATCGCCATCAAGGCTCCGTCCGAGACCAAGCTGGAGGTTCCGGCATCTTCGGGGGTCCGTCTGTCTGTCCGTCCGTCTGTCTGTCTGTCCTTCTGTCCGTCCGTCCGTCCGTCTGTCTGTCTGTCTGTCTGTCTGTCTGTGAATTCAGCAGCACTTCCGTATGCTGTGTGCAGCATGTCCGTTTGTGTGAGGCTCTGTGCTACCTTCATGATGGTTAACCCCCCCCTGGTATCGTGCACCCTCAGGATTCCCTGCAGATCCACCTGAAGAGCAGAAACGGCCCCATCGAGGTCTATCTGTGTCCAGAGGAGGAGCTCGATGACAGCAGTCCTGTTAAAGGCCCCGCCCCTGAGTCATGTGGCCCCGCCCCTGAGTCATGTGGCTCCGCCCCTGAGTCATGTGGCCCCGCCCCTCCTTCCATCAAGCAGGAGCCTGCTGAAGGTGGGCCTGGGAGAGGGGAACTCTCTGTTGTACCTCGGGGATGATGGCTGCCCTTTTACTGATTGTGAATAAATACCTTGATAAAGTAAGACACCTGCTGTCTCCTTCCCCCATAACAGCAGAGACGCCTGCCATCACCTCCAGAGGCCCCCTGCTGGATGTCGAGGGCATCCTGGGACTGCCCCCCAGCCTGCTGCAGACGACGGAGGACCAGCTCCCCAGCTCCACGGAGCCTGCCGGCCCCTTTGTCAGCTTCACCCCCCCTCTGGACCATGATGACTACCTGTGGGGGCTGGAGGACGGCGAGGGGGTGTCTGACTTCTTTGATACCTACGATTTAGGGGACCTGCTCAGAAGCTGAGGCCAGCGTAGTGGGCCGGGGGGGGCCACAGTGGTGCTATGGGGTGGGGGTGAGGGATCAGGACAGGACCCCCCCAGCCGGGCTTAGTTCTCCTAATTGATGTTACGTGGGCTAATTGGCAGTGTGTGTGTGTGTGTGTGTGTGTGTGTGTGTGTGTTTTTCCTTGGGTTTATAATTAAATAATTGACTGGTGATTTTCTTAAAGGGTGGGGCTTAGGGCACTGAAGCCAGGTCAGCGGTCTAAAATTGGCAGGTCCAAGGTTTACATTATGTCGGGGGTGTCTTTTAGATATTTCACACTCCTCAACACCTCCTTGGCTGGTTGCAGGGTCTCTCTTTGGACTTGATGCCTGGTGCCCCCCTCCCCCAAAAAAAAAGGAACCTTTTCTATCTTTGCAAAATGAAGTGCTATGTGGAATTTGCTAAAAGTGAAATGACTTGATCCTGGGTCAGCAGGGACAGTCCTCCTCAGGTCTGCAAGGG
>JABJVO010000026.1:19966279-19976972 GCA_026770805.1 Boulengeromyrus knoepffleri | reverse complement strand
GAGAACGACTGTCACATAGGGAGCACAGTATGAGTTTGGAAAACTATTCTTACAACAGTTTTAAACCCTGGGTCCGATGTGCTCTATGATGTATGTCCTAAATCGCAGCCTTTGCGATTTGCTAATCGCGTTCTTTCAAATCGCGATTTCGATTTTTAATCAATAAATCGTTCAGCCCTAATGGTTAGTCCTGCTGACCAACCCGGCTTCAATTGCGTAGAAAGCGCAGTTCTGTCTGTAAAGTCTGTAAACTCTGTTTGTCCTTGCAACTTGGATGATTTATTTATTTTGTTTCCTCATGAGAACCCCCCCCCCCACCCCCATCCTGTCTACTTTCTGTCTAATTTTTTTATGAAGACGCCCTCTCACCAATGCAAATTTTACTGGCAAGGTTTAACAATACTGCCATAGCGTGGTTGCTTTTGAAAATACCATCAAAATACTGCACATCGCTGAGTCATCTCTGGATGGACAGAAGCCTAGTCTATGCCATGTCAGGTAGGAATCAATGTTCTGACATAAGGACAAATTTCACATTTGATGAGGAGAAAACAAGAATCAGCAGATGGCCATGTGGGGCTGTAATGATAGGGAAAGCCACCACGAGCTTGAAACACAATAAAATGAATAGAAACATCCATCCCTCCATTATCTTCTGCTTGATCTGAGGTCGGGTCACGGTGGCAGCAATCTAAGCAGGGAAACCCAGACTTCCCTCTCCCCGGCCACTTCATCCAGCTAATCCAGGGGAATCCCGAGGCGTTCCCAGGCCAGCCGAGAGACATAGTCCCTCCAGCGTGTCCTGGGTCTTCCCCGGGGCCTCCTCCCAGTGGGACATGCCCGGAACACCTCACCAGGGAGGCGTCCAGGAGGCATCCTAAGCAGATGCCTGAGCCACCTCATCTGGCTCCTCTCAATGTGGAGGAGCAGCAGCTCTACTCTGAGTCTCTCTTGAATGACCGAGCTCCTCACCCTATCTCTAAGGGAGAGCCCAAGGCCGAGTGGTCAAGGCCGAAAGTCCATCAAAGAGTCAGTTCTCCACGCCAGCCTGTGTAGGGTGGCAGATTGAAAGTCGTCTCCCCAGTGTTACAGTTCGTAAGTCGCATTCCACAATGTCACCCCTCCATGGGACTGAACTAGGAGTCCAGCTCAGATGGTGCCACCCCGGGTACCATAAGGACATGTGGGAAGGAAGGGAGCGAGCTTGGGTGGTCAGAACATTCATAAATATTCCTTCAGGATCCTGGAGTAGATGGATCAACCAATCTGTGCATGCGTTTTAGTCGACTAAATATCCTGCAATTGTTGTTGATTAAAACTAGACTAAAACAAAAAAAAATGAATCAAATGACTAAAACTAAATTGCATTTCTGTCAAGATTAAGACTAAAAGTAAATCAAAATATGCTGTCAGAATGAACACTGCCAGGAGTTGATCATCTTCACGCCCACCCCCCCAGGAGTGCCAAGAAGGAGTACATCATGGCTAAGTACGTGGAGCGGCGCTACGTTCAGCGGAAGGAGGACGACAGCCCGCACCGCGTGTATGATGCCGTGAGGACACGAGACCTCCTGGCCTTGCTGCAGCTGTATGCTGAGGGCGAGGACCTGGCCAAGCCGGCGCCCATCCCAGAGGGCCTGGTGAGGTGCCGATCGCTGCCGGCTGGGGGGTCTATCTGGCCTCGTCATTCAGACATCATGCCTCCCCTCATCCTCTGTTCCCTTCCCTTCCAAACTTCAGCTGGTCTCTCCATTCCTTCCTTCGTCATCTGCCTAGGATATTCCAGTAGCTTCTCCCGACTTGAGGCGTAGTGGGTAATGGGGACATTCCTGCAACACTGAACACAGGGTGTGACCTGAACCCCAGGGAAGAGTTCACAGCCTCACATGGTCAGGTGCTCAGCGTCTGGCTCTGTCCCTGCTGGCATGAATCTCTGTCAGTGGTCAGATCAAAGGCATTTCAGCGAGGATCAGAAACGTAAACTGGGACCAGTGTTTCGAAGCAAATTGAAACCTGCCCTGGACCCTTAAACAAGGACAGGAGCCGTGGTAATACAGCCAGGCACCCTTCTCCACATGTGAGCGGGCATCTGTAAGTGTTTCTTCCTCGTCAGGATCTGCTTGAGACTGCTCTTCACCTTGCCGTGCGCCAGGCAGAGAGGAGCTCCCTGGCCCTGGTGGACTTCCTTACTCAGAACAGGTTAGCTTGCGGCAAAACCCTGTGCTGTGGTGTCATAACCCTGTGCTGTGGTGTCACCGCCGCTCAGCTCTGTCATAACCCTGTGCTGTGGTGTCACCGCCGCTCAGCTCTGTCATAACCCTGTGCTGTGGTGTAAACGCCACTCAGCTCTGATGCTACCTGTCCACAAATGGCTCCACAGCAGCTGCCTGGAGAAGAAGACGTCAGAGGGGAACACGGCCCTACACTACAGTGCCCTGCACAACAAGCCGGAGTGCGTCAAACTGCTGCTGAAGGGCAAGGCCGTGTTGCACACAGGTGTGTGCTGCCCACCTAGTGCGTGCTGCCCACCTAGTGCGTACTGCCCACCTAGTGTGTGCTGCCCACCTAGTGTGTACTGCACACCTAGTGCGTACTGCCCAACCACCTCTGCCATTCTCACCTGCAAGCCCTGAGGGTTAAAGGTCATGCTTTTGTTGGTCCAGTGAACCAAGGCGGAGAGACGGCGCTGGACATGGCCAGGAGGTTGCAGCATGCTCAGTGTGTCGAGCTGGTGAGTGTGGCTGCCGCCTGTCTTTGCTACCTTTAAACTCCCCCCGGATTGCATTCCTCTCTGCCATTTCCCACCATAGCTGGAACTGGCGCAAAGCGGAAAGTTCAACGCGCAGATTCATGTGGAATATCTGTGGGAGGCGCCGGAGCTGCTGTGTGACAGCGAGGATGACCTGGACGACAAGGTGTGACCCCCACCCCGGCCTCTGTGCCCCCAGCCCTCCCCCACCACATCTCCTTTAACTCCCCTCTGGACGCTCCCCTGACCGCAGGTCTCGCCCCGCTCCACCCGTGGCTCCCTGCATCCCAGCTCCTCCTCCCCCTCCCCAGCCTCCTGGTGCATGGGCAGCAGCATCTCCAACAAGACGTACGAGAATGTGGACTTTCTGTACCGCAACCCCCCCACCAACAGCGCCCCCTCTGGTGTCGTGCCGCCACCTCTGCCCGCCAAGGCTATTCAGAGAGGTGTGTGATGCTGTGGCAGAGCAGGCTGGGTGTTTGAAGTCTCCCCCCTTCACTCCAATGTGGCCTTACATCCCTGTCCCCCCCCCAGGGCGATCAGAGCCGCAGATCTCCTCCTGCTCCCAGGATGGCAGTGCCCTGGTACGCCGCTCCTCGAACCCCTCCTCCTATCGGCACAGCCCCCCCTCCCCGCTGCAGCCTGGGCACGCGGCACACCTGCAGCGGCAGACTGTGTGCTGGGACCTTCCGAGCATGGGGGGTGCCGACTGCAAGCCCCCCCTCAGCTCACCGCAAAATCACCTGGGACCTATCAGGTATGGGTCTTCCTGCTGGGACCCCCCCCCCCCCCCCCCCCCCCTGCACAGGCCCAAAGAGGGGATCAAAGGGGCCCCCACCCCCCCCCCCCCCCCCCCATCAGTGTGTGTGTATAAGGTGTCTACATGTGGGAGTGTGTGCAACTAAAAACTGTGGTGCAGACAGTGAATCCTGTGCGCCCCGCCCTATTCCCAAAAAATATGTATATAAATATATATATACACACACATTGTATCAGGACTAGAGTCTCTAGTCGTAGCTCACATTTGTCATCATACTGTGGCCTAGTCATCAGCGGATGGCCCGGCATCACACCACCTCCACACTCTCCGCATCCCATAATTCTTAGCCAGCCTACTGTGGGCAAACCTTCTAGAAGTTCTTCCTTCCTCATGCTTCCCCCTAAAAGTTAACCAGGTGTCTCTGCTTTCCTGACGTTACGGTGATGATCTGTCCGCCTTCCTGACGTTACGGTGATGATCTGTCCGCTTTCCTGACGTTACGGTGATGATCCATCCACTGGGTCAGTCTGCTTCCTTCTCTGCATTTATGCAGCTTTCAAAGTGTGTATGAAGCTCAAATAATAGCTAAAAAATGTAAACAATTTTATAAACCTTCATTAAATTATGAACTTTCACCACGCACATATTTATTAATGGCAGAAAGGGGAATGCAAATCATTTTGGGAAAGAATGTCAGCTAAATTATTAACATTTGAATGCAAAACCAGTTAATTACAATATTCCCACTTATTTTGTTTGGTTAATTATTTAAAAGTGGAGGGAACTGTGGGAATTTGTTTTTTACATATACGAAGTGTAGGACAGAATTTGATGGGAGGGGGGCAAATCTTAATAATTAAAATGTAGAGATCTATGTAATAAGGGTGGGATGAATGAAGCTACATTCAATTTTGTGGCGTACAACTCTACCCCCCACCCCCCCCCCCCAGTTCCTGCACTTCTGCATACATTGTATGTAGATATAATGACATTCAGGGTCCATGAAAAAACTATAGAGGACCCCCCCGAAGCACGTTAGCATGTAGATTAGCATGTAGCATGTAGATGCAGGCCCCGCCGGTCTTGGTGGGGTCGCAAGTCATGTTGCTGCTTTACATCTAAAAAGTCATGGGTGTGAGGCTGGATGGTGCATTCTCAGTAAGCTCATGTAGTGTTTCTTTGTAAAAGAATATTTTTCAACATAAATTGCGTTAAAAGGATGTTCAGGAAATAATGTTACTGTGTTGACATTGACAGGACGTTTGTTAAAATGTAAAAGATGAAAATAAGGTTTCATTGACGTTACAATACAACTGTTCTCTGCCACCTTCTCAGAGGACCTTCAGGTAACATTGGCTAAGATTCTGGGAACGTCCCTGGTTAGCTGGGATATTCCGGGTGAATCGTAGCACAGTATATTGCACAAACATGCCCCTTGCTGCACAAACCTGTTCCAGCCTCTCAGTTTACTTTGTGTAACAGCAATTTTAGGGCTTCTTTCAGTTTCAGTTTGTATCTGAACAACAACTGAATAGGCTGCATTCGTATTGTGGCTGACCCTGCTATCTCATTTGCATGTCATTTTGAATGAAAGCATGTGATAATTAAATGTAAATTCAATTTTTGTGATGTGTCTTTTGTATTTATATATATATATATATATAAAATATATATATATATATATATACATACACACACACACACAAACAATACACACACAAATGCAATGTTCATCATATTACAGCTTTTAGGGGGATTAGTGATGTTGTATTTCAGGGTCAAACCAGGTCAGTCATACAAGCTGCAGGTAAAGCAGGATTGGGACGCGTTTCCCTTTGTCACCACAGATCTGTGTACATTACGTGCATACTTCGGAGTTTACACACAGCATAAGACTTCCATGGAGTCTGGTCAGCTTTCCCACACAAGGGTGTATAAACAAAAGGCTTGAGACACCACTATTGCCTATAAACAGCTGGTTAAACATGAAAGGTGAAGCTCAGAGCTGAGTCAAAGTTTGCTGCTACGCTCTGTCAGCCGTATACGATGTGGTACCTGAGGCTCGTCTTGCCGGAGTCTGATAAGAACTGCAACAAGACAATCAGCGTAGTTACTTCTCCAGTCCACCTTGGAGTTAACGCAGTAAAATGGAACAGCGACAGAGGGGCGTAGGGAGGGGGCGTAGTGAACAGATACCATCTCTTGCAGAATTATCATCCTCATTAGTATGTATATCCGAGTTCCCCAGTTCCAGTCCTAAAGGGCCAGAATCCAACGTAGTTTACCAGTTTCCCTGCTCAAACACACCTTAATCAACTAATTTCCAGGTTTAGTTTGTGTGCTTGAACATGTAAATCTGCAAACTGTGTTGGATTCTGGCCCTTGAGGATGGGAAATGGGGAGCCCTAATGTACACACTGTATATACTGTGATGTATGTACTGTAATGCATACACTGTACATACTGTGATGTATGTACTGTAATGCATACCCTGTATATACTGTGATGCATACACTGTATATACTGTGATGTATGCACTGTAATGCATACACTGTACATACTGTGATGTATGTACTGTAATGCATAACCTGTATATACTGTGATGCATACACTGTATATACTCTGATGTATGCACTGTAATGCATACACTGTACATACTGTGATGTATATACTGTACATACTGTGATGTATGTACTGTAATGCATACCCTGTATATACTGTGATGCATACCCTGTATATACTGTAATGCATACACTGTACATACTGTGATGTATGTACTGTAATGCATACCCTGTATATACTGTGATGTATGTACTGTAATGCATACACTGTATATACTGTAATGCATACACTGTATATACTGTGATGCATACACTGTATATA
Organism: Boulengeromyrus knoepffleri; assembly: GCA_026770805.1. Classification (NCBI taxonomy): domain Eukaryota; kingdom Metazoa; phylum Chordata; class Actinopteri; order Osteoglossiformes; family Mormyridae; genus Boulengeromyrus; species Boulengeromyrus knoepffleri. The sequence continues at coordinate 19,970,580 of JABJVO010000026.1, read as the reverse complement.
CTGTGATGTATGTACTGTAATGCATACCCTGTATATACTGTGATGCATACACTGTATATACTGTGATGTATGCACTGTAATGCATACACTATATATACTGTGATGTATGTACTGTAATGCATACCCTGTATATACTGTAATGCATACCCTGTATATACTGTGATGTATGTACTGTAATGCATACTGTACATACTGTGATGCATACACTGTATATACTGTGATGTATATACTGTAATGCATACACTGTATATACTGTGATGCATACACTGTATATACTGTGATGTATATACTGTAATGCATATACTGTATATACTGTGATGTTTCTTGTTCTGGCAAATATCAGAAATGCTAATTCAAAGGTACATCTCCCACAGGGACTCCAGAGCATCCAGAAATATCCGTCCCCCCACCCTGAACATTATCAGAAATCAAACAGAAATTACCATAAAATAACAACCTGTATTCTGCCACATTTTTCCATTGTCTACTTTGTTCTTTAGAGATTATAAAGGTAAGCGCAGGGGTGGGGCAGGGGAGGCCAGTGCCAACATACATACCCCCCCCCCCCGTGCCCCCTATAAATACATATTCTACTTGGGTCTGGAATAATTGTATAATTATTATTACTATTATTTTTATTATTATTATTTATATTTATATATGTGGGCTAAAATTTTGTGTGCTGGGAACAGGCAAAAACTAACGTAAGCACACTTCTGCGGGGGCCCCGGGCGGATGGGTCGCTTCAGTGGGTGAAAACCAAAGTTAACGACAGAAAAAAAAAAATCAAGCTTGTGTTCTGACAGGACAACTGGCCCCAGTCTGTCCCCCCAGTTGAAATGGTCTAGAACCAGCAATCGGCAAGTGTCCCAAAATCTGACAGATATTATTACAAAGTACCATTTGAATTCTGCATCTTTTCCTTATTTACCTCATACATCAGGGATAATTTTTAAGAGACATTATTCTGGTCTGTATTCATCAGGGCCAATCCAGAAGACCTGTCTGGGTGGCATTGTGAAAGGTTCCACAGGAGCTGGAGAGGATTTGCTAGGGGATTAGTTCCTGTTAGAAGCTGATTAGGGGATCCAGAGACGTGGAGTCACCCAGGTGTTCGAGTCCCTGGGGCGCCTGCAGCGCCCATTCTCTTATTCCGCATCCGAGTGCCTTTCTAATTATGGCAACCATACGCCTTTTTGACTCTTAAATCTGTCTGACTTGCTCTTCTTGTTGCACTTTCAGATCCGAATGCCGTAAATTACATTCCACTCTGTATATTTGGCAAACTCTAGTCTTTGACATTTCAGTGTCATGAGAAAATGTTCTGGAGGGTCTTCACTGTACTCCCAGATCAAAGCACGTTGCTATTACCAGTGTGACTTTTTGATTCTCTCTCATGTCCACGGTCCAGCTGGCCCGCCAGAGCACCTTCTGCAGACGGTCAGTCCAAGAGCGCTGCCGATGCTGGGCATCCTGCCAGTCACGTGACACCCCATCAGAAACTCTACAAGAAGCTGGGTCCCTTTAAGGTCCTGACAATTACAAGAGAAGGAGTAGAGTCCACTGTTGAGTTATTGGTAGCAGATGGTAAGCTAAAAGAGCAAACCGTCCAAACTACTTTTTGCGAACCACTCCAGGTGCTCTCAGAATGCTGCGGGCTCGAAGCGTTCTCATCCTCACAGTGAAGCGCGCATATAAAAGAGATTGTCATCAACACTTTCCATAAGAGCCTGTTATCCACTCGAATGCAGACGATAGAATCAGGAAATTGGATACATTAGCATCTGAAATGAACAAATCGCAGTGCAGTTTCCCGGTAACATGCTCACATAATATATGTAACAAGCAAAATAATTAACTTCTGACATCATCACCATATTTTAAAAAGCCATTTTAAGACAAATTACCAGTAAGATGATAGTAGATGATATGATTGTCTGTCCCCTGTGATACCATTCCCTGGTCCAGGTTACTCCTCAGACGCGTATCTTCAGATGCAAATCAGGCTGCCCAGATTTACAGCTCAATAAGCAGTACAGATGGATCAATTTTGCGATAGGTCAAATCAATATTTGCTTCGATGGCACTCAGTGCCTTTTCAAAGACATTTTCTTGGAATTTTTTTATAAGTCAAAAGTACGATGACAAAAGATAATCTTCGGCTCTGCCGGTGTAGACGTCATACAACCGGCACGCTAGAAAAACTCAACAATGCAGGCGATGTAAAAGGAGGACAATTCACATACAATCTGTAGGAAAAAAGGTGTAATGTACTGAACCTTTCAGCCTTTAAGAGGAGGGAAAGGAAGGGGCATTTAGGCGATTGACGATGGTAGCGGTTTGCAGGATTGAGCATTGTGAACACTATAGAGCTCTCTATCAACCAGGGAGAGAGAGAAAATAATAATACTGTTGGCGGGAATTACATTATAAGAGGGGTGCAAATGTTTGTACCTTAAGGAGCTAAGCCAGGACAGGCTAATGATGTGAATGTTTATGGGAGTGTAGAAGCACCTAAGCAATGAAGGTCATATAGGATTATTTTTAGTCTAGACATGAAACTGACCACGGAGATAATGGAAAATGATTACAACCGTTTTGAGCTAAAAGCTTTCCTTCTAAAGCTCTCCTTCCTTGGAATGGTTCAAAGCCCCAGATTTTGTGAAATATTTATTTCCTCCTGAACCCAGCTTTCTGAGCATTTTTTTACTTCCATTAGCATCCTTGGTAAATCATTTGCCACAGCAAAAGCAATTTTTTTAATCTGTATTGTAAATTCTCCATTATCGTATTTTTACCCCATTTAGTTTTTATTGACTTGGTGCTGCAGTCAGAGAATATCCACTGTGAGATAATAATCTCTAAAAAGAAACATTTGAACGGGTTTGATTTGACAACATTTTTAAACGACTGCGGTTATGGGCGCAAACATATTAAATGCTGATCTTCTGTACTGATACAGAACCAGGAGCTTCCATCTGGATTCTTATGCAGCAGAAGGTGAGAATATGAATTGCTACCTCTCTGCACCATTTCCAGGTAATTTACATTCGCTGAAATAGCTGTCAAGATTAACCAGCGTGGCCCGAGGTCTGGGACTCTGCTGTTAAATAACTGTCTTGTTGGCGATTCAGATGTGCTGAGCGCTGATGGACCCGGAGTCCTGCGCCCAACCATATACCCTCTACGGCCTGTGAGAGGTTCCGGACCCCACCGCCGAGACCCAGACCAGGGCGAGCAAGAGGTTCACAGATGGGTGGTTCTTTTTCCTTTCATAGAACTAAGAATATGATCCCTGCAAGCAGTGGCTTCATTCTGCTGTATATTTGACTTTGCTGTCAGCAGGCTTCACGTCTCACAATTAAGCTAATGCTATAAAGACGTCGTTAGCCGATCGCCATGGGGACGGACATTATGGTGTCCCTTGGGCAGAGAGCGCTGCCCTGGCTAATGGCTCTGCCCATTGTCATTACATCAAAGGCCGCTGCCTTTCCCCCACAGTGCCGGCAATACCTCACAGCGGTGTCGCTTTCAACCACTCTTAATATCGTTTTGATGTTTTTTTTATTTAGTTTTCATTTGTATATTTTTTTCAGTTTTCATTTCAAATCCAATTTAGTTCTAGTTAGCTGTCAGTTTGGTTTATTAGTTTTTATTAGGTTTTATTTTAAAGATATGTTCTATTTAGTTTTTATATTTTTTAGTTTTTGGATAGGTTTTAGTATTTTTATTTCAAGGGACAGACTGAAAGTTGAATGTGTCTGATCTTCATGGAATCCTACATGAATATACAAGTGACATTGCTTACTAATGTCCTCAAAAGGGGCAAAACAGGTTCCAGGTATAATTAATGGTAATTAAACATAAATATTTTTAAATTGTAACAGAAAGTAATTTCTATTTTATTTCAGTTAGTTTCAGAAGCAGTCTTTATTGTTTTTGTTTAGTGTAATTGTTTTTTTTTTCCCCAAATCTTATTTCACTTTACTATAATGTTTTCTTCCAGTTTTAGTTTTGGGTTGAGTTTCCCAAAACCTTCTTATCTATCTTTTCATATAGAACTTACAAACGACGCAGCGTTAAGCAGGCTTCGGGAAACTCACCCTTGGTCAGCAATAATAGCCCTGCTTTGAACATGAAACGTGACATATTAGAAGTAGCTTTATTTAGTGATTATAACAGATACAGTGGAGGAAATAATTATTTGACCCCTCGCTGATTTTATAAGTTTGTCCAATGACAAAGAAATGAAAAGTCTCAGAACAGTATCATTTCAATGGTAGGTTTATTTTAACAGTGAC
>JABJVO010000026.1:19950151-19960552 GCA_026770805.1 Boulengeromyrus knoepffleri | reverse complement strand
TGTATGAACCGATACCCAAAATGAGAACGGCTGCCTCCCATGACCATTACCCATCATGCAGTGTTCAGGGGGGTGCCTGCAATGGAAAAGAAAACAAACAAACCTCTCTGAAGAAAGTGAGAAGCTTCTACAGTCTACAGTTCAGTGTTTCCATATGTAGAGCACTCCACCCCCCCAGAGAAGACACTCACTGAGGGATGTGCCTGCAGTCGCCACGGAGATGAGTAACACGGGCATGTTGTCTTGACGATGGAGTCCACCACCCCCCCCCCCTGCTGTGACCTTGCCGTTGCCGCTTCTCTCCCATGTTTACGTAACCGTACAGCCAAACCAGCACTGAGTCACCATGCGGGGGGGGGGAGAGCAGGGGCGTTGGGCTCCATGCTGGTCAGTGCACGGTACAGAAGAGCAGCTGCGGTTACCTGGTGACCTGAGGCGTCCGGGAGACCAGCGGGGATTATCCAAAAGCTGGAGGATTCAGACGCACGTTTTCCGCATTGTGTAAGTCAGCAGCGAGGAGTCACCTGAGATTACACGACCAGCCAGAGGACGAGACAGAGACACGCATGGTAGAACATCCACGAGAAGGTAGAGCGCCCCCCTCCGGAAGGCAGGTGGCTTGCGATGGGGCTGTGGGGGTGGCCTTTCCCTACTTGAGCTTGACCCGCCAGGGCAAACACGTGCGGAGACCCAGCATGGAGGAGAACACGATGGAGGCCCGGCGGCCCTTGAAGCGCAGGCCCTTTTTCAGGCGCTGACCGTTCTCTGCAGCATAGAGCTCCCCCTGCTGGGCGGCGCTGGTGATGCGGCCCACCAGCTCCCCGTGCGCCACCGCCTCCTGCTCCGAGCGCACGAACACATCGCGCAGCTCCTCCAGCCGGCCCTCCATCTCGCGGATGACACGCTGCCGCTCCTCCACCTCCAGGAGGCGCCGCCTCGCCGCCTCAAACTCCATGCTGGAGCTCGGTGTCACTAGGCGCGAGGATGGGGCCGTGGCGGCGGCCGAGGCAGGTTCCGAGGCGGCCTGGGGGCTCACCCGCCGAAAGTCCCCCATGGAGATGGAGCGACGAGAGGACGGGGGCAGCGGCAGGGAGGTGGGCCCCGGCGCCGCAGCCTCCACCGGGCTCTGTGTGTCTGCGTCTGCATCTGCCTCATGCTGGAGCCCCTTCATGGCTGCCTGCTGCCGTACCTTCGCCTCGTTCTGCTCCCTCTCCACTGCTCCATTCATTAATAAGGGCCCGCACACCACGGCACATGCCATTGGATGCTGGGCTGTGACCACAGTGCATTCTGATTGGCTGATGGCTCAGCCTGTCTAAAATGGTCTCTGTCCCTCCCCCTCCTCTTTTTTCTCTCTCTCCCTTCCTCCGTGATACTGCATCCTAAAAAAAGGATAAAACCTACTGAATGACAACCCCCAACCAGTCTCCTATCTCCCGTTAGTCACACTTGTCCCGTTACCTTGATTTCTGCATTGAAAGCCCCCGTCCCCCACTGCACCGAACTCCCTCTCTCTGCTCCACTCGTCACCCATAGCAACAGTCATGACATCAGCGGTTCTGCATAGGGGCGGACGTGCAGATGGCTCCCTCCCTCCCTCCCTCCATCTTCTGAGACACAGACTTGATGAAAGCTCTGCTTGCCGTCACATTCTGAAGAGTCGTGTCCCCCAAAAAAGCCCCCCCACCCAGCTAATAACGGCAGAGCAGGGATCAGCAGTGTCTCTCCTGCTGTTGCATAAGCAGGCAGCTATCCATATTGGGGGGGGGACTTGCCAGAATCACCTTCACATTTGTTCGCAAGCAGAGGTCAGCAGGGGGCAGGGCAGGGTGTGCGGCAGGAACTGCACCGATGCACTGCAGACGCACCAGATGCCCAGCCTGGACTCACGTTGCATTTCACTGGCTGTGCTGCGATCAGGCAGACGGAGAGCCCAGCACTGTCCTCGGGACGGGAGCGATAAGCCTTCCAGGAACATTCCTCCACATTCCGGCTTTGGTCTCCACACTATTAGGGTGTTGCCTCTCCCCCCACCAGCCTTTGCACTACTTGATCACACTACCACCTAGTGGACTACCTGCAAGGGGGCGTAATGTTGCGTCGCTCTATGCTCCTGTGTTGAGGCATGTTTATGTGTTGCTTGTTAAAGCATTTCTTTTAAAAGCTTCAGTCTTTGGGGAGTGGTGAGTTCTAATGGGGAGGGGGGGGCAGCTTTCCCCATTACATCAGTGTACCTGCCTGAGGAGGAGCCTCTTACTGTGGACTCAGGCCTTCAGGGCAGCTGAGCAAGCAGCACCCACTACATACTGCTGCAAACCCAAGTAGGCCGAATAAGGAGCCGTATCGACACCCCTGAAGCTGGCAGGCAGAAAAGCACCATCACAGGCTGAAGACAGGAACAGGATGGCTGCCAAAACACATTGCTGAGCCACAGAAGGCAGAACTTGAGCCACTCTTTTGCACAGCGCCCCCCACAGGTGTCACACTGCTTGTGTTGCGAGCAATGGGCCCACGTCCACCAAATATGACATCATCGGCCAATCTCCCTGCAGCAGGCAGGGCTTGCAGTGGACAGCAGAGTGTGACAGGGCTGCAGAGAGATTATTGCGCAAGCGTGCAGTGTGACCGTGCCGCAGAGAGGCTAACATATGAGCCTGCAGTTTGACCATGCCACAGAGAGGCTAAGACATGAGCATGCAGTGTGACCATGATCGTGCCGCAGAGAGGCTAACACATGAGTGTGCAGTGTGACCATGACCGTGCCGCAGAGAGGGTAACACGCGAGCATGCAGTATGACTGTGACTGTGCCGCAAAGAGAGTAACGCATAGGCGTGCAGTGTCTGTGACCGTGCCGCAAAGACGGTAATGCTCAAGCGTGCAGTGTGACTGTGACCGTGCCGCAAAGAGGGTAATGCTCAAGCGTGCAGTGTGCCCGTGCCGCAGAGAGGGTAACACACAAGCGTGCAGTGTGACCGTGCCGTAGAGAGTGTGACACACAAGCGTGCAGTGTGACCGTGCCGCAGAGAGACTAATATTTGAGCGTGCAGTGTGAACGTGCCGCAGAGAGGCTAACATTTGAGTGTGCAGTTCGACCGTGCTGCAGAGAGGCTAACACATGAGTGTGCAGTGTGACCGTGTTGCAGAAATGCTAATATATGAGCATGCAGTGTGACCGTGTTGCAGAAATGCTAAGCTATGAGCATGCAGTGTGACCGTGCCACAGTGTGACTGTGTCGCAGAGAGGCTGACGCATGAGCATGCAGTGTGACTGTGACCATGCCGTAAAGAGGGTAACACACAAGCGTGCAGTATGACCATGACCGTGCCGCAGAAGGTAACACACGAGCGTGCAGTGTGACCGTGCCACAGAGAAGCTAACATCTGAGCGTGCAGTTCGACCGTGCCACAGGGAGGTCAACACATGAGTGTGCAGTGTAACCGTGACTGTACCACAGAGAGGTTAACACACGACCGTGCAGTGTGACCATGATCATGCCGCAGAGGCTGATGCACAATTGTGGAGAAAGGTGGTCTCTAGCTTCTGTTGTGCGTATGTGAGATGCTGTAGCAGAGATGGTACGTTCCGGCTGTGTGTGCATGAACTGTAGGGGTGCTGACTCGCCCCCAGGGTACAGTCCAGTGTGTGTGCATGAACTGTAGGGGTGCTGACTCGCCCCCAGGGTACAGTCCAGTGTGTGTGCAGGGCAGGAAGGTGACGGGCAGTGGAGAGTGGACATGCTCTCCATCCCATTCCTGTAGACCTGCTGCCAGGGCAGTGATCCTGGGCCCATGGGCTTGAGCAGCACTGGGTGCTCATCCTCGCCGGAGTAGTCAGGCGGCTACCAGTCAGCAAGCAGGGCAGCATTGGGTTACAATCAATTTCCCATGAATCTTTGATGTGCCAGAGTTTTGCTGGCATTAGGCCTGGAAGCCATCGACCCGCCCGTCATGTCGGGGAAGAAGGCTCAAAAAGCAGGTGGAGCCAAGTCAGACAAGAACGAGAAGCAGCCGTGGGCCGACAGGCAGGGCACAGGCTGTGTTTGAAAAGCAGCATGGGGGCTGGGTGACGTACGCAAGGTTGGTGTGTGTGTGGGGTGGGGGGGTGTGAGCAGTCATCCAACAGCACAGCATTATCATCCATCAAAAAGTGCAGCACAATCACGCTAACGGCCCTCAGCTTGGACTTAATGATGCCCCAGAAGCCATATAGCTTTGCAGCGATTAAGGTCGTGAAAATGATATGTGATGGTTTAGAGGAGCAGATTACAGCAAAAGAACATCCCAGCATAAATCGAAGGCATCAGTTCTGGAACAGGGGTCATATTACCTGCCCAATGGAACATGGGGGGGGGGGGGGGCTTGGATCTGCCTCACACTTCTCACTCTGAATCTCACAGAGCAGTGTCACTATGGTGACCCCCACACAGGACACTGCCGCTTGATTCAGATTCTCCTGATGAAGGACTTTATTTCATTTTATTCAGATGGGGTTTGAGACAGTAAGGCAGACCAGCGTTTGCTATTTCACACCAGCAAAAGCTCATGGGACACGGGCTTAAAGCTCACTAAGATTAGCAAGGTGGATGCACAGCGGTTTATAGGAGCCCAATCCTTTACAGCAGACAGATGTGGGAGCCAGATCAGCCTTCTACAGACCAGCCAGCAGAGGGCGCAACGACAACTTACCTCCTAATCACAAATTAAATTCAGCATCTCAGAAAACAAGGCAAACAAAATGCTTTTTGAATGTGAAGGTGATGGACACCACTGGATTTCCTCTTTACATAAAGCTGATGAGAATGATGAGATTCTGTCCCTCAACATCTGCCCTGTAGAGGGAGCTGCATCACTGTGCTCTTCCTCTGAGGACCCCCCACTTCACAACGAAAGCCCACATTAAGCAGTTTCATCATCATCACCCCCCCCCCCCAGCTTGTAGTGCTTGGGATCCTGAGGAAACAGCCCCCTTCAGGAAGAGGAAGGAACAGAAAGGAGAAGGAGACAGGCAGCACTGAGGAAGAGTAGAGGACCATTTATTGGAGACTCTTCAAGGCAACCAGCACTCCCCTCTAAAGCTAGGGGGCGACGGCGAGCCTCGGCCAGTGCATCCCTGATTCACAATGAACACAGAACACGGGAGGACCCTGGGCTGATCTGACGGGACATAGAAAAAGCTGGAGAGCTGGGAGTGAGAGCAGGTTCTGCCCACACAGGGAGGGGAAGCGATACAAAACAGTCAGACTGAGAATGTTCCAAGATCAGGAGAAACTGGACGAAACAGAAGAAAACAGCAAGGGAGCACCTCCACATGTAGCCGTCCAATCCCCCTTACATCTACCGGCCTGCTGTTGGCTAATATACATTTTTAATAAAGGGCAATCGTTAAGGACACAGAGCGGGACTTCTGATTGCACTGTCTGTGTGTGACATCACCTGCCCACTGCCACCACTGGACAAGGTTTCACTTCCAATGTCTAAATCAAATGAAATTTAAGCGCAGAGCCGATAGGCCAGTGAGCTCCGGCCCGCAAATCACTCGCATGCTGATTCATGGATTTATTGTTTATTATCCATAGGGTGGAGGATGTCAAAGTGCTCAATGTAACGCCGGTAACAGCCAGAACAGCAGCTTCAGCCCTTCACGGGAGCCAGCATGCTGCAGCGGAAAACCATTTCAAAATAAGTCCCGGCACAGACAGCATTTGGTGAACCCAAGAAACACCCAAAAAGCATAAGCGAAGGCCCCAGTACAGCATCATCATGGTGACCCCCAGCCAGTTGCCCATCGTTGACATGTCTGATGTGGAAGAAAGGGGCCATTGCGTCACAGCACGTCATGCCGCAAGGGGTCGACAGTCTCTGTGAGGTCTCACTGCACCGGGGACTCTAGGACAACTACCTGGCATCACATGTACAGGAGATATACTGTGTGTGTGTGTATATATATATATTCCAATGTGTAAAGGGGGAGAACGAACAAAAAAAACACAGTGACGGAGGACAACGACAGCAGCGCTGAGGGACACAAACAGTCAGAGAGGGAGTTCACAGGAGTGTCTCTGTCCTGCAGGGCGGCCCGGCGTCTGACACACCGCCCCCCCGATCCTGAGCGACGCCTCCCACACAGCGGCCATCAGGCCGGTCCGTGGCCCGGATGCCAGCCGGCCGGGGCCTACAGGGACGTGGACGGCAGCTTCTTCACTCGCCGCTGTGCCAGGATAGATGACTCAATGGGTTTCAGCTGGGGCGTGGGCACTGAGCTCTTCAGGGCCGAGTAGGTGGCGGCCATGGCTCCCTACGCAGGACACAAGGGGAAAGCGGGGCCTGAGTGCGGGGCAGCCGGGGCTGGGGAGCAGAAGTGGAGTGGGGGCCCGAGTGTGGAGGCGGGGCGGGCCGGACTGGGGAGCGCAGGGCGAGCAGGGGCCTGAGTGCGGGGCAGCCGGGGCGGGCCGGACTGGGGAGCGCAGGGCGAGCGGTACCTTAACGAGCTGGGCGTCCTGATGCTGTAGCTGGCTGTTGGGAAGCTTGTCCCGCTGGACTATCCAGGGGTGCTTTAGAACCTGCCGGGCCGTGAGCCGCTTATGCGGGTCGACGTGCAGCATCTTGGACACCAAGTCCTGGGGGGGGGGGGGGGCACACAGATGAATGCATGAATACGTCTGCAAAATGCGTGTCGCACAAATGCTGCGCAGCGTCTCCTGCAGGCTGCATCCCACCTTGGCGGCATCCGACACGAAGTCCCAGTTGCCGCCCTGCAGCGTGAAATGGCCGTTCCCGATGCGGCTGAGGATCTCATCAGGTGTGTCCTCGGGCCCGTTGGCAAACGGGGTGAAGCTGGGTCGTGAAGGGTGGAGAGGGCTTAGCGGGTCTCACACACTACGTCCCCCCCCCCCCCACAGGGCCCTCTACTCACCCAGCCAGCATGGTGTAGAGCAGAACCCCCAGGCTCCACACGTCACAGCCCTCATCATAACCCTGCCGCTTCAGCACCTGCGTTGCATTCACAGGAGAACCATTAGTGGATGTCAGCTGGAACCCCCTGGGAGCCACACCCCCCCCCCAGGAATCACGGCCCCACACTCACCTCAGGGGCGACAAAGTTGGCAGTGTAGCAGGGAGTCATGAGGAGTCCGTTGTCAGCACGCAGCTGCTTGGCGAAGCCAAAGTCACAGATACGGAGTGACTCTGCGTTCCCAGACTCGTCCACGTAGAGGATGTTGCTGGGCTTCAGGTCCCGGTGGACCACCTGGGGGCACAGGACACATGCAAGTCCAGCATGGCTGAGTGGGGGCTGCGTGCGGCCTATCGGGGTAGCGGACAGCGGCCTCACCCCCTGCATGTGCAGGTACTCCACGGTCTTGGTGATGGTATAGAGCACAGCGCTGGCCTCGCGCTCCGAGAAGAGCTTCTGCTTCAGGATGCGGTCAAGCAGCTCTCCCCCGCGCATCAGCTCCGTCACCAGGTACACCTGCTTCCCGTTGTCATACACCTGTGGGCCAGGAGGAGATGGGTGTTAAGCTGATAGTGGGTGGAAGGTAGGGGGCCCTCAGCATGGGAGGCACAAACTCACATCCTTCAGGGTGATGATGTTGGGGTGCTGTCCGTATCGCAGCAGGATCTCTATCTCCTCTGTTGGGTCGGTCTTGGTCTTATCGATGACCTGGTACACAGGAGCACAAGGATATGAGCACGCAGCCACAGAGCATGTACACTACTGCGCCTGACGGGGGGAGGGGTGGCACCTTGACTGCGTACTCCGTGTTGGTGGCCTTGTGCACGCAGCGCTTGCACACAGAGTAGGAGCCCATCCCGATGTCCTCCTTCAGGATGTAACCATCGCTAAACAGGATGTTCTTCCCGTGGAGTTGCTGTGCGACAAACCGACAGGGTCATGGATAAGCAGCTCCCTCTGGTGGCCACATGTGGAATTTCATCACTCATCACTTCTGCAGGCAGAGACTTCTGGAGACACAGACTGGGGGACGGACCTGCACCACGGGATGCGGGGGGGCCGGCACAACCTCCTGCTTGGTCTCATCATCCAGCAGCACTGTGGCCACGAAACTGAATCCCCGGAAGAGCTGGTGCGCGCCAGCACTGGGGGGGACACCCGGGGAATCTGAGCAGGGAGTGGGGAGGCTGTGTGAGCCAGGACACAGGATGCCACACCCTGCCTCGGGGTGTCATGCGCCCCCACACCCTGCCTCGGGGTGTCATGCGCCCCCCACACCCTGCCTCGGTCCTCCACCTCCCACCTTTGGGTGTGCGGGACGTGAACTCCGTGTCGAAGTAGAAGGTGTCATCGGGTCGGGCCACAGCCGGCTTGAAGGGGGGCTTGATTTCCCGCCGGAAGAGTTTCTGAAAGGGGGGGGTGTTAACCTCTATAAAGGCCACGGAACCAGGCCAACCCCCCCCCCCCCCCAACCCACTCAATGACCAGCGCGAACACTCACGTTCCAGTCGATAGTGGAAAAGAAACAGTGCCGTTTGATCTCCTCTGCGCCATCGGAGCCGGATCCTGTGAGGGACAGAGGACAGTGACACGCCTGCCCCCCCCCAGCAGCTCTGCCCTCCCCCCAGGATACGGTTAGGGCCTCTCACCTAGCCTGTTACCAGGGTTCCTCTTGAACAGGGCCCTGAGCAGGGACTGTGCCTCCGAGCTGAGGAACTGCGGCATGCCCAGCTTGGCCCTGGAAGCAGGCAGACACATACAGAAGGCTGCCTGGGGGGGCGGGGCTCACAAGGGAACTGCCCCCATGCAGACACCCCCCTGAGCCGGTGACAGGGGGGTTTTGATGGGTTACCCAGCTGTGAAGGTAGTCATGGTGACATGGAGGGGCTTACTTGAGGATGAGGTTCATTGTTTCCTTTCGGTCTTTGCCTTGAAAGGGTAGCGATCCAGTGAGCATCTCGAACTGAAAGCGTGCAGAGAAGGGGAACAGTGTCTCGGCGTTAAGCACAGCAGAGAGAGACCGTGCTCCCAGAAAGCTCCGCTCTGCATGCATCCAAACCTACCATCAGTACCCCGAAGGACCACCAGTCGGCGCTGTGGATGTGACCCTGGCGGTTCACCACCTCGGGGGCCATGTACTCCACTGTGCCACAGAAGGAATATGCCTTCTTCTCGTGGTCGATGGCCTCTTTGCACAGGCCAAAGTCTGTGATGGGGAAACACGTTCACGCGCATTCTGTGACCATGGCTAAAAAAGCACCACAAGGCGGGAACGGAAAGTCCACACTTTTCAAAATAAAAGCCCTAGGCATGAAACTACCAAGTTCAGCTTCGAACGGAGCAGCTGTGACAGGAACAAGCTAACAGTGTCGGATGAGGACTCTGCGCTCAGGGGCGGGGGGCAGAGTGCCCCTACAGCCCCCATGGCCCCCCCTCACCTGTGAGCTTGATGTGCCCCTCCTCGTCCAGCAGGATGCTGAAACAGACAAAGCAGAGACGGCATCAGGGACGGCCCTGCGTCCCACCTGCTTGCGCCAGCCACCTACGGCGCACACTCACTTCTCCGGCTTCAGGTCCCTGTAGATGATCCCCAGCCCATGTAAGTGATCCAGGCCGAGGGCAAGTTCAGCCAAGTAGAACTTCACATCCTCTTCAGTGAACATCACCTGCCGGGGGGGCGCCACACACACACACATGAGAGAATGACAGCCAGGGCTGTGGGCTCACACACACACGAAGCATGCACGCACCTCCTTGGACAGCCTGGTGAACAGGTCTCCCCCCCTGAGGAAGTCCAGGATAAGGTACAGCTTCCCCTCCGTCTGAAAGGCTGTGGAAGGAGCGTGACAAAGGTCTGTGTGACACCAACAGCACAAGTGCGGGGATGCAAGCTATTCATTCTGTCCCCTGGGTGGCGCCTCTCTCTCCATGCACAAACACACAAACAAGCATGCGGACGACAGGCCACCTACAAGGGGGGGAGGTCAGCTCACCATAATGCAGCTTCACGACGAAAGGGTGGTTGACATCTGCCAGGATGTCCCTCTCCATCTTGGTCCTGACACGATCTCTGACTGCGGGGAAGGGAGGGGTCAGACACAGGCCGGCGCGTGTGGACAGACGTCACGCTTAGCGCTCACTGGCAAAGGAACATTTCAGGTACCACCTGTGCTATTGTTTTCAGAGTACAAGTGGCACAGTGTGTGAAACGGCAGCCTCTGTGCCCCCCCCGTGGGTCAATGTGGCTGGGGGGCGCGCGCGCGCACACACAGAGCTAATGCTGTTCCCACGATGGGGGGGGGAGCTGGGTAAACCAAAAAGCAAGAGAGCGAAACCAGAACGAAAGTGAGACAAGGAGGGAGGAAACAGAGGGTAACACCCACCCACGGAGGCAGGGGGCGAGGGGCCAGAGGTGAGGTGGGGGGGGAGGGGGGCCGGTGGGGGGGGG
>JABJVO010000026.1:19921750-19944022 GCA_026770805.1 Boulengeromyrus knoepffleri | reverse complement strand
GCGACTTTTTGGATTTCCCATTTGGGCCCCCCCCTTTAACCCCCCCCCCCCCCACTCTGGGTCATCCTTTGTGGGTCTCCCATTTTGCTAGCCCCCTCACTCTGAGTCTCACGGCAGGCTCTGAGGCGACATCACACAGGCAACCCAGAGGCTGATGCTCCACCTCCTGGAAGCAGCGGCAGTGAAGGTGTCAGCTGTCAGCATGGGACTCCAGGTGGCACCTGTGTCTATTAGCTGCACATTTACGTCTGTCTGGGCTGCTTCCGGGGCGATTCCGCCCTGTCGTTAGTGATGCCGTGGCTTCGGGAAAACACCTCCAAGGGGTCAAGGAGGGGATGACGCTTTAGATCCTCCAAAAAGGAACCCCTTAACCCCCTCCCTCCCCCCCTGCTGCCTCTGAGTTCACTTTTTACATCACGTTTCTGGCCCAAGGCATAGATTGTGGACCCCGTTGGGGTTTGAGAGCGATCTCTGACAGACTGGAGAGGGAGGATGAGAGAGAGAGAGAGAGAGAGAGAGAGAGAGAGAGAGAGGTGGCACTCAGGCTTGTCTAGGAGTGTCTGTTCTGGCAATGCCAGGCTGGAGACTGCCAAAGCCAAAGTGTTCTCTTGTTTGTATTTCCCCTGAGATTTGTACCACATCTTGAGATTTGACAAATGCCACTCCGGTGATCTGGAAGCTCAAAACTGACTTACAAACCATTCTCTCTTTTATTGCATAATGAATCATTTTAACTTGTGTGTGGTGCGGACAGGCAGCTGAGATAGGCTGGGGTGTGCGTGATAATGACATTCCACGGAAACTACGTATAGCGTAAAAAAAATAAAAGACGGACTTCCTGTGGAGAACACCTTTGGCGTGCAGCTGTGATTTGCTCGCTCGATGATTGACTTGCTGAATGTATAAAGTCAGTCAGGTGGGAGATAAGCGCAGCAGAGTCAGTCTCACTCAGCTCCGACGTGCCTCAGAAACACGGAGAATTATCCAATTAGGACCAGAGACGTTACGGAGGTTTGCCACACGGGCTGAATGACAGTAATCGAGAGTCGGTCGTTAGCGCCTGTTACTGGTGCACGTTAGAGTAATTTATTACTGGCTTTGATTTATTGTAATGTTCCTGCTGGTCGATGTCGGCGGTCCTCACTAATACGATGAGGCCTACAGTGAAGTTTTCTTCGCTCCTTGCTGTTCTGTCACCACCATCGTTGCCGTGGTGACCTGCCACTCGTGCTGCTGGTCCTGGCGATTCACACCGATTTGGATAGAAGATGACAGACAGGCTTTTTCTGCAAGCTGTCCCTTTCGTGGGGGTGGGGGCTGCCGTCACAGAGGTGAACGGGGCAGATATCGATCCATCCACTTCTTTTTTTTTTTTTTTGTGCTGTTTTTGTGCGCCGGTCATCCCATCACTGACGCCTGCATTACCCGTGTGACGTGGGTGTTCTTTGTGAAATGGGTGGCTTACATAATGCGCCCCCCCCCCCCCCCCCCCCCCCCCCCCCCCGCGGGCCGCCCGCGGGGCCGGGCGGGCGGGTGCGGGGGGGGGGGGGGGCGGCGGGGCGGGGGGGGCGGGCTGGGGGGGGGGGAGGGCCGAGAGGGGGGGGCGGGTCGGCGGGTGGCGCGGCGCCCGGGCGCGGGGGCGGGCCGAGGCGGCGCGGGCCGGGCCGCGTCCCCTCCGCCCCGCCCCCCGGCCGCAGCGAACGGCCGCCCCCCGACCCCGCGCCGCGGGCCGGGCGCGCCGCGCGCGGCCGGGGGCCGGGGCGGGAGGGGGCGAGGGGGGGCGGGGGGGGGAGGGGGGGGGGGGTTGGGGTGGGGGGGGGGGTGTGCGCCCAGAGCTTCCGGAAGATCAAAGCCAAAGGGGCCCCAACCCCCCCCCCCCCCCCCCAGCTCTGACAAAGAGCACAGACATAGGCAGGCTTTAAGAGTCGGATAAACAGCTCTGTGAGTGACCAGCATCTCCAACTTCACTGTAACCCAAACCAACAAAAACACAGTGACTGAAGAGGATGGAGCTCAGGGACACAGGTCACACATAAGCTGCTGTTTTCTGTAAGGAATGAACGAACACGTACACACTCGCACAGGAAGCATGCATCTTTGCATACTTAAAACCGACAACTTCTGCGAAGCATGGACCCGTGAGGCCACCGCGGGTTCTGGGAATGCACACCAAATGGACCACACGGTGATGCAGGACCGCGACCGATGTCGATCTGTGTGTTTGGCATTCATACTGCATGACACACTAACACGCTCTGGTATTTATGCATCCCAGTTAAGCAGAGAACGATGACCTGGAGAATCCCGTTAAGTGATAGGTGAAGAAAGTCCTCCATGCAGACTGCTGGATGCACGGCGATAAAAAGGCAGACCACCTTCCTTCGTTGACGAGGCTGATGGGCTGCTGGAGCCATCGCCCTCAAAGGGGGGCTTTACAGCAGCACTCAAACATGGCAGCCCGTGATTACAAACACCAGAGGGGCAGCCGGCGTCAGCCCTCAGACAACAAGTGTCTCACCTGCCCCCCCCCCACAGGCCTAGCGCCAGCAGAGCCCTGTCAGACGACCCCGTTACACACACAGCTAACTGTCACCCGGAGCATTAGCACTCACCCAACGTAACCGCCATTCGAGCAGCGTCAAAGGTTAGACCAAAAGGGAACAGAACAGAAGAGACGAACCCCCCCCGTCACCACCAACCGTTTCCGAGCACACGGGAGCCTCAGGGTCCGAGGGCTGCTCGGCCGCACAGGCCTCGGGCGGCAGGACTGGGCAGCCACTCGCAGGTCCGCGGCTCGCGCGAAACACATTAATGGTGTTGCCGCCCTTGGCGAAGCTCCTGGACTGTGACTTCCTGAAGGTGTAGAAGGTGAGCAGGCGGTTCCAGCGAAGCTTCCAGTGCACCTTCTCCATGTCAGCCCACCCCCCCAGCCTGAGCGGAGCCTGGAGGATCCCCCCAGTGTCCCAGAGAGAGACGCGTCCTCAGAAGGCACTGGAGGGGACACCCAGGCAGGAAGGAAGCCTTCGTATGTATAGCAGAGTACCGAAAGCCGCACAAGAGCGAGGGAGGGGGTGGGGGGAAGAGCGAGAGAGAGAGAGAGAGAGAGAGAGAGGCCTAGACATCACCTTGTCTGTCCCACCTCCATCACCCTCGCTGACGGACCTTACAGAACAGCACAAGCAGAAGGACAGGAAAACCCCTTAACAGCTACACTCCCCCCCCGCCCCCAGTGCGAGTTTTGTCTGGTTTCTACCCCTCAGTGTTTACCAGTCCTGGCAGCAGAAGCAAGAATCTGAGAAACTTAACATCACTGCAACCTGACTCTGCACTGCCCCATGCTGGCCACACACAGAAAGACACCCAACAAACTCCCACAACACATCTGCTGCTGAAGTGAAGTTGGACTCTCCCTGTTTGAGGTGCCGGGGTTTGGGGGCCACGGCTCATGGGAAGTGGCAGACTGCCTTCTTACCTTCACCTGTATGCGGGCAAAGTCCTTCTCTATCCAAGTAATGCGAGATTGTTCCTGTGTGCAAATGGAGAGTTGGGGGTCAAGGCTGAGGTCAGGGAACAGCAGCGCCTCCCTCGGTCATCCAAGTGTCAGCAGAGGCAGGCGAGCAAGCAGTTCTGCGGCGAAAGGGGCGGGGTCGCTCGAGGAGCCCGATAAGATTACATCAGTGCTGCGGGTCAGCGGGCATATGGCGCAAGCGGAAATGGGAGCGGCACGACGCCTGCATTGCTCGTTACCGGGGTACAGGGTAAAGCCTAACTGACAGTGATATCCATTATGCAAACCACATGGTCCCCCAGCGCCGCCTCGCCCTACCCCAGCTCCTCCGGCAGCATCGAGAGGGACGGTACAACTGCCTCCCTGGGCTCCTTCCTCCCCTCAGAGCTTCTTAAGCAATTTCTGCAGCTGAGACTCACTTCCTTCTTCGGTGTCGTGTCTCTGCGTTCCGTGAGACTTAGCCGACAGCAGGTGGTCCTGACACGCTCTGGCACACCCCGGACCAGACAGGCCGGCAGCAACAAGGATACACCAATACAGACAACCCCCCCCCCCCCCTCACGAGAGGAAACCTGGAGCACAGGAACAGACTCAACGTACATGTGTCAGACTGTGGAACCTGCGCATGGCCATGACAGACCGTGCAGAATCACACGCCTCCGAGCGCGATGAACCACGACCCCTCCTAAGGGGATTAAGAGTCTCTGCTAGAAGTAACCCTCTGAACTAGATTAACGCTAAGCCCCATCAAGGACATGCCACATTCTGCTTCTCCATGTTTGTACATATCCTCTTTGTACAACTCCATGACCCAACAAGCCCAGCTGAAGCAGCTCAGCACCACCCCCCCCAACGGGGAGCCCTGCCGGCCAGACTCCCCCCCCCCCCACTTGCCTCTGGCGCACGGTGCCTGGTGCGGAATATCAGCCTCCACATTCCTGAGGAGCCCATGTGAGGGCAGTGGGCTGCCGGACGCTGCCGCGGACACTGTCAAGTGCCGTCCAACCGGAGACGCCGCGCATCTCAGGGCAGAGAAGCGGAAACAGGGCCAGCTCCAGCACTTCCTGAGGAAACCACATTTCACGCCAAGTGGCAGCCTCCCACCACCAGGGGGCCTCGTCATGCACCGTAGCAGAGACCATGTGGAGGGATGTCTCACACGCAGGCAGGTGCCGGGGACGCACGATGCCCCCAACGGGCCGATGACATCCCGCCTCCATCAGCGACTGCGGTCATGCAGCAGCCAGTGCTGCCATTCCACAGACAGACAGCAGGGAGCAGCAGCCATTCACCTAAGCGGGCCCAAGCCGGCAGAAAGGAATGCAGCAACCAAGTAAGGACATGTGGACAGCGAGACAAAGGCCCCGCGTTCAGCTGGGGGGGGAGGGGCCGACGCAGACAAAGAGGGAGCAGGAATCTGACAAATTACAAACCTCAGCTTTTGTTCTTGGGGGCTACATACAGGCACACATACACACATAGACACACAGCCCCCCCCACATACACACACAGCCCCCCACCCCCACAGCTCAAACGCAGCCAACCATCGACTGCAGGAGAGGGGAGCTGCTTGTGCTCCTGATTGTGCCGACAGAGCTGCCAGTCATATGGGGACAAAAACCAAGAAACAACCAATCAGAGGGAGGAACAGAGTACTGTCCCACCCCTGCCACCATCCACTTGTAACCTGCAGTAACGCAGGACAGCTTTTACCCATATTGTCAGACATTTACCAGGATAAATCATCTCTGATGCCAGCTTCAGCTCTGTGGATCCCAGGACACAGTTGTTTCACCAGAGTTCCTCTACGGCCCATATAGCTGGTGCCGGGAGAGACGGAGAACATGTGGGGGAGCGAGGCGGGCAACCCAGGCTCCTAAAAACGGGCTGTGATGTCAGAGGCCAGGGACAGCCGGCATCCTGCATCCTCATCTCCAGTTACCCCCCAGAAAGCGGATCCCAGCACCCTGGACATTATTGCCCCACTGCTGCTCACAGTGAGATTTTTACCCTCCCTCCCGGACATCCTGTGCAACAGCCCCATGACACGGGTATGCGTTTGGGTAGAGTCGCCAGTCGCTCACACCATCTCAATGGAGAGAGGCTCATTGATGAGCGTGCAGGATTCCCCTGAATGGAGTGCGTACATGACGGGTGCCGCAGTAACCATGGTGACCAGGCAGCGGCCGCAGGGAGCGGGAGACGCGGGTGAGGGGTAGGCGGGAGAGCGTGGGCGGCAGCGGGAGACGAGGATGGTGGAGTAGCAGAGACGAGGCCAGCAATAGCAAGGGGAGTGAGGCTTCATCAGTGTGGCCTACAGAGGTCACAGCGCGCGCACACACACACACACACACTAACACACACACACACACACACTCTCTAACACACACACACACATACACACACACGCACGCACACTAACACACACACACACACACACACACTAACACACGCACACTAAAACACACACACACACACTAACACACCGACAGGCATATATTCCTATCATTTTGTGGACTCTCATTTCTATGGGCATAACCCTAATCGTACACAGAGCTCACACACAGATTTTCCAGGCCCAGCACATTCAGCCAGTGCTTACTATCGAACAGCCCCCCCCAGCAAATGGGGTTGGTCACCTGAAGCCAGAGCTGCAAGGGCTGTGTGTGTGTGTGTGTGTGTGTGTGTGTGTGTGTGTGTGTTCGTCCAGTTGCCTAATCTGCCACAAATGTGGGATGATGCGCAGAAAGCTGCATCCGCACGGATGTCACGGGGCCAGGGGGGTGGGAAGAAAGCGTTAGTGGCCTTTCCCATTTTCACATCCTGGAATGACGGATGTGGCTCGGCAGGCCATTAACACCACGAACACCCAGCCCCCCCCATACGTTCTAAACCCTTACAGGAGACCAGCATGTGGCTGTGGGCAGTAAAGGGTGTTTGTTTCACATCAGTCAGTGTGCTTCCCCTGGCAGTCCGCTGAGGAGATTTAGGGGATCATAGCACCGGAGATAGGGTATCGTTAAAAGTGGCAGAAAACCAAGCTACTCTGTCACCACCCCGAGATAGATACACACGCTAACCGGGGAGGGGGGAGCCCTCTAATTGGCACCCAAGAGGCAGCAGCGTCCAGCAAGGCATCCGGAGCAGGCAGGAAGTTCCGGTGGAATGCCGCGGAACAGGAAAGGGCAGAGAGCAGGAACAGGAGCAGCACGAGCACACAGGGCGGCAGGACACAGCAGGTGCTGATACCGCCCACGGGGCCAGCTGGTGAGACACGCCCGGGCAGGGAGCACGGTGGACTCCGGCCTCAGAGGGCCTCGCCCTGCTGAGCTAACACACCGCCAGAGAGCATGCTGGGATGGCAGGCCTGACTGGGCCTGCATGTGGTGCTGCTGAGGAAACCACATGCTCAGGCAAGGAAACCCCCACCAACACAGAGTCAGCAAAAAGGCAGCTAGCTGGGATAAGTGGTGTTTAACCTCCGTGTGTGTGTATGAGTGCGTCTGTGCATTCGCGCATGCATGTGTGTGCGTGTGTCTATATGTGTGTTTACATGTGCATGCGTACGTGGTGAACGAGGCCAGCGAGTGACTAGACAGCAACAAAGGGGCTGTCAGGTTAACTGCTGACGTGGCCACAGCACAAACACCCTCCTGGTTAATTAATGACCATACTTCAGCTCTTGTGAACAGCAGGGCCATAAAGTTGATGTCTGTGTTTTTAACATAGAATCACTAGTGAAGACGGATGAAAGCCACCGGCAGCCTCTCAAACGGGACAGCCGCCCCCCAGCCGGAGACACTCTGCACACGGGACACGGAGCTGCAGCCACAAGGTACCCCGTCATGACAGACTCACGGCAAGCACCGGCAGCCAGTCACGTGGCCCAGCCCCACCCACTGTCCCCCCACATGGAAAATGTCACCAGCCTCAACTGGAGCTTTTTTTCCTAGAGGCGACAACAAAGCCCCCCACCCTACCGGCCAAAATATGAATTATTCAGTCGGATCCATTGGGGGCCTTTGTAGAGGGCTTTGTATCTTAATGCCTCGATATTGTGACAGCCCATGGTGTCTCTGTACACACACACACAGACACACACACACCAGCTTTCCAGAAATGTCTAGTTCATACTTGTCACATCCATATTTGTTTTAAACCGCTGTCTAATTGGCTGAAACTTCTGATTTTCCCTGCTTCTCTGACAGCCAATCACGCCTGGAGTGTCCAGCAGACCGGCAGCACCTCTGGGCCTGCAAAGACAGGCCCCTGTCGCAGAAAGATGCTTCAGTGCTCCAGGCAAATGCAGGAGGCTCCTGAAAAGCATCACCCTACGCTGCAGGCTGTAGAACTGCCACCACCCTGCTATCGCCTGGCAGCTCCTAACCACACAGCAGCAGCAGGCTGGCCAGGTAACGGACAGACGTGGTGGGCGATTCTCGTAGCAGGGAAGGACTCGCAGGAGCAAGGGGGGCTTGGCCAAATGAGCAGACTTGCTAGTTATTTGGCTGATACTATACTGGCAGTGGGACAGTGCTGTTAGACCAGGGGTGGGGGGTGGCTTTCAAGCACCTGATCTGATCATGGAGCCATGTGGCGCTGCCGGCCAGTGCCTGGTATCTGTACCACAGACAGCTTTGCACATCAGCCCCCCACCAGTTAGCCGCTCTTACAGCACCTCACTGCTAAATACCCATCGTGCCCTGGGAAGAAGAGCACTCTGGTTTTGTAATGGAACGCATTATCAGACCCCATCGATCTCAGCGCAGTCCTGAACACGGGTTGGGGCTGGGAGAGAGAGAGAGAGACACACACACACACACACTGTTGAGAGGTCTCCCTTTGTGTGCCATTTCTGAGACTGACCAGTGCCCACTGACATTTAATTGAGCATTTATTGAGACCCTACAGACCAAGGCCCCCAGCCACATTTGTAAACATTTTATCATTCCTGCCCCCCCCCCCCCATTAATCACACCTCCTGATACTACACCGTCTGCATTTGAGGAGATGGACATGTAGTTGACTCCAGCATAAAGAGGCCTTCCGGCCAATCCTGGCACCTGAGCGACACCACATGATCACAACTCCCTCATCGCCTCGGAGGCGAGCAAGGAAATCACTGCCAGGAAAGAGCAGATGATTCCTCTGCGAGAGAAATAAACTGAACACCCTTCATTAACACGGGGGGGGGGGGGGGGTGTCTGCTGGACATCGCACTCTACAGCGGGAAAATGAAACAGTGATCAACAAACTGCATTTCTGTGGGCTTTATCCATGGGACGGACTGACAGACAGAGGGATGGACCCTTCTGATTTCTGAGACTGAAACACTGGTACAGCCCTGATCTCAGGACAGATGAGTCGGGCCCCAAACAGGAAGCCACCCCGGTAAGTTTGAAGTGTATTTATCCCTGCTCCCCCTCGAATCTAGCTCGGGCCACCGGTGCCTTCATTGCACAACAGCACACAGGCTGACATGCAGGAAGTGCTCACATGTCAGGCCTGAAAGCAGAAGTATTCAACAGAGTCTCACAAAGGAGAAGCTCCTTCAAGGGAGACGTGGATTGGCTGAGGGAGCCGTGCCAGGCGCCCTGTGTGGACACGAGTGTGCGTGTGCATGTGCGTGTGCAAGCGCTCACCCTTACCTTCACGGCCGACGTGTCGCGGTCCTCAGCGGTGCTCTGCCCATTCTGTGAAGAGGAGGAGAAGAAAGAGAAGAAAGGGGAGGTGAAAGGCCAGTCATGGCTGAACGCACACGACTGGACACACTGCAGCGCTGGGGCATGGTGTGGGCAGACGGGCAGTCAAAGGGCTGGTGCCCACCCTATACGGCTTCCTGGGCCACAGAGGGAGAGTCAGACTGAGCGCTCAGAGATGAAAGAAAGCCGGGGGGGGGCAAGAGGGGCAACACAGTCCCCATGAGGAAACGAGAGGACGAGGAAAACCTGCCAGAGGTCAGCAGAGAGAGGAACCGACCCCCCGCTATGCATAGCACCCTGACAGGAAGGAGCCTGCGGCCCATGGCAGAAGGAGGAGGAGCATGAGTCAGTCCACTCTCCTATTGGTCAGGAGCCCCCAGCAGCCCGTGTTTATAGTGTGTCAACGAGTCTGGCCAGGAGTCTTAGCAGCTGCAATTGCTCAGAACCCACACACACACACACACACACACACACACACACACACACACACACACACACACACACGCACTCCACAGGCTCCCCTAGTGAACACTGATGCAATGGCTAACTGGGAGCACAGGGGAGATCTCCTGTCCAGTGATAAGGGACTGGACACGGATAAGTGACACTTCCCCTTGACTGGAGAGTTTCACACCGTACAATGAGAGATGCTGGACTGAGGAGATCAGTCAAATCCTAACCCTGGAAACTTTCCCAGCAGCAGATAACCTGCGTCAACCACAGTTGCACATAGTTTTTAAATCTGGAAACACTGTTAACTTAAAACAGCAAGTTTTCCGTCACCCAGGTTTGACTAAGGATGTATACAGCAGAAACATGGCTGTCGTGTTGTTGCGGGGGTGGTGGTAGTGGTTGTTAAAGTGTAATTAACTGACCTTGGGAATTGGACATCGGTTCACATAAAATACCAGAGCATGTGACATGGGAGCCACAGAGCAAATCCTCAGGTCAGAACCTGCACCGGAAATGTGAACCAAAGTGCATCTGCAGACAGGCACGCAGGGGTACAGGCTGGTGTTTACTGGGTCGTCTCAGAGAAGCCCATCTGACCAGGGAGCTGTGTGACCGCGTGCGTTACATAACATGGGGCCGGGCCACCTCCCCCCCAAGCTGGTGATACACTGGACTGCAGAGACCACCAGGTCACAACCCCATACCACAGCAACATCCTCACGGATGGGGGTGCATCGCACCCTCCAGTGACCAAGACCTGCCAGAACAGCACCACATCGCGCCCCACTGGCAAACCCACAACGAAAAGTAGTACGAGTCACGGGGAAAAACGGGAGGACAGCAGCCGATCGCTGACCCCGCAGCCGACAGGCGTTTAGTGGGGAAGAGCGCACAGTCAGCCTAGCCAGGATGGTCCAGGGTGACGTCGGGAAACCTGCGGCTGCGAGGTAACACTGGGCGAAATGCAGGCATGCCAATGAAGGGTGCGAGCGGGGAGAACACGTTCAGGACTCCGTGGACCGGGACCGCGGAAAACAAGCGGCACTCCTGAACAACATGACACCGGAGCCCAAGGCGGCCAAACGGAAAAATTCATCATTTAATGGCCGAGACGAGTAAAACAGGCACGCGGGGTGACGTGTCAGTAAAACATTAAAGAGGGTGCAAAGGCGAGAACAGGCAGCAGAGCCTCAAGCATGTTAATGCACGGCAGATTTCAGCTTTATTAGCAATGTATGAAGCTGCAGCCGTGACTTATTAGCACTGTCACCGCGAGACGGGCACCGTATCAAAGCCTCGAGCTCTGTCACTGTGTGTGACAAAGGCAGTGCGAGTGTCAGTTGTGTCCGTGCATGAACTTCCACGTGCTCCCGTACCCCAGGCTGAACCCCCAAAACCCCCGGAGCCACCGGGACACGCCGTCTCACCTCCGTCTCCAGCTGCACCAGCTCCATTTTGGGCCAGGGATCTGCGAGCTGCGCCAGCGGCATTCTGCGGGTCCACGGTCCGCTCCGTCAGCAAGTCGAATCGAGCCCCTACCTGCCGGCGGAGATGAATCACAGCCCCCACGAGCCGCCGGCACGCGGGGTGTCAACAGCGCACCTCGCGCACAACAAGGCTGAGGCGCCCGGCAGCCGATCCCGGATCCGGAGTCTCCGACCTTTCCCTAGGCAGGTAGGGGCAAGTCTGAGGCGAGGAGGACGCCGCGTAACAATGGCAGCCTCGACGCTTTCTGCGCTCTTACCCTCTGTCCGTGTCGCAGGATAATAACCGATGGAAAAACCGCCGCGACGCGCGTTTAATTCCGGTCACGTCTCACAGCTCGAGCTCTCCAGCCCAGCGCGGAGCGCAACCTCTCACCATCAGTCCGCCCGTCCGGAGCCGCGAGCCGCGGCCCCCTCCCCATCGAATGTAGCGTCGGGCCGGGCCAGCCGCCACACTATTGGCGGTCTCGGTACGCCTGGCCCGCCCCCTCCCTCCCCCCCGCGCCCTAAGGAGCCGTGAGCGCCCCCTGCTGGGGACTCGGCGGGGCGGCGTGAGCGAATAGGCGCTGCAACAGCTCAACGCCGCTATCGGTTTTATCTCGTACTGCGGAAACCTACAACACGTTTCACCATAATGAAAGCGACTGAATTAAAATGTTAATAAATATTAACATATATATTCATGAATATGCGTGTCATAGTAGGGGCCAGACACCCGTACTAAATAAGAAGCCCCCAGGCTTATACAATATCAGACGCATATATTTAAATATATTTCCGCGTCTAATAACGACGTGAATGGTTTAGCTATATCCACCCATAATCAATCAATCCATCCATCTGTACATTTCCAGTTATGAACGATTCAGACTGAGTAACATTCTGGGCCACAAGGCTGGACCATCCTGAATCTGAATCTCTCTCTCTCTCTCTCTCTCTCTCTCTCTCTCACACACACACACACACACACACACACACACTGCTGAACTTTATGGCTTTCAGGTGATATATTCCCCTGTATTAAAAATCTTGCCCATGCACTATCTGTACAGACAGAGAATTAAAAACAGATTTAAATGACATTTCTTAGGATCAGGAAAGCAATTTTCAGTTATGAAAAGATTAGCTAATAAAACCAATAAGATAAATCTAATGAATAACTAAGCAGATGCAGGATGTGCCCCTCTGATAGGGTTAAGCACCAAAATCCATCACCAGGCATGTCTGAACCACACCATTCTTTGCCCGCGGAGGTGCTGGACATATCCCATAATACCTCAGCCATGAAGGCTCACAGCTCAGGTGCTGCTCTTGGGCCGGCGTCCTGTGCCGACGCTGCAGGAACACGTGTAGTGGTGACACCACACCAAGCGTCGTGTGCGCAGAGCGGGTCCACGGTGTGTGTGCAGCAGCAGAAGCCCATATGGGAGTCCCCCAAAGTGCCAGTGTCCCTCCCCCGTGTGCCGGCCACGTGCCGGACTGCACCGGAGGCCCACGATTCCTCCCAAGAGGGAAACACACCGTCCCGCGTGTATCAGCCGTTATTTCAAGTTTGCCAATCTAAGTAGTTAAGGGTGTGGAGGAAGCCTGAGAGGCGCACATTACTGCCACAGCCAGCATAGTGAGCGTGTGCCTGGGGGGTAAGCTCATGCCACTGGCCTGTGCCCCTCCAGGACTGCCCAGGAACATTTACACAACCAACAGCAACCCCCTAATCTCTACGGTGGGGGCAGCACCCTCAGTGGAAAGTGACCTCATCCTGCAGGCCATATGTCACAGGTTGTGTGTGTGTATGTG
Organism: Boulengeromyrus knoepffleri; assembly: GCA_026770805.1. Lineage (NCBI taxonomy): Eukaryota > Metazoa > Chordata > Actinopteri > Osteoglossiformes > Mormyridae > Boulengeromyrus > Boulengeromyrus knoepffleri. The sequence continues at coordinate 19,931,078 of JABJVO010000026.1, read as the reverse complement.
TTTTAGGGGGGTGCTTATTGGCCAGTTCAGAGATAGAGATGCTGTCTGTGTGTGTCTGTGACTGTCAGAGAGTGACAGACTGCCAGTGTTTTGCCATAACAGCAGGACTGACAGCATTAAAATGAGAAATTTAACCACATGACAAGTCAATTCAGCAATTTCAGTGTGGTTTAATGCTGTTGGGAAGCCGGCTTCCACCCGTGAGAACCCCCACCCTGCCTTCCTGGAACACGAGGACTAAGCATATGTTCGGACACTCGGAGTACGTGTGCGCGGAGCAGCGAACGCCAAAGCCATCGTGTGCTTTACATACTGGCTGTCTCTTGGCTGCCGCTGTGCAGGCTGCTGCCGCGGGGCCCTGTGTCGCCTCCGATATCAATCTGCTTTAGCAGCTTTTATCTGCCGCTGATCGTCCTGCAGCAGCCTTAGCCTGTTCATGAAGCGGGCTGCTGCCTGCTCACGGTCACGCTGCCACTTACTCTTATTAATATTCATATTTACATGATGTATAACAAGCAGGAAAACAAAAGTAGTCACCGCTGACGCAAACGACGGACAGCGCCGAGGCCGCCAGAGGAAGGGGAGAGCTGTGACCGTTACCATGTGCGCATGGAAACCGTCGTTCCTGCACACCTCATCTTAGTCAGCGAAGACAATTAATCATGGCCCCAGTTATGTGTGGGGTAATTAGACTGCTCACCATCATAGGCCAATGTGAAAATCGGACCACAGCAATGTGTGAATCATCTTCAGCGCTGAAATTTTAATGAGCATTTCAGCGTCTCTTACAGATCAGTGATGAGCACTGCAGAGTCCTGAGGGAGCAAGTGAAAATGGCTGAGACTGGGCCTTGAGGAGCACACTGCAATGCAGGCCCGGTACCAGGGCCCAGAACTGAAAACCACAGGCTGAAGCGTGCCTCTTTGTCTGACATGTGTGGGGACTATGGTTTCAGCCGCATCTGGAGTGAGGACACGTTTGAACGTGCAGCAGGAATGGCAAGAATTAGGGTGGAGAGTTATGACAGACCGGTCTTGGCTAGCAGGACGCTTTACTGGAGCGTACCACTGCTGAATCAGTGTGGGGGAGCACCAGCTGCTGTAAATGTAGGGCCGTAAGTTCACAGTCAGTCCATATTCACATCGGTCTGCAAGCTTTCCAAGATCCCCTGCGCTATGTCTGGAACACCTGTCCTCATGTTCTCACAACTGACTGCTAGGCTCAGGTTTCTCCCGTTATACCAAGATATGTGTTTGCGGTGAGGCAGGGTGTCTAGCTCTTCACACAGGTCAGGAGCCCATCGGGCTATGCAAGGCAGACCTGTCTCCTCCTCTGTCCATTTGCCCAGACAGTGTGTGTATTCAGACCCATCTCTATCACCTTCTCACCATCTAAGTATTTTTGGCCTACGGTCCAACACTCCCCACCCTTTGACATTAAAGTTGAGGGCAGCAGGGGGCGCCAGATCTCAGCAGGGAGCTTTTCATCTTGCTTTCATTCCTGGGACCCTGGGTGCCTTCAAAGGGGGGGGGGGGGGTCCCTCTGATCTGGGCCTGTTTGGACCTGGCTGCTGAGTAGAGGCAAGGGTGGGTGGTGAAGTTTGCAGCTGGTATTTACCAGCTGTCTCACATCACTGGCACTGCAATTAGATGAAATAATTTATTGTGGATGTCTGTACAGTAGAGAAGAATGATGTTAGATAATCAAGTGTTGATGACCATGCACTCCCATAAAGACCACGGCGCTTACTTTATGGGCGCTGTTTGAAAATGGAATAAATGCCTCCTGGCAAAATGCACCATCAGCATGACCAAGCGGGCTATGAATACGCCTTGCTCCGTGCTCCCTGGGGCAGGAGCGTAGCGTGGTTGTAAAAGCGCTCATTATCATATTTTATTCTTGGATGCATTCGTATTTAGCTCGCCTGCTTGGTAAACGCACTCGGGAGGAATTATTCCCACGGGTCCGGAGGAAGTCAGCTGGGTTAATAAATAAAGTATAGATAAATAAGGCGGGAGTTACTCTGCGCCTGCAGAAAGTGCTCCAACCCCGTGGCACTCGCCCTCTTCCCTGCGCGGGTCCCGGAGCCTCCCCTCCCCCGCCTCTGGCCCGGTGTAACGCGGCTCTGCGTGGCCCCTACCTGCCGATGGGAGTGCCCCATCACCAGGAACACCTCGCCCTTCCTCCGCTCTGGGCTTCAGCTTTACTACTTTCCGGGGAGCATGGAGCCCGTCACAGCGTGGAGCCCCGACCGGGTCTGCGAATGGCTGAAAGGTAATAAACCCCGGGCTTTTCTGGATTTTAACGCACCACCGAGCGGACAGACCCGTAAGTCGGAGCGCCGCTCGTACTCTGGCGGGGGAGGAATGAGGAAGCGCCGCTCTGTCAGGCGTCAGGCTCCGGGACGAAGCGCGCTGCTGCCTCCCGGGACGGTGCTACGCCGGAGCGGCCGTGTCTCAGGCGGATGGCAGCATTAGGAAAGCCGGGGGGCCGGCGGCCGATCCGCGACTGCGGCGAGTAAAAGCGTGAGCCTGGTGCAGGGAGCACCGCGGCGGCGGACATTTCAAAGACATAGTGCGGGCTCGGGTTATGGTTAACGTGTAAAGGGCTTACTGCGGGTTAGGCGTAAAGGGCTTAGTGGGGCTGTAGCTGTACTGAAAACCTGTAGCTGAAACTTTTATCTGAAACCTGTAGCTGAAACTTTTATCTGAAACCTGTAGCTGAAACTTTTATCTGAAACCTGTATCTTGAATCCTGTAGCTGTACCTGAAACCTGTACCTGAAGCTATACCTATTGCTGTATTTACTTTAACCCGCCCCCGCAAGCATGAGCTTCATTTATGTGCTGTTTCAGTAGAATGAGCACACATATTTTACTTATTCTTCTGTTTTGTTTTTTATAATAACACACATGGAGCTTCCTGAAGGAGCCCGGCTCGTTGCTCGGATACGGGACTAAATGAATTCCCCTTCCGATAATTAAGGCGCCCCCGCCCCCTGTGAAATACCCAAACGCGCCGGCGGCCCTTTCGTCACTCCCCGGTGGCCATCCTCTTCATTGACCCACATGCCTTACAGACTTTCAGCTTCCTTCTGTTAAAACAAACGTATGCAAGTTTCATGTATAACGTTCCAGTTTAACGGGGGGATTAATAAACGCACATTGCTGATTGTGTCAGCCTGCTTTCTGGCTGAGATATGATATTGTAATACTCTAAATTTCTAAAGTTTTATTCTAATATTACTAATAAGGGTTAGCTAATAGTCAGGTCATACTGATGTGAAATGTCAGTGTGTAGCTTTTGAGTGATGCCATGTCTTGATCAGTGACAGAGGGGGCCTGGTCAGTCCTGGGAAGTAGCTCTGGTTTTCTTGCTTCCTCTGTGGCTGCATTGCTGCATTACCCACGTTCTGCTCCCTGGCGTGGAGATATCACAGCCGTGCTGCTGTTTGAGTCTGCAGACCCCGGCGTACAGGGCCTTGCGGGCCCCGTGTGCAGCCCCTTCTCCTGACCACCCCCCTGAAATGAGCGCCCACCAGGAGCACACCCCCCAAAGCTGCTTACTCCCTATGCCTGGTGGCCTTGACTTTATGTCTACGTTTGTTTGTAGTTTGCATGTCTTTATCTTTGTTTTCATTTTATTCTATTTATTGTTGTCTGTTTAATTGTACAGTCTATGCTACCACCTGCACCAAAACAAACTCCTTTGTGCCTTTTGTACTTGGCGAATAAAGCATCCTAACTCTGTTTCTAATCCTAACTCTGATTCTGATTCTAATCCTAACTCTGTTTCTAATCCTAACTCTGACCCTGTTTCTGATTCTAATCCTAACTCTGACCCTGTTTCTGATTCTAATCCTAACTCTGACCCTGTTTCTGTTTCTAATCCTAACTCTGACCCTGTTTCTGTTTCTAATCCTAACTCTGACCCTGTTCCTGTTTCTAATCCTAACTCTGACCCTGATTCTGATTCTAATCCTAACTCTGACCCTGTTTCTGATTCTAATCCTAACTCTGACTCTAATTATCTGTCCCTAGCATGTCCTTTGTTTGAGATCTGACAGCTTTCACAGCCACGGTCAGGGAGGCCCCCGGACCGGCATATGTCACACATCCCAGGAAAAGCATCCTGTCTTAGCATGTGCACGTGCAGGCCAGCCCAGATAGTTCTGTTATCACAGAGTTTTCAAGCTGGGTTTTAGGGTTAATACTGCAGTAGAGTGGTAATGAAGACATACAACACAGCAGTTCTGTGTCTCAGTGGTTTCCAAAGTACATAAAACGGGACCGAAAAGGAGACCCTGCATTAAATTCACAGGCTTCACACACTGGTGCAGATATTGAGCGGAATCCTAGAAGCAGGTGGGGCCTGCACTGTGGTATGTGATGCACCAGGGGGCGCTCCTGCTCTGCCTTTCTCCATAGGCCTGGAGGCCACGCTGCAACAGTATCCTTTCCAGGAGTGGCAGCTCTCAGGTCAGGAGTTGCTGACTCTTTCCTACCGGGAGCTGGAGCAGCTGGGCGTGAAGAGGATTGGCCACCAGGAGCTCATCCTGGACGCCGTGGAGAAGTTGTGCTCGCTGGTAGGGGTCGGCTCTGTGGAGGGACAGGGAGAGAGGAGCTGAGGGTCGCTGTAGGTTGGGGTTTTCTGCTGATCAGTGTGTTTGTGGGTGGCTTGGGTAATGACAGTGTGGGACGTGGGCAGCTAGGGGGCGCTTCTTCACCTTCATCTTTTATTCTGCATCTGTAACAGTCTTATTTCTTTATTTATTTACATGTAACGTTGCTGAGGCTGACTAACCAGATGCACTGCGATCTGCCCCGGCCCTCCAAACGCTCTCCTTCTCTTATCTTTGTGCCCGTCTCTGCACAGACGTATAGCATGCCTGAGGAGAGCCTGCGCAGCCTGACGGAGAAACTGCGCACCGTGGCGCACTCGCTGCTGATGGGCATCCAAGGCCGATGGAAGGTGAAGTCCTACGGTGGTCACAGTGCCACCAAGCTGCCCACTGCGGTACTGCAGGCCCTCCTTGACGTCATTTTGGCGGCCAAGGGCCTCGTCTCCCTACTGAACAGGTAAGGAGTGGTTCTCCGTCCGTCCGTGCAGGTGGGGGTAAGGCATCTCTTTACCTGTGGGGAGGCAGGGGGATCGGGCCGGAGCCGAGCACAGAGTGTCCCACCTCTACTCCCCTGCCTGCTGGAGTTCTGCTCCCCCCCAGCCCCCACATCTTTCCCATCAGTGTTTCACTCCTCAGACCATTTCCGCAGGCTCAGGCCTGTCATGATCTCACAGGGAGCTGGTCTGCTCCAGCCGCTAAGCGCCTCTCTCCCAATTCCACCTCCTGTATCATTTTTTCTGACTATGCTGCATGTTTACTGTTTTTCTGGCTGCTTGGAATAATCATGTTTTTTGTGAATAAATATATAACGCATAACAAAAGACAACCTGCAAGAGACAGACAGCGGCTCAGAGTGAAGGGACGTTGAGAAGCTTCATGCTGTGACTCAGGCTGTGTTATGGAAACTTAACCGTAACCTAAAGGTTCCTGGGCTGGTCTCTTAACTGCAGTGCATGACTAGCAGTTCCGCTGGCTTTGACCTGACTCTGTCAGAGTCTGGTTCAGCCCTCTGGTGGCACTTTGCTCCTCTCTGATATGCCCCTCCCACTGGCCTCATGCTGCTTGCTGATTGGTTGTAGCCGCTCACACTGGACATATGTCGTAGGTACCACTTTGCTGAGCTCCGCAGCCGTTTCGACAGCCGGGACATCCTGAGCCAGTGCCAGGAGCTGGGCAGCGTGGTGCAGAAGGTGAGTGCATCCCAGCGTACCGCCCAGAGGCCCCCGTGAGCTGAGGTCACATGATGGCTGGGTGCCACTCTCCAGTCCTGTAACATGGATCAAGAGAGTAGCTTAATCTAAAAACAAATGCTGCCTCATTTACCATATGACAGAACTGTTGGACTGGATGCTGTGATGATGGTGCTGACCTCACTGCCAGTTTTGATTGGATACTGTGATGATGGTGCTGACCTCACTGCCAGTTTTCATTTGATGATGTGATGATGGTGCTGACCTCACTGCCAGTTTTGATTGGACGATGTGATGACAGCGCTGACCTTACTGCCAGTTTTGATTTGGATGCTACTATGATGGTGTTGACCTCACTGCTAGTTTTGATTGCATGCTGTGATGCCATTACTTATCATGTAAAATTTATATGAGAAGAAAATGAGAAACTTCGACAAACAGTCAGTAAGGAGCATTGTTTGAGCCCACATATCAGCCCATCGCATCCAGAAATGAACGCATTTCCAAATAAACCTGTGTAGTCTTTTAACAATGTACAACCTATAAACGCACTACAAGGTTGAGGTTGCAGACCATCATCGATCCACCCCTCTGCTGCACTCTGGGTATGCAACAGTCTGGGTGTTAAGCCTCCTTGGGGCATCTCCACATCGTAACTCTCCTGCATGTGGGAAAGACCGTGAAGATGTTCTCATCACAGAAGAAAACATGTTTACATTGTCCACAGCCCAAGATTTACCCTGCTGACGCCATTGAAGCACGAGTGACCAAAGGTTTGGCTACAGCAGCCCGATTTATGACTATTGACCTTGTGGAGCTCCTGACGAACAGTTGTGGTACAAACTGGAGAGTTTTTAATTCTGCAGTGAGTTGGACAGCTATAGTTTTATGTTTTTTAGGTACAATGGGATGGTGTCCAGACATCCCTTCAGACAGCTTCCTCTTGCATCCATAGTTACTCCTGTTAGATGTGGTCCATCCTTCATGGTGGTATGCTGACATTACCCTGGGTACTGTCACTTTTTATTAATCATGTAACGATGAATCACGAATCGGTTAAAAATCGATGTAAATGTATGACGATTTAAACCGGCTGATGTGGGAAATGAATCGCTACTTTAGGAGTACGTCACGGTACTTTACTTAACAGAAAAACTGGTGTAATATTACATTTGATTTCACGACATGAGTTCGACGTCAGATGTCACTACGTATTCACGTCGACGTCGTACGTCAGTTTTTGGTTTTCACCAAACGCGAGACGCCGAGCGTATCTGAAATTGAGGACGGCATGGTGGTGCAGTGGTTAGCGCTCCTGCCTCACAGTAAGATGGTCCTGGCTTCGGTTCCGGGTCCTTTCTGTGTGCAGTTCTCCCCATTTTCGCTGAGGGCTCCGGTTTCCTCCCACGGTCCAAAAGCGTACAGGATAGGTTGATTGGTGAGTCTCAATTGGCCTGTTAGTGTGTCTCCGCCCCTTGTTCCCGTGAGGCTCCGGTCCCCCCGCGACCCCAGTTGGGATTAAGCGGTTTCAGAAAATGGATGGATGGATGGATGTTCCGGTAATCACAAATGAAAACTGCGAGAAAAGTACAGACAAGACAAAAACTGCATGCACACATTGTAAAAGACTGATAACATCACAAATAGCATATCCACTGGCACCACAGTGAGCTGAGTGAAGATTATTAAAAGGGCAAACCAGGCTAAAAAGCTGCACATGCAAGCCTTAGTTTTATTTGAAGATTTTTTGTAATTTACTTATTTTATTCAATTTCAGTTGCCCTGTTAAGAAGCAGGTTTAGAAAGATAAAGGAATATTTTTGAATAAATGTGTCTGTAGCTCATTCTGCTAAAAAACCGTGAGAAAATCGTATCGTGAATCATATCGAATCGTGAGTTGAGTGTATCGTTACATCCCTACTTTTGATACACCACAAAAACTTGCTGTCCTGGTCACAGATGCACCAGCGAGACACACACCAACAGCGCTTACTGTCAGACACCAACAATGAATGTTTCAGATTTTAATCTGAAGAAATACGGGACGTCCCCCCCACTCCCAGGTGCCTGCTGATAAAATTTGGTGAGCTGGGGGGCAAATGGCATCCCATACTGTTTCAGTACGAGACAATCCTGTAAAATTACACTGCGGGCAGCAGCTCATCCGCCATGCCAACCTGCCCCTGGACCGAGCAGCGAGGCGATCAGAGAGAGCAGAAAAAAGTTTATTTTGGCATAATTTTCAGTTTGCAGTTCATTCTGTTTGTCACTTTTTGTCTTCTGATTCTTAAGGGTATGGAGTTGAAGTAAGGAAATAATGACCTCATTGTGATAATAGTGAAATGAAGCAAAAATCAAAATGCTGTGATCAAACGTTTTGCCCTCTTGCCCAGTTGTAATTGGAAGCTGTTTATTGGGGGGCTGTAATGACATCGGTAGGCTTGATGTTCATGTTGTAGCGTTGTGGAGCTGCACCCAGTATTGGCCCAGTGTTTCTCCCAGTATATCCCAGTTACGATCTGGCTCCCTCCCCAGTATTAAGCTTGGCACTCAGGACAGAAGGCAAGAATCTGATGCTATACAGTATGTTTGTTGCTGTTCGCTGCAGTCTGCTGTCTTGTTTCGAGTTGAGTTACATGCTGTGGCCACGGTAAATGCGACTCCCTCCGCCTGTGCTGACGGTTCAGTTCCTCTCTGGCTCTGTAGCTGACCGAGGCGGATCTCGGAGCAAAGAGGAAGGTGCTTTCAGTGCCTGAGTGTGTTAGTGCGCGCATGCCTTCATCCTGAGAGTGCACGGAAGACAAGGCGAGGCGGGTAAGACTGGGAAGAAGGGGGGGTTGGGGGGGAGAGAGAGAGAGAGAGGGAGGGAGGGGGGGAGAGAGAGAGAGAGAGAGAGAGAGCGTGACACTGTTGTGCTCGGCTGCCACGCTCTGCTGTGGATGACTGTGAAGCTGCAGCTAGCTCAGCTGAGTTGCGACCTGGCACGCTCACTCCAGCGAGGTGCAGCTGACTGCGGCCCACGCCCGCCTCTGCTCGGGACTCCGCACACAGGTACAGTGCCCGTGAAGTGGGGGCGGTCACATTTTGCCAATCTCTGTGTCTCTGTATGTGTGTGTGTCTTGTATCTGTGTGTGCAAGGCGGCTCCCCAGAAGGTCTTCCTGTGCATTCCGACGTCTCGCGGCCCATGCGAGCTGCTCAGCCTGACAAAGCACGCGGGAGGCTGACAGGGCATGAAGCCCAGTCTTCGGCTCCCAGATGCATGCAGGGTGTGTGGCTGTGATGCAGTCTGGGCACCTGCTGTCCTGCTTCTGCCTGTTGCCCAGCGCCTTTAATGAAGCCCATTGTCTGCCCGGTTCCTGTTTTTCTCTTTTTGCGCCCCTTTCCTCACACGCCGATTCTGCTGCTTCACATTGTTTTACAATTTAGCGGCATCCGGCGAGGTATGGTGTGCCCAGGGACGGGGTGGTGGGGGGGGGGGGGGGGGGGAAGATAAACCGGGGGGGGGGGCGGTTGGGGG
>JABJVO010000026.1:19899926-19912774 GCA_026770805.1 Boulengeromyrus knoepffleri | reverse complement strand
TGGAGGGGGGAGGTCCTGCACTCATCCTGGAGGGGGGAGGTCCTGCACTCATCCTGGAGGGGGGAGGTCCTGCACTCATCCTGGAGGGGGGAGGTCCTGCACTCGTCCTGGAGGGGGGAGGTCCTGCACTCATCCTGGAGGGGGGAGGTCCGGCACTCATCCTGGAGGGAGGAGGTCCTGCACTCCTCTTGCTGGGACAGTTGGTATCAGAGTCACCAAGATGTCTGTGAAGTTGCAGTGCTGTCAGCAGCCTGTTTGTGCTGCAGTTCCTCCTACATGCTACGATTGTACATTGGGTTGCCATCTGTCCCTTACAGTATGGGATTGTTCCATATTGGAAGAACTGCTGCATCCATATTATACGGGTGATGCTGTATTATAAGGGACAGGTGCCAACCCTAACGACACCTATGGCTATGCCTGAATAGAGGCTAAATCATCCTTCCAGAATATTTTGAGTAATTTTTTTACTGAATTCTCCCACTTAAATATTAGTCTATGAAGGTGGAATACACAGATGTACAGTGGTTGTATCTAAAATGCTGCCCAGTCTATGAGCTTCACCTTGAATGCCATACAACCCATGATGGTCTCTGCGTACATGTGTGGTGCCACATGGCACATGGCGTTCCTCCTCACGCAGTCCCCTGGATGCAGCTGAGATGTGCTGCTCACATGTGCCTGGATTTTCTTTGGGTTTCTTTTTCAGCACCACTTCTGTGACACAGGGCAGAAGGCTGAGGAGCTGAGAGAGTGGGAGTCTGAGGAGCTGAGAGAGCGGGAGTCTGAGGAGCTGAGAGAGCAGGGTGGTGAGGAGCTGAGAGAGCGGGAGTCAGGAGCTGAGAGAGCGGGAGTCTGAGGAGCTGAGAGAGCGGGAGTCTGAGGAGCTGAGAGAGCGGGAGTCTGAGGAGCTGGGAGGGCTGGAGGCAAATAGCTGGGAGATTGGGGTGGTGAGAGAGTTAAAAAAAAAAAAAAAAAAAAAAAAAATCTATACATCACTTTAAACATTCATTCATTCGTTTTCCAAACCGCTTATCCTTCTGGGTCGCGGGGGGTCCGGAGCCTATCCCCAGGACGGGGGCCAGCCCATCGCAGGGCGCAACCACACACCATTCACTTAATTGGGCAATTTAGTAACTCCAATTAGCCTCAGCATGGCTTTGGACTGTGAGGGGAAGCCGGAGTACCCAGAGGAAACCCCAGGACAACACGGGGAGAACATGCAAACTCCACACACATGCAACCCAGGCGGAGACTCGAAACATGGGTTACTGAATTTATGTTGTTCACATTTGGTGCGGCTAATACATTCACCCAGTTGCACAGCCTGATTTTAAGGGACTGAAATGTCCACGTTTGGCACAGTGCAGTTATGAACAAATAAGCGAGTGCAGAGTCTCCCTGCACCTTTTAAAGCTACAACTAACCTCGTGTGTGAAATGTAAAATTTCATTGATTTTCTCTATACCTATTCCCTGAACTATTTAAAAGTTTGTCTTGTGTTCTCATTGGCTGTAGCTGGTCATTGCCAGTCACACCACTTTCCACACTAGGATTTGGAGTTGCCAACAGGTCCGGATAGTTGGCATACTAGGTATCTGGTGTTTGCGATCACCAAAAACTTTCAGCGAGCGGAAAATTGGGGCTAAATCATGTACTGTGAACTTTAGCGTTAGTTATTTTTTTGAGCCTGGTCTGAATTTCCTGGCAAAATCACACACTCTGATGATGTCGTTTAAAATGAGTTAGCATGTTGGATTTGTTTCCAGAAAAATAACTAAGTTCAGTATAACAGTAGGGAAAGTCTTGAATTAATGTCTAGAGGATATCACATATTCTGTTCTAACTAGTTAGAATGCAAATTCTTGATATCGGAAATTCAATTTTAACTAGTGGGATTCAAAACGTTTTTCTCATTCATTTCGATGGGAGTTGGAATCTGAACTAGTCAAAATACCAATTTCTGATATCGGGAATTCATAATTTAACTTGAAGTATAACTAGTTACAGTTAAATGCCTGATATCAGAAATTTGGTTTTCAACTAATTAAATTTTTATTTTTTATTACATAAAATTGTGATACATATTGAAGCGGCTAATATATACCGATGTAATATCGATTCGGGCGGTCACTTCCGATTCCCACCCCTATAATTTTTCCATATTACTTGAATGTGTTTGGTGATCCTCAGTTAATCCTCCCCGTCAGCCGCCTTCTCCAAAGACTTTAGCCCAGTTTTCTTTCATAGCCCATATTCCCGATAGGGGGCGCTGCTCCCTAACATTCACTTTGTGTACATTTTCGTTTTTTGAAACTACTCAGTGCCGTGGTATTTTTCCTTATCAGGTGACAGTATAGGAGAGTTTTCCTTAGGAACCCGAAACTGATTTCTTAAAACTTCCCCATGATATATAAGAAACGAGCCATTTGCTAACAGCTGGTGCTCTTGGTGTTTCCTCCGTTTCTCAGAAAGCTCAGTGTGTATGGACGTGCGTACTAATAGATAGTGGAAGCCCTGGGTACCTTCTGTATTCACGATTCTTAAGTGCGAAAGCGTAACCTGACGTAAAAAGTAAAGGGCATAAGCGCCAGGCACATTTTCACTTCTCAACTAGTGGTCGAGGGTGCTGTAAGGACGCCTAGAGACGTGGGGGTGTCCGGTACAGCTCATGGCACGTGACGCTATACTACACTGGAGTACAGTATTATACCTCGTTATTGTTTAATACAATCGAATAAGACTGGAACACACAACAATAAAATGACATAGGCGTGTTTTATAATTTTATAAGCTTTATTAAAAAAAAGAACAGTTTAGAAATGCGTGGCACTTTCAGTGACATTACACAATAATACAGAGATACAAAGCCTTGAAATGCTGTAATATACAGTCTGGAGACCGAAATCTTGGCAGAAACGTGGGGTCACTCTGTTTGTTCTCTCGTGGTTCATGCCGACATTTTGAAAGGACGTCCGCGCTCATATGCAACAGGTGCAGACGCGAAATGGGATACGGGGCACGACCACACCGCTGTGCGGTTTTAATGGAGAAATGTGATTTATTCTGAAAGCCATTTTTTTTTTTGCTTTAGGGATGAAAATGAAAGGAAGTAATGGCGATCTAAACGAGACTAAGAAATGGCAGGCGGCTAAAAAATAATAAAATAAAAATCCCAGCGTACGTATTTTTGCCAGCGCCGGGCAATTCAAAGAAATGTTAAGCCCAGTAAGTAGCATCAGCACCACCCTGTGGAAAGCGGGTGACACTGCACTTGACTTGCCTAGTTGTAACAGCACAAGTTGATAGGCAGCGTTCGTCCAGCTATTAATCCGGAAGTCCTCCGCTTGACTCACACGCGTTTTCCATATTTATTTCTATTTACATCATATGTACAAAACTCAAACCTTAATTGCTTTCATTATATAAAATATTGGTAACAAAAATCCATAAACAGTACAAAAGAGTTTTGGTGTGTATTTACAGAGGCATGAGGGGTAAGCTCGTGTCTGGCTGAGGTCCTGAGTTCCTTGTCCCTCTCCTGCTGGCAGCGTTTTAGAGGTTTGAAATCAAAAGGCAGCTGATAAATTTGTGTTGGGGGGGGTGCAGAGGTTGGTTAGAACTCGCTGAGTGTGATCTGGAATTGTCCCATCAAGTCCGTCATCTCCATCTGGAAGGCCGAGTGGTTGCTGTAGTGTTCGATGATGTTGTCGTCCATGTTGACAAAAATCCTGCGGGGGGGGGCAGATAGAACATTTCATAGGTGACCCTCAGCGGTGCCCTCATTCTGCGATTCCTGCCTGCATGCTGGGCGCAGGTGCCTCCTCACTGCGCTCCTCCCTCAAACGTAGCACGGACCCAGGCCCCGGGGGCTGTGGCTGATTAAGAGCCAAAGAAGGGAGAAAATGCCGCGGAACCTGAAAGGCAGCTGGAGGCCTGCCGGCTCTCTCACGGCTGTTTCTGCCCGACTCGCACGGCACGGAACACGTCTGCGACGCTTCAGAGGGACCGATGTGTCGCAGATGTGTCCCTTAATCACGGATCGCTCTCTGCTGGCTGATTTGGGGACCTTCAGACCATCCTGCCCGTTCAGTGGGGCAGCCCTCTCACAGGAGAGGGCCAGATCATCAGCGTGGCTTCGAGACCATCCTGACTGCGGGGGCCACAGACCTGAAAGCGCCGGCAACATCCGGACACACTGCTGCCCCCCAACTAGGAAAGCCCATCCTGCGGACTCCCCCCACCCGTCGGGCTTTGCACAATCAAAGTCGGCCATCGCGTCAAGTATCTCTCGCTCTCGATGGAACAAACAGCCCACATGACTTCCTGGTGTTTCGGTTTATCAGATTAGAGAAAAATAAATAAGACAATTGTGTGACTCATCTGAGTTTTGAAATCTTTTCTTCTCTTTCTTTAAGAACGGTAATTATCACATTCCAAAGGAGCACCTTTCCTACCCACTGGTCCATCAACTTTCTGGAAGGTTCCTCGTAAAAGGAAGACTTGAGATTTTAAACAAGTGCTAACTGGTTTCCAGATCAAGGTATCTAAAGGGAAACTGAGACTAATGTCTCGCTGAAATCTATAGCCCAGCGAAACCGAGAAACATGAACAGACACACACACTCCACAAGGTAACTTCAAACTCACCCTCTCTTGCATTTTTTGTAGATCTTCCCGATGGTTTCTTCTTGTATGCTGTATTTTTCCGAAATCTGGTGGAGAAGAAACCAGGAGACCCAGCTTTAGTGTCAAAGAGGTTATTTCCATTTCCTGTGTGCTGGCGAAGTACTGAGAGCGGCACGAGCAACTTACAGCTTCTCTGAGGCCTTTGAGGTTTGGTGTGTTGAGCATCAGGGCATTGAAAACCTCCTCCCCCTCTGTCCGAACGTACAGGAGCACTGAAACATGAGGATTCACGCTCAGGGTCTGTGTGCCAGGCAGGAGGCCTGAGGCCTACACAAGCCTGGGCTTTTCTTGGCATCTTACCTCTTTGAGGCTCCTCCTGCCTGGGCTGCTTGCAGGGGGTGGGGCTGCGGTGCTCGCTGCCCTCTGGGTATGCTGGGCAGCTTCTCCTTTTCAGCGCAGACCTGGAGGAGCAGTCAGACATCCGGTCAGCAAAGGCAATAGAATGAGACAGTCTTGAGCAGAAAGCGTAACGAGGATGTCGATGGTTACCTTTCGGATTCGCCCAGAGTTGCAGGGACCACCTGTTTAGGAAAAAAGGACAGAGTTCGATCAGAGACCTGTGGAGCAAGACTGAGGGCAGCCTGAAGCAGGAAGAGGAGCGTCTGCTTCCTGCGTGTGCAGCCCAGCAGCTCACTGCCCATCACACTTTGTTTCTTACTCTCACAAACCCTGCAGATGCTGCTCTGGTCCTGCCTGCGAGTGGCGGCTCATTCACACACACGTGCGTAGACATATGCATACAGGTTTGTAATTATCTTTGCGGGGAAAACTCTAATCTCAGCCTTAACCCCCATCCAGCCCTAACCTTAACCATAAGTAACCAAACAAAATTAGGTTTTTGATTGGATTCACAGATCTTTGTGGAGACCTGAAAAATGGTCCCCACAACATCAAATAACAGGCTTTTATCGTGTTGTGGGGGACATTAGGTCCCAACAATGTAATATAAACCTAATACACACACACACACACTCCCGAGTCTCCTGACTGTGGGAACCTGGCCTGTCCAGACAGGACACATGCTGCCCTTATTTGGTTTTGTCAGTAAGGCTGAAAAGGGGCAGGGGGGCATGTACATGTCAGTCATCATGTGACCCCCCCATGTGAGGCTTCACGCTCAACACCCCGTGTGACACCTCCCTCCTGCCCTCCCCAAGCCCCCACCCCGGCCCCCCCGGCGTACCAGGCCGCAGCGCTGCATGCTGGAGAAGTGCATCTCGGGGATGAAGAGCACAGGCAGCGTCACCATGTCCTCTAGCACCTTGAAGGAGGTGCAGTCGCTGCTGATGGAGCTGGAGACCACTGGCTGCTTGCTGTTGGACGCTGTGGAGGAGCATGGGGGGGTGAGTCTTATTTATCTGTCCTTATTTATCTGTATCTTTGGGCTGCTGAGCTGAGCGCGGAGCTCGGCCTGGTCGCTGTCACTCAGTCAAGCGAGACAGGACTCAGTGAGGCGTGAGAAGCCGCCTTTAACTTGCAGGAGGGCATTCCTGCGCCGGCTGCCACAGCCCCCCCCCCCCGCCCCCGCCCCACTTACTCCATTGGCCAGCAGTATTGTTCTGTAGTAGTTCTGGTGCCGGGCCAGGCTCTCGCCCCACGCCTGCCTGACATGCCTGTCTATAGCTAGGCGTGACCCTGAGGCCCATAAATCACTGTGTGGAATGAGCCCCTGGCTGACACAGGCAGTGATTAGCCTAAAGACTCCATTGGGGGGGTCGGGAAAACTCACTGTTTCGGCTGGAATCGGTGGCTTTGACCCTCCTCTTCTCCCTCTTCCGCTCCTCGTCTCTCATCTTCCTCTCTGCGCCCTGGAGAGAGATGAAGGCACAGAGTTCCTGAGTCAGCTCCAGCTAAGAGCTCTGACAGAACCAGCGTGGCTACAGGCCTCTAAAACTGCAGAAATGCCACACGGCTGCATGTGAGCCGCAGGTGCAGGACCCCAGTCGTCTGTCTCCCGAGCCGGAGACTAAAAACCACATCAGTTGGTTCTTGTCAGATGGAAGCAAAGGACTTGTTGTCCTGAGGATTTAAGCTGAAAGATGGGGAGATATCAGGGGCAGCTGACTGCTCTGTGTCTCCTCCAGCTGAAGCGGAACCCATAGGCCCGGCTGATGACATCATCCCTCTCCTCACGGTACAGGAGCAACACCGAAAAACACTGATTTAATCTAGTTTCTTTTTGTGCCAGTTTTGTTGTCATGATATGGGTGTGTACAGCATGCATGGCAGACCACGGCATCGGATCCCAGGTCAAGGTGCCGTATTTTTCATGGGCAGAACATACCTGACAGCTTCCGGAATATTTTGCATTTTGCAATGCATCTGCCATGAGAGCACTAAACTAAGAACTGAACTGGAGCTGTTTGAGTTTATGGGCGAATTCAGGCATGAATGCAGGAGGTTCTGGACATGAGACAGGGAGTCTCACCTTATCACAGAAGATTTTGACCTGGCAGGCTGCCCTGTGGATGAGATGGTTGGTACCACTGCTGAAGTCATAGATGTCGATCTGCAGGTTGAGAGGGAGGCCTTTTACACCCTTCTGGGAGGAGAAGTCCGTGCTCAGCGAGTTGATGCCAATGTAGACCTACAGTGAGATGGGGGGGGGGGGGTGATCATAGTCATCCTCACAGTAAGGAGATGATGAAGGAGTAGCAGAACAGAAAGGCTCCACAGCGGTAGGGAGTCTAACTGCGCCCTGCTCGCTTCCGCGGGAAAGTGAGAGTTTAGTGGCGTGTCAGCGTGTGCAAGTCCCGGCTTGTTCAAGGTGGGAGATGACAAGCGATGGACAGGCGGAGCGCAGTGCTGCACCGCACCCCCAGCTGGGCCACATTCCTCGCTCAGGACTTCACGAGGTTCTTCAAGGGTCACATTTGGGGGGTGATACCAAGGTCCCCCCCCACGGCCCATGAGAACAGCTGAATGGCAGACAGGGAGTGGCTTCTTCCTGTGCTGCTGTGGCAACACCCTCCTCTCTCTTTCTGCCACCCCCCCCTCCTGTTCTCTCTCTTTCCTTTAACACCTGCTGCGAGTTTCAGTGTCCCGCCCGAGACAGCCTGGGGCGAGCAGCAGATCAGATTGGGCTCTTTCAAGGCGTCTGTGTGGTGACAGGCACCCTGGGGTGGTGACATGCCAGGAATTCCTTGCTGGTGGGGGGGGGGCACAGTACTGCCTGTGCCCATTGGCTGTCACCCACCCCAGGGTCTATGAGAGTCATGAAGGAAAGCTTCCTCTATCCTATTGGCTCGCATCAGTTGGGCTCTTCCAGTACATATTTTTACACCAAGGTCTCTAACACCTTTGGTTACCTCGTGCTCCTTGATTAGTCTCACCTTGGCTTCTTCAGCTGTGTTCCAGATGAAGGACAATGCGTTGAAGGCGACTTCCTCCACATTGCTGATACTGCTGAAGACCTCCTTGTAGTCCGCTGGAGGAGAACATGAAGAACACAGTGTGATTAAGAGGGAGGCAAGATTTTCCTGACATCGTGCCTTTATGGCAGACGCTAGCTCTCCGGGGCAAGACTGTGTCCCCAGTGATAGGGTCTTAGTAAGAGGGGCTGGAGGGTGCAGCCATTTCACGGCTCACGTACCGATGTCAATGACCCTCTGCTTGACGGTGGGCTGCCTGGCGTGCCAGTGGTTCCAGCACTTCAGCTGCATCTCTGGGCTTTTGTCGTTCTCAAACACGGCCATGATGACTGTCTGTGGGGAAGCAGACGGGATCAGCCTCTGCTTATTCTCTCCAATCAAACGCACAGGATCAGCCTCTGCTTATTCTCTCCAATCAAGCGCACAGGATCAGCCTCTGCTTATTCTCTCCAATCAAACGCACAGGATCAGCCTCTGCTTATTCTCTCCAATCAAACGCACAGGATCAGCCTCTGCTTATTCTCTCCGTCCAAACGCACAGGATCAGCCTCTGCTTATTCTCTCCAATCAAACGCACAGGATCAGCCTCTGCTTATTCTCTCCATCCAAACGCACAGGATCAGCCTCTGCTTATTCTCTCCATCCAAACGCACAGGATCAGCCTCTGCTTATTCTCTCCAATCAAATGCACAGGATCAGCCTCTGCTTATTCTCTCCATCCAAACGCACAGGATCAGCCTCTGCACATTCTCTCCAATCAAACTGCAGGCTTTTCCTGACACTCATCAGGGTGACATCAGGCACAATAATTTTCCCACTCTTTTGTCCCTGGCTGTTGTTATGCTTCTGTGTAATGTCCATTTACTCCACAATGGAGAAATCTTCCTGGCTTCCTACACCACACCCCACCGCTGTCAGGGTTAGTCACACTGCAGGTGGGAATCAGCAGATCCAATCCTCACACGCATGGGTTTGGCCCACACAGGAAAAACAACAGCGACCTGACTTCAATTCACTCACTAATCACTGACGAGAGACACGTCCTGGGTTTCCCTCACACTGAAGGGTCTTGCTAATGCTAATGGGCAGCATATCAGAAGATGGGTACTTCAGGCACTATGGCTGACTGCTTTGTGATTGCCAAAAAGTGTCCACATTGTGTTCAGAGATCATAGGGCTCTTAAAGGATCAGCAGAGGGTATTTGCAGAGGCCATGGCTGTCAGAGTGGGACGCACCTTCACTTTGCTGCAGGAGAGGCCCCCAGCGCCTTCCCCCCCCAGCCCATTGAGGGTGATGGGGTAAAACTGGCCCTTGTTGAGGTAGACCATGGGCAGCTCGCTGGGCTTGTGCTGGGAGGCTTGGGGGGCACCCAGAGCAAACTGAAACTCATTCCTAGAAAAGAAATCATTGTCAGTCTGAAAGAAAATATACAGCCCAGCAGAAAAGCATTTTGCTTATTGATTACAGTGCAAGCTTGGTGGAGTCAGTGAAATCCAGTGAGTCCATCCTCCCAACTGCTTATTAGGAGCAGGAGTGCATGGACAGTGAGGTGCTGCTGGGACAGTGATTTCCTGGAAGGCCTACCTGTATTTCTCGGAGGGGGAGTTTGTGTAGGAGTATACAGGGCTGGTTGGTCCCACGTAGGATTCTGGGTAGTGCACAGCCTAGGAACCCAGACAGAGGAGAGAAGGTGAGGCTCAGGCTCAGGCTCAGGACAGCGTGCTTGTGGTCTGCATGCTCACGGCTGGAGAAAAGCCATCTATATGCTCACCTCGGGACTGGCACCAGGGGTCCACTTGGGCTGCGACGGCAGAAGAATGGACTCGAAGATGTGGTTGATGACCTGCTTGTCGTAGCTCTCACCACTGGACTCAGTGAAGCCACCAGTCTGCGGCACTGCCCGGGGAGGGCACATGGGCGTCAGCTTCTTGTTCAGCTCCAGCGCCTCCTGCTGCTGGCCATTGGTAATCACTTCGGAGAATAGCTTCATAATGTGGGTGGGGCTCTCCAAGGCAGCCAGGTCCGGGGACGTGATGCTGGCACTCCTGGTGGAGAGGAAGGAGCAGGATGGAGGGCTGATTAGATACCAGGCAGCGTGCTGAAGTGTCCTCTGAGCGTCTGTGGAGCCACCATGTGGCGAGTTCTGCTCCCGACACCCAAGCCGCTCCCAGGCAGACTGACAGTCGGCAGGGCGCCGCTTGTGGCCTAATCCGTCCTTTCTGCCCGCTCAGAGATCCGCTTTGTTTGGCTCTGAGTGTTATTGAGGGAATAACAGCATTCCCAACTGAAGGGCATTTTTCACAGAACAAAGGCTCTCATTGCAAACCAGACGATTTCTTTTGTGAGTCAGAGTGCTGGCAGTGGGATGGGGTGTCCTGCCTCAGAATCTCTCCCCTGTGTTTAACGTTTGGATTATCCAGTCATTAAATCTGACCTCGGTTTTCTACAGGTGAACGCTCAGGGAGAGTGCAAGTCTGTCTGCTCCACGAACACAAGCGCACACACACACACACACACACACAGAACTGACAGGTGCCTTTCAAGAGTCAAAACTTCAACAACTGGCCCTTCTGAGGACGGGACAGGGCAGTTGCTGCCTCTTACCGCTCGAGCTGCTTATACATGCTGCGACCACAGGGCGCCATCTTCTGATCTTTAGGGGTCTGAAATGGAGCATATGACATGTTTCATGGCATCCTGTGCCTCGGCACTGACAGAGGAACTGAGAGTCTCATAACTTCTGAGTTGGTGATTCTGCCTGGCCAACTCACCTTGTACTGGTCACACATGAAGGAGAGGGCTGTGGCCTCATCCTCGGGGGGGAGCCGGCTGCGGACACGCGCCTCGTCCTGCAGTGTGCCGTCCCCGTACTGTCTCCAGGGCTCCATGATGAGGCCGTCGTAATATCGAGGGAAGTTATAGGTCTCGTTCTGCAGAACCATCAAAGCGCTGTGGGACAGAGCAAGACGGGTGTCTTCAGATACCGATGTCATCGTCACGTCGCAAAAATGACAAGTATGGTGGCTGGAGGCCGCAGGTCCCCAAGAGTGACACTCATTGACAGCTGAATGAGCGGGGTGACACACTGCAAACGGAGGCTGTGATTGGCTGCACTCGTGTGCGGCCTTTGCAACACAAACACCGGTGTTTTATTAGCCTCCTGAAGCACAGCAGATATTTGCCGCAGGCTGTGATGGTTTCGATTGCAAAACCACAATTTTAATGCGTCTGTCTACGGATCTGGCAGCAGTAAACAGACGTGAGCCTTAACACCACCCACACACACGCACACACGCACGCACACACGCACACACACACGCACACACACACGCCTAGGCGGCACACATTCATTTGCTTTAGAAATCACACAGAATCACCTCCTCTGCAAGGATTTTTGAGGAAAATGCTCTGAAAATCCTGACACACGTTACAGATTTCAAATGTTCAACCTCAGATTCGAATTTGCCCAGACCACACAGGATGGTTCTCTAGTCTGAGCTGTCTGAGGTAATGGGCTTTACTGGGAATGCCCCCCACCTTCTTCTTTCCTCTGGATGTTCCTCAGCTGCTTGGGCATACTGCTTGAGGATTCATGGTCTGCCCAGTAAAGATAGCAAAGCACGCAGCGACCCAGTACAGCAAGAGACCAGCTACAGCACATTTACGCCATGCGGGATTTGTCCCTGTGCAGGAGCGGGGGGGGCGGGGGCTGAATCAAGGAATTGCGCTGGAAACCACTGGACTGCCAGGGACTGCACTGGGGGGGCCAATGGACTCCCCTCCCCATCTGTTAAACACCTTCATCTTCAGCTTCCGGATAAACAAGAAGACCTCATTCTGTCCATCTGCCCGTCTAGATGTCTGTGGCATGGTGCTTCTTAAATAAGCCATTGAACAGCCTTCACACATACACACTGCAGCCTGCGGGCACCCCTCGGCCCCCACAAAACCCCCCCAGAGTGTCAGACTCGGGGCACCGAGAGCACAGGGGCTCTGGCTGACATGGAAACCTCATGACCACACTGCACTGGAGCACTAGCAACGACAGCGACCGGATGGGGGCCCCCAGGCTGGGCTGTGGGAGCCCGCAGTCACACTGAGAGACAGCGCAGCACAGGGACACCAGGTAGGAAGGAGAGCGGCGGCCAAGCGGAGCACAGAGGCACAGGAGCAGACATGAGCAGACAGGCACTTACTCGATCTCCTTGGTCATGACTCTGGTGGGAAGCAGAGGGTGCTGAGCTGGTCTCCCGGGGAGTCGCCGGTGCTCGGTGCAGCAGAGGAGAGCAGGAATGTTGTTGCAGCACTGATGGGACTCGTTTGATCTCTGCCTGCCGCAGAGCGGCGGCTTTATTATGCGCTGACAGGTAGCTTCCCCGGCCGCCTCCTGATTGGCTGGGAGCCTGGAGACAGGTGTCTGATAGGACAGGTGTAACACCCTTAACTCTTTCAGTGCCTGGCAGGAGGAGGGGGCGGTGCTTTGCAGGACAATCACAGGCAGTGGGTTTTGAGTCCCATTCACGGCAGAATAGAGGCGAGATTCACGTCCCGCAGGTGTGAACTGCAGCTTATTCAGGGGGAGAAACTGCAGCCATGATTTTAAAGGCAGCACATTGACATGCTAAGCAGACCTGCTGTCATTAACCCCCCACCAGTTTTGGTGCAGCCTCCCTCTCCTGGGCTTTAACTTTAGTTTTGCTCCCCACCCTCCCCCCCCCCCCCCCCCCCCCCCCCCCCGCCCTCTCCCGCCCCTTCCCCGCTCCTTCTTTCTTTTTTTTTTTTCTCGTT
>JABJVO010000026.1:19877709-19889564 GCA_026770805.1 Boulengeromyrus knoepffleri | reverse complement strand
ACATCGGGCCCCGTACTACAAACCAAAGTCCCTAATATATCACATCGGGCCCCGTACTACAAACCAAAGTCCCTAATATATCACATCGGGCCCCGTACTACAAACCAAAGTCCCTAATCTGAGGGCCCCTGTCACTCAGAGGTCCTTGGAATTGCCCTGACCACCCCCCCCCCCTCCATTACAGTGCTCTTGCATGCGATTGCTCCATGCAAACTGCACTTTACGGACAGGAAGGAGTACAGGATACTCTTCCTGGGGTGTTGCTCTGAGTCACCTTGCTTACATTTCAAATACCGTGAAACGAACACGAGAGCAGCGAGTGCACTTCCACACAGGTATCTCTGGGTACTTGACAGGCTAGAGCAAAACAAACAATGAACATGACCCCTTATCGCTGCATCTCAGTTATGAAGAGCAGAGAGGATGGGACCATATCTGTGCAGGGATCAGGCCGATGTGCATCCCGTTCACCTGCACGCTCAGATCTCCTGTGCAATCTCTGCATCAACACTGGGCAACATGTGAAAATGTGTGAACTCCTGCAGCAACTGGCAGTCAGAATTGATCCTTCCAAGAATTCTCTGAGGCCCCCAGGCTCACTGAAGCTCCAGGTGAATCTCAATAATCGTACTTGTGATCCCATGTACCCGTTTTACGTCGTCTTCCATTGCTGAAGACCAGCTCCAATACTAAGAACACAAGTACAGAGGATGGTAAAAACCCCTGAATTTCGTTCTTGCTCTGCCTCAAGTATCATGGATACATCATTTGCATCCTCACCGAACGAGACCAATCCCATGATTCACAATGCCCCAAGTTCATTCTTTGGAGGAAAGTTAACAAGACTGGTCTTGCAAAGACCAGATGTACAGTCTTAGTGTTCCTGGGATTGAGATTCACCCTCTGAAAAGTTTACTGAGAACGGCCCGCACTCTGAACCTTATACGAGTATTTCCGCCTGCATTTGTGGGGCTGCATTAACAGTCTGCTGAATGGCGCCCTCTAGTGGTGCAGGATGAGGTGACGCTCTCGCCACGTGCAGCAGGTGCCGTCATTAGCGCGGCCTCCTCGAACTGCCGATAAAACTGCAAGCACAATGCGCGCGCGCTGTCTGTGCGGAGATGGGGAAGCGGCTATGCTTCGATCAAGCAGACCCGCGAGCCTTCTCCAGATATCAATTTCTCCGTTCACTTTTTCTCCTTATATGCATTACAGTACATATCAGAAAGAAAATAAACGTGTTTAATTAGGAGACTTCATTTTAAACCTTTAAAGTTAAAAAATATATCTTCGTGATCCTAGCTCGGGGGTCGGTCAGGGGTTTAAAATGTCCACCGTAAAACATATCGGTTATTTAGGCACCCCGATAAACAATTAAAAGAGGAAGATAATAAATGAATAAATTTAAAATTTCCTTTCATTTACCTTGAACTGAATGTTTACTTGACATGTTGCTGTGTGTCTAAGGTGTTTTTGTTGCTGTTGGTCATTGATTGGCTTGCATGTGTTACTGGAATTTTTGAAAACAATAAAGTGAAATTCAATTTCGACAGCTGTTGACTTTGAGAAGCAACTCCTTGATGACTCCTCAGTGGGGAATTTGGCCGCGGTAGATGCTGATGTCTTTCGCTTGTTTATGGCTGTTATTGAGACGCGCCTCGCTGAAGTGCGTGTGAACCTGACGCGGCCGCACAATGGGAGGCATGAATGCGCGTCTTATGTGCGTCAAGCCGCTGTGACTCCGATGCTCATCTGCATTGTCAGTGACAGTTTGGCGAAATGATGACAAGGCGATGCCCCGTTTAATAATAGCGGTGCGGCTATTACAGAGACTCTGTGGGTGGGGTGTCGCTTTCAACGTGTAAATGAACTGCTGGTTTAAAAAACCTTGTCATACGACCTACATATCGACGGCTTAACTTCCTCATTCAGTAAGAAAATATACTGAATATATTAATCCAGTGAGGTAAACACGGACAGCTGCCAGTGGACGAAATGCCATCTGTTAGTGTGCCCTAATCCGGATGGTTTAGACTACCTTACAATGAGATTGTTTACACTGGGCTCAATCTAATATAACTGCTTAAATCTGTTGTTTTCTTCCCAGCACATATAATGGTCAAAATCTGGAATTTAACTATACAAAACGTAGATTTTAGAAAACACTAAACATTTAAAATAATTTTGTTATCCCTTGAACGTTCCCTTGGTGCTGTTTTTTTTATTATATTGTAACCAAAAGAGAAAGCAAAACTATATACACGAGACTGTAAGAACTCTTTCCCACAAGTAACTACACTGCACATGCTGTAACCAAATAATTTACCTGGAGCGGATAATGACGCGCCCTTAAGGAAAGCGCCGCTATCCGCAGCTGCAGCGCCGCCACGTGTCTCGTGGGGGAAAATTCGTCGTAATTAATCTGCACGAGAGCTCCGCGTAGCAGGATGAATTGTTCCCTTATTAACGAAGAGTATTACACTTATTTTTGCATATTTGCGACATTACCTTCTCATGCTGCAGGGTATGGTAACTTCATAGCTGAATGGGATGTGCGTTAATCATTTAAAAATGTTATGATATGATATGACTTTGAGCCTCGTTGATTTAGTTGATTTAGGCCTACTAAGTGCTGGTCGATTGTGTGCAGGTTTAAATATGGCATCTAAAAACTTTTTTTTTTTTAATTCTCTATTTTGCGTAATAGGCTAAGCCAAAAACTTGCAGCGTCATTTGCCCTATGGGTAGTACAAGGTTTTCTTTCCTCCAGTACTACGCTTTTTGTTTTCCACACCGTGAAGCTGACCGTGAAGTCATGAAGATTAAGTTGCTGCTGTGAAAGTCACTGGGCGGGTTGATATTCTTTATAAGGTACTATCTCAGCATAATGCCGGCGGCCGTTAGTATGAAGGCGCAGGACACAGGCCTATACATAAACCACAAAGAAACACCGTGTCGGATCGCGCTTATTTATTGACTGGCTCATTCGTTAACGTGCTTTGTTTTCGCCGATCGACGGAATAGCCTTTAACGCATTTGGGAAACACGGGGCCGTTGGTTGGAAGGGAAGAGATCGGAAGGATCGTTCAGAAACAGTGATACCTATAAATGAATATCCAGTCATTAGAAGATGATACTAAAGTTATAGAGGAAGATTATAAAACAGAATGTGATAAAGAAATAACTATTACTGAGGTTAAAAAATGTATAAGCAAATTCAAACTGAATTAATCCCCCGGTAATGATGGTCTAAATTCTGAATTTTATAAGACATTACAAGAAGATTTATCTGAATTTATTCTTTGGGTTTTTAAAGAGTCATTTGAAAGGGATGACCCAAGGTATAATAACTATAATTCCAAAACCTGGGAAAGATCACTCTTATAAAGATAACTGGCATCCTATCACTCTTATAAAGATAACTGGCGCCCTATCACTCATAAAGATAACTGGTGCCCTATCACTCTTATAAAGATAACTTTTTTTCTCAGAATTCTGACTTTAATCTCAGAATTCTGAGTTTAGAAAAAAAGTCAGAATTCTGATATTAAAGTCAGAATTCTGAGATTAAAGTCAGAATTCAAATAATATTTTCATGGTGGCCCTAATCCTCTTCCGTAGACATTATGACTAATTTTACTATGGAAATAATTTATGTCATTGATTTAATTATCATTTTGGCAAAATATTTCATACGCAAAATCAAATGGTCTGGGAAACACCCTGTATTTGAACAATTTAAAGTTAGAGGTAAATATTTATCTTCAAACTATATCCAAGTGTAAAAACAGAAGCGCTATCCGGACATACTCTACGTTTATCTCTGGTATCTGTTTACGTAACCTTCTGTTGCTGTACGGTATTGTAATATGTGCTCCTGGTAACCTTTAATTTTTTAATTTATTGTATATATTTATTTAAATATTTTTTTCTGTTTGTTTTGTGTTTTGTTCTCTCGTTCTACCTTCACCTTATCTCCTTGATCTGTAGTGTGTACTCTTGTTTGTATTGTAATTTGTAACTGTTGAAAATAAAAATTAAAAAAAAGTTAAAAAAAAAGTAAAGAAATAAATGGACCTACACCCACGTGGTCGATATCTTTGAGAGCTGGATCATGCCTTTTCTTGTCCACTGTGTAGCCAGAAACATTTTCGCGGGGGGTCCGGTGTTATTGGGGGGGGGGGGCAGTCACCTGAGTCGAAATTGCAATTAATTGGCAAGACCATCATTGCGCTCTGTTTTGTGCCGTCACTTTGCGCCTTTGCGTAACCTAAGTATTTTGTTGGTACCCGTAGCAAAAGGTGATGTGTGCGTTAACACATAAGGTAAGCAAGGTGCGCCGCCCGCCCCCCAAATGCAAACAGCAAACTCCGCCTATGGTTTAAACCCTTTATTTTACTACGTAGCTACGTGCCTGCAACTTTCAATCTGACGAAATGTTGTACAAAATGTAGAAAGGGTTTAATAAAACAACAGAACAAAAAGGATGTATTCACGGTCACTGTAAAATACGCATAGAATATGCGATATCAGACAGACTGGTTGGTTCTGTTTATGAACTGACTGCAAATTCACTTAAGGTAGATTCGAAATAAAATGAATGTTATCACTCTAGCCAAGTTCCTGTTATGGCTACTTGTTTTTTTTCCGCATTTTTTTATTAACATATGAACACGTATACACAATAAAGTCTAAATACAATACACAGCAGGAATGACATACAATGATCGCACAGACCAATTATATAAATGTATGGGAACGTGTTCTACATGTTGTTATTTGGGCTGATAACGTCAGGGCGTGGCGCTGCTTTTGATTGGCGAGGGCGTTCATCGTATGTCTGCCGACTGTCGTGGCTCGGCCGCTCTCGGCTCCCGTCGGGTCCGTTCGGCCCGCCTCCCGCCTGCGTCACCAGCTTGCGTCAACGCCTGTTTGTGGGCTGCTTTCTGCTGGTGAGCGGCTGCGGACGCGGAAATGGTGAGGATGGAGAGCCCCGGGGTGGGCACCGTGCTTCAGACCCCTGGGTACGACTCGTTGTCCTACAAGGTAAGGAGAGAGCCTGTCGCCCGGGGACGGCGGAGTTAGTCGTGTCGGTGGTGCTCGATTAGGCGCCTGCCGGTACCGGGTCGTCATCCTCTTCGTTTTTTCCCCCTTTTTCGCCGCAGGACAACCTGATCGGAACCTTGCTGGCGATTTCCGGGAACCTGCTGATCAGCATCTCGCTGTGCGTGCAGGTGAGGCTTCCGTTCCCGCGGCACCGTCCCTCCTGTTTGTGCCCCGCCGCTCCGTAACCGGTCCCGATCTCCGCCGCAGAAATACAGCCACCTGAGCCTGGCCGGCAACAAAGACTCCCGTGTTTATTACAAGACCAAGAGCTGGTGGTGCGGGCTGCTGCTCACCCTGCTGGGCGAGCTGGGCGTCTTCGTGTCCTACGCCTTCGCCCCGCTGTCGTTGGTGGCGCCGCTGGGCGCCGTGTCGGTCATCGGTAGGTCGCTCTCTCGTCAGTACTCTGTCATATTACATATTAAAATATCACACATAGGTCAGATCAATGCTATTTCATATTCAAACCAGTCCCTTCAACTTTTCTTATGTATTTCTGACCCTAAAGCTAGTAAGTGTACTGAATATGTCAGGTGGCTTGTATGGCAGTACGTGTTTCGGTGGTGGGTGTGGGGACCGGGCCTGGGTGAAGTGAAACTCGCCTTCTTCCTCTTCACAGCGACCTCTATCTTGGGCTTTGTCTTTCTGCGTGAGAAGTGGAAGCCCAGAGAGTTTGCTAGTAAGTCTCCCCACTCCTGTCTTAGTATCATTTCGCTGCCTGGCTCAGGGGTGCTGTTGAACTTGAAATTTAATGTTCGTTGCAGCACCAGTAGTTAAGAAGCCTGCAGGTGTAAATCCTGAAAGGAGACTTCTTGTTGTATTCGTACATAACTGATATACATACATACATACTGATATTGTGCAGCCCTATGGAAAAGTGTATTGGATTGCAGTTGCACACTCTACCTTTAAAGCTCAGTTCCACATATCTCAGCTCAGTATATTATCAGGACCCCTCCCCGGTGTGTGTTTATGGTGACAGCACCCTCCTGTGGTGTTACAGAGCGCTACATCCTCTCCTTCCTTGGCTGCATCCTGACGGCCACAGGGACCTACCTGTTTGTCACATTTGGTCCTAACTCTCACGAGAGGCTGAGTGCTGAGAACATGGTGAAGCACGTCATCAGCTGGCCCTTCCTCCTGTACCTGGTGAGGCCCATGGGCTGGCATGCTCTCCGGCCCCCTCTGCTGGGTGGGTTAACCCTCGGCCTCAGCTGCCCTGCACTCCCTTTCAGCTCCTGGAGATCATCGCGTTCTGCTTGCTGTTATATGTCTATAAGCAGAAGAAGGTGACCTACCTGGTGGTCATCGTGCTGCTTGTGGCTCTGCTGGGTGAGTGAGCATAGCGCCATCCTTCCAGGACAGTTGCTTCTCCCTGTATGTGCTGATGCCCCCCTTGCCCGTCAGGATCGGTGACGGCCATCACGGTGAAGGCCGTGTCGGGCATGACCGTGCTCAGCATCCAGGGACAGCTGCAGCTGTCTTTCCCCATCTTCTACGTCATGCTGGTCTGCATGGTCGCCACCGTGCTCTTCCAGGCCTCGTGAGTCACTCCCAGCGCCGTCGTCGTCAAGCCACCGCGCTGTACTGACGCTGTGACTCGTCTGATTGGCTGACGCTATGTGTCTGTCCTCTCTCTCCTGTGGCGACCAGGTTTCTGTCCCAGGCCTCCAACCTGTACGACTCGTCCTTGATTGCCAGCGTGAATTACATCCTCTCCACGGCGTTCGCCATCGTCGCCGGTGAGTGTCACACGCATTGTCTCACACCCACCTCACCCGCTCGCAAGGTGGCGCACTGGGGTCTCATTCCCTGTCCCCGCTGCAGGGGCTGTGTTTTACCTGGAGTTCAACCAGGAGAGTGTGCTTCACATCTGCATGTTCCTGCTGGGGTGAGTGTGAGGGCCGTCCCATAGCTCGGGGCCCCACCGGGGGGAGCATGAGGGCCGTCCCGAAGCTCAGGGCCCCACTGGGGGAGTGTTTGGGCCGTCGCAAAGCTGGGCCCCCTGCCGGGGGTAGTGTGAGGGCCGTCCCAAAGCTCAGGGCCCCACTGTGGGGGGGTGTGAGGGCCGTCCCAAAGCTCGGGGCCCCACCAGGGGGAGTGTGAGGGCCATCCCAAAGCTCGGGGCCCCACCGGGGGGAGTGTGAGGGCCGTCCTGAAGCTGGGGACTATGTGACACCCTCCCTGTGCTGGTGTTGCACAGGTGTGCCATTTGCTTCCTGGGAGTATTTTTGGTCACGAAGAACAAGAGGAGGACAAAAGCGTTTGAGCCATACGTAACCATGGACATGATGCAAGGTGGGTCACTTTTAGTGCCCGTCCGCAGCTCCTGGCCACTTGGAGGCGCTCTTACGTCCTTTTTCATTTTGCTCTCCATATAGGAATCCCCACAATCCACGACAATGGCCGGGCTGTGCAACCTGACTACAATGGCTCTTTCTCGTACGGCGCTCTGGTGAACAGCGAGAGCGCCATCCCTGCCGCCTTGCCCGTGGTGCCGGAGCAGCTGGCCACTGGCCCTGCTGCTGCCACCTACAGGTCGGATGACCTCAAGCAGGACTGAGGGCCCCTGCCCTGATTCTGGGACTGCGCCCGGTGCGGGTGGAAGGGTGACCTGGACACCACGTGTTCCCCTCCACCTCCCTGCCCTGGATGAAGCTGTAAATATTTATGGGCTGATCCTAAGCAGTGCTCCCCCCATACTCAGAACCACCCCCAGGGCAGCCGGGCCTGGAGGGATGGATCGAGAAGAGGAGACAGACTTGGGGTGGGACCGGCCCAGTCATGATGGGGAACATGCCTTAGCGTTTGTTTGACCTGTCTGGACCATAAATGTGCTTTCTGCTGCCTGGTTTCGCTCTCTAACCCGTTACATGTATCTACATGTATGTGCTGGGAAGACAAACCCTCTCTGTATCATTACGGTCCTGACCTCTGACCTTCTGAGGGTGCACTGGGATCAGCGTGACCTCTGACCTCTGCCTGTCTCATGCTCTACCTGTGTGCACTGTGCAGTCAGGACGGGGTGAGGATGAGTGTTGCTTACACTGCCCTCTTGTGGTCATGCATGTTTCATGCACCAGTACCGAATGACTTTCACTGCTGTGATGAATGTGTGGGGTGTCTACAGAAAGCTGCTTCCATACTCTCGAGTTACCCTGCAGTGTATTAGGTGGTAATCAAATAAATCAAGCAAGATTATGTGAAGATTGTGTGTTTGGTGTGTCAGTTCCAGATATGGGCTCAAAATGAGTACTTGCTGTTTGATGAAGAATGTTTTGTTTACCTTTAAGGGGGGGGGGGAACTGCCACGAATTTTAATATCACACTAAGGTTGCTTTGAAAAATAAAGTTTAAACATGTTTACTTCCAAAAGTGGCCAGAAGAGGGCAGAACCAAATGACCTGTAACTCAGCATTTGGGACACTGGCTGTGAGAAGGGTGTCGTGGCAGAGAAAAGCTTGGGGAACACTGCTGTCTTACTGATAACTTACAGACTGCTCTGCTTATGTTACTGATGACCATGCGTGGCTTACAGAATGCTTTGTTTTTAACAGGATTATTACATTCAGACCTAACAAGCAATAGCAAGTTGGGGTGAAGAGAAGCAGGTGCATCCAAGCTGGCTTTTTGTGTAAATGCCCGTCATTGTCAGGTACATTTATTTAGTCAGTAAGGTGACGTGTGACGCTGTCTATGCGGAGACTCTCCTGTAAGGGTTCAGGTCCGGCTCTTTGCAGACGGTGGCCACAGTACGGCCATCAGGGACACTCTCATCACCCAGGGTCTCCAGGACGTTCCCAAGAAGCTCCTCTGGCTTCTGCAGGATCTGCTGCCCTTGGGCTCTTAGGGCTGGTAAGTTGCCTCCACAGCAGCATCGCTAGGATCTGAAGAGCAGTAGATGGACAGTGTGGAGCTGAGAACTGGATAAATAACACGGATCAAAGGAAAGTATCTGCGAATGGTCAAGGCTGGTGCCGCAGTTGCTGACGTCCCCATAATGAAAGCCCTGTATTTACCCCCAGCGGCTCTGTGATCAGGCGCCTCACAGCTGGCCTGCAGGGCGGCGACATCGTTGCCTGTGGATAGAGTTTCATTTACAGTGACTCTGTACTGCAACAGAGAGCAAACCCCGATGGTGGGACACAGGTTGTCCACGCAGCCCTTTATTTAGGCGGGTGGCTCAAACCCTCTCACCTGCCTTTACAGGCCAAGTTACATGCCCTGGGGTACGTTTCCCAAAACGCAAAGGGCTCCATTCATGCAAGTCAGTAACAGGAGCTTCTGAGAAATGCGCCCCGTGTCAGGGAGTCTCTAACAGTTCATCCTTCCCCCCTTAAAATGGTGAGGACCCCCTGCCTGTGCTGTCTTTAGGAGTGCCACTAGGGGGCGCCCAGCCGCTGGACGGTCATCCACGCAGCTTCCCCTCTGCTCCTGCTGTGAGCCCAGTGCTGTTCTCCTTCCGTTAGGGTGGGGGCTCTGTCCTGCCGATGGTGAGCTTGTGGTGCTGGCTGCGTCACCTCCAACCTCCCTCCCCTAAACACATTACACTGAAACAGTGAACACAAAATCTTCAAATTAAAAGCTTTTAATTATTCACAGAGTTAATGGAAAACAGCTCATGTCTTTCCTGACGGGACTGAAATCCTGAGACCTTTTCACGTCCGGCTTGGACGGTTTCTAACCGCTTCATCTGCACCGGGAAATAAACTTTCCGGAAAGACCACTAGGCATATATTTATCCATTTGTGGTGAGAGTAAAGGATTGCACACCATTTATAAGGAAATGGCTTATCCGAGCAAATGGATTATTCTCATTACATGGCTGGCAGTGAAAATCAACAATAAGAACAGGGCCACGGTGGATATTGCAATCAATAAACCTGCTTTTAGCACGACTAATGTCCCAAATCTCCATTTATTTAAAGAATTAACAAGGGGCTTTTAAATGCATTTCAACATCTACGACTGACACTGACAGACGGGCTGTTACAATGTACAACAGAATACAAAAGAGTGCATTCAGGTTTCGGGTCGTTTGCAAACCGGTCTCATGCACTGGTGTCAGTGGTGTCAGGTGTCAGTGCAACAGGCGAATGCAATCAGTCTGTTTAACGAGGCTGAAGGGGCCGCTGTAAGAGACCAGCAGAAGGGCACCGCCCACCGCGAAGCCGCCGCCGACACCCGGCGATCGGCACGGCGAACCGGAGGCCATCCCGGCCGTGCGTGCCTAACTTCAAGGACACGCCTCCCTCATACCTCTGGACTCAGATTGGTGGAGCCGCGCCCCGGTGTGGAATGCTATTGGCCAATCCGTAGGCCTGTAGGTGGCACCTGCACACCCCTACTGGGATAGTCCTGCAAGCTGCAAATGTCGGAATAAAGTTAATTTATGTTGGGTACGTTTCGCTCGCAGTAAATATAATACCGCCGCATCACGATCCGTGGCCCGATCGGTAACAACGGTGAGTAATACACTGTCGGTTTCTGTTTCTTTGTCCTCGTCTTCATCTTCGCTGTTGTTTTTCTTAAAGTCACCTCCCATCATGAATTTAATTGGTGAAAAACTAATTATATACGGTATTTTATTTGTGATTGCGATTTGCAAACTAATGCGTTTTTATTGTTCCAAGCATTGACGTTTGGCCGTCATTGTGACACTGCGTGAGCTCTGCGTGATTGACATCGGCGGTTCTTATCGCCTGTTTAAGGTCGCTTTCATTTCTGCTTTATTTCAGTTGGTGCCAGTATTTATAGTTTGAACTTCCAGGGGGCTGTTCCACGAAGCGAGCTTATAAAATCGAGGATTATTTGCAATAGCCTCGCTTGAGTTAACCTAACAGTTCACTTCAGGCTCATTGAGTTCCACGAACAAAATTCAGGTGTATTTAATCTCCGCTAATTCAAGGCAAGCCAAGAATTATTACTGCAAGCCTATGAGGACTACAAAGACTACATTTTTAAAGAATTCATTTAAAGCCCACGTTGCATTGTATAATTTAGTAACCAAAAAGAGAGCTGCGGCTGCTGCAACCGGTGGGGGCCCACCTCCAGCAGCCTGTACCCCAGCCGTGGTGATGGCCCTTGCACAGAACCGTACACGGCCTATTATTGAGGGGATTGAGGGAGGAACATCCTCAGACGTTGTTCCTTCCAGTCATGTGCAATCTTATGTTAGAGGTACCGTATTTTTCGGGCCGTAAGACGCACCTAGTTTTAGAGGAGGGAAATAAAGAAAAAAAAGATTCTGAACCAAATAGTGTTCTAAAATATTTTATGTCAACCATCCTTACCTGGCCACATCCCTCCACCTTTTATGGCGCTGATGGGGATGTATCTGGATCGCGTTTCACCGCTGCGTTGTTAAGCAAATTTCCATGCGAATTCCATTTGAATACGCGCTAATGCGGCTATTTATAATGTGAATAGCGATCTTCGGGTGACAGCGGTACTACACGCCGCCTATGCAGATAAAACAATTAAAGTAAGGTGACATGGTTTGATTTTTTAAATTTTTTAATTTTATTTTTTTATTTAACCTAATTTTGAAAAGACAGATTACGGATTTTTCATGATTCTACATTAAGATTTCAGCGAGATATAAACTGAAATAGACGCGAAAAGTACGCTGCGTCGCCGACCATGCACTCGACCCCAGAAGGGTAAAGCATGTCAGCAGAGCAATATTCGGACCATAAGACGCAGTGACTTTTTCTCCCCACTTTTGGATGAGGAAACAATTTCTGTTTGCT
>JABJVO010000026.1:19858573-19873076 GCA_026770805.1 Boulengeromyrus knoepffleri | reverse complement strand
GATACTAATAGCATGTGCAGAGTAACCTGCATATATACTAATAGCATGTGCAGAGTAACCTGCATAGATACTAATAGAATGTGCAGAGTAATCTGCATAGATACCAATAATGTGTGGACAGTAACCTGCGTAGATACTAATAGCATGTGCAGAGTAACCTGCATATATACTAATAGCATGTGCAGAGTAACCTGCATAGATACTAATAGCATGTGCAGAGTAACCTGCATAGATACTAATAACGTGTGGACAGCAACCCACATTGATAATAACAGCTTGTGCAGAGTAACACACTGATGATGGCAGAATCCCAACAGGGTGACGATTTGGCTCAACTATGGGGTAAAAACTTCAGTTTCTTTGGAATTTCAGTTACAGTGGAAACCGCTTATAGTGATCACGTCTGTCTGGGTGAAATTGATCGGTATACGCCAGGGGTGGGCAATCTTTTCCGTAAAGGGCCGGTGTGTATGCAGGTTTTTGGGATAACCTTTAGGTCAGCTGTTCAAACCCAGGTGTGAGGACTCTTCAGCCAATCAGTCCTCTAATTAGTAATCTAATTAGGGAGTTGCAGCGAAAACCTGCATACGCACCAGCCCTTTGCGGATAAGATTGCCCACTCCTGGTATAAGCGGATGATCATTATAACTGATTTATTTTTCTTTTCCTTTGTCTCAAGCAGATTACCATCTAATTGAGGTCTGTATATGTGTTACATGCATATAAGGTAATAAAATTGACAGCGTTGCTATTTACTAAATTTTATTGACTCTAAAAATACAGTACAGCCATTTCCAATGCTTTTCAAGTTACAGTACTGTACAAATAAAATTATTGAACTGTGTATAATTCAAATACGCGATAATACAGTACTGTACTGTAGATAAAATACAGCTTATTGTAGTTTCAATGCTGCATCTCGGTGGCTCGTTTTTGGCAGTTTATCATAAACTTTACTGGGTCTACATTTGTCATTGAGAGATAATCACTTTCTTTTTCCCGTCATGTTTTCTGTGCGCGCAGCATTAGCCTCAGGTAACTAGACAGAAGCAGACGAGTTACTGTCATGTATAAAAAACCCGAAAATGAACACGGACTATTTGATTACTATAAGCGAGTTATTTAAACAGTATCTGTACAGGAATGATTCTGTCCCAAGATTTTTGATCTATGTAAGTGGCTGATCACTATAACCATGATCACTGAAAGTGGTTTTCACTGTATTTGAGTGTCGGCCTGCATTTCTGACAATGACACAGAGCTGGGCTCCCAGACACCGTGAGGTTCTGGTCCTCAGCGTGTCCTGGTGTGATGCTCATCACGCACGTCTTTGATAAGACACTGGGCGGGGGGGGGGTCACCCTAGGTGCTGGGGGGGTTACTTGCGGCACTTGGGGGGTCACAGAAATGCACGTACACACATAAACACACTTCCCACACAAGTCCACGCGCACACTCAGTAATTTGCATAATCATCTAAAAGTGTCGTTCACACATTTTTATCTGTCTCTCTTGAGCTGAAACAGTTGGCTTGTGTTGCAGTGGGGGGGGGGGGGGGGTACTTCATTTTTGCCCCTATAATCTCAGCACCCAGCATCCCCTGATCTCCACAGCCCCCTCTGAACCAGTGGCTGTGAGATTCACCCCAAATCCCCTCAAACAAAATACTGTTGCTGTGTCACTGAGGCATCCCTACATTTCCCTCAACCTCCCCCCCCCCCCCATTTTAAAAAATAAAGATTTTTGTGTGCTTAATCCTACACCCAGCAAGCAGACCTGTATAAAAGTGACCATTTAAAGGGAGTGGGAGGTGGCAGGTTCTCGCCGACCTAAGGGGGGGCTGTTCCAGACTCATGTTTACTGATTATTTGTATTAAATTTTAAAATCCTCTTGGTTAGCTGACTTGTTCTGCTGGGAATGACAGTGTCTCCCAGTGCCGGCAGGCAGCGGCCAAGTTTACTACTTCCCAACCACATGTTTGTGTGGGCCCCCCAAGCCTTGGATGCCGCCCTGCTGGCCACAGACAGTCACTGCACTGTGAGGGTGGCTTTTGTGTGGCATCCTAGAAGCAGCAAAGGGCCCCAGGCTGCAGCGGTGCTGCAGGGGTGTTTGCCTGACGGTGTCACCCAGAGCAGCAAGACAAGCTGCATCCGCATTTAATGCAGTGTATAGTCCTGCGGCGCCCTGCGATCCGGCAGGCAGATGTGACCGCAGGCTTTGGTTTGGGAGGGAATCTCTTTGTTCTTGAGTTTAATGTGCTTTGGGTTTGACATACTTACACTGGGTCAGTTAGAAGGTCAAACTGCAGTCGGTCAAGGACTCCCTCGGGGAGTTTTGCCAACCTTGGGGGGATTGTCCTCGATTGTCGGTGATCAAAAAGGGGCATTCACCCACCCCGGGGAGAAAACGGTCATAAACGTAAAGGTCAGCTTTACTCCCTGTCTTCAACTTTCCCATCCTTCCGTCCGTCTATCCCTTGCTCCCTTCCCCTCTCTCTTTCTCTCCCTCCATTTCCCCCATTTGTCCCTCTTTCTCTCTCGCTCTCTCTCCCTCCCCCTCCCTCCCTCCCTCCCCTTCATAAATAGCTTGGCCTACATTCACTGCAACTGCAGTGCTGATAGGATGAGTCTCCGGCTTCAGTTAGGTACCTTACCACTACAGCCGCCTTCGTTCACCACATGGAGGCGCTGACTCTAGTCACGCAGCCAGGCTGCAACAGGCTGTGTTCCTGCTTCATGTTCACTGGCAAAAGTGTTTACCATATATAAACAGCTACAAGGCTCGCCCTTCTGGCTTTTTTGGCGGCTGCCGTTCCATTGACAAGGTTCCATGTTGCAGGAGAGACGTCGTATCTCCGGTTGGCTTGAGTGGGGTGTCTGTGCCCCTGTTTTGGCGACATGGACGCAGCCATGTAGTTTTGCCTGGGGGTTCCTGCCTGGGCGGCAGCACGCCGATGGTTAGACCTGCCAGCAGGGGGCGTCAGAGTTAGCAGGGGCTCTCCTGATCATAGCAGAGAGCGGAAACCTCTGCAACACAGGCAAAGCTGTGCTGTTGCCGTTTAGGAAGATGAGCTGCCACAATGATCCCACTGATTTAGTGATTAGGGAGAAAATGGAGTTGCTGGTATTTCCTGCCACTTTGCCCCCCCCATATCATTCTAAGCTGAGGCTAAGATGGTGTCTCTGCTCCAAGGACGGGCATCTCCAGGGCCCTCGACTGAACTGCTTCAAACAACTAGGCTAACTGTGCCTTTTACCAAGTTTGAGCCAAGGGCATTTGGAAGATCGAGTGAAACAGGAGCAATGATCTGTGCTGCCGGTGCGAATGAGGCGCACAGACTCTGCTGCTCAGGTGAGTGAGGCAGAAGAGGAGCAGAGGCAAGAGGAAGGGAGCGAGGCAGGAGAGGGGCAGAGGCAAGAGGAAGGGAGCGAGGCAAGAGGAAGGGAGCGAGGCAGGAGAGGAGCAGAGGCAAGAGGAAGGGAGTGAGGCAGGAGAGGGGCAGAGGCAAGAGGAAGGGAGCGAGGCAAGAGGAAGGGAGCGAGGCAAGAGGAAGGGAGTGAGGCAGGAGTGGGGCAGAGGCAAGAGGAAGGGAGCGAGGCAAGAGGAAGGGAGCGAGGCAGGAGAGGAGCAGAGGCAAGAGGAAGGGAGTGAGGCAGGAGAGGGGCAGAGGCAAGAGGAAGGGAGTGAGGCAAGAGGAAGGGAGTGAGGCAAGAGGAACAGAGGCAAGAGATGGGGAGAGGCAAGAGGAAAAGAGTGAGGCAGGAGAGGGACAGGCAAGAGATGGGGAGAGGCAGGAGGAATGGAGCTAAAAGCAGAAGGAGGGGGGACAGCCAGGAGGAGGGGAGGCAGGGGGAGGGGGAAAGAGAAGCAGGAGAGAGAGAGAGAGAGTGAGTGAGTGAGAGAGTGATAGGTAAGGGGGTGAAGCAGCAGCGAGGCCGGTGCTGCAGGAAGCGGTGTCCGCAGTGCTCTGTGCGCGTCTCCGGGAGGGGGGAGGGATGACGTCAACGCTCGGCTCGGTGCGGTTGCGGGTCCCGGCAGCCAGTTCGGACCCACACGGCTGCGTACAGGGCTGATCCGGGCTGATCAGGGGCATGCCATCGATAAACATGAAGCTGGAGATGCTGACGCTCATCGCCTGCGAGGTGGACGACGAAGTCTTCACGTCCCCGAAGATGCAGGTACGCGCCGGGGCTGCCAGCTGCCCGCCCGCCGACCGGCGGCTCCGCTGATGTCTTTAGCTGCGGCGTTTGCGTTTAACTGGGCTTGTCAATCACCTTTTATTTATTGTTTTTTTTATTTTGCAGCGCTTAATTAATGAAATTCCTTCATCGGCATATAGGAAATGCGCGTACATGCCTGGCGGTAATTAATGTATTATTAATTAGGCTACATTTCGGCGCATCGGTGAGCAGTGTGTCTGCGGGGGGAGGAGCGGCTGCGGTCAGACGCGGTTAGACGCAGTGCCGGGCGCCCCTTGCCACTGCAGGTGCGGGGACGAACCCCGGGGGCGCTTAAGGCGACCTCGTTGTCCCTCGCATGGAAGAAGCGCACGTGTTATCGCAGGAACGCAAATGGACTGTAGATGCTAACGGGACCCGGTTTGCTTTCATCGGCTGTGCCCGGGGTTTGCCCAGTATTGATGTGCGGAGAGCCTATTTCAGTCCCACGTGACGATGATACACCCCCTCCCTCGAAGTATGAATGCTGTCTATTATAATCAGTCCTTCTCCCACATCCACCACTCCCTGCACTCACTCAGTCAGCACCCCCCTCCCCCACACACACTACAGCGCCCCCTGTAGTCCACCCAGCACTTTGCCTGTTGGGGGGTCATCATTTTAGGCCACTCGTGAGTACAGGGTGGCTCCTGTGTCTTTTTGATTTCTGACACCAGGAAGGCGGATGGACGTTTGCGTGGCTCAAGCAGCCCCAGAAAGAGGAGATTATCTGCGGCAAGACGCTCTTCTGATTGCACTGATCTCAGAGCTCTCTCCCGGTCCGCCGCGTGGTCCTGGCGTGTGGGAAGGAACTGGGGATGAAGGTGAAGATGATGGTAATAATCACAGGCACACAACTCAGCGGGGTCTGTATGCCCCCTCAGGCCGGCATGCGCGGGTGTTTACAGTGGGGGAGGATGTGGATGAGGATGGTGACGACATGAGCGGCAGTTGCTGCAGTGGTTGAGGAACTTGGATTTTCAAGCGGAAGCTTCCAGAAGGCATTCCTGTTGTCCTTCTCCTGGGCTTCCCTGCTGTTAGACTGCAGATTGCTTCAGGTAAATCCATGTAAATTAGCTGTTGATAAATCGTGATGCCTGGCTGCTTCCATTCAACGCCAGATTCCCCTTTGTTTTGTGTCCCTTCAGCATTGTATGTCCAAAATGCTGTTTTGGCTGCAGGTCACCAGGGGTAGCAGTAACTAAGGAGTTGAGCGAACTGTTACCATGTAACAATGGCTGAAGTGTAGCCCTGCATCCCTGCACAAGGTTCTCATGTTGAGATTTCACTCACTGCTCCTCACAGAGCCAGAGGATCCCAGCTTGAGTTTCGTCATGCACACGACCGCGTCTGGTACGCCGATTACCCCCTCTGTGAGGCTGCCTGTCCAGTCTGCTAGGAGAAGCCGACCATTAGGCCCCATCTCCAGGCAGGACCGGCCAGTCAGGAGGAAGCCTTTGTCCCATTTCACCTGCCTCTGGCCCAGATGGTCCTGAGGCACTTCATGAGGGAGGGAGAGCTCATTGCTCCAGTTCAACCTCCAGTCAATACTCCAGTCCAAACTCCATTCACTGCTCCAGTCCAACCTCCATTCACTGCTCCAGTCCAAACTCCATTCACCGCTCCAGTCTAACTAAGTCATGGCCATCCAGTGCCAATGTTATGTGCCATAACATTGGGTTAAAATTCTGCTGTAAACGCTCTGCATGATGGGAAATGCCCTCTGCCACAGACATATGGAAGCACGCCCTCAGATATCCCAGCTGGCAAAGAGCTGAAATCCCACCAGTCTAACAGGGACTGCTAATTACACCATTAAGACCAGTCTGAGTCCACTGGCTGGCTTCTGGAACATTCCAGCACAGTTAGCTTGATGCTGTTGTGGCTATGGGGATACTGTGGCTGGATCGTGTCCTCTCTGGTGCTGTGGTGTTTCTCAGTCAGACGTGGACTTCATTAAGCTCTCCTCTGGTTCTGCTGCCCCCCCAGCCAGAATCAGCATGCAGTGTGTTTCAGTGACACACCAGCTTGTTATGTTTGCTTTGAATGAAAGCATATGTTTCACAAGTCACCACTTATTAATGTCAGATGACAAATCATACCAGGTGCCTTGATTCTTTGGAGACCAAATTACCCACCTTCTCACCGAGAAGCAGTGCTCACTGCGCTGGATCTCGTCTTTGCCGCTGTGATCTGGGCGCCTTCACTTCATCTTCATTCCTGTATCGACCTTCAGATGTTTTCAAACATTTAGCAGAGTCACGCTGCACGTTCAGACCTCTGTGTCCAGTCAAACGCAGTGACTCAGCTGTTGCCATGGAGACCGTATGAAAGCCAGCCGGCAGATGGGGTGGGCTAAGCGAGCGCTGGAGAAGGAATGGGTGTGTTCCCACAGAGCAGAGCCTGCAACTTACTTCTGTGGAAGTGAAGCCGACGCGTGATTCGATGGTGAGGGTTCGTGGGTGGGGCTACTGGAGCATAGTGGCCTGTTTTGGTTGGTCTGCTCACCTGTCTGACACCTCATCATCCAGCCCAAGTTTGCTCCACTCCAGTCTCCAATGCTCAGGCGTGATCTCTGCTGCCGGATGGCCAGTTGTCTCGGGCTGGGGGGCACCCTTGGGGTCGGGACCCAAACACGACTGCCGTCTGGGGCTGAGACCCTACCCCCTTTTGGGAAGCTGGCATGAATAAGTGAGGAGTGGTTTAGGGTTACTCACCTGGGGGTCTCTGTGCTAGGCGAATGGCACCCCCTTCCAGAATAGTACAGTGGCAGTGTGCAGACGCTTGTGTGTGCTAGCCCCCTGTTGGTGGGGGGGTAATGGGGAGGGGGGGCAGAAGTGGGTAAGAGTAGTAGATGGCAACTTGTTTTTTGCTATTGGCATAAATGTAGGTAGTTTGCCTGTATGAACCTTTATATGTTATATGAGGAGTAATAACCGTGAATTAACTAATGCTTTTTACTGTTAAAAAAAAATGACTGGTATTTTCCAGGGAAATCTGGAATTATTGTTACACTTTCAGAATGATTTTCATTTTAGTAAGTGTAATTATGAGCGTTTAATCATATCTAGAGCTCTAACTTAATTACGGTCTTTCCTGAGAATGAGTGTGGTTCATCCTTATTCGTTTACACAGTCAAATATGTCTGGCGGTTCTGGCTGCAGGGTACAGGGTTAGGGTATAGGGTACAGGGTTAGGGTATAGGGTACAGGGTACAGGGTACAGGGTTAGGGATATGGCTTCCTCAAAAAGCCCTGCTGCTTCTGAGTCAGATTTGTCACCTGGACCTTTTGCTGCTGAGCTGACGCCTAAGGGAGGGACCAGTCAGAAATGTGTCTGTCGACCACGGTGTGTTAGTGGTGTATCAAATTATCCGTATTTTCTGATTAATCAAGAGATAATCCAATAACTGTAAGTAGTGTGGTATAAATCTTGTGAGCAGAGACACCAGTGTCAGGATTGGGATGGACTCTCTCTGATCGATCAAAAGATTTAATTCCCCATACCCATGTCTGCCAAATGTGTGGCTCTTTCCCAACTGGAGCTGGTCCAGTCAACCTAGAAGGTGGTAAAATTTCTGTTCAGTCAGTTTCTGTGTGGATACAATGAAGGGGACAGCTTGGGATGGACACCCGTCCCCTGCAGGACATAGACATGAACACACAGCCACAGGAAGACTGGAGGTCACATCCTTGTTGGGCCATGACAGATCCCACATGATTACGCGGGGATCCTGCACGATTACACGGGGATCCCACAATGGAGTCTCCTGCGAGGGCACCTGATGGCGACGTGGAAGGCCCCTGCAGACCACATGTCTCTGTGCTGTCACACAGGAGGTGCTGTTCTTCCCAGCCCAGTTTCCTGGGATCTGGTACCTCTGATCTGCATCGGAAGCTGATATCTGCTCCCTTAATTATTTAGAGTTACTGCTTGTGTCTTTGTCGCAGTAATCGCTGTCTCTCCCAGTATTTCAGTGCCCATTTCCATGCTTGGAAGTGGCTATTCCTGGTTTTATAATTACTCTGATAGCATGAATGGAGCCTTTTTACAGACAGAGAGCAGGTGACAAGTGTCCTTGTTCATCACATATATTAACCAGACCGATAAGAAAAAAAAAGAGGAATTTTCACTTTATTTTAATCCAAATTGAAATTTTAATTTTGCTTAAATCAAGTTGTGACTGGATGCCTCTGTCTACCTTGCAGAGACACATGACTGATGAATGAAGTCGCATTACTGGCAAAACAAACCCTTTGAGTGGCTCAGGACCTGTAATCCTGCGCTGACCGAAGCAGCCACAGGCAGGATAATCTCTGGACATGTGGGCTGCAGAGCGCTGCTGTTGTACCTTTGAGTTCTGCAGTAAAGCAGCCTGCTGTGTAAGAGTGGGTTAAGGCTGTAAATGTCATGCGAATGTGGGCTAGACAGCACGGTTATGGCAAGACAAGGATCGTGATGATAACAAGCAGCGCCCCCCTGCTGACTTTTCAGGAGCGGTTTGAAGCACTCTTCAGGATGTACGACGAGCAGATATCCTTCCAGATGTTCCAGAGCTTTTGCCGGGTCCGCATCAGCTTCAGCGGCCCGGAGGCAGCGGCCCGCGCACGCTTGGAGCTCCACGAGTCTGAGTTCAATGGCAAGAAGCTGAAGCTGTACTTTGCCCAGGTACGACACCGTGAGCTAGTCTGAGCCAGAGTAATGCACGGTCGCGGCCTGTAGAGGGCAGGCTGGGCATTTCTGCATGTGTGTCTTATCGTGTGTGATGTCATGATGTCAGTGCTGTGTGTACAGGCATCCAGTAAAGACCTTGCTGGTGTCACTGCCCCCCCGCCCCCCCCAGGTGCAGAACTCGGGCGAGGACATTGACAAGACCTATTTGGCTCCTCCCCAGCCTGTGAAGCAGTTCCTCATCTCGCCCCCCGCATCTCCGCCCGTTGGATGGAGCCAGAGTGAGGACGCCACGCCCATCATCAACTATGACCTGCTGTGTGCTGTGGCCAAGCTGGGCCCAGGTCAGGCAGCCTCTTGGGGACCTGGGTTCCTCGGGGCTCCGCCTCGTTCTTAACTGTCAGTGTGCCACAATAGTGGCATGGTTGGCATGTGCCCTCACCGTGAAGTAGACAGAAGACTGAGACTCAAAAAAAGCACGAACACATTTAAACTAACTAACTGTTGCTGTTACAGATCCTGTTAATGGGTATTAATGGTGCAGCAGCATCACTATAAAACAAAATCACAATTTTTGTTTCTTTATCTGTGGAAGATGAAGTTCTGTACTCAGGAAAATATCAGCATTTCAAGGTTTTTATTTATTTATTGGATTTATTGAGCAAGGACAGCACAAAAGACAATGTTACATGTGAAAACAATGCAACCGTTGTTTTGTACGGAGGTTTTCTAGCCAAAGGCTAATTTGCAAACCTAGTCCTTGGTTGGACAGACAATAACAGCAATTATCGAGTCACACACACACACACACACACACACACACGCACACACTCAAGAAATTAGTATAAATTAAGTAATATAACTAATATGAAACATCAGTGTTCACGGTTAACTTAGAGAGGTGCCATAAAAAATGATTTCCTGGGCCCATTTATGTGAGTTGGTACCTTCAGGTAACACCTAACATCAGCTCCATACCAGAATTGATTTTCCAGACTATGGCTTTAGTCTGCCCTCTGCTGGTAGCTTGTGAAAGGGCAGGTGGTTTCAGTCTGCCCTCTGCTGGTAGCTTGTGAAAGGGCAGGTGGTTTCAGTCTGCCCTCTGCTGGTAGCTTGTGAAAGGGCAGGTGGTTTCAGTCTGCCCTCTGCTGGTAGCTTGTGAAAGGCAGTATGTAGTTCTTGTCTTTCACTTCGGCTGCTGCCAGACAGCAGTGTAAGAAGCTTCTTATCACGTTTCCTTGGCTAGTCTTATCTCCTTGGCAACTGTGATACAGTCTTGTGTGCTTGCCTGTTACTAGCCCTTGAG
Organism: Boulengeromyrus knoepffleri; assembly: GCA_026770805.1. Taxonomy (NCBI): domain Eukaryota; kingdom Metazoa; phylum Chordata; class Actinopteri; order Osteoglossiformes; family Mormyridae; genus Boulengeromyrus; species Boulengeromyrus knoepffleri. The sequence continues at coordinate 19,862,881 of JABJVO010000026.1, read as the reverse complement.
CAAGAGCAAAAGGTCTTTTTATAATTTGTATCAAATATATTATCTATTTGTAACTAGTTTAGTATGATGCAATGGTGAAATTTCAATGACAAAAATAATGAGCCATTTCAAAATTTCAAGGTGTAATCTACTGGGAAAAGTATGTGGACGTCTTGGAAAATTAGCTCTTTTAATGGGCTAAATTTGACTCCATTGTTGAGGCCGATGCAGTGACAGAGCCACAAAGGGAAATGTTCCATTTCTAGTCATTCTTTGCTAACCCTGTAAGGTCACCCGCTGCCCCGTCTCTGCCCTGTGGTGCAGGTGAGAAATACGAGCTGTGTGCGGGTACGGAGTCGACGCCCAGCGTGGTGGTGCACGTCTGCGAGAGTGAGACAGAGGACGAGGACGTGACCCGCCCCAAGCAGAAGATCGTCCAGACCCGTCGTCCTGACGGGCCCTCCACGGTCCTCAACTAAGTCCCCCAGCCGCCATGGCAACAGCCTCCTACCCCGTCCTCTCTCGTCCTGAAAAAGATGGCCACTATTTCAGATTTCAAAAAGAACTTTTAAAATCACGTAAAACAGAGGAGACACAGCTGACGGTACTGGGCTAGTGGGCTGACAGGCTGCTGTGGCCTGTGCAGGTGGTGGCAGCACACCCCTGTATGGACCACCAGGGGGCAGCACACCCCTGTATGGACCACCAGGGGGCAGCACACCCCTGTATGGACCACCAGGGGGCAGCGATGCCCCTACTGAGAATGCCGCACCTGTATCATTTCAAGCGTTGCAGCTCCTGCTTGCTTTTTATTTTTCAGAATGAATAGTTTTTGTATTATTATTATTATTATTATTATTATTATTGTTATTGTTATTACTGCCGTTTCACTGGAAGATGTTTCATACTGATGTTTTTTTTTTGCCTCGCTTAGTAACATTTCAGCTGACTTGTTGGGATGCAGGAGACCTCCCTCACAGACAGACAGACAGACAGACACACAGTAACTGAGTGTAAATACACAGGCTGCACTGCTGGGACACAGGAGACCTCCCTCACAGACAGACAGACAGACACACAGACACACAGACACGGACACACACACTGTAACTGAGTGTAAATACACAGGCTGCACTGTTGGGACACAGGAGACCTCCCTCACAGACAGACAGACACACACACACACGGACACACACACAGTAACTGAGTGTAAATACACAGGCTGCACTGTTGGGACACAGCAGACCTCCCTCACAGACAGACAGACAGACACACACACGGACACACACACTGTAACTGAGTGTAAATACACAGGCTGCACTGTTGGGACACAGGAGACCTCCCTCACAGACAGACAGACAGACAGACACACACACACGGACACACACACTGTAACTGAGTGTAAATACACAGGCTGCACTGTTGCTGTGTTGCTCGGTGTACGCCATTGGATTCTTTATTTTCTTTCTGTCTGTCTTGAGGGTCTGTTTCCTAAACGAAATGTACGTTCTCTATATGTGTTTCATATCAGAGAGTGCATCTGCGTCAGGAGCTGAGCTGAGCAGCGTGAATCATGATGGACGCGTCAGACACACGTGTGGGTCCCCGGGGCAGGTGTCAGGCTCAGAGGCCTGGGTGCGAGCGATGGTGGCATCTGGCCGGACAGGGTCTTTGACTCGGATGGCATCCCTACACTGGGGGCGTTCAGGAATGCTTCGGACTGATGTTGTGGCAGAAATATGCCATCCAGGTGAAGCTGGAATTCTGGCGCGGAAAATGAGAGAGGGGCGGGGGAGAGGCAGGGGTGGGCCCGCAGGAGGGCAGAGTCTGCTTTCTACGGCAAATGCATCCCCAAACCTGCCTCTATCGCTGCGCTTTGCACCTAGAGCATGACATCATTGTCTCTGCACCAATTGGGCCTTTCCCTCCCATAATTCCTTTCTCCCCTGTAAACAGTGTTTTATCCTTTGCCTCCCAGAAGCAGCTGCTAGGTGAGGTTTTGTTGACGATGGCGTTTCCCTCCTTCTCTCCTTTATCTCTGCTGCTTTATTGCATCTTGTGATTCTGTGAACCTTCCTCTCATGGAGCATTTTGCCCAAAGACCACATGTGTAAATATATTACAGGATTTGCATCATTTAGAAATTGCCAAAAAAGCAAAAAAAAAAAAAAAAAAAAAAAAAAGTTTTAAAATGTGGGATGGGAGCATGAAAAAAATGAAAACCACACCTGCTGAGAACCCACTGAGAACCCACTGAGAACCCACTGAGAGGGCTTCTTCAACAGTACTGGTGCAGGTCTGCTTCGCTTCATCAGTCTGTGGCACGGCGCCATCTGCAGCATCGGGATCGCGTGTGCGGGTCGTGTGTTTGGAGGCGTGCAGGGATTACTCGTGGCCGTAGGGAGCCGTGGGTTCCCAGCCTGTCACAGTCAGGGCAGACGTGGGGGGGGGGGGTTTTTGAGCGACACCATCACCTCTAAGGCTGGATGCTGCTTTCAGACGTGAGCTTGTTCATCTCAACTGGAGTCAGGCTGAAAATGGGCTCAGTCTGAATGATCTCAGTACTGTCACTGTATTGTTTGTTGAAATACAAATATCGTCTTGTAATGTAGTCGATCTGAGAAAAAAGTAGCACTTCAGCAATAATTTCCAGTTATCTGTATTTCATGTGTGTACTGATTTCTGTAGATGTTTTCTGTAATTACTTGCTTATATTTGTGTAGAAGTACAAAGATCATTTGTCTCATATAGAAATATATAAAGTATTCTTAAATGTTTTTGGCTTATAGCATCTCTCAGCGATCGCTGCGCGGGTACGTCCGCTGGGGGGGGGGGGGCACCTCCTCCACGGATCGCAGTGCGTTACATGTGCAGACTGCATGTGAACAGTCACAGACATATCTGACACCTACAAACGCACCGTCACAGCCTGTCACTCTCGGGGATGTAAAGGCATGGTTGTGGCATTTCCTCCTTCGAGGAGGAGCAGGACTGGCACCCCATACCATGCAAATGTCCTCCTTCGAGGAGGCACAAGACTGGCACCCCCCACAAGTTGACCTCACATACCACGCAATCATCAAATAGCTACATACTCGCTGACGTTGGGTTACGACGACTGGTCCCGCACACGAAGATGGCCTGGGTGCGAGAGGCACAGGGAGACACATCTACAGCCGTGAGCACTGTGGTGCCCCAGGTCATTTTAATTGAAATGGTTGTTTACTAATCCTGTCCTAGCGGAAAGTGTCTGGCCAAGTGTCTCAAAGTGTCATCCTGATATGGATGATCTGGTCACCGTATTAGGCTAACAGCTAAAAGGTAACAGCTCCTGAAGGGTAGTAGCCAAAAGCTAACCGCTCTGATGGGTAACAGCTTGTGAAAGCTAACAGCTCCTAAAACCACTTTTAGGACCTTTTAGGACAGAGGCAGAGCCTTCACACAGACTTCTGTAATACACTGGTACCCATGACGAATGATTCTTAGCTCTCAATCATGTTTTTAAAGTCATCCATTACGGTTTGCCAAACTTAAACTTATTTAACATAACTTTGACAACTTCAGATCCAAACGGCAGACTGTGATTGGACAGCTGCTGTTACTAAGAAGAGAAGCCATTGGCTAGTTTTCAGTCTGTTCCTGAAAGGTATCGCTGCAGCCACCTGATACTGCGATCCGTGACACACGGACCCCTGGAGAGCTGCACAGTCTGTCAGACCTGGCCCATCACTGCCTGCGAGTGCCCCTTCCCCCCCGCTGCCCACACGGCACGGGGGAGGGCTGCCCGCTCTGAATGCCTGTCACGCAGCCTAGGCTCGTTTTCTGCTGCGCCTCCCCATCTGTCCTGCAGTACTGCTGCCACGGACTCCCTGGTGACACCTCAGGGACACACCGATTGTCCTCGGTGATTCCCTCGTTTGGGGGAGAGGGGCATCACCCCCCCATGAGGACTGCCTGAGATTTATCACAGATGGTGGAGTGAAGTCCATTACTATGGTTACCTGTGAGGAGAAGGAGGCGGGATGAAGGCAGAGTTGCTGGCTCCTGGCCGGCTGCTCTTGCTGTATTTGTTCTAGTAACATTACATGATCTGCAGGGAACTTTAGCCTCTGGGGAAGTGAGTCTGCAGCAGTTTGAGCACCTTAATGCATTTGCAGTGTGCAGTAAGATCGCCTGAGTTCCCCTTACTCACAACCAGCCTACCAGCCATCACCGTCCGCCCCCCCCCCCCCCCCCCCTTCGGCCACCCGCAAAGGAGGGGGAAAACCCCCCCCCCCCGGGGGGGGTGGGGCCGGGGGGGGGGGGGGGGGGGGGCGGGGCGGGGCCGGT
>JABJVO010000026.1:19840218-19858473 GCA_026770805.1 Boulengeromyrus knoepffleri | reverse complement strand
TCACCCTTTAAGGCTTTTGCAGGTTGCGGAAAAATCCCCTTATTTCCCCTTACCCCAAACCCCCCTCCACCCCCACCCCGGCCCCCCCCCCCCCCCCCCCATTGGGCATACAGGATATGAGTGGGAAATCCCCCGCACAGCAGGGGGTGCTGGGCCAGCGAGTGAGGGCGTGGGGGCCGCGGCCGTGCCCGTGTGACGGGGAAGCCTCTCGCTGAGCTGTCCCGACCCGCCCCTGAGCCCCGACAGACCAGAAAAACCTGCTGGTGTCAGAGCTGGGAGGTGCGGCAGCACTGTGACTGTGTGGCTCCTCCAGTCAGCCCCACACTCCTCCTCTCTGTTCTCTCGCTCTAAGGTTGCCTCCTCCCTGACCCTTCCGACCAGGCAGGTTTCCGCCAGGCTCCGCATTTCAGGTTGAATCGGGCAGTTTATGGCAGGCGGGCTCCCAGGAAGGTAAGCAGCACCTTGCCCCTCTCTCTCTCCCTCTCTCCCTCTCTCCCTCTCACTCTCTATCTATCTCCCTTCCTTTCTTTCTCTCCCCCTCTTTCTGTCTCTTTCACTCACCCAGTCCTCTCAGCTCTCTTGTCCCTTTTCCCAGCACGGCTGAACTGAACAGGTGACCTAGGCGCTGTGGTGGCCGGCGCTCTAGCTGGACCCAGAGACCTGACGGGAGCCGCGTGCCGATCTGGGCGTCGGGATGGGTGCCGGTGTCAGCTGCCTCTGCTGAGTCCAGGACCCCGAAAGTCTGGCTGTTGGCTCTGGGTGTCGCCGCTGGACGGCATTCAGGTAAACCTTCCATCCAAGTGCCTGACAGCTAAGGTGCAGCAATCCGGCCCTCGAAGCAGGCGGCTGGACGCCGTCATTAAAGGCGTATTGTTGGGGATCGAATGCGCAAGTAAGAAAACGGGGGATGTTGTTTATAAAGAAGTCAGTAAAAGCTACATCTGAGGCCATCAAACCGCTAAGAGCTCTATTAAAAATCAAGGATTTTCCTGAACTAAACTGAAATCCACCATGTCAGCTGGGATTCTCCGTGGGGGGATTAATCGGCTGTCGGTTGGGCAGCGGCAGAGATGTAAAGCTGGTTTTCCCAGAGCGGCTTGCTAATGGCTTGCTAATCACACGTGTCCACAGCTGGAGCTGTGATGAAGACACGTTTCTGTGCATAAGGCTGTGACGTCTCTCAGGGATGTGGCCTCTTCTGTGGTTTGGAAAATGCGACTGAGCTGAGGAGAGGGGCGAGGGAGGCGGGCCGGGCTGCGTTTCACGCTCAGGTGAAAATCCGGAACTAGCAGCCGCCCCCACTGGCCATAAAAGCTGGCAGGCAAATATTGATTCTGAGTGTAGAGCAGCTTGGGGTTTCTACGGTTACCGCCGGCGACCTGCTCCCCCGCAGCCCGCCCCATATACCTCTAACCATGTGACTGGGAGTTTGAAGCATCATTAGCATAAGTAAATATATCAGTATATCCTGTGGGGTTTTTCACATGGATACTTCAGATCCTTCATAATAACTATCGTTTTATGAGGTTCCACCTAAAGCCAATTCCACGTATGCTGTCATAGGAAGCCGTTCAACCACATGACCTCGCATGACACGTGACGGCTGGTGTGAGGGACGATGTGATCCTGCCTGAGGTGGCTGTCCTCAGCTTATTTGTGAGACTGGGCACTGAGTGACATTTCAGAGGCAGCCAGAGCTAAGCTTCCGGTCCAAACTCAGCTGTCACACTTTGTCAGGCTGAAACACAATGCAGGTATTTCCTGGCTCTTTCCTAGCTGCCCAAATGCGTTGGGATTTACTCCGACTCAGCAAACCATGATTACATGATGTAATTAATTTGCTGATCCGGTTCCTGATACTTAACGGCTTACACAGCCTGCGCATTCACCCATTTGATTGGTCTGTTTGCGTTTTCTGTGCCCTGTGGGAGGGGTCCGATAGGAGCTGCCCCCATCTCAGCGATTATCCCAGAGTGCGACCCGCCCCTTAAGCAAGCTCCGCACACTGGCAATAACCACCTCATTCTGTCCACAAATTGGCAAACACTGTCGAGCCAACAAACGGTGTCACTTAAGAGGTGTTTGTCTGTGCTGAAGCCAGCTGGCTACTCATTAGCCTGGCCGATGGATGCCAGCCCTCCCTCCTGGAAAGCTGGATGTTTATAGCGCTCGAGCTGCACAGTGGTGATGCAGTAAAGGCCACGTCGGTGTACAGTGCCAGCCTGCTGAATGTGGGGTGGGGGTTAGCGTGCTGCGTCTGTGATCGCAAGGTGCCAGTCATAATTACAGGGTATGCAAAGTGACTAAGACTATTAACAAAAAATGTGTATTATTCTGGAAAAATGCTTATTTAGTATCTGCTAAATAAATAAAGACATAAAAAGGAGAAGGTTTTAATCTGGTACACACACAAGGGAATAGTGAAGGGGGAAGCTTTAGCGTGGTACACACACAGGGGAATAATGAAGGGGGAAGCTTTAGCGTGGTACACACACAGGGGAATAACGAAGAGGGAAGCTTTAGTGTGGTACACACACAGGGGAATAACGAAGGGGGAAGCTTTAGCATGGTACACACACAGGGGAATAACGAAGGGGGAAGCTTTAGCATGGTACACACCCAGGGGAATAACGAAGGGGGAAGCTTTAGTGTGGTACACACACAGGGGAATAACGAAGGGGGAAGCTTTAGCGTGGTACACACCCAGGGGAATAATGAAGGGGGAAGCTTTAGCGTGGTACACACCCAGGGGAATAACGAAGGGGGAAGCTTTAGCGTGGTACACACCCAGGGGACTAGCAAAGCCTGTTTATGGAAATCAGCCAATTTAACTGGCAATTTCTCAATTTTATTGTTACACTGTAACAAAAATTCTATGCCACCCATTAAGTTATCGCTTTCTTTAATGAATTAGTAAGCCAGTGTATTTTAAATGTATTATTTAATGTTTCATAAGTTCCAACACTCCTAGGCCATCATATAAAACCTGGTCTTCCATAGAGTGCGGCTTATCGCGCCGTATAAAACCGGAGCGCATCTTCTCCTCCCGCGGCTGCCGAGGCGCCTACTCTAACCTCGGGACCCCATCTCCTTTGGCTAAGAGGACCTAGCATCTAATGACGGAGCTCCCAGCTGTCCGTTAGTAACCAAGGAGGTACCTTGTTTTTCATCCTTATATATAATAACACCTAAATAAGTCACAGAGGTTTTGAGAGGGATGCCGTGTAATTCTACTGCATTACACTCCTTAAGCAGGAGTAACACATTTGGCCACTTTCACTTCTAAACCAGACACCATGGACAGTGCCTACATGCAAGCAGAAGGGGTGACGATGCCCTTGTACATGCTAAGCCTAGCATCTGCTCCCAGACACACTGTATAAAGGCTCTGACTGCGTTATAGAGCAATTCCTACCCATCTTACCGATGCCCCCCCCCCCCCCGCTCTCTCTGAGATCTTACTGACGCCCCCCCCCACTCTCTTTCATGTCCTGTCCATTTAATGAAGATAATAAATTCAGTGGTTAGCACTGCTGCCTTATAGCAAGAAGGTCCTGGCTTCGGTCGCAGGTCCTTTCTGTGTGCAGTTTGCATGCGCTCCCCGTGTTCGTGTGGGTTTCCGCCTGGGGCTACAGTTTCCTCCCACGGTCCAAAAGGGTGCAGGGCAGGTAGGCAACTCTAAGTTGGCCCCGTAACTGTGTGCGGGTGACTGTGCGCGGGTGACTGTGCGCGGGTGACTGTGCGCGTGACTGTGCGGGTGACTGTGCGCGGGTGACTGTGCGGGGGTGACTGTGCGCGGGTGACTGTGCGGGGGTGACTGTGCGGGGGTGACTGTGCGCGTGACTGTGTGCGGGTGACTGTGCGCGGGTGACTGTGCGCGGGTGACTGTGCGCGTGACTGTGCGGGGGTGACTGTGCGCGGGTGACTGTGCGGGTGACTGTGCGCGGGTGACTGTGTGCGCCCTGCACTGTGTTGGTGACTGCCCAGATTTGGTTCCTGCCTGTGCCCGTTGTTCCCGGGACAGGCTCAGGTCCCCCCCGCGGCCCTGGTTGGGATTAAGCGGTTACTGTGATGGATGGATTGGTAATAAAGTCAATTCCTGCTCATTAAAATCCATTCTGTAGACATTTGTTATGTCGTCGATTATTTTATTCCTCTTTAGTTTCTTAGCTTCAGCACTTAATTGTCCCTTTTTAATAGCTTTGGTACTTTTTTCAAACATCATCATTTCCCAGTTATGCCCAAAAGTACGAGCAGCAGCAACACAGCTCCAGTATTTGTCCAGAACTTTTTATGTAATATCTTTAAACTTTATTTAATTTCCAGTACTTCCAAATATGATTAAGAGTATTAGAACCACATATTCTAATCTTAATTGAAATAACCCTCTGGTCCATTTAAACAGTCAGTTACAACAGTTACCACATCCCTCGAAGTTAACCAAAAATCTAGACGGGATTGTTTAGACTGATCTGTTCTGCTCCAAGCATACATTCGCTGACCGGGAGATTTATGTCTCCAAACAACCAAAATCCAGCTACGGAGCTGGACAGCCTAGGAGGCTGTGATCACCAGGACCATCACGTGGGCAGACGGGCGAGGCTCAGCCTCCTTATCAGGGCCACATATGATACCCTTCCCAGTCCCTGGAACCTGGTGCGGCTGAGAGCGACTTCCAGAACATGACGTCGCAGCAGCTCCTCTCTGAATGCAAGGCAGCATTGACACAGGACCTGCACAAGCTAGGCGAAATCCTGGAAGCATGCAAGGTGGAAACAAAGAGGGCCAGCCTGGTACCATCACAGCGACGGATTCAGTTTGTCAGGCAAGGGGACGAGGCTCAGAGCAGGAGAACAAAGCAATGGCCTTTTCTGTCACCTGGAGGCAAGTGGAACATGAGAGCTGGGATTACAATGACCTCGCTACGGCCAGACGATGTCATCTGGTCCACCTCTATTAGGACAGTCATTATGGCTAAACTGACCATTCCATAGGAAGAGGGAATGGAAGCTGCCTTCAGGAGAAAGAAGGAAATGTAGAGAGAACTGGCAGCTTTATGCTCACAAGCGGGGGGGGGTCTTCACTTATTCAGTGGAAGTTAGTTGCAGAGGCTTCGCTGGAACGTCCAGCCAGCGGATCTTGGGTTCTGCAGGCCTCAAGCTGAAGAAGGTTCTTACCTCAGAATGAGGGAGCTTTTGGCTTCGGCTCCGAAGAAAGGACCAAGTGTGGGGAAAGCAAGGATCTCCGGGCTGCCTACAGGGAGACGTGCCTACCGCTGCTCCACCACCTGGAGATGTTCCGGGATTAAAGGGGTGAAACGTCAGTGCAGGTTGGCGTCTGGCTGGCGGCCCTGCAGCCAGAGTGACGGCGCCGTCCGAGGGGCGTCAGGCGGAGGCGTCCAGCAGGTGGACTCATCTGTGCTCACCTCCACCTTTTTTTGACACTACAAGAACAAGAAGATTCCCTTTTAAACTGATTTCTTATACCACTGACATTAAGTGACACAATAAAATAGACACAAAGCCATAAAAAATCCTTTTACTTAAAGATCATAGGTTTTCTCACAATACTAGGACTATCTGCTGCCTTTATGACTATTGTAAAAATCCACACACTCCTTATCATGGTTACATAAAAGAAGCATGCATTTCCAACAAAACATTGTGCAATATTTGAACATCCATTATGGAAAAAAAGGATTAACGTTCTGTCAATTTTTAATTCCTTTCTATTTACAAACGCCTAGCTGCTGATAAAGTACCCAGTCTCCTCTTTCTCAGCTGCAACACCAATGTCCATAAACGATTATGCATTGCTTTATCGGCTAATGTCATGTCTTCCTTGATGCATAAGGTATTATTTTTGAGATATTCCTTCCTCTTTGGAGCCTTTCCACAGTGCATCTCTTGCCATTTTGGAGAGGAATCTAATAGGTATTGCTCTTGGTGTCTGGCCTTGTCCTCCGCCCTCTGGGGACCTTCCAGGCCAATGAGCCCCTTCTGCTACTGATATAACCGTCTGAGGATCCCTTTTAGAGGATGCTGCTTGAAGCATGTCCTGAACTGTAGATTTAACATTTTCCACTGCCTTTTCAACTACTCCACACAAATGAAGATTGGACCCCCGCAACCTTTCTCTCTCTTTCTTTGTATTTCATCTTCAAGACTGCATTCTCTTTTTTAAGCCCTACCGCTTCTTGGTGATGACATTTCAGTGATTTTTTTTCAAATCTTTCTTTTCAGTGTTATATTTCACAGCTTCATCTGTTTTATTTGCTCTTTTCATTTATCCTATTTGTAAGAATGTGAATAATATTGTCCTGCAGCTTTGCCAAAGTGAGATCCATACTCACGGGTTTCCCCGTTCTTTGCGAGTCTTCTTCAATGATTGCTTATTCAGCATATTTCAGCAGAAATCACAAATTTCCTCCTCATCGATGTGAGCCTGGCAAGCATAAGAACATGCATCTCTAATTTGCATGTGTACTGCATACTGTGTGCTGTGTACTTGCATACTGTGTACTGCGTGCTGCGTACTTGCATACTGTGTGATGCATACTGTATACTGTGTACTTGAATACTGTGTACTGCGTGCTGTGTACTGTACATTTGCATGCTGTGTACTGCATACTACATGCTGTGTACCATACTAATATCCTTCTTATTCAAGCACTTCCTGTCATCATGTATAGTAATGAATCATACAATTTTCGTTTAACGAGTGTCTCTCTGGTTTGGCCGGCTGCTCCTTCATCCTGCTCTCCCACTAAAGGGGTTTCCCTTTTCCTTTACAGGGGCCTGGAGAGGATGCAGAGCTCAACGCCCCACACAGTGTCCAACCAGACCACGCTTGCCCAAAACACCACCAAGTCGTACGAGCAGATCCTGATGCAGAGTGCGTACCCTGCTCTGCGTGTGCATGCATGCGAGACTCAGTGCAGCTCGCTGGACATCCCTATGATGCTGTAGTGATATCAACACAGTCTTCACCCAGATACATGGCTGTATAAAATAGCCAAAAAAGGCAGAGGCACCTATGAACTCTCTCCAGAGAGGCGGCTTCGTGTGCAGGCAGGAGATCTCACAGCAGAAATGAATGTCACCTGGTGAGATTACAGCAGAGCTTAGCTGCCCTCAGTGACCTCCTGCTCTCCCTTTCCAGGTTCTGGGGCCATGATAGCCGTCATAGTCATTGGGATCGTCATCATTCTCACCATACTGCTGATAATTCTGAAGACCTACAACAGGTCAGGCCTCAGGGTTCTGTGCTTCTCACCAGAGGCATGTCTGTATCAGCCGGCAAAATGCAGCATGTAGGCAAAGGCTGTTTTTAATATTTAGAAGTAATATCAAAATATGGAAATGAAAGCCTGAATGGTTCCTGAGGAAGAAGAATATGAATGAAGGGAAGGAGCTGGTGGCGGCCGGTGATTGCTAACAGTCTGGATGTGTGACGGTTGTGTCCCTGAACAGGAGGACACACGCGACCCGCATGCTCCGAGGCTCCAGGCCACCCAAGAAGTCGTCCACGGTGCACAGCAATGTGCAGCTGCACAGCCTGTCCACCAGCCCTGCGACCGGTGGCTTGGCACAGCTACAGACCAGCGCAGCAAACGGCCTCCATCTGCCCAGAGCCGAGTGGGACAGCACAACCAACGGCTCCACGGTGGCCGCTGTGCATGACGGCCCACCGCTGGAGAACACATAGCCAAGGGCAGGACTTGGGACCTTGGACCGACACAAGAAGGATGCTGGGATAGGCTGGGGGAAGAAGCAGAGGAGATGGTGCCGCCTGCCAGCCGGGTTTTGTGTGCCCTGATGGCAGCGAGGCTGTGAGCGGCCGCAGCCTGGAGCTGTCAGACAGAGGGTCGTCCTCAGACTGAGCAAGGAGAGGTGCCTCCAGGCCGCTTCCTCGTCTCCTTAGCTTGATATGTTTATAGGAGACTCACCCAATGACTATGTGTTGTGGTCAGATACTGCATTACGCTGAACTGTTGTACATAACAGCTGTTAGTAAGCAGTTTGACTTGTTCGTCCGGGTCCCTGACACTGGCGTGTAGTGTATGGATAGCCTGCGCGGCGTCTTCATGTGTATCTCCGTCCGGTGACGCGTCTTCTGTGATGTCAACGATGAATTGGCTTAAGAATGTGGAAAATGTTGTTAGATGCTGGTACTGCTGTCAAACACAAAGCGGACATCATCACCACCATCAGCACGTAGTATGAAAGACTGTTGTTGTGAACACAAGATCAACACAATGATAGTGTCGTCATGCTCTCAGAAGGGCTAAACAATGCATTCCAAAAATGCTACCCATTCAGGCACCATTGAGTAGTAAATTTATGGCGCTTTCCCACTGCCACCAAGAACTGTCTTTTTGTGAAACGGCTCAATTTTTCATTGTAAATTACGCAAGCCGTACCGACGCTGACATGGCCACCGTCTGATTGATCAAAATTCTTGGAGATACCGTTGTTCTGCGTCGATATGTCTGGATTATCTGAAAGAAAAAAACGAGTATTCTATATATTTATTTATTAGTAGTATTATCGCACCTCCTTCTTAAAAAAATATTGAAGAATGGCTGAAGGGAATGGTTTGGTAATGTATATTTATGCAAGCTAATTCCGCTAGCGTGTGATGCTAACATAAGACGACGATTCTCACAGACATGCTAGTGGAAATCAGCACATAGTAAATCATGATATACACCGTGTGAACAGTAAACAAGCGTCTCTTCGGTTTTACGTCACTGTCGCTCTCCAAACTCGGCAACGCCTTTACCGGGCCGCCCCATCCGCAGTGGAAGCGAGCTGGACCCACGCAGCAATTAGTCTCTTTGCGGTAGGAGTCGGGTACGGCTCGGTTCCTAAATGCCCGGTGAACGGCGCCAACGGTCTTTCTTGGGGATTCATGTTACAATTTGCTTCAGATGGTTTTACCTACGTAGTTTGGTGACATTATGACATTCGGCACTCCGTTTCCCTGTCAAGTCATGAAACTGGTTTTAATGTCACTGACTGGTCTATATAAATGTCAATAGGAGGCCAGCTGGTGACCCAAATAAATGTACAACTTTTGCATGAAAACTTTGTCTGCGGTTTATGTGTAGCAAAGCAGGCTGTGATCAGGCAGACAGAGGATTCAAAAGAACATTCCAGTGTGGTGAGCCCAGCCGCCACACCTGCTCGTCTCCGTCACTGTCAGAGGAGCGCTTTTGTTCACGCTGCCATTGCAAGTCAGGGGTGAGGAAAGTGGCCTCGTGATCTGCAGGAACTGCCCACGGCGCCTCTTCCCTAGGACTCTGGCCATCTACCCCGGTCTTTCCTTGGTATACAATTACAGCGTGGTGCTATCAAACAGCCTTGCTGGTGGGATGATGAAAACCTACTTTGTTAAAAAGAGAGAAACAAACAAAAACCCATTTGTTTCAGGCCTAAATGGCATCGTTCTGCTGTGGGGGTGTTGAGTGCAGACGCTGCCCTTGGCCGTTGCACAAGCGCTCTGCTGCTGGCATTCCTGTGAGAGTTAAATTAACTCACATTAACAAAGAATTATTTCACAGCTCTCAAAAATGGAAAAAAAAATTTCCTGGCCTCCAAGGAAAGTGTCAGAAACTGCAAGCGGGCATTCTGACTTGGCTGAGTAACAGTCAGCCAATGAACTTACACTGCAGTTCCTCAGACACCTAGTATCCGCTTTTATTTTAAGAGATCCCGCTTACACATGTACTTTCTCATTATGTTTAATCTTAAACTACTGCAAACAAAAAAAGACACACAATGCCCTTAACGATGAATGAAGCTTCGGTGAGTTCATGTATAAAAGACGCAAACAGCCGTTAATTTGAAATCAGACTTCAGTAGATGTGATTTCACTCATTCGAAAAGAGATTCATCCAACCATCTTCTGACAGCTTATTCTGGTCAGGGTCGCGGTTTTGATGCTTCACCAGGACATTCGCTAGTGCGCAAAATACCGGCGCAAAATTGCCTGAATCTATGACTTAGTGCAATCGTCCTGTTTGGCCGCAGCGCCACTTAGTGGCCCTCTGTGGAATTAAAGGGTCGGTCTGCCGCGTTGCATTCTGGGTTACGGGCACCTCTTCCTCCGTCACGCAGTTCTCCCCTCGCATAGAAGATGGACGCGGGCTTTTTCCGCGTGAGTAATACAAACGCCGCTATTTATTTCCTCGTTTACTGCTGCTGTGTTCGCTCAGACTTTGTTAGCTTTGCGTTCCTGTATCTGTGTAAGCCGTTATGCTGCGATTTTTCGCCAGCGAGCCGGGGCTATACCGGCGCCATTCCGCGGCGAGCGGGGGAAAATGGCGGCGACGTAGGAGCGCAGAACGGGCTCCTGGGCCGCTAGCTCCCAATCCGCGTATTTTAGCGGAGCTTGGGCCGTGTTTGCCCGCTTCGGCCTATGCGCCGCCTTCGAGCCCGGTGGGGTCCCTCTGTACACCCAATCTAGGTGGGCTACCCCTTTCCTATCCCCGTATTACTGCTAGCTAACCCGAGCCCTTAACTCCGAGCAGTGCCCCGTTTCCTATTCCCAACGTGGCGCTGTCCGGTATAACGGTATTACGGTTTTACCCCGATGTATGTGAACCTCCCCGTGATTATGCTACATTACTAAAGGCTAGCAGATGCTCGCCCTCCCGTCCGCCGACCCTCGGTGAGGGGCCGCTAGCTTGTAGGCCACTGGGGCCTTTATGTTTCATCTCGTCGGGCCGCCTGCAGGGTTTTGTTATCGGCGTGGCTTTTAAGTTAGGGTTACGTGGTTGAGGTTACTCGGATGGGGTAGATTGCGGGGTCGTCACTGGGCCCTGCACGCACTCGCGCGTGAACCTTACTCAAAGGCTGACATTTTCCTTAGTATAATGTGCGCCGCTGCGGAGCGCGTGTCCTACGCCGTACCCCCCTCGCCGTAGTTATGTTTGCGGGGAGGTGCGCGTCAGGCTACGGCGTAGGTTTTCCGCAGAAGTATGACCGTAACGCGCCTTTCCGCTGCGCAGGGCACGAGCGCAGAGCAGGATAATCGCTTCAGCAACAAGCAGAAGAAGCTCCTGAAGCAGCTGAAGTTCGCAGAATGCCTGGAGAAGAAGGTGAGCGGGCGAGCCGATCCAACCAAATGAGGGGCAGTCCGGGCCCGCCAAGCACTGACCGTCTTCCGGTTTGCTTTTGCAGGTGGACATGACCAAGGTGAACCTGGAGGTTATCAAACCCTGGATCACCCAGCGAGTGACAGAGATTTTAGGGTTCGAGGATGACGTCGTCATAGAGTTTATTTTCAACCAGCTGGAGGAGAAGGTACTGCCATCAAACCTGTATCTGCTCCTCTACTCTTGTGTTCAGATGAAGTGTAGGTCTTCATGGTTCTTTACCATGTGGGTATGAGGATGGAAATGTAACAATGATAAACCTTCCAGTAATTTATGTTAGAGAGATTGCATCTGGTGCCCTACTGGCCCAGCTACACATTGGGAAAGCAAATGTCTTGCAAAAACAATTGTTACTGTTCTGTGTGACAGAGTGCCTTTGACAGCAGTTTTCTAATGATGATGTGATTTATGATTTAAAAGGCCTGAACCAATATGGATGTTATTCCTTGCATCAGAAGTATAGCAACATCACCTAATTAGGTCTCACTGAGCTCCAACTCCTTTGATGATGCAGTATTTGTTTGGAGGTGAGTTGTGTGCAGGGCTTGGAACCCGTGACAGTAAATAGAGCATTTAGACACTGTCATGTCTCACATTTTGTTTTTTTTTTTTTAAAAACAGGAACAAAGCTGTACATAGGGCTAGGTTTTTGCACTAAGTAGCACGCCTGTAAAAGCCATTAAATTCTGTTGAACTTTCTCAAAAGGCAACAGCGTTGTCACAGACAAATAGCCCAATTCAGCCTGATACTACTATTCACGGCATTGGTTTGTTTGTAGGTTTCATTTTCCCATTTTAGTCCTCTTGTTTGAAGCCTCATCTCAGGTCAATGGTAGGGGTGCACCGATCGATCGCCCAAATAGCTCGTGGTCGGCATTGGATGAGCTTCAGTCTGTTTGGGTCCTGCTTCCCAGGCCTTTCAGCGTCCTCTGCCCATGATGCCTGCAGGACACGGTTGTCTGGGACATTACCTCTGTATTTCATGGTGTTGCCCACAGCAGTGATAGTGATGTCTTGCTCCCCATCCTTTTTAAAATAAGCTCTTTGGGAGGGAGCGCACATCTATTCCATGGATCAAACAGCTGACCAGAATAGTAAGCAAACAATGCTCATCTTACAGGAGTGGATAGTTTCATGTACTGTGGTCTGTAGTTGTTTATAAGCATAGATGAATGGTTCCCCCCCCCCCCCTCCCCGAAAGTTGACTTTGCTGATGTCTGTTCAGTTAATCAGATTTACTGAGTTGGGCTAAAATGTTTGTACAGACTTATCCGCACTCCTTTTATATGACTAAAAAGTTCTCATCCATACTAACAGTGCGTTTTTATTTTTATAAAAAGCCTTTGCGGGCAAGTGATGCCTTTCTCCAACGTCATTACTGTGAATCGTTCTGAATGATGCTGGTCTAAGGACAGCCTAGCTAAAATGGCTGGTTAATTAAAGAGTCCAGTTTCAGCTGCCTGTTTCTGACTGTGGGTCTTTCTCAGTGGCTTTTTTCCTGAACTACACTTCCAAGTTATTGATGCTGTGTGATGTTTTTGATGGAGTTTTACTCCATTTGAGTAAATCTGCCATGAGATTTGTTTGGAACTTAGTTGTCCAATATCTTAGGGTTTTTTCTTTTATTTTGTTTTTTCCCAGTTCTTTTCTTTCTTCTAGCAACCAGGCAAAGGGGGGTTGATATATACCAACTGTTGCATTCTGGGAGCTCTCTCATGTTGCAAGAGCGCATCAGATGTTAATTCCCTTTGGTTAGGGCAGCCTTTTGTGACACCGAGCACAGTTTCAGGATCACAGAATGGGCCCTGTACCCCTCCCTCGCCATCGGTGCACCCCTAAGTCTTGTTTCTGAATGTTTTGCTTAATATTTGAAGGTTTTTTGATCCATGTGAAGCCTTTGACAGCACAGGTATACTTTTGATCATCTTAAATGGAGGAAGACGTCTAAGCAATGAATATCTGTTTCAGCACATGCTAATATGAGCTGTGGGAATCTAGATTTCATGACTGTATGTGAATGACAGCACATGTAATGGTAAAGGGTAGCTTATCTGCTGTTTTCTCAGAGTAAATGAATAGCAATCTTCACTTTTCTTGTGGCTTGTGTACTCATTATTGCTTGTTCGTTTTTTGCAATTTAGATAAATGGTATAAGATTAAGCTCAAGGTGGTTGAGTCTCAAGCAGTAGGGAGGCGGAGCCAAGCCCAGGAAACGTCTCTCTCTGCAGGAGGCTCCCAGACCTCCAGAACTCCTGGGACACCCGGAAGACACCGGAACTGTACTTGCTTTGTCGGTCTCGATGCACCCTGTTCTGAGCACCCGGCTGCTTAGAGACAAAGTGACTTTGATGGAGCGGGGTCCGGGTGGGCGGGGGTGGGTACAAGCCAGACTCTTAGCAGACAGTGCGAGGGTTTGGTTCACAGGTACTTGGCCAGATAGGTGTGAAAGAATGTAGCTTTTAAAACACCCATCTCCATCTGCATACTTTAAACTACTAGGCATTTCTTTTAACTTGTAATGCATGCAAGGAAGAGTTCTGTTTTATTTTTATTTTTCTCAGTGGAAAGCTAGTACCAGCCCACTCATGGTCCCGACAAGCTAAATGCTCAGGTTTAATGCTATCAGAGCAAACAGCTGGGCTCACCCTGCCGTAGAAACTGCAGGCTCTTTGGTCCTTCTCATGATGGTCAGCAGGCTCACAGGCGAGATAGAGAAGGTAAAATGTCTTCTACGGCAGGCTAGACGAGAGGCAGAGGGCAGCTGAGAGCCTGTGACCAACCACGCTGTCTTCTCCTCGCATTCTGAACGGGGTGCCTGTCTTTGTCCCCCTGTGTCTGTGTTGCAGAATCCAGACAGCAAAATGATGCAGATCAACCTGACTGGCTTCCTGAACGGGAAGAATGCGCGTGAGTTTATGCGTGACCTTTGGCCCCTGTTGCTCAGCGCCCAGGAAAACATTGCTGGCATCCCCTCTGCCTTCCTGGAACAAAAGAAGGAGGAGATCAAACAGAGACAGGTGAGGTAGCCCCCTCAGCCGAGACAGCGATGAGTAAACAGAAAACACCTCTGATTGGATGGGGCTAATGTTGCTGTTATGTGTTTCTATAGATTGAGCAGGAGAAGCTGGCCTCTCTGAAGAAGATGGATGAGGAAAAGGATATTAAGGAGAACCGGGAGAAGGACCAGTCCAAAAGCCCGAGGAGGTGAGGCCTCACTTGTAGCTGTCATCATTCATCTGAGTGATCTCTCAAATGCATTCTCCAGAAGAGTGTATCTCTATTTGTGCTGCACTCTTGCCTCTGGTGGCTGTTTATAGGAAGCACAAGTGCTCCTGTGTGTCTTGTTGCTATTGTCTCTCTTTAAATATTGCTTCTGCATTCTTGGGGCACAGGAGGAAGTCCAGGTCCCCATCGCCTCGGAGACGTTCCCCAGCCAAGCGGGACCGGAAGCGAAGCCACTCGCGCTCACCACGGCGCAAACCCAGCCCGGCCCCCGGGCCCGGGGCGTCTCCCCTCAGTCAGCTTCGCAACCCAGAGCAGGCCCCGCCCGAGCCGGACCAGTCCGAGTGTGCCAAGCCCAAGCTTCTCATCCAGGAGGCCTCCTCCACCAGGTGCGGGTGCCCCTGTACAGCAGTGAGCTGCTTGTGCTGATGCAGCTCTTCTGTGTCGGGCTGTATGTGTTCCGGGATTTAGGGTTAAGGCTCATTATGGTGAAATGCAAATGTAGCTGCTGTCAGTGCCCCCCCAAGGCACGTTTAGGACCTCACTGCCAGAATGCACATCCCCAAAGATTTTCCAAACCCATTCAAACTGCCCAATTTTTGTTGAAAGTTTTTGCCAGATCCCCCATTTTTCAAGCGCTAAAGACGTCGCGTCTTTGATCCACTGCCACAACGAGGGAGGCATCGCTGACTTCCACTGTGAGGACACACACACATGTATATACAGAAACAAACCTCAGATAGTTTCAGAAGTTCCCCAGACATTTACTTGTGTTCTCATGCTGCTGGACCACAGTGACACCACCTGCAATCGCCATCTGTCTCTGGAAAGAATTTTGCTAGTTTGGCCCTGGGTAGGTGTAGGCGATGCACAGCCTTAAATTGCATAAGACAGTGTTCTGCACAAAAAAAATTAAGCATAGATGTATTTAATGCAGTTCTGCCAACTCTCACCAGAAACCTTTCAGCCAATATCCTCTGTCCTCGCAATCTTAGTGGAGGCCAACAACAAAATTTATGGTCTGAATTATCGTCTGTTTTAGAAATTGCACTTTTAATGCATGGGTTAGAATGCAGACAATTCTGCAGGACACGAGTGGAAGCTGAGGAATAGATGGAAAGCGCTTTCTAGAAAAACTCCAAGCCTGCCACTGTCTAGATGAGTTCTTAAGCATATCAGATGAGCCAAGTACATCAAGAAAAAGGTCAAAAAACATCAACCCACTGCTTTTCCAAATTTTAAAGGGTGAATCACTTTATGATGGAGGAATCAGAGGGGACATTGTATACCTGAGTCTAAACTGACTCCATATTTAAAGTGAATTTTTCACAATGAGATTTGAGGTCAGCTTACCGATTTGAAGGACCCTGGAGAGTTTTGTGAGGTCGATTCCCGTTGGTTATTTGTTTGCACGGACATCCATTAGAGGCATTTAGAGATGTTTGCTGACCAAATTGGGTGGACCTAGCTCTCTCTTTGCTCTGGGCCTCTCAAAGATTTTCCTGGCACCTGGAAGTGATACATCTCGTCCTTTGTTTGATATATATCCGTCTTTTTTTAAAAAGGCTGTGGGGGGAAAAAAATGGGATCGTCTGAAATAGTTGTAAGAATTTTAGCATTACAGTCATTTTAAGTGAGTTAATGTGGGATTTAAGAGGGTGTATCAGGTAAGTATTGTGCTGACGGTTGTGTGTGTGTGTGTGTGTGTGTGTGTGTGTGTGTGTGTGTGTGCGCGCGCATCTGCATGCTGGCCCACAGCGACCTGGTGAAGGAGGTGAAGCCAGACTCCGTAGCTGAAGCCAGGGAGCCTTCCCCGGACAAGCCCTCGCGCAGGGAGGAGAAGGCCAGGCCGCGGGACAGGGAGAAGGAGGGCCGGCGTGACAGGCCCCGGTCTCGCTCGCGCTCACGCAGGCGCCCCCGGTCTCGCTCCAGGTGTGCGGCTCGCCTTTAACCCTGGCTCAGCACCTGGGGCCACTTTCCTGTTTGTCAGCTTCATTAGGCCCATTGAGTGTTTTTCTCATTGTTTGGCGACTCATCAGCAGAGATGTGCCCCGACTGCCAGTTTGATTCCTCTGCTCTGTCTCCCCAGGTCCTATTCCCCCCGTAGGAGACAGAGTCCCCGCAGGCGCACATCGCCGCGCCGCCGGAGCCCCCCCAGACGGGCCCCCCCTGCACCCAGACACCGGCGGAGCCGCTCCCCAGCCCGCCGGTGAGTCTGAGCTCTGCTGTCTCTCTGCCGTTCTTCTGCCTGCTGAGGTCACGCTGCCTGTCATTCCCAGCATGCCCAGCAGGGCGGCGCCCCCCCCCCCAGTGTCTTTACGCCATGCTCTCTCATTCCAGCAGGCGATCCCCATCCCCCTCTTCATCTGGCAGCAGCTCTTCATCCTCTTCCTCACGGTCTCCCCAAAAGAAAGTCCTAAAGCGCGTGTCCAACACACCCCCCCGGAAGCCTCGCGGAGCCCCCGCCAGTCCCGCTAGGAGGCGCGGCCGCACGCCACCATCTGGAGCCAGCCCCCCGCCCAAGGGTCGCCGGTCTGCCTCTCCCCGGCCCCGGCGAGGCAGAGCCTCAGTATCCCCCTGCAGGTCCTCGGGTAAGGAGGGTGATGGAGCTTGTGATTGGGTCTGGGTGCTCAGCACCAACACAACAGTCCTGTTAAATATCTCCCCGTCCCTCTGAACCTCAGGGTCCAAACGGAAAGCAGGTGTGAAGAACGAGTCCCCGTCTCCAGCTGCAAAACCCCGCCGATCGGATCCCTCAGAGTCAGGTGGGTGGCTGTTGTGTGCTGGCGTGGCTTCCACCAGAGGGCGTCTGTGCCTGGTTAGCCGCGTTGGCGTAAATGGGCGGCACTCATCAAAGAAAGCAGAGGAGGCCTTTGATGGCGGAGGCCCTGCGTAGCTTTATCCCGGCGCTCTGACGTTGTTTGCACTCGGTGTTGTCTGTGCGTCTGCGTCTCGTCGTGTTTCCCGAGCACTGAAAAGCCACACCTCCTTTGCGTTTCAGAGGATGATAAAGGTGGGAAGGGGGCTACAGCAGATTCTGTGCAGCAGCGACGTCAGTATCGCAGGCAGAATCAGCAGTCTTCCTCAGGTTACGACCCTTTTATCTCAGTACTCCACCTTCCCTGCACACACCCATTCTGAACTAACTTTTCGTCCTCATTGGTCTTGCCCGGCGTCTCCCCCTGTGGTTTGTGAAGTGGTCTGGCCCATCGTCTCGCTCGGCCCCTATCCTCTCCTGACATGTTAGCTTACCTCGGTGTCTGTGTGTTTTTTTTTTTTCCTTTTCTTATTCTGCTCTATGCCCTCACTGTGAAAAGGCACCTTGCTTGACCTGCCCCCCTCCCTTGATTTATTTTTTTTCTCCCCCAGACACTGGGTCCTCCTCATCCTCTGAGGATGAAGGGCCAAAGAGGCAGAGCGCAGGCCCTACACCCGCTGCCAGGAATGGCGAGATTAAGAGGCGCCGCACGGCCTCCCCGGCCTCGCCCCGCCGCCGGCACAGGGACGCCTCCCCCAGGTATGAAGGGGGACCCAAAAGGGTTGTGGGTGCGGAGTTGGCTTGGGGGCCCCAGCCGGGCTGCCGTCTCGCATGTTCGTCATGCTGCTTTGTGCCTCCGCTTCCCAGGAGGAGACGCACGCCGTCCCCCCCGGGCCGCCGTCACCGCTCACCCTCACCCCCGCGGAGGCGGCGCTCCGCCTCCCCGCCCCCCCGCCGCAGGTACGTCCCTCATCTTTCCTTTGTCTGCATTCAGCTGCTCTTCCAGCGCCTCATATATGGTTGTTCCCGCAGGATGTCCAGTCGCCTGCATTCGCGCCCAGCAACTACTCAGCTGGATCTAGTCCGCAGCACCCCAGCAGCGCCTACGGCGCAA
>JABJVO010000026.1:19810913-19822596 GCA_026770805.1 Boulengeromyrus knoepffleri | reverse complement strand
CATGCCCCAACACTGCGCCAACACTAGACTATGCCATGCGGTCCATTGTTTATTTTTATTATTACTCTGTATTTGTTGATTTGTTCGTAAATCGCAAACCTTTAGGTTGTAATATTTGTACAACTATTGCATAACTTTTTGGTGAGCAATGGCTACAAAAATATAAAGTACAGTGTATTATTTGATACAGTATTTTCAATTAAAAAAGCACTATCACCAACAAACGATGCTGTCACAGCGAATGCGAGGCTGAGACTGAAGCGTTACCCATTGTTTCCGCTGAGAGATGTGCCATGTAACTCATTTCCCCGCGCGTACAAGTTATCTTAGGTCAGCATTCACAGTTCGACTTCTGAGATTCAGATCGAGTTCTAGGTCTTTTTTTTCCGAACTGGTTGGTTCGACTTTTAAGAAATTCGAATTCTAATGAGTTTGAGAACTGAGGTACCACTGTAAGTGTATTCCTGGTTTAATGTCCATAAAGTAGTTTCTTATTGTTCATAATTATTTTGGCAGGAGAGGAGACACTCACAAATGCATTAACAGCAACGGGAAAAATGTACGAAGAAATAGCAAACATTGTTTCTGAGCAGGTAATTCTAATGGCATATCTGTGTACTAACCAAGAGGTGGAGATTACAAATCCAGACCAAGATTTTGTTTTAACCAACCAGTTGAGTATAAAGAGTCACAGTCACAAAGTACTCAACTGGTTGGTTGAAACAAAATTTTGGTCTGGAATCTGGATTTGTACTCCTGGACCTGAAGTCTCCACCTCTGCACTAACCAGTCCATCGGAATGAATCATGGAATAGCAGCCGAATGTTAACCAATAAGAGGAAAGAAATGCAGTCTCATATGTAGCTGGAATATTTTGATCATTGCCAGAAAAAACCTGGGCTTATCAGTCATTTCCTGAAGTTAATTCACTTTCCTTTTCCGTTGAATGTTTAAGCATAAACTGATATCCATACTGCTTTTTTCTGATTATTTTGGGTTTAAGCAAGCTATTATTCCCAATATGCCCCCAGGACACTGACCAGGATAAGTGGTTAGAAGATAGTTTGAGCACCTTGTATGATACCTAATAATAAGTATTACATTTTTTGTTGGTCGTTATATGTGCAGCATGGCCATGCTGTATTAAAGCACAAGATACAGTTTTGAGACAGATATCTAATCTAGGAATCAGGCAACTTCAACATGTATTTTCTGCCGTAGCCAAAAATATAGTGTATATGATTTGGTTACTGACACACCAAATTATTTCTGTAGCTTGTTTTACTTTATTGTTAAGGATCTAACCTTGATTTGAGTTCTCTCTTTATTGCACTTCATGCATCAGTTCAAGCAAAAAAAATTCTGGCAATGTATGAGCATCAAGAACTTTTGTTGTGGAGAAATTCTTTTACATAAAGATTTCTAAGAAATGGCTGATTAATTAAAAGCACACTTTCAAAACCAGGGAAAATTTCTGGTTTTGCTATTTAATATGAGGTTGGAGTGGTGGCTCAGAGGCTAGGGATCTGTGCCAGCAATCGGAAGGTTGCTGATTCGAATCCCATGAATGCCAAGAGTGATCCTACCCCATTGGGCCCTTCAGCAAGGCCCTTAACCTGCAATTGCTTCGCCCCGGGGTAAGATGCTAATCGACATTCAGCCCAGCAAGGAGGCCTTATAGGGAAATCTTGGGGGTTGGTGGCAGGATTGGTACTCCAGCCACTGGAAAAAAACTCACATTGTTCCATTCAGCCTAGTGTGGTGCTGAGGTATCACCGGCCACACGGCTGCACTCAGGTTCTCATCCCTGACATGGTTTGTGTGTGGTGGGTGTGGCAACGTGCCGTGACCAGCATGTGCTCCTTTCCTCTCTCTCATATCAGTCAAATATGTTTGGCTTATATGTGTTTTTTTCTGGTAATCCATTATTACTAATATATTGTTTGATACAAATCATTAACATGCATACATTTGTAAGTCTCCAAAAAGTTAAGAATCAGATCTAAGATGCTCTGCCTTTAAAGTTGTTCTAAGTCCATGTAAAATAAACTTGTAATTCTTTTAAAGCCAAAGAAAGATATGCATTTCCTGGTGGAGCTTAACAATGAATACAAGAGCCTCCTCGGCTGCTTTCCAGACACCATCAACGTTCACAAGGTACAATAAACATTCTTTCATATATCTCTAAAAGTGATGGAAATGGTATCAATGCATTGCGACAGCATTTGGTGTAATGTATGGTATCATATAATCAGGGATTGACATAACTGGTATCCAAGCATGCATTCACCATTAAAAGCGATGCATGCGGCAATCGATTGTAGTAACAGCATGAATGCGTGTGTATTTTATGTGAATTTGTGCCGATATGACAAGAAATTGAGTGCATGGGCATTTATACATATATATTTTTTTCAATTTGCGTTAACATTGACTATATATTATATAAAATAAGCTTTTTCCCCACCAGGCAGCCATAGAGAAGGTGAAGGATGCCGATAAATTGGTGGCCACAAACAAGATTAACCCTCAGCACAAGCACACCATGGCCAAGCGCCTCAGCAACATGTCGTATTCCTTACAGGGTAAGGCTCATTATTCGGTCAGAGTAAGGTTGGCAGAATTCAAGCTAGTTATTTGTTGCATATAAGATTAGGTCTTATAAACTAGCTAGCATAGTTTTAGCACCGGTCCGCCGCATCTGCCGCTCCCACAGACACTTCGCTATGTGAGCCAATAATTCATAAGTTGTACTGTAGGAGATACTTGGTTTTCTGAATACAGTAACTCTAAAAGTAGTTTACGGATCTTTTTCAAAATTTGCAGGCACGTTGTAGGGTAAACAACTGGAAGTGATCAAATTTTGCGGCAGATCGGCCCAAAACTGAAGCAGTGCTACATAGTGGTAGCAAAATCGGGGTGGCTTCAGACATTTGATTCCGTTCACACATTAACTGAAAAAGTATGCAAAATCTTTTTCAGACACTTGATCTTGTCAGCATGATAACTCACAAATTATCTGGCTGATCTTTTCCAAACGTTATACATTGTGTGGATGAATATCTGGACCTCTTCAAATTTTGAGACAAATTGCATCAAAACTGAAGCAATAGCAAAGACATGGATGAGATGATTTGACGTTTATCCTTGTGAACAAGATCAATTTCTTTGTCATTATTTACTTTACGCTGATGTGGATGAAAATCTACACAGAAAAAGGTACACTAGATCAGATCCAGAACTGTAACTGCAACGATAGAGGGCAGCAAAATTGGAAATGCTGGCAGAATGTAGCTGAGAGTGAAAACAGAGCCTCCAGCAGCCATCTTTTATACGCATATCTTCCATAGATCTTTTAAACACAGATATTCTTTGTACAAATCTTTGTACTGGTGAGTAATTTTACAACTGTGGGGTGCAAGATGATTTTCTGAATATATTTATTTACGTATATTTTTAATATTGATTGTTGATCGCTAGCCTCCCTGTTCAGCGAATTTTATCCATAGCAGTGCAGCTTTTTAAATTGTGTTGGCAACTGATGGCATTGCAACCCTAAATTCTAACCACTGGTCTCTGCATCCCCAGCTGAGATGAACCACTTCCATAGCAATCGCATCCACGACTACAATAGGGTCATGCAGCTGTACCTGACGGAACAGGTGAAGTTTTATGAAATGGTAAGAACTGAAGCTTACTTTCTGAATAAGCAGAAGTATTAATCATCTTTTAACAAAGATTAGAATTGCACTATTGCTTAATACTATGTTTATGTCTATGTTTTTATGTCTACAAATAATAAAAAATAGAAATAAAACAGCTAACAATGAACAGGATAATAATGAAAACTTAAAATGAGACACTAGTAATAAAGTCTGTAAATAGATTTTGTTTGGTACATGAAAATATTACCTCAGAAAACAGGTTACGTAACATTTTTTTCTTTGATCTTGCTGTTGCTGAAAAGATGAGAAGAGAAAATGAGTTGGGAGTTAAAAAATGTGACCTTTTCATAGTACTGTAGTACTGTGTTTTGTTTTTGAGTAGTTTCTGCTGTGACTTCTCTGCTGATCCAGTTCTTCAGTTGATTTGGGGAACAGTGAAAATCCTGACAGTGTGCATGGTTTAGGAGTGTAAAGTACAGGAGTATTTACAAGACTCTTTTTTTTTTTCCCTGTTTGTTGTCATGGATACACGTTACAGTGAAGCTCCTCTATGTGTTCTGCAGACTGTAGTGCCAAATACGAACAATAAGTACACCAACCAATGATAAATTATTTTACCCTACAAATAATACAGAAACATGAATCTAGCACCCTGAAATGAAAACCGACTCGAGGAGGGTGGGGGTAACTCAAGATCAAGATTTTGCCAATTTCCACTTCTGCAGACCTCCATGCTAAAAATGCCATTTCGGAGTTATATACTCCTTAAAATCATGTGGGTTTACAATTCTTATGTGTTTTGTAGTTATTATAGTAATAAGGTGTTCCGACCTAGAAACCTGGCACCAAGTATGCTTTTTAATGTCATTTCTTGTGTATAGGCAGCCAGGCTGCTGTTATTGTGAAAGGTATTTCTGTTAAAATATTTTTCCTTTCCACTACGTGTCAAGACCTGTAACAGCCAGTGTTTGTTATGCTGATTGACAGTTTCAGGTAGTTGGCTTGCAGGTGTATAAACACTTCCTGTGCAGTTGATTCATTTTTTGTTTGTTTTTTACAAGACCTCTTTCACACTCACTGCTCTGTTTTGAACAGAATGGTGAAGTTCAAATTGAGGAACACACACACACATTGTCTTAACTGCACAATTATACTGGGTAATGTAGATACATTCGCTGATGTGCATCTGGTTTGACACCTTAAACTAGAACAAGAATAACCAGCTATGTTGGCTGCATTTGCAGGAAGAAGTAATCGCAGCACAGTGGAACATTATAGGTGCCTTGGTGTGTTATGCAACTTAAAAGTGTGTACATTCTAAACTTAAATTTTGTTTTTTTTTATTGCTTTTATGTTTCATGTAGTTTTATTCTTTAATGAGCACAGTAATGGGTCATTGACAGCATTTAAAAATGATGTGCTTGCGATTCAGAAATAAAAGCCATTTGAAATAAGGTAATGAAAGCAAGTTGACACGTGTGAATCTCATATTCCTCTCATGCATTTAAACTCACTGTTAAGTATGTCTCTCTCCTGTAGATTGCTGATAAGCTGCGAGAGGCTCTCAACCAGTTTGCCACACTCTAGAAGACATCTACACATGGACATCGAGGAATGTTTAATGTATCTGAGAAAAATCCCTATTGCGGGGAAGATGGTGTAAATGTCAGAATTTTCTGTTCTCGAAATTATCCAAAAACACTTCAAAATTGTTCCCAGACCAGTTCCTTAAGAAGAGGTACTGAAATCACTGCAGAGGTCAAAAGTCAGCGTATGTGAAAGAAACCATCTACTAAAAAGCACAGTGCGAGTTATTGTAAAGAAACATTTTTATATAGAGTTTATGTTTAAAAAAGAGAATTATTAAGAAACATTTTCACATGCTGGTCCAGGTGTATATGCTTCACAATAACATGCTTACTGTATTTCTTACCTCAGGGATTCTAATAAGACAATGGAATTCCCCCATGAGACACCTAGGTTTATGTGTTTGTTTGTTTTCCTGAACATTACTAATTATTTAAATGTAACTGATATATTTGTACCTGTATGTATTAATGGTTTATAAAGCGCTTTGCATTACCTTGGTGGCTGTTTGCTTTTAAAACGATCACTTGTGTCACTGCAGTTAAATTGTTGCCATGCTAAAGTAGTGACCTTACCTTTCTTTTCTGTTAACACATGGGACACCATACTCTATTCTCCTCTTTCAGAGCTCTTGGGTTCTCAGGTTGCCTACATTTCAAGTGTCATAAAACTAGAGTCCCCTTCTAAAGATTTGGAAAAATGATAGCCATAAAATATATAGTGTCTACTATGTGATGTTTCTCTCTGAAAATTTTTAAATAATACAGACTGTATTAACCTTTCCATTGTATAACAATCATCATGTCATTATGAGTTATCATTGTGTTATTAATATAAAAGAAAATAAAGTAATACCATTACAATTCTCAAATTGCATTTGATGTTAATAGATACTGTTTTGCATCACAGAAATGCTTTCCCCAAACCTGTGCAGCATGCGATTGAGGCAGCCAATTTTTACTGCCAATCAACTTCTGAGTGGAATCGCAATGCTTGTTTTCGTGCCCTTCCAGTTGTAAAATGACATTAATTATCTCTGTTTTTCAAGCCAGGCACAGCTGTTAGCAGCCAAAGCGAGCTCCCCCCGGAACGAGCCGTGATTTCAAAGGGCACCCATTGGAGGAAACTGGAATCTGGAATCGGACAGGAAATGGTGGAAATGGTTTCTCTAGCAATCCACCATCAGGCTCCAGCGTTGCTCCCTCTCAAATCTCACGTAAAGGGTTATCTAAGAAAACGCTTGAAATACTCATTCCAGGGTATTTGGGACACAGTTTTGTCAATGTACTCATTGTGTGATGTTCTTTTATATATTTTTTCTTCCTCTACTATTTCAGCAGTGCAAGCCTCTTTGGGGAGTTAGAGCAATTCTCAATTCAAGTTAATTAAATAAAGGATGACATAAAACTCTTTCTCCGCTGCAGATTTTGCCAGCAAAATAGGCCCACATTAAAAATTATCTACTGCAAATATTTATTTAATATAAATATCTTGGCCATTTAATATATCTTTATTCTGGTGTAAATTTAAGTAGCTCCACATTATTTTCCTTGTCCAAAAAAATCTCTGAAGCACAGTTTGCATAACCAAAAAAAGCAGAATTAGCTTTGTGCATAGTAATATATAGTAATGTGAACATATGTAGCCTGTAATCAATCATAAGTAATGACATAACGTGCTCATTTCTCAATTATCCTACTTGCATTTTTTTCCATTGTTTTTGTTTCTCCCATTATCCAGTAAAGGTTTTTTAAAGGTTTTTGTATTTTATTTTAATATAATTTAGTAACCCATTTCAGAGAGCATATCGGTTACCGTTTTAGTTCTGTTTTGGACAGCATAGGAGAGCAAAAGCCAAGGTCACATAAGGTACCAGTATAGGTCAAAAGGATCTGGTCCGTCACTTCTGAAAGCCCCCCCGGGGTGATGTCAGGAGTAATGTCATGTCATACAGATAAAGCTGTGTGTCATTTCCCAGACTCCTCTGTGGTCTATCTATGGCTCTCCCCTTTTTTTTCCTCTGATATGATTGTGTCGAGCTGTTTGGGCAGCAGAAGATACGTTTATCTGGGCAGAAACGGACTGACAGCCTGCGTTTGGAGATAAGGGACTTGGCACTGTCCCAATCAACAGCAGAAAACTTTGTTGCCTTTTTTTCTACACTTGAGTAGACCTGGAAATAACATATTTTTCAAACTTGTGAGGCCCAGATATTTTCAGCATTACTTATCTTTACACATGGCATCAGTCGTAAAAAAAATGTTTACTTATGAAATCTTGTGCAACTGTATTTTTTTTCAATAAATTGCTCTAGTTTGTGAAACAAAACAGTTCACCAATATCACTCTGACACTTTTTCAGCATATATTAAATCTCTAAAAGTTTACTCTGAGAACATCTCTTGGCATAACCTCTACAGCCCCAACAAGAGAGACAGCACAATAAACTATTTACAGAGATACAGTTTTCAACAGTCAACAATGCCTGCGAGAATATTACATAACATACAACATCAGCCATGTGAGTTAGATAATGTAGCACACTCAAGTAGTATGCAAAACTGTGTTCAGATGGAGACTATTCCATGCTGAACTGCCTTCAATTATATCTATCACCCTTTTATAAGTATTTAATTTTCATAATTTTATTATATAACAGTAGTAGCTATTTATGTATGACACAGCTTTTCCAGCTTGGTTTTTCATTTTTGTTTTTTTTTTTCTTCAGAATTTTAAAGTCCATTAGCCTGCAGTTAGAAGCATTCAGCTGACAAACAAAAGACTTAACTGCCGGCATTTTCTGGGCAAAATGTAAAATGTTTTCAGCTATTTTCACGGCAAACAGCAGCAGCTGTGTTCTCGTCCTCGGAATTATCAGCCAGGAAGTCGACGGATAAGTCCAGACTGTCGCAATGCCGTCGCAGTGACCTTGATCATTACTGTTGCCTTCGGTCATTACCGCCGAAGGGGGGCGGTGCTTTGGTTGTCATGGAGACAGGCGTGGCCGGAAAGTGCGTGGGCGGATCATCATGCTTACCTTCTTGAGTGAATAGTAATCCGAGTCTTTCCACGTGTACCATATGATGCCATTTGGACCCAGCAGATTCTTTCCTTTGGCCGAGTAACGACCACCCTAATTAGTAAAGACCAAAGACATTTTGTTCCAGTTTTAACCTCATAAAGTTTTACTGACTTCCTCATAGCCCACTCCAGGTCCTTGATATCATCTGTTCTGTTCCATTTAAACACTTCCTGTATGTGGCCCTTTGTTTTGGTTGATACGAAACATTCATACAGTTGATAGAAAATTTCTCTAAAAAGCCCTAAAAATAATATTTCTCATGCTTGTTTCAAAAATCAAAACATATCCTATAACTAATTTGGCTTTATTTATAGCTCAATGTAAATAGTGATAAAATCATACATGACTTTTAGTATAATATCCTGATCTGAGCTGTGAATACTCAATCTATTGCTTAATATGGGGGATATACATGGATTGTGGATACGCAGGTGTACCTTGTAGTACACCCCGTTGAGGTTGGCATAGAAGCAGTGATGGTACCACCAGCCAGCATGCGCGATCTCAGCACATATGTTCCCCGCGTCGGGAGTGCTGAAGCTTTGCTTGTCATGGTACCAGCTGAAGCTGTCCTCTACGGTGCCGCTGAAGCCACTCACGTGGAGGCGGTAGCGGCTCTCCTCATCATCCACGCTGCAGGGAGGGGGCAAAAGATAACCACTGTTTTGGATTACATACCCTTTGTTTGGGGGATAATGGGGGGCATTTGGACCATACAGAACCTCAGGCTATAAATTATATACCCATCTACCCAAGGACATAACTTTGGGTTGAGGTCAAGTTATATTGAGGGGTTATATTGGCTGGCTTTGATTACTGGGGGGGTTTACCACCCCCATAATTTACACCCATGCATCCTTTTTCAATATTTTCACTTTCCTAAACTTTTATTGTATGTCTCTGAAATAAAAATAATTAAACCATAATTTTATACTTCAGTTCTCTTCGTATTTGAATTAATTAAAACACTTCCTATTAATTTCTAAGCATTTTAAGTGCAATAATGTTTGTTTCTGAATTTTACTGTTCTGTTATGGGTACAATCAAGTCTTGTTTGATTTGGCTTGATTACAAGTCATGTGACTAGTCTGACATCATTCAGGAGAGTCACCATCCATGCATTCTACCTTTGTCACACACAGATTGATCCTAATCATTTTACTTTGATTTTAACATCTTGTTTTCTTTACAACAGTAGCTCTGTACAGACATTTCTCGTGACAAATAAAGTTGTCTTGCTGTCACATGCTCACACTTAGTGACTTTGCTACTATGTCAGCAGCCACACCACCTGCAGTTCAGACCAGGTGATTCACCTGAAGCTAAGCAGGTTTTGCCCTGGCCAGTACTTGGATGGGAGCCCAGCTAGGAATGCTGGGTTGCTGCTGTAAGAGGTGTTGGTGTAGCCCGCAGTTTAGCCCATCCAGTGCAGTGACAAGGACACTTTGCTGTACCAATGGTGCTTCAGATGAGATGCAAAATTGGACCTGACTCTCTGAGGTCATAAATGATCTTTTAAATGAGTATAGGTGGTACCCCAATGTTCTGCCTAAAATTGCCCATGGTGGCCCTTTCAAATCTGGCCTCCTAATCATCTCCTACATCTAACAGGTGAATTCTCTCCTGGCCCTTCACCACCTTAGGTACTGTGTGGTGAGCTGATTGGCTGCCATCCCATCATCCAGGTGGGTGATGCACAGTGGGATTGGTTCAAACAGCTTCCCATTGCTCCTGTAAAGAGCTTTATCTTGAAAAGCGCTATATAAATGTAACATTCATTCATACTAAGTCTACTAACTGATCTACCTGAACCCAGATGCTCATCTGCAATCATCTTAAAAAGATTTCTAATTTCTGTGGAATCCTGTACACCCCTAGAAATACAGTAATTTCTCAAACTTTTATCAGACACGTCTGGCAGCCAAAACAAAACCCTGGGAGCAGTTTGGGAGTAGCAGTCGCCTATGTCAAAATTGTAATTATTTGGCAATATCAGCAATGTTCTATGCTGGCACTTTGCACCTTTGGAAAAGTGGTTAGTTGGTACACTATAGGTAGATAAAATAATAGGTTATGTGTGCATCAGATACATGCATTAACACATAAAGGAGGGTTCCCCAATTCCTGTCCTGGAGGGCCAGTCTGCAACACAGTCTGCAGATTTCCATGCTGAAATATACCTACTAAACCTGGCAATTAGCTGGTGAGCTGAATAAGATGTATTTGCGCAGGGAAATCTGCAAACTGTGCTGTGGACTGGCCCTCCAGGCCTGGAATTGGGGAAGCCTGACATAGAGTAAACAAGTTGCAGTTTTTTATCCCCCCCAAGTGCAGACAGCAAACTCTGCCAATGCAAGAAACCCTGACCGAAAGTTCTGGTAGAGGGCATGCTTGTGCTTGCTCTTCCAGTCTTCCAGATCAATACGCAGCATGTAGTCTCCCTGGCTGGATATCTCGTGGATATGCTCATTGCCCAGCCAGAACTCTGTCTCCAGGTCCCCGAAACCTTCCCTGTACTCCTTCCAGCTGCGGTTGAAGTTTACTGAGCCATCCTGCCGTCGCTGGATCACTGTCCACCCACCACCTAGACAAGGAGATGCAATACAGAGATACGAATACAGATGCTCCACGGGTTACCATGGTCCATGTTATGATATTTTGACTTTTACAATGGGTAAATGTTTTACACTTTCAAAATATTATTCAATAAATTACATGAGATATTCAGCACTTTATTATAAAACAGGCTTTGTGTTAATGATTTTGCCCAACTGTAGGTTAATGTAAGTGTTCTAAGCATGTTTAAGGTAGGCTAGGCTATGCTATGATGTCTTTTAGGTTAGGTGTACTGTATTAAAATGCATTTTCACCTTACAATATTTTCACCTTACGATAGGTTTATCGGAATGTCACCCCATCGTAACCTGGGGGGAGGCTGTATAAGGTACAGGAGCATACAATGAGAAATTCGACTACTGGGATGCAGGCAGCACAAACACATTACGAAAATACCACAGTGACACAGAGGATCATAGTTAAGCAACACTTCTTTCGTATTTTATATTTCAAGCTGACTACCAGCTTGCACATTCGAATGCCATTTGTGGTCAGCTAATCCAGATTTGTTTGCCTGTTTTTCCATCTCAGATCACATCACAGTTGAGAAGTACGAGCTCTAGTCCACTGTTTCCCCGAGCCGACGATGCCTTTCTTTTATCCCAACACTACCTCAGCTAATTACTCCAAATGTAGCAATCACCTTTCCCAGAATTCATTTACATTAATGATATTGACACAAATACATACAGTAAACTGGTTAAATTTGCAGACGACACCAAGGTGGGCGGTGT
>JABJVO010000026.1:19756455-19810813 GCA_026770805.1 Boulengeromyrus knoepffleri | reverse complement strand
TATATATTATGCAATAGACTTTTTATGTTACATTTCTAATGTATTGGTAAATGTCTAGATTTATTAAATAAATGGTATTCATAGAAGATTAAACAAAAATCACAAGAAGCTACATATCAGGCCCTCACTATCACGTTGGATTCCTGATTGAATAAATGTTTGTATCTACCACTCATGATAATTTTGTATTTTGTCCAGAATTTGACAGAATTTTTCATCATCTTAAATTAACACCAAAATTTCTTGCTATTGCATCATGACATTAAAGGTTTATTATTATTGTGTTTTTAATGTATTTATGATGAGATGAGATGAGTGATGGATAAATGAGTCTGCATGTTTGGGCATGAGTTTATATAAACTGTACAGTATTTCAATCTTGTATTTCATTCTCAATTAATTTCAGTCATGATTTGGCGTGATTATGCCATGACCATTAACTTCATTAAGTTTCTTGACGAATGCACATTCAAGCAGAATGTCTAAACTTAATGAATCCTTTTTAATCAACACTATGATCTGCTACAGGAAGTTTACCAACTGCTGTGTTGTTTTTTAACCTGCCCCTTAAAATGAAAAAATCATAGTTGACTCATCATCGTAATGAAATTCATACTTACTCGTGTATAATCTTTAGTTTGTCTCCTTTTTTAAATGCCAGATCATGGTCATTCATTGGATTAAAGTCAAACTGAGCAATAGCAACATCTCTATCTGAAGAAAAAAACATACAAAGATACATATTAGCATTGTTTCAAAAACTTTACAGGAATTATTAATGTGAGAATGTGCTTTTCGTGATGCGTTTCGCGTCTGTTGATATTGTGGCTAGTAATGGTGAATTCCTTCCTAAACCTGCACGTTTTCAACTTTAACAGATTGTTGCGTTGTTGGTTTTTGAGAGAAAAGTTGTGTCACTTGAATTGTAATTACCAGGATTTGGAGGTCCCAATGTGTTGGCTTCAAGTTCCTGAAAACAACGACAGACCATATACAAAATAGATCATTTAAATAACTGATTTTTATTAATCTGGAAGTAAATTGTAGTCCATTACCCTTAACTACCATTAGAGTTCAATAAAGACAAAATCAAAAAAAAAAAATCTTTAAAATATGCCATATATTCAGATTATAATCTATATTTCCACCAAATGAACTCTGTTTATAAATCTGTACAGTGGGTAATTGAACCTTTAGTCCTGAAATAGTCTTGTGATTTGGTTAGACTGGAAAACACTCACTGTGTCTGATCCAGGAGATAAGGAGTTGGTCTGCAGTCCATTTTCTCTGAAGGAGAGATCTTTGGAGATTCTAACATGTCTCAGGATGCTCTGAGTACAACCCATCTTTCAAGATGGCGTTTATGGCCTTCAGTAACAGTCCCGTATTGCTGTTTGTATGTGCTTAAATGGTGAGTGTACCATACATATCACACACAGATCCTTTTTAAAGCATCTATACAAAGCAAAAAGCACTATTAACAGCCTATGAAGTGAATAATGTTTCAGGCAGGGCAAGAATGAATAGAATTGATGAGAATTAATTAGAGTTTAGGACTCAGTCAGTAACTGCTTATCTGAGTCTACAGTACATAGGCATTATAGACATTAATGACATTAATGTTCACTGTGTGATATTTTAGTACGAACACTTTAACAAGAAAAAGACAATAGCACATTCTAACAAAGACCTCTAAGATAGATAGTTACATTCACCAAAAACTGTATGGAATTTATTCTGTATTATGTCTTATTATGTACATAATAGTATTGTGTATATACATTAGATGAGTTGTATATTTTGTTTTGTATATATTCTGTATCGTGGGCTATTCATATCCTGTTCTGTTACTGTTCATCTTCTGTTTGTCACAGAATAGTCTATCAGAAATGTCCGTCTTTAACACAACGATTATAACGATAAAATATATATCTTGTAAATAAATCATGATGGAATAATGCTTAAAATCCTAATACAGCAACATTGCCCACTAAGGACACTCTATTACCTATGCAATAAATAATGCAATAAATTGTGATTTGAATTTATGTTTGTGCAGTGTATTTTAATGCAAATTTTAATTTTAAATAATGTAATCTAAGTGATATAAAATATGATAAGCAATCACATATCTATGTTTTTGGTTGGCAGTTTCCTTAATGTCACTGGAATTAAAACGCATAAGACACAGAATGGGATCCTAGCATTGCCACCATTATATATAAACCTGCTGTTTGATATAATATAAACATTTATATTAAAAGCAAATTAAATCACTAAAGAAAATAAAGTTTTTATTAGCTTCATTGCTTGCAGTGATGCAATATATAACATTTTTATTAATATATTAATTATTAATATATTGTATTATTATTAATATATTCAGGAACCAATAAGTTTTTATCTGTATAATACATGTAATAATTTTATCTATCTATCTATCTATCTATCTATCTATCTGTCTATCTATCGACAGATATATGATTGTTTATCAGGAAGAGAGATTTTATATGTACATACATAATATATTTTACTATTTAAAACTTTAATAATTCGGCTTTGTACAAAACTGACAGGCAGAACTAAATAATTTACAAGTAATTAAATAAAGCAAAATATGTTCATTTTCTAGATTTTCTATTTTTTTCTCTGATAATAGTATACCTTATAGTAATTCCAAATTTTAATGATATCAGGTTATAGTGAGATATCACATACATTAATCCATACTATCAACTGAATATTATTTTAAATGGCAATTAGCCAATACTTGTATTTTTTGCATGTTTGAGATTTTTTTATGTTGAAATTTTATTTAATTAATTGTGCTTCAGAATCGGCTTCAGTATCTTATCCTTAAAAATTCACTTCATGCCGGACATTTAATGGATACCCGACAGAATTCCTTCTGGAGAGCTTAACCATATTCATATGCTGAAGTCCTATTCTGAAAAATACAGCAGGATCTCCAGATCTTCAAATTCCACAGCAATTAGATCCATAAGAATTGAAAACATTTAAACTGAAAAGGAAGTACTGAATATTTTTCCTTACTCAATTTGATTAAAAAGGAAAAAGGTTTGTTAAACCAGAATTACACATAAACATTAACCAACTTCTACTCTTTTAATAGTGTTTCAGCTATTAAAAAACATGTTTACCATGATTACGCAGCCAATGCTGGAAATAATGTGTAAATAAAATATCAAATATAATTATCAAATTAGAATAAATATGTATTATATATGTTTTTTTTATCATCCCAGATGTACTCAGAATCTGATTTCAAATAATACCAGTCTAGGACCTATAAAAATGACGGTGATCACTAATGATATGGCCTTATAAAACCATATACATATTAATAAATACATTTTTCTGATGCAGTATTAAAATATTCACGCAGACATACCTTAATCTTGACTTTGGAGTTCGAGTGGCATGTAATAATGCAGGAAGTTTAACTAGCTTACAATTCGGCAAAACTGAGGCTCTGTAAGTTTGTGGTTGAGCACAATAAGCTCTCAGGGTCTTGTGCTCATTGCCTCAGCCTCACTCTATGGGTCTCTCTCTCTTTCCCCAGCTATTACACATGTATGTCTAGTTATTAATCTAATTAATAATCTACTGTTGGTGACCAAACTAGAGATTCTACGGCAACTTTTTATGGCTGGTTGAACCTCCTGTTACTGGCAAATGATAGGGTTTGATCAGGGTGTCTTCATTCTGCCAACTCACAGATGTAACGACCAGGGTACAGAGACATAAATGGCCTTATAGAAATATTGGGCAAGTGCTGGTCTGGTATATTGGGCAAGGTGTTGTTTCCATGTGTTCGCCAAGGTACTTAACAATTTAGCCATTTTGGAAAATGTTTTGCTTCATTTTAAATCGATGTATTCCTACCGTTCATTTCCTTTCAGCTCACAGATAACATTTTCTAACCCACACAGATGCACATCCTGTTTGGCTAAGGTGGTTTTGAGTAAGCATAGCTCATTGACTTATCAGATGTGTTAAGACGTTTCTAAAATTTGAAGAAAAAAAAAAAAAAAAAACATCAGTTGGGTTTACAGTCTGCTTTGCAAAAGTATTTCATCTTTGCATCATTATTAAAGTGAATAAATAAAAAAAGCTTATGAATGGCGGCTATCTTGCAACCTGTTTAACCAAACTTAAGTGGTATACAGTTTTTATTTATTTATACATCTAAATATTTTACTGGACTGGTTTTAGCTTAACTACATTACTTAAAGGTCACTACAGGAAATATATTGAAACAGTAAGAAAGACATGTGACTCAGATCCACCAGAGACATAGTTCATCCCAAAGTTTCATGTTGACTCTTTATCATTAACTAGCATTTTTCTGGAACAATTCTTTAAAACAGTGCATTTCATTTCATATCCTTCTCCCTTCTCTCAACCACTTATAGATTGTAGCACTGACAGGAAAACCGACTTCATCACCCCCTGCTGGCTCCTACCAGAATATCTGCTACCAGTCTCTCTGCTAACAGTCTCTATCTGCCACATTTGATTTACAATATAGCGTTGATATAAATATTTAAGTCACAGTTAAAGAAAGTTTATCCAAAATAAACTGCAGTGCATGTCAAAAAATTAAGACAAGCCATAATATTTTAGTGTATAATTTTTTTAGTAAGTTTACAGACAAATCAAATAATATAAGCATAACACAAGCAATATATATATCACTCCTGATATGGTACAAAATGATGCTCATAATGGCAATAAAATCCAGGTCTTAAAATATTTACTCAACAAACACTTACTCGAAATGCTTTATTTCATGAAGAATAGTATTACAATTATACATTATTTGAAACATTTATTTCTTTTATTTGCCCACTGGATTTCCTGGCTACCAGTCACGTATACATATAAAATTTCAGGAAACACAGGAAACATCAGAGCCAAGTGCAAAAGGAATCTTCAAATATCAGTCAGGTTCCATCAACATCAATTAAGCTATACATAAAAAAATTATATGGTAAACACATGTTATATTAGCTTTATTAACTAAATGTATGCTTCTTGGTATTAACACAAGACATGGTGTCCTTTGTGCTTTTTTCCTATACGTCCTTATTAGATTGCATGTTGTATATTATATTGACAGGGCAGACTTTTTTATCTGCATTAAATACCCCAATGATCTTCATTAATTATCAGCTGGTATTTTTTTAAAGCTATTTGCACTGGTGTACTCATTGATGCGTGATATATGCACGTGTTACAAAGTCCATTGTTTTTTTCAAAGGCTTCCTCATCAGTTATATGAAATACTTTATATTCACTGAACCATAAAAGATCAGAAAATGCCCAGCTTATTTTAAGAGAGCAGAATTACGCCTTCAGTCATATTTCATGTAATAAGCAAGGTGTTGATTAACTTTGCACTGAACGCAGGTGTGTATATAGGAAACAGTAATATTTTAAACACAGACAGTTTCATCTTATCAACAGCAATATTTTGCCAAACATTAAAATGACTTTTGGAGTTGCGCAAATTTCTTGAAATTTTTCTGTGATGTTATTAATTTATTAATTAAATTAGACGTTTTTGTTGATAGATTTAAAAATACTATTTGTATTCAATATGTAAAAAATTATTACTACTTCCCTGAGGCTCATATGCATCACTTTCCTTAATATTTGTGAATAACTTTGATTTTAATTAATATCAGAAAACCTTTAATATTTCATTATATATGCAAACTACAATATTTGATCCACCCTTCATATTTCTTTCCATGACAACAACAGTTTGGCTAAGGCTTACAACTGTAGAAATATCAGCATAAAATTTTACAAAGACATTTTAATTACAGTACATTTTGTGTTACAACCATATAATTATACATACATATCCCTTTTTCCAGATATGTCACCCTGTTTCAAAATATACCGGGAATGTTTTTATTCTACAGAATAAATCTGAAATTTTCAGATCCCATTAAAGAAAAACTGTTCACTGAGATGACAGTGGAATGATAAAGTGCTTAATGTAATATGATTGGCTGATTCAAGAACATTGTCCATCAGCTTTAGTGAATTCATGGCTTTTCTAGATTCCCAACCCCTGACAGTCACTGGATGACTCAGTTTTGGATAAGCATTGTTTGCTATCTTGACTCTCCTTGGAGGCACCTGAATCATCAGAAGACTCTGCAAACTTGATATTCCTGTCTTCATCCAAGGCTGCCTCTATGGAACCTAGTTGTGACTCAATGGATGACTTTGTTATCTGTTTCATCAGATAACCACTTTCTGGTGCATTTTCCAGCTCAGTTTCACCAGGACCATTTTTCTGATATTCTTCAACAGTGAATCTTGCTACGACACATGTTTCTGAAATATCCTCTGTTATATCACTGTCATGCTGTTGTTCCTCAGCATTGCCTTCTGTACTACATGTTTCAGCAACATGTACTCTTACAGTTACATCAATATTATCTGTTTTCTGTCTCTCTATAGCTGTGTTGACCTCTGCTTTTGTCTGCTCAGAAAATTCTTTCAGCTGATCACATCCATCTTCTTTAACTGAATCACCATC
Source organism: Boulengeromyrus knoepffleri (assembly GCA_026770805.1). Lineage (NCBI taxonomy): Eukaryota > Metazoa > Chordata > Actinopteri > Osteoglossiformes > Mormyridae > Boulengeromyrus > Boulengeromyrus knoepffleri. The sequence goes on along the minus strand of JABJVO010000026.1, from coordinate 19,804,233 downwards.
TTTCTGAATAACACTGGTTTCAGGATTTTGTCCTTCTGCATTGTCAACTTCATCTGCAGAATGTTCTTCAGGTGTTCTAACACAATGTGAATCATCATCCTCATGGGTTCTGTTTCCTTCACCTGGATAATCTTCTGTTGTTTCAGCCACAGCTCTGCTGTATTCTTCATTGGCATCATATTTGTCAGCTTCCCCTTTATCAGCATCTGCAAGTCCCTCTGCCACTTCAGCAGATGCAATATTTTCTTCAGTTATGTCATCCTGATTGGCCGAGTCTTCTTCTTTGTCTTCTTCTTTAAAAGTCACGCCCTCCTCTATTTCTTCACTGTCTTTAGCAGCATTTTCTTCAGCAATACCATCATTCATTGGCTCACCATCTCCTGCTTCTGTTTCTCCGTATACTTGACCACTTTCTTCATTCTCAGCTACATCAATCCCCTCACTGTCTTTGCCTGCCTTACCGGCATCATCTTCTACAGTACCTCCCTCTTTTTCCTCTGATTGATTTCCAGTCATTTTTTCTCTGCTAATACTTTCCACTCCTTCATCAGCTTCATTATCCATTTCAGGTCTTTGCAATTCCTTAAGCTTCTCCTTTTCCCTGTTCCCCTCCTCCTCCTGCAATACCTTAAGACTTTCGTTTGTGTCTTGGGTTCCGTTGCCACCAATAGTTCCCACTTCAACATTTGGTTGTTCTTTTAAAATTGCAGGAGGTTCCCTTTTCAACTGGAGAATTTTTCTTAGATCAAAATCCATCATCACCGGAGCAGAACTTACATTTTTTTTCTGCTCTAGAAGTCTGGAAGCCATTTTCTTTTTCATGCATGTTTCACACGGACAGTATCCATCTTCACTGCGTTGATCGCTAAAATCAGTACCGGTGACAGAATAATTTTCTTCACTTCTCTGAAGTGAATCCTTTATAGATTTGTTGTGCATAACCTTCAGACGTCGACGTCGTTGCTCAGTTTGCGCAGAAGACTCTCGGGAGACGCTCTGCATTGGAGGTCTTGGTTCCCTTCCAGCCCGACTGTGAATTTTTTGAAGCTCTCTATTGATGCTTGACTGTATCCTCTTGCTTACCTCTTCTCTCAGTTCGTTTATCATAGCATCCAGAATTACATTGTCGTCCAAGTCCCATCGCACTTTAAACTCTGCCATTGCATTTACATAATGTGTCATAAACTGCTTTTCTAGTTTTTTTAACAAATTCAAAACCCAGACAGGATCCGGGTCTTTGGAAACTCTTTTATTTCTTATATTTTCTGAATATGGAAGTATCCTAGAACTTGCAACATCCTTTATATCTCTTACAGTCTCACTTGCTAATTTTAACATATTACCTTCATTCCCTGAACGTCTATTTGATGTGGAAGGTGTTTCTATAATTTCCTTTGGACATTCATCACTTCTGATTGTTTCATTTGAATCTGGACCTTTATGTTTGTCTTCTTGTCTCTTGGTATCAGTACTGTCTTCCTCACTTACAGGGCTATCCCTCACGCGCATGGCTATGTCAGGAGTCGCTGGATCAGACAGTATCGCTGTTTCTTCTCCATCCAAAATTAGTCTGGATGAAGAGGCAGTAAATTCAATTTCTTCTTCCAATGGTTGTAATGCATTCTGGTCAACAAGTGCCATACCCATGTTTAGTGGTAATTCTGTTTTTTGTGCCTGATATAGGCCACCATTATCACTGCCCTTTCCAGAGCCTGCAGAACCACTACTAACATCTACACCAGATGAGGACTTTGGATCATCCGCTGATCGATGGTTTTTGAATGGAACACTTTTGTCGTTGTCCAAAGGATCACAGAGCCAAAGTGACTGGAGGATGTTCATCAGTTCATTATACCGTGCATCCCTAGCTGTGACATCAGCAGGATCTATGTCTATCAGCTGAAGATTTGCAAGGCAATCCAATAGCCCTTTGGCTGTGTTGCTGAGTTTTCTTCCATATACAGGGGACACTTCTGGTAGGCTGTTGCATCTATCAAATTTTGGGCTTAACAGGACCTTCATCACCTGTACTGAAGACTGACAGCGTTTTGGCAAGGCTTCCCTGTTGGCACATTTACTGGGTGGTTTTTCATCAACTTTCGGAAGCCGTGTCCCGGCTGATTCTTCAAAGGGCTTATTGTTTTCATCATCAGCCTCTTTACCGTCATATTCCTCCTTGTTTTCTTCTTCTGCCACAACTGGCTCATCATCAAATGTCATTGATTCCTTTTGTGCAGAATCCTCCTCCTTTTCAGTTGGATTTTTTTGTACGTTTGTTTTATATGCCTGTCCATAAAACTCCTCTCCAGCATCATATATGGGACTGTCTGTTGGTATTTTTTTCAACCAATCATGTATTACTTCTCTTGGGGATGTGTTAGGTAAACAGAAAGGCACTATCCCCAATACTTCTGATTCTTTTTTTGGCAGTGAGGAGCTACTTCTTTTCCTGTGTCTGCATCTGCCGCCTTTGTCATTTTTGTTATCATTTACATTTTTGTATGACTCTGTGACTTCAAGGACAAAATTGTAAGTTTTTTCAGTAATATTTGTCTTGGATTCAGCAGTATCTGGTCTAACATCTTCAGACCTATAATTCAATAAATCAGCTGCAGAGAGTGAGCAACACAAATTGCTATCATGTGAATTCCCATTCTGTAATGCAGGACTCATATATTTTTTAGAAGCCCCCTTTGAAGGACTGGGACTAAGACAATTCCAAGAAACTATTGACATGGCAGCTGAATTTGTCCTTGAGGTTTTATTAATTTCTGTGTCCTTTCTAGATGACTTTTTTACAGAATGAACACTCTCATGATCACAGATTCTAGTAAGTTCTTTATCAGCATCTCTCATTATAGCCATTCCTTTTTTGATTACAGTACCAGATTCACTGACATCTTGCTTCTCAGCATCTGAAACAGTAGAATCTCTGCGGCGGGACTGCAAGTCTCCCGAAGAAGATTTATTTCTGGCGGAGCCACTTGACGAGGCAGAAGGTCCTCTGTCATCATTCATATTCAAGTGGTTGCTTGGTTTGCATTTTTCGGGAGTTTTTCTGCAAACAGATTCCACACCTGTTACCTGCTGTTCATCACTTTGAAGTGTCTTTGTAGGAGTACTTATTGACTTAGATGAGCAGTGGTCACTTTCTCTGGACATTTCCGATTGCTCTGAAACATTGCTCTTGAAAGATGCTGTGCTCTTTAGTCTCTCTTCAGCACTCTCTTCATTTTGTTTCAACCCATTTCCATTTGCGGTACCCAATGTTACTGATTTTGCTGTCGCTTTAGCAACTTTTTTGTTAGTAATGCTATTAGATTTGGTGGATGTAGCAGAGGCCTGTGATTTTAACGATACCACACTTTCAACTGTTTCTTCACTTTGGTCTATGTCATTCTTTGGTATTTTTACAGCTAAAGATGTTCCACTATTCTCCATGTCATTACTTTGACATATATTGGACTTTTTAGTGTCAGATGCTTTGGAATCGACAGACAATGAACTTCTCACTCTCGTCTCACTCTCCAGTTCGCTGTCGTTTTCACAGTTGCCAGATATCTTTGGTAAGGGTGTCATTGGGTTTGAGCCTCCGTCACATGCACCACAGGGGCTTGTGTCTGATGAATTTGATTTCCAAGAAATTTTGGTGCCAGCAGACACGGTGCTGGCTGCTCTTTCTTCACTATCATTCAGAGCTGGCAAGCTGTGGTGACTAACAGATACTTCTGATCTTTCCAATCTCATACGTCTGTAGGACGTCTCCCTGCTTGCCTTCTCCCCTCTTTCTACCCTCTTCAGTGCTCTGCCTGTTGCGTTACTATCTGTTGTATTTGATTTCCCCAGCCTATTAGAAGCATTTACCGAGGCTGACAGCGCACTTCTTGGCATGTCCATCTTCTCTTCTTGTTCTGTCTCAGCTTCTTGGTTGCAAAGATCATCTGTTGCTACTGACTCTGCTGCTTGTGAGGCATTGTGCTGAAACTTGTTAGACTGTCTTGATTTTGATGACTCATTAGGTTTGACAGACATCGCACTGACTGCACATTTCTCTGTATCCTCATCTTCTCTGCCTTGGTTCTCTTTAACAGGACATTCAGATGTGTTACACTGTTGACTTGACTTTACAGATGCATTACAATTTGATATCTTGGATGTCCTAAATTGTGCCGAAAAGCTGAATTTGGCTGATGTTGTATGTAATGCTATTTCCTCTGTCTTCACTATCTCTTCTGCACCATGAACAATTTCTGACTTAATAATACTATTCATTTTTTCAGAATCATTTGTTTCAGCAGATATAGATGTTTCTTGTTTTTCTAGAATCACCTCTTCATCTTTTCTCAATTGACTATTGGTTACATTTTTTGATATATTTAAAACTGGGGTAATATTTTTATAATTCTCAGATTTCATAGACATTTCTGATATATTTGTTCTGTCTGATACAGAACTAACTGATCTGGAACTATGGTCTTCAACATTCATATCAAAAAGATTCTCAGATGCCTTTAATCTGGATCTGTCAGAACCACCACAATGTGGACATGCATTAGACTTCCTGGATCTTCGTGAAATGCTAATAGTTCTTTCATGTCCATCGTGTCCATCTGGACCTATGTCAGTAATCAATGATTCAGGAATATCAGTCTTTAAAGAGGTCATATTATATGACTTCTTTGACAGCCTTGATGCATTGCTACATTTCAATCTAGTGCTGGCTTTTCTGGTATCACTCTCAGCAATAGCTACCTTAACACTCCCTGGTACAACTGAAACTATACCAGAGTTGTGAGATTTTCTGTATTTAGATGATCGTTTTGAAACAGCTGATATAGCACTATGTACACCCTCAATGTTTTCATTTTCAGCCTGGTTTACTAGTAGCTCTATTGTAGGAGATACAGATGTGCTGTAATGTCTAGACTTTGCTGACTGAGTACAGCAGAAAGGTGCTTTATTTGGACGCTTGGGTGGCAAATGGTTCATAGGGTAAACTGATTTGTGTGCAGTGATGGAGCAATTAGATGCAACACTTCCCATTTTCCCCCTACCTTCAGGATTGTCGCCATGAGGCCACAAGGATGCTCTTGATATGCTTGGTGGGAGTTCATCATCATCAGTATCTTCAACATCCTGATACCCCTTGAGTTCCTCCAAGATCTTCGTGGTACTGCTCATTCCTGATACAGGTCTATCCTTTGAGATCTGTGCCACTCTAACATGCTCTTTCTGTGAACTTCTGATGCCTACAGAGGCTAAACTGTTAGACCTGGTTTCATCATTCTCAGGACTCTTGCGCTTTTCGTCCATGGAACTCCTACTGTCAGACATTGCAGAGACTTCACTGCAGCTACAGCAGTGACTGGTGGCACAATATTCCACTTTGGTATCCCCAGCCTTCACAGTCTGCTGCAAACAAGTTGCTTTTTGTATGACATGCTCTGCGTACTCTTCACTGGATCGAGAAATTGTAGGCATGCTCTCCACAGATTCCTTTTCGCATACAATTTTATGGGAAGATGCACTTGAACTTGAAGATCTAAAATTCCCAGTGCTCCCCTGGTCTCCATGCATAGGATTCTTCCAGATGTCGTACTCTTTGCAATGACTGCAGCCGTTTCGGCACTGCTGGGACTCAACTAGATGCCTCTGGTTGCATTCTGATACGTACAGTTCTTCGTGTTCACATTGTACATTGGACTCTGGATCTGAACAGCTTTCAGATTTGCCTGGCTGTAGATAATGAGACTCTTTGTTTCCGAAAGCAGAGTCATTAACAGCCCCCACCGACTTCTTAATTTCAGTAGACCACTGGAGGGTCTCGTCATTAAGGAGACGGAACCGCACTTTCATCTCTACTGACAGACTCCCATCTTTATTAACAAGAACTCTTTTCTCAATGTCATCATTTATCAGTGTGTCCTGTGCATGTTGGCAAGTACCAACATGACTGGTATGGTCATGAGTCATGTGCGGTCCACTGGGGCATGATTTTTCTGATGACAAGGAAAATCGGGTTGACCTGTTGCTTGAATCTGATCTTGGGTGGATGATACTTTTCTTTGTCTCAAGTCCAAAATTGACTGCTGTTACACCATGCAAAGAAAAAAGAACAGAAATTTGAATAAGAATATAGAAAATAAAACGTATATGGGCACTACAATTATGATGGTTCTCAAGCATCTGCATAACTATTCTGATACATTTACAACTATCATGAATTTATAATAACAAAACTGATTCTAATTACATAGGACTCTACTCTTAATGGGTCATCAATAAAATGTTCTTGTTTAAATTGGTTTTAAACAACTTACAGCTCTGAGACAATAGCAACAAAAACTGAGCAATTTTTTCTTAATTTCTGGACTTGAAAGTTTTGGTGACCTACCATTTTTCTTGCTTTCGTGGTTTTCGCTGCAAATGGAAGACCGTGATCTTGAAGCCAGTCCTGGAAGTTTCTCATCTGAGCTCTTCCTCAGGTTCTCCACCAAAAGCGAATGGAAAGGCTCACGCCCAACGCAGACTAACACACTGGGGCACTGCATAAGGCTGTGGATGCTGTCAATCTGAAATAAACAGATACAGTCTATCACTCTGGGCTCACACTCTTCAGATGTGTTGGCTAGCACAGTGTTCCTGCTATATACCTTTTGAAACGGTGGCCTGCCATGGACAAATTATAGCCGTCACTGCTTCAGATTTTTATGAAGTCTCATGAAGTCACAATTACATGATTCTGCAGGGGAATTCAAATTTAAATGATTTAAATGATGAGGACACACATCCATGCATCCACCCGATCTGGTAGGATACCAATGGTCTATACGGCCAACGAGATAGGTGGAGGAAAAGGAGAAAATGACAGAGGATAGAAGCGAGAGAAAGGTAGATTTAACTAGCTAATGTTAAGTCAGATAGATTTTACAGTTTAAAAGAACATTCCAATGTGACATATTTCTCTGTTGATTTTCATGGCCAGCTAATTATCAATATTAGTATATTGTGAGGCGTTGGTTGAGTGGTTGAGTGTTCACTACTGAGTGTTCACCATATACGTATAACTATGCACTTCAGAAAGTAGACGGGCAATATAAAACTAAGTCCCAAGTATGGCAGAAGCCTGTGTAACCTTTAACTACATAAAAATAGAATTGATATGCTTAAGTCACCGATTAGTTCAAAAGAGACTGGGCAATTGCAATTATGGGCAAAAGCTGCCACCGTTAGATTCAAAGGAAGCTGGAAAGAGAGTCAGCTGGGGCAGCAAAACCTAGGAAGGAGCCAAACTCAGCCTGGTCTGGAAATAATGGCGGTGAGCCGACGAGGATGAAAGACACCTAGAGACCACCATGTGATCGACCTGTGATGAACTAGAAGATAATAAATAAGAAAATGCATAAAATTGAATATAACTAAGTATTGGGGGGACGTCTACATCTCTGCAATTACAATAAAGACCGACCACGCATGCCAGCCCTAGAAGGGAAAACCACGACATTAACCTTAGCAAACTCATTAAAATGAACATATTCTTGATTGCATTTTCAGATGAGTTTCTTAAAATATTTCCCCAAGAAGAGAAAGGTGCCTGGTGTTGATGAGGAAGAGAGTCAGATAACGTTTCTTTAGCTATGGAGGGGCTCAAAGTTCATAGCTATGCCTTGAAGTTTTGGAGGGAAAGAACTCGTTCCTGCTTCTATAATGTGTAACATTACAGGCGACTACTATAATATTTTAATGTTCTTACTGGTTGTGTGATCAAATATTTGTGATGTGAGAAAATTATTCAGTGTTACTCATTCTGAAATGAACTACACACGCGCACCACCTAGGTACAGCAAAGCCCCTTTGAGGGGGTGGGGGTGGTGTTAAAGAAATGTCTATAATTCCATTTTTAAACAGGTTCTTTTATACGACGTGGGCAGTCGCCCAGGACAGCATCGTGGCAACCACACATAAAAACACCGGAACAGTGACATTTGCACAGTCGGCTTAGCATCACTCATTTGCACGTCACATCAGTGATGTCACGTCACCGTGTGGGTCAGTAAACCTTGTCGGAGTGGGCTCCCTGATTCTAGTTTGTGAGCCAGGCAGCTCAGGTCGCCCAACTGGAACTCCAAGGTAGGGGGGGCGGGGGATTTTAGCAAACAGCACTCCGCTAACTTCGGAAAATACTAGTGCAGTTAGTCAAATCAGTCTTACATGTCTCCTTATTTATTTGTATTATTCCAAATGTCTTAATAAAAATTTGTGCCGAAGGTTATTTTTTCTTTTAGCGGATGAAGGGGGGTTCACCCAGGGTGCGATACAAGCTAAAACCACCATTGTATAGTACATATATTCCTGTAGCATTTTAAAGGGTAAAAGCCATTTAAAAAGATATGTTTTCATTATTATGGAAAGACAAATTCACCTGTTATCACATGATTATGACATAAAAGTACCGAAACACTCATATCACAGATTTTTTGGGATATCCTTAGTGTTTCAATACAAGTCCCTGAGGAATGAGACCTTATTAAGCACTGGACATTTCAAAGGGTTAAATACCTGAAAGCTTAGGTTATTTATAACAACTTTAATGAAAATCAACCTCACCTTGCAGCCTTCCAGCGTGTAAAGTTTTTTGATGTGACACTGCATGAGTTGGGAGATCTCATCCATGAAGACCCTGAGGTTGCGCGTAGTCCTTCTGCTGAGAACAATGGATCTCCGCACCGCTGGGTCGTTATTCTTTACCAGGACAATCGTCTTGGGATGCCAGTGGTGCCGCTGACTCGAGTGGGTGGTGGGCGTGTCCTCTGGCCGGGAGGGCTTCCTATGGATGCCGTGGGGGGGGCCTGGATGCCAAACGTTAGACCTTCGTCCGAATGCCTCCATGCAGATGGGCTTGACGTGCCGACGGTCCGAGCAGAGGTAGCACCTGCCGTCCTCCAGCTGCTCCAAGCGGTTTATGGTGTGGGTGCCCCTAGGCGTAGTGATGGTTCGCACCCCGAAAGGCAGCGGCACTCGTTGGGAGAGGTCATCCAGGAGGGCGTCGAAGCACTTGAAGCTGCGCTTGTGAACGGCCATTCTGACGCCACCGAACTGGGCGTCACCACTCTTGAAGAAGGTGACCCTCTTGGCTGGGTGGGCTGCTGTCACATGGGAGGAGTGAATTACCGATGACAGTGCCTGCCGCCTCTCATTGTTAAAATGTGCGTGGGGGTCCACCTTGTCCCCAGGAGCAGTGAACATTCTTCCAGCTCACTCTATGCTGCTGGTGAACAAACAACATGACAAAACAATTAATTTCGACAATAAACACAGCTATTCCAATGATCCTTCTGAGCAGAAAATAAAGCGAGTAAGACTCATCATTAAGTCACGGAGGTGGAGCATCTCTGCAGTGGAGGAGACTTTATTGCAACTCAGCATTTAAAGCTGGTTTTTCTCCTGTTTAAAAAAAAAAACCTTAAACAGTCGCTTGCCATTTGTTTGAGATTATCTTTCTGAGAAACAAAACAAAAGCAACGCTTACCCTCCCACCCACTTCTATCTCTCTGTGATGAATAGCTGTTGCTAAGCCAATTACTAGGGACATGATGAAGGCGCTATACCAGGATATTACATGCCACTTTTCAGGTTGTGTTTACTCGAGAAAACTGTGTCCCGCAAAAGCTTCATGTGCATTTCCTATTTCATTTAAACAAAATGCTTTAGACGCTTCTTGCTGTACTAATGTTAAATTTACACTTGTGTATTTTCTCAGCCTAGCTGTACATGTTTACATATAGGTTATTATACCTAATCTAACAATGACGTCTGATTCTGTCTACTTAAGCAGCCTCCATGAAGTATTTATTAATGTTCACCCTTGTTTTAAGCAAACTTTAAATAGCAAGTTTATTTATAATTGATTGGTATAGGATTACACAATACAAAGTATAGAAGAAACTCAAATTAAACCTGATTTCCTAAACAAGTGGTGTACCTATAAAAAGAAAATGGAATTTTGAAAAGTATAAAGGGAGACTACCGAGGACAAATGCAACTTCCACTGTATACTGCGTTGATGTTTTCCTAAAGCTTCGAAAAAGTGTTGCTATGGAGAGAACAAGGCAGGAGCATTGAAGTCAGAATGTACTAACATTGTGCAAACAAAGTGTCACAGTTTCATAGAGTGTCATAGAGATTTCAGTGTCACAGGTTTTGATTAATTACTCTGTCATAATAGGAATTAACCTGAACAAATCTTGGGAAGAGATTACATGTACATATGCATTAGACACATCTGAACTATTTATCGAAGCAAATTTTACTTGTACTAAGCAACACCTGCTTGGGAAACAGGTTTCCAAGTGTTTTAGGATGTTTAACATAAGTCTTACATTTGAATACACCTTTCACGTGTATGGCTTATTCACTATTATCTGAAATTGTCTGATTGCACACTGATTGCACTTGGTTTAGATTAAAATATTTTATTCACTCAAATGTGACAGGTAGGCCAGCTTTTGAAACAGAGCAAACCAAACTGTTTGCAACGGACGCCATTTATATAATTTTATAAGAAAGCCTGCCTGAATGTTTCATCCTTTGGTTCTGTGATGAATCACTCATTTTTTACTTCACACCATCATGATAAATTGGCCTCTCTTTCTGGAACATTGTTGCAAAGATTCTTCGGAGCTACTAACACTAAATGCACTAAAAAAACATTTTATCAAAAGATCTATATCATTGTCTCTTAACTGGTGAGTCGTGACCCAAAAGTAGGTCACAGGACCATTTCAACGGGTGGTCAAAAAAAAAAAAAAAATTTATGGACTTTATAATTTTTATAGGTTTTGTTTACTATTACTGTACTATTTTAGTAAAATAAGTTTGGTTCAAAACTTTCAAAATTTGGGTCATAAAATAATGACCTAGGGAAAATGTGGGCCCAGAGATTAAGCCAGTTGAAAACCACTGATCTGGAAAGCAGTTATATGGAAGAATAACATTCTTTATTGTTGTGAATGTGCCACCCACGATACTTTCAAAACAACTTGGAAAAAAATGTTAGTACATTTAACTTTTAAATTTTATTTCTCAATCTGTGCAACCAGACAAGGAATAAATAAATCCAATTACCTTCATATATTTAAACTAAGTCTATTGAGAAAAAAAATGAAAATCATACGCAGAGCAGATAAGAAAAGCATAAAATTTTATTACAATACATAATAAAATTTTGTATTGTAAATTATTGTGTGTATTCATATATTATAATGAACTGTTTTCCTGTTACTTCAGACTGTGTACCGTCTGACTAAAACCACCCACTAATTAACCAAAGCAACTTTTTTCCAACCTGAATGAGTTTCCCTTTGTCTTCAACCTATATCTATAATTCATGACGTAACAAAACACAAAATACTCACTTTGTTAGAAAACATGACCTAGTTCGGTAGGAACACGACAAAAAAAAGGCAAGGGTTCTTAAGGCCAAACTGTTGTGACTAAAAACCAAAGGGCTCGAGGGCAGGTGCTGGGAGAACTAAACTGGGTTTAATTAACGAGAACTGAACAGGGGCTGGAAAACAAACGGGACCATGAGGAGTCAAATCGAGACGGCTAGTATGGGGAAGGACATGGACAGAGAGTGACATCAATGACTGGACTGGGGCTGACAAGACACAAAGGTACTTAAATACAAAGGCTAACGAAGGGCATCAAGAAACAGGTGTGACTCATCAGGGCCATATAAGGGAGGAGTCAGGAGGGTCAGGTCTGTAGGATGGGCAGGATGTTACACAAACAAAATAATATAGCAGTATATGCCTCAAGTATGTCCACAGTCTTCAAAGACCAAGCACAGTTCAAAAGCCCTCTTCCTATTGGTTAGTCTTTTCCAACCCGGTCCTTGGGGACCCACAGACAGTCCACGTTTTTGATCCCTCTCAGCTCCCGGCCAGACAGTCCACGTTTTTCCGGAAGCTGGGAGAAAGCAAAAATGTGGACTGTCTGCGGGTCCCCGAGGACCAGATTGGGAAACACTGCTATAGGTATATCCACTAATCAGGTCCTTTGGAGTCTAAGGATAGAAAAGAAAGCCTCTTTAATCACTATTAGATTTCAGTGAAATCCAGGGGGGAGCTTAGATGGAGGATTTAATGCTAAAGAGTGACCAATACTTGCGATATCATCCAAAGGTCAACAAAGCTGCTTCTTCAAACAGAAAAATATCATTTAAAGATAGTAATAAAATAATCAGATATAATGCATCGGTAACAGACTCAGCCTGTTATTGTGCAACAAGGCTGCAGATTATAGGCAGTACTAGAATCGACTTCGTGATGAACTTTAATCATTCTAACCAATTGTAGCCATTAAATGACATACTTTTACTACTTGTACCAAAAAAAGCAAGATATACTCAGAATGCACCAGTGGCGCAAACTGAAGAAATTATTCAAAAGATTTAAAATAATGATTAAAAATGATTAATTATGATAATGTGTGATTGGTCATACTAAATTTATACTGATTTTTATTAAAAAATGATTTTCATCCTAACAGACCTACATGTCTTTGGACTTTGGAAGGAAACTCGTATAATACAGGCAGAACATGCTCGAACCAGATATGTAACATATATTTATATAATACATTAATAAACATAATACCAAATGGCTGTCAAAAATTTCACAGACACATCTAAATCCCACTAAACAAGTTACAACTTCACGTCCGTAAACACACAATTTCCATGATAATAATGGCTTACATTGTCACGAAGAAGTTTCACTACATGCTATCATTACAAGACATCGTAAGACATTACATTATAACTGTAAGCATAATCAGCAATTTACGAATGACAAGCCTGTCCCTAAGGTTTTGACTAAAAACAAAATGCTTACTCATCAACTCAGTCCCCACATCGTCTATGGCAGTACTAATCCCGTTGCCTGTTGTGAGCAGACTGAGGGGCGGAGACAAAAAGACTTTCCTATGACTCATTTACTGCAAGGTTTACGGTCTGCTGATTGTAAAAGAGAAACCCCAAAATCATCACTGCACCAGGTGGGAGTAAATGAGAGATGGCAAGTTCGTTCCTCACTTTCCATATCACATTTTTGCCAGCTTTACTCTGATGGATGAATGAAAACACACTATTTAAACTAATTAGCATACTTTTTTGGGGGGGGGAGGGGATCTAAGGAGAATTTTAGCGGGGGTAAAGCTATTAAAACCAGTCCTAGTGGTGCCCCTGCTACTAAGGACTGAAATTAACGAACCCAAGCAGTACCTATTAAATTCTGGATGACATACTGTCCTACTTTCCCAGAACATCAACAGAATCATAACACGACATGTTACATGCCACCAAATGTTTCCAGGCCGAGACAGCAACAGAGGTGAAGCGGGGGCAGTTCACTCAAAATATAACAGATATGTGTCATTCTTATGCTATTATGCATGACAGTTTTAAGACATTTATATATATATATTGCTTTTCATCTACAGCGGAACATGATAATTCCATCTATTTCACTGAGTGTGAAATTAACCTAAAAGAAGCCAAGACATTTCCATACTACCAAAATATGTAAAAAATCTTCCCTTACAAAATGTCTTTTCATTATTTTATTCCCTTATCTAGCATTTTATAATTGACATAATTTATACATATATAATTTATTTGTACAAATGGATATTTTAATTGAGTCCTTAAAAGGAACTGCAACAAAACCAAACGATATAAGAAGCATTTTATGCTACATCTACACCTCATTTATAGCACAAAATAACAGCATGACTATTTTTTAGCGAATGCCCAGCTTACCGTGATGCATGCGGACGCATTTCAGCAAGAGCACAATGGATACTTGTTCCCCTGACGCCTCCCCCTGTGTAAGACTGACGAGCAGAAATTCAGGCCAAGCTCAGATTTGACTTGCAGACCTCCTCCAGGAGTCAGCGCCAAGCAATATTTAGCTAGTGATGGCAACAGGCAGCTCAGCTATAAACGGAGGTCAGGGCTACTGCATCCTGGTGCCTCCATGCTTCCTGGGGGCATCTAAAGCCTCTGATGCCCCACAAATCGTGTCAATGTCCGTCATTTAACAGGTCTGAATTACTGATACGCAGGGGATGAATTGGACTGATGCGAAAGAGGATTATTCTTGTCTGCACCATCTGTAGATGCAGGTCTTAAACCTTAAGAGGAGCACGGCAAACAACCCCTAGATGGAAGCAAAAAATAAAAAGCATAACAATATGCATTTCAAGATGTGACTATTTACATTTGGTGTAACAAAACCAGTTGCTATCTATCTATCTATCTATCTATCTATCTATCTATCTACCTACCTATCTATCTGTCTATCTATCTGTCTGTCTATCTGCCTGTCCTTCCATCCGTCCATCAATCCATCCATCCATTAATTCAGCTTCTAATTGTTGATCCTGACCAGGACTGCGGCAAGACCTGGAGCCTTTCCCAGGCAGCATACGGCACACAAGACTGGGGTATGCCCTGAATGGGATACCAGTCCATTAAACAAGTTACTCGCAAAACAAAATCAAGAAGAACAGTCAATGCATAGCTGGACTGAAATTTTAAAAAGGGTCGTGTACATCTATTGCAACAGAAGAATTGGACTCGTTGTGGGATTCACACTTACAGTCACTCCGTATATCACACGCAAAGACACACTACAACCTTCCAAGTTCAGATGGAGATTTTTTTTAATAACTGTTAGAAGTCAGATTTTGGACAGGCAAGTGTTAGAATTTTCCTAAACATTTCTAAAACAAGAAATGGCTGAAGATATTTGTCCTTGATTATTAATTTGCCCATGAACAACCACATGGCTAATCGGCAACAAGATTTTTTCCATGAATAAAGTATAAAGTTATTTCCTACCAGGTATGAAGATACATGCTTCTATAAAAACATACATCACACAGACTGAATCTCTTCATCTGACAGTCTATTAAAATCGGTTAATATACAATGCATAAACAATAAACAATATACAGAAACAAATCAGAATTAAACTATTTACTGGGCTGTTGCATGCATGTCATAATACTTGGCAAAGTACATTTAAACTTATAATTAATCACGAATGGATTCACAATACAAACTCTCCTGTTGCTTAACATTCATTGTCTTTTTTGTCATATACAGCTGGACAAAACCGCAAAACTGAAAGATGTAACAATATGGTTTAATACAAATCTGAATATAAATTCATCTTAATGAAAACTCATTCCCTGTAGAGTCTGTATAATTGCATTGCAATTATTAGGGCTACAAGCCATAATTAAGAACAGCACGGTTCTAAGTTCAACCTGATCTTCAAGGAACCTGCTGGAAATTGTTAGAAGAAAATGCTAAATATTATTGTAATTTTAAAAACATATATATAAAAAGAAGCCAAACAAATCATTGCATACAGGGGGACCCATTTAAAAACTACCCCAAATGTGAATGATGGTTAGGAAGAAAATTGAGCTGTCAGTGGAGCGTATGAAGCAACGGACTACATGCAAATGAGTTCTCCAGGCAACGCTGTTCAGTGCAATGCCACCCCATCTATCCTTCGACCAAAATCATAAATTCAAACAGTTGAGACCCTTGGGTGGTTTCGTATAAATTATCAGGAGGAGAGACAGGATGGCATTCCATTGCCAAGCCACACAGACCAGACTGCCTGAGAAATCCAGACAGCACAATCCCTGCTGATGATTTAAGTATGACTTAGATTTACAAGACAATAATACAACCAGTCATAATGCATGTCGTTTTTGAAATGGAAAATATTTCCACCAGCTACAGTCTTTTTGAAGATATTGTATTTATTTGCACAGAAATAGGTCACTCATGAAGGAATCAAACTGATTTAACCACTGAAATCAACAGAACATGAAAAGTAGGCCATGACTTCCCTCACTGACATTTTAATAAGTTATATATTAATTATTATCTCTTTAAATGGTATAACAGTTAAGAATAACTTGGTGATGTCGAAGGATCAACCTTGTATGATATTTTGTTATCACTGTAAATGAACTGTAAACACATGCTGTTTACAAAAATTCTGATATTCTATTCGTAATGACGTGGATAGACATTTAAGTCATTAAACTGATACTTTCAGTTTTAAAATCTAAAACACAAAGCACTCCTCAATCCGTAATGTGAAACATATACACACCGTTTTTTTTTTTTCTTTAATTATCTTAATGAATACGCGTAATATTAACCGTAAAAATTTTAGCGACGCAATAAAATACTTTGCTGTCAGAAGTGGGATTCGAACCCACGCCTCCAGAGGAGACTGCGACCTGAACGCAGCGCCTTAGACCGCTCGGCCATCCTGACTACACAATACTAAGTTGATGTTTACTTTTATAAAACATATTAAGTTAAATGCAAGTTTTGTAGCTAATATTTTTGGTTTTTATTATTACTTGTTAAATATATTTTAATAACCGTGACGGAAGGGTTGAATCATTTACCTTTAGACGAACAAATAACAACATACAGTATAACACTAAACTACTTCATTCATTATGGTCGCTGGGACCAAGATGTGTATAATGGCCTCCTTGACAGCAAGATAAATAAGGATAAAAGATGTTAAATAATTTTACATTACAAGGCACCAGTTTTCCGCTGGATAAAATTACAGTCGAAATATTAAGTACATTTTGATGGTTTTGCTTATATCAACTACCTACCTAAAATTTCGGCATTAGCTAGATGGCTATCTTCTCGCTAGCTAGGTGGCAAGCAGATCATAGCTCATACTGACCCATACAGCTGGGTGCGTTGGCTAGGTATATGTTAAATGTCAGCAACGGCGTGACTACATATATATCGGGCAAAACTGTTCCTATTTTCGACCATCGCACTCGAACAAAGCGCAGCTGCGATCAAATTACAGATCAGGTTTGACAAAAAACGCAACAAGTTTCCATTTTGTTTTTCTTTTTTTCTCTTTGCAACAGCAGACTGCAAACAACCATTCTATTACACCCGTATAAATACCTGATATGAGGCTCACGGTCATGCAGCAGACTAGCTAACTATAAAATCTGCAGTTATATACGAGGGGGAAAGATAAAGTCACATTAGTTGACTTACACGTGATAAATGCAACACGCCACGCCGTTTTTCTTTTCATCAGCCATTCCTACAGTGCAGCAAATCCATTAGCTGCTCCATTGCTATCCTCTTATTTCAGCAGAATGAAACCAATACATCGAATGGAAAATGGTTATTTCCAGATAACAAAAAACGAATAACATACTGTGAAAATAATGCACATCGATATTAATTAAGTGCGTGCGTTTAAGGTATTTTAAGGAATCGTTTCGTTTTCTTTTTTTGGGAATAAAGAGATGAAGATGTGCAGCACATAGGCGATGGAGAGGTTTTGAAGGAGATGACATAAGACATCATTTTAATGTGGAATTTGTGTATGACACCATGCTTGCTGTGAGAGTACGCATACAGTGCCAGCTGTTGTGTGTTTCCAGACTCAACAAACAGCAGAATTATATATTAAAATGTGCGAAAGATTTCGCTCTCGATATATTGTGCACAATGAACCATCTTGCTAAAACTTCAAGATGACATTTCTGATAAAACGTTTTATGCCCTTTCTAAAAATTTCGTGATATATATCCACTCAAAAGTTTAACACGTATAAGTGACAATCAAGAAAAATGACAGCATCCAAACTTCATCAGTTAAGTCCCAGTTATTTTATATATGCTGTAGCTGACAAAGTTATTTTCTAGCAGCATATTACCTATTGATTATGGGACATTTGGCCTAGAAGAGACCCTTTTCTGCAGGGCAGTACAACTGTATCATGGGAGGTTTTTTGCAGGATTGTAATGTACGCATTGTATTAACTCGTGCCTTTCTGTAGGTCTAGCTCATGCCAGCAAAATGTAGGTGCATGATTATGGAACGATTGGTGACTGTTAAAGGTTCTCAGGGCTATTCCTTGCTGTATTGCTTACATGTGCTCACTTCTGTTTGTTGGGAACGTACTGTAAATATTAAAATTGTTGTTTAATGCTCCTTCAATACTCAGAAGTTCATTGTCTGCCATATTTTTTTTTTCTGCCATATTTCTTATACCACTTGAAAAATGATTTACGATCAAGTCGGTCAACTGACTAAAGCTGATGATCACATAAATGTCCAGACTATCCAGTAACAAAATCAAATGTACTTTGAAGTATGAAAATGTGGGCCTTTATTACATTGTATGAAGATAATGAAAGAAAAAACATGCATATTTGATTAGGTGGTTCAGTGAGTAAGTATCGTCTCACTCCTTTAGTGATGAGAGTTAATACTGCCTTTGCTCTGCTAGGGGGCATTTCCCAGTGTGTCAGGTCAGGTGAGGTTGAGGGGCTTACACTGGTACAGCGTGGTTTCGCACCCACCAGCGACGAAACACCTTGGGATTCCGGCTGGCGACCCCCAGGCTGACACTCGGCCCAGTTCCACCCTCCGGAAATGGCCGTTTCTTTGCCACAGCCAGGTTTTACGTGGGCGTTCACTTGGCCTGGGCCAGCTGCTCTGGTCCTCAGCAGTGAGGATCTTTCTGGATATTTTATTTGTTTACTGTGTACAATTTACAATCAGTTTGCATTATATGGACTGCCTTTGCACCTTGTCTGTTTGGCACTATGTGTATGTTCATCTCTGTTCTTGCTGCTGTATGTAACAGAATTTCCCCCTGGGATCAATAAAATCAATCTTAATCTTAATCCAGGTACTCTGGATTCTCTCCACATTCAGTTAGGCAAAACGGTGCCTAAATAGTGAGTGATCGAGCATGCGCGTATGGTTGTGTGAACCTTTCAATGGACTGGCATCCTGTCCAGGGTACACTGCTGTGTCCTTTGCTTGCTTGGATAGGCTCCAGGGCTCCCATTGCCCTGTACTGGGTAAATTGCTGGATGATGGATGTTTTGATTACAAAAAAGTGAAAATCATGAATCATAACATCTTACATACAAAAGGCCATCAGTGAAGCACTGATACCTGAAAGCCAGGCATCTATGTAAATGCCATTCATACACGTTCATAAAAATCTAATTCTAATGGGGATACTTCCTTTTCTGTATGCTAGTTACATCCATTTATATCCCGACCAGTATGCTAGTTACATCCATTTATATCCCGACCAGAATCAGACATTTTCTGACTGGGTAACTACAGTTTTTAATGCTGTCTGATTGGTTAAATCTTGGGATTGGTGGTGTGATCTGTTTTCAAGACGGGATGGTGTAGCCTTGTTTTCCCACAAGAGGGAGATACAAAATTCTTTTAAAAAGTCACGAATTAAATAAACTGAAAAGATTTTATATATATACATATTAATATGTATAACATTTATGTGTATCTGTGTATATATATAAAATATAGTTCACATTTCTAATAATAGCCACCTGGGAAAAATTTATACAAGGAAGTATGCAACTGCAATTGTTGGCGCTCCCACTTCTTATCGACTGATCTGTTGTTTGGGCAAATTATTAGTTCTAAAGTCATCTGCACGAAACTATTATTGGTGTACACCCCTCATCCCAGTTTTGAACTCCAATCAAGTGCGTGCAACATTATACTCTCTCATATCCAAGAGATGAGCCACTAAGGGTGACCCTACCTAACCTTAGGATACATGCACCGCTAATTTTTTGTGCAGCTGTGCTGATGCTAAAGATACATGCAGCCGGTGTTGTTTTCAACGACTTAACGGGCTTAGAGATTGGTGCTTCTCGTTTTCAGACGTAGCGCCTTCGTCAGGAGGAAGTTGGAAACTGCGAGCCTGACACTCCGGAACTGTTTGCTGAGCTGTGTTTGAAACAGATCCAGCTTTTGGAAGAAAACAACAGCAACATCCAACTAAGACACTAAACTGTTTGTCGGGGGTTTACAAAGCATAGCTTCAACTTCCCCATAAGTAATTTTGTTAATTAAATTGAATGTAGTAAATATGTAGAATATTTTAGTCCTGTTGTCTTCATTTTAGCATTATTTTTTTTATTATTATTATTTACTTATCTATCTGATTGCACCTTCATGACTGTAAGCCCAGATCCTATTTGGAATTGTTTGGAAATCCTTCATTCGTTTTGCAATACCTAAAAATGTCAGCAGCCAACTAAGGTTAGTAGAGATCCACTGAAAATATGGAGCAGAATGCTTAAGACAAAAGACGGTTAACTATGGCTGTCTAATACTGTAAAGGCAGCCTTCTGCATGGGCACTAAGATCTGAAGGTTTGGCATTCTTGCTTTGCTATGTTCCTACCTTAAGGCAATGGAAAGAACAGCACATGGCTTTCTGTGGCCTGGGGGGTTGGACCAATGACAGAGAATCTCCCAGAAGATACCCAGGTTGACCCTAGAAGATATGGAACTGAGTAGGGGAATAGAAGACACTGCCTCAGGCTTGCTATCGTCCAAGTCTTCACACTAAAGGAATCTCTCCCACAAACAACATCCCCCATGCCCCTTTGCCGCAAGGCAGGAGAGAAATGCATGTAAAAATGCTGCAGCCTTAATTCTTTTTCCACTGTATATGTGATCTATCAAAATGGAACTCATTGATCTTATGCCTGTAGTGATGCTGTTGATTTAGGCATGAATTTCCAGTAGAATTGTACATTCATGAAGAGTGACAATGGTGTTTCACTGGTTTGAAAATAAACACAAATTAATTATGATCACACGCCAGGACACAAGCTTGTGTAATAGTTAAGGACATGGATTAATTCCAAGGTTGTTAGTTTGTGTCCCAAGAGGAGGTCATTTGTAAGTACCTCCTTGAACCGAATTACTACGGTAAAAACATCCAGCCGTACGAAATCACTACACTAAGAAAGTTGACCAAAGAAACATACCCACTGTTCGAGAAAATTTTTAAACCTCCTGTTACAGGGAGATTCAGAAACAACATGAAGAAAATGAATGAAGAAAATAAAGAAAAACTGAAATAAAATAAACATCTATAGGAATTTTAATTCCCATGCTAAATGAACACCTTTCTCTAGATTTTTATTTTTTTCTTTTTATCTGTGTACGTAAGTGGAACAGCTAAAACCAAACATCCTGGTGGGGAGGCTGCCCTTATCAGACGGGAAACACTCCTTTGCAGACACATCCTCTTTACAGGAATCACGACTAAACCATTCTCCCGAAAAATGCAGGAAGAGTCTGTCAGGGACCAGGATTTGTCAACGGCCCAGAATTCTATTTAATCGTAACCAGCTAACAACCATGATTTAACGTCTGTTTTTTTTTTTCTGCCCAAAGATTATGACAGCCTGTGTTGGCAAGATAGGGTGGAGGCCTTAGACAGCTTCTGGAAAATACCTTAAGATTTGGCGGAGATGGTGTATGGAAGGTGCGTGAGTGGCATAGGCTAGCGGGCAAAGCTGGATGGAAATGCAGTAAGGACTGGGGAGTGGCAAGAAATTTGGAGGGCTAAGATAGCCTCCTGCTTTTGCAGGAAGGACCAATCCCGAAGAATTCAAACTGATGTAAGTCTGGTGACTGAAGCACAAAAGATGACAGTACTGTGTAGGCGAGGACTGATCGCTTCCTGCGTCCAAATAAGAATTATACAAATATTTCATCCTGTCTATACTATGACTACATGACTATACTATTACATCATGACATTTTTTTGATAGGTCATAGTAAAGGGATACTTTAACGCCAATCTGTCATTTAACAAAAATCATCACAATGGAATGCATATATACTATCTTCAGCTAGCTCTGCTAACTTCGTTTTTAATTATTTTATGTCACCAAATCACTCTCAGTAGATCACATTAAAGCCCATTTTACATACCAATTACTGAGCACAGTGAAAAATTTCAAGATATGCTTCATTCATTTCGATTGTTTTGCTTATTAAAACAGGTACTTCGATTTATTCCAAAAAAACTTTTGTGACTTTCTTAATCCTTTTTCATTTGATACTTAAAATTTCTTGGATGAAATTACATGACTTTGCATCACCAGTTTATATAATAATTTATATCGTGTTACAAACTCTACCAACAAAAAAATACAACATAAAAGAAAAATCAATGCTGTTAATATTTTCTTGACAATATAAAGAACTTAAACCAAAAATGAACTGCAATAATTGTTTTCTTGTTTCAATTCCTATAAAATGTTTTATTCATCTTTACAGCTGTTGAGGTAAAATATTTCAAAGACAGAATATGGGAATGGTGACTTAACTTATGAAATAAAAAATTAACATAAACAGTAAAAACAATTAAGTAGCACACGTTCGACAACACTGTCCTGTTATATCTCTGCAAAAGATTGTTTTTATCGGAATTCATATAAAATCAGTCTGAGTGAGGATAATACGTAAAAGCACTGGATTTAGGAAATGCTGTAGTTGTTGTAATAGGCTGCTGTGGCATCTGCCAGGACAGATATGATGCTGGTCTCTGAGATACTGCTGCTACAGGAAGGAGATGGCGTCTGAATGTGTCCTGTCACAGTCACTGCACCTTGACTGTGGGACTCCACAGAGGTTAGGTACTGGTCAAACTCATCCCTGTCCACTTCAGCCAAGAGCTCCACCTGGCTGAGCTGATCCAGGGTCTCTAGGCTGTTGTGCTCTGGAGGTGGTGACACTTGTCCCAGATGCCGGTGAAGACTGTGACTCATCGGCGGGTATGAGAGGCTGTAGTAGGAAAAAGTAAGCGGACTGGAATTTTGGGTGGGGATCAGTGTTGAACTGGTTGATATTTGTTCAGGATGTGGCCCAGTATATTGAGGAGAATTCTGGGAATAAGGTGGCATAGGGTGCGGATCCTCGGGGCAGGGGGAAGAGGTTGAGTAGAGAGAGGAAGAGTCCTCATCAAGGCTGGCCAGTTGGAAGACTTCTGGAGGAGGGGGCAGACTACAGGGGGAGGCTTTGAAGGTGCCACTGGCTGTGGACGGATCTCTGAAACTCCCAATAGCTTGTGGGATGGGACTGGGAGAAAAGGAGGCCTGCTCTTCCTTATCCAAGGCAAGATGGCGGCCGCAAGCCGCTTGGAGAGCGTTCTTATCTGGGGACAGGCCACTGAGGAGGTAGCCGGGCTCCACACGCTTGCAGACACGCCTCAGCTGCTTCTTCCGCCGAGGACGGTACTTGTAGTTGGGGTAGTCTTGCATGTGCTGCAACCGCAGTCTCTCCGCCTCCTCCACATAGGGCCTTTTCTGAAGGGGAGTGAGGGCCTTCCAAGACTTTCCTAAGGGAAAAACACACACCTGAATTTAGTCATTTCAATACGTCCCTTATTCCCTAGTTATGTATCCAGTGCGGGGCATTTCTGGTCCAGAAGCTGCAAATCCAGACCAAGATTTTGTTTCTACCAACCAGTTGAGCATGAACAGTCACAGTCATGGAGTACTCAGCTGGTTGGTTGGAACAAAACCTTGGTCTGGATTTGTAGATTCTGGACATGAAATGTCCATTATTGTATTTAACTATGTCCCTATATGCTTCTTAAATGATTGAGACTGGATCATCAGTGACAATAAATATCTGTCAGTACTATTCTTATATTATTTTATAAATGTTTGCATTATTGTTGAGTCATAGACAATAAACCAACTAACTCTATACTGCTGTATCCCATTTGAAACAACATAATGTCAGCAGTATATTAGTTAACCCAGTTTTGGTGAGACAATAAATATGTACATTATGTCTGTGAACTGTAAACATTAGAACAAAGTGCACTGCAAATGCATCCATCCATCTTGGACAGGTGGGGGTGGAGCCTGATCCCATCCCAGTTAACATAAGGTGGGGGACCACCGTGGATGGCACACCAGTGCCCCAGAAGGGCACGCGCAGACACACACACACACGCACACTATGGGCAGTTTAGAGATACCATGTTAGTCTGTCTTAAGACTACAAGAGGTTACCCACATGAATAGGAAGAACCTGCCAGGAGGTGCAATAAATGAACAAATAAAAACAGATAGATAGATAGATAGATAGATTGATAGATAGATAGATAGATAGATAGATAGATAGATAGATAGATAGATAGATGTATTTGCTATCAAAGTAATGTTGGGAATATGGTGTGAAATTGATAACAGATTAAGGAAAGGACACTTCATTGTGTTTTGCAGGAAAAAGACCATTGTTCTTCATATTTATTAATTACCAAGTTCATGATAAATATTTGAATCTGATTGGTTTATTTTTAATTAAATTTAAATGAAAGTTACATAACGCTTCCACCTTACCTGAAAATAATGAAATCATTATTGTCCATTTTCCACAGTAAAATGACAGTTTTCCTCATGTTTTTAGAATAAATACAATATATTTTTAGTTTACTGAAAATGCAAAACGTAAAATATATATCAAGAGCAGGTCTTTTAATGCAATACGTATTACACGTGATGTAAAACCCATCACCACTTTTCGTTTATGGTGATGAAAAATGATTTATAACGTTGTGTCATTTTTTCTCATTTTAGGACTTTCTATTTGTAACACAAAATCTAATTGTAATACAAAGGATAAAAACCTAAGGAAGAGGTACTTACAGCGAGATTATCGACAATACTAAAAAAAAAATGACATTGACAGTGTTGTTACTCTCACCTAACATTTTGCTCAGCTCCGCATTGTGAAGATCGGGGTTCTGAACAGCCAGCCTTTTTCGCTCGTCTTTAGCCCAAACCATAAACGCGTTCATGGGTCTCCTGATGCGCGGCTCCGATCTCTTGTCGGCCGGGGCTCTGCGCGCTGCCTGCCCTTCAGACGGATCCCCATCTCCCGCGGAGAGATCAAAGTTTTCGGGCCACGGCGTGTAAACGCTAACCAGGGCAGCCATGTAATCGTCCTATTAGGAAATAAAACTTCAGCTATCTATCCTTTATTGATAGTTGATCGATTTGTTCCAATGTAGCCTATCTATGTAACAAAGAAAGTTAGATACAATGAGTGGTTTTAGATGTAAAAAGTCATAATATTTGATTCCGGGGATTTTTGTAAGTCCATTTTCTCCCTTAGAAACTGAATTTCATTGGCATAACGAACAAATGGTCCCGTGCGCAGCGCAGCACACTACCACTAGTTCAGTCCTTCATTGGAAATTGGAAAGCGCTTTATATTAGAGTCTCACTGAACCCCCTGAGGCGATTCAGCTCCTCCTCGTTACATTTGGCTACGCTCAATCTACTCCGAATATTCGGTGACGTTAGGAGGAAAACAAACACATGCAATCTACACCATCATTTCTTAGAAAACAGCCTAGTGTTTTCATTTTCGCATTTACCAACGCTTCCCCCACGGTACGATTTTGCCCTAAAACGATTTAAACGGAAAACTTATTCAGATATTAGCATAAGTTCTAGGACAAACTTTATGACGTAGGCGTACTTTTAATTTGCGCTTAGGGAGGTGAATATGTTACAGTACTGATAAAACTACTAGAAGTTATACTTTTAAAAGTAAGTAGCCTGTTATAAAGTAAAAATAGTAATTATACATAATTAATTACTGAGTTAATAAATCATATGTACTAAGAATGCATAACGATATAAATTTCAATTTACAATGCCAATAGGAAGGTAAGTGTAAAATAAAATATTACATATAATATACATTTAATACATCCAATATAATTTAATCACAGTTTTTTATTCCTCTGATTTATAACTTACCTGTCCCCTGATCTAACTCCAGGGGGTGCTAAAGGGCTTTTTGGCTTGCTGTTGAAGTACCACCCAACAATCGTCTAGCTAATTAAGGCAACCCCAAGAATGACATCATGTTCCCATGCTCGCTTGCATTCACCCTGTTTATCGCCGTGATCTAACACACTCGCCAAATGCCCCACGCCCGCAGTACCACCACTGAAAACTTCCTGGCGCCTCCACAGCTGACCGGGCCAAAATGCAGCACCACAAATCCACCAGCATGCAGGGTGGCCTCGGCATTCTGGGAAAACTTTCTATTAGATCATCCATAAGGAATTCCTCAGATAGTCGGCTAAGGTGTTGCAGGAAGGACAGGAAATCCTAGCATCAGGCAGGAAAAACTGGCCCTTGCCTCATCAGTGTCTTCCTTCTCCTGAGTTCTTCAGGCATCAGATAAACTTCATGAAGATTCTCCATTGTCATTCCCATCATTCCCTTGGAAATCTTAAGAGATTTGTGGTGTTTGTGTACAGGCCTGTCACTTAAAAACAAACAAATATGCACTATAGCAGTGGTGCTACGGTGGCTCACACCTCCAGGGTTTGGGGTTCAAATCCCACCCCTGCTCTGTGTGTGTGGAGTTTGAGTTCTCTCCCCACCCTCCAGGTGCTGTGGTTTCCTCCTGCAGTCCAAAGACATGTAGGTTGGCAAATTGTCATCTCTGAATTGCCCAAATTGTGTGTGTGTGTGTGTGTGTGTGAGAGAGAGAGAGAGAGAGAGAGAGAGAGTGAGTGAGTGATTCCTGCAATGCACTGGGTGTTCCCCTGAGCATCTTGGAATAAGCACCAGGCTCCCCCATGACCCAGTATAGGAAAAATGGTTGGAACACGATGCATGAGTAGTTTATTCATCTTGTATCACAAGGTAGCATAATTTTTGGGAAAAAAACACAGTAATATTTGAATCATAAAAGCCCTCAGAACAATACCACAGCTAAAGGTCATTTTAATTAGAAATTTGTTGAGAAGAGAATCTAACAAGATTTCAAGACTTCCCCCTGTGTCTGTCGTTTGTTTCCTGCAGCAAATGTGATGAGAAACACTGTTATTGAACAGAGTTTTATTTACAGATTAATTGTAGTTAAAGCCAAATATTCAAAGTTCAGCACAAACTACCTTTTTTCTGAAATCCCACATAATGCTACCTAATGTTATTACAGAAAAGCTAATTATGTATTATTCTTTCAAGCTGTACTGATTATGCATTTTAGTCCCAAGCATTTGGAATGCATACCAGAAATTTTGAATATCTAATATACGAACCAAAATGGTCCCATTTTTTCTTTGTTGAAGGAAAAAGCCTTTAAAAATCATTCAATCCAAATATAGATCAAAGCAGTAATTTTTGTAAAACAAACACACAAAATGACATTTCTGTGACAAGAAAAGAAAAGTCAGGCCTCCCTAATAACCTCAGGGCACCCTGAGTGTCTATTTTAAACTCCCCCCCCCCAATATCTGAAGAGTGATTGCGCCCCTCCCCTCCCATAGCCCCTAAGCCTTGCACAAACACACGTACACACACACACACGTACCTCACCTTCCGCACGGCTGAATCTGAGAGATCTCTCCCTATGAAAACGAGCCGTCTGTAACCTCTCATGAGCAGTGCTGGCCCCCGTTCACACTTACGCCCCACCCCCCCCCCCCCAAACCCTCCACATTCCTCCCAGCGTAGAGCTGCAGGAAAGGGATATACGCTCTCAGCACCGCGTGTTACCCTCAGATAAGACTCCTTCAGAGAGGCAGACTTGTGGTTATCTTCTTCCTGTTTGGCCTGTTTTTTTTCCTGGCATGAGCTCGTGAGGTAGCCAACATGGGTCATCCCAGGGGATCAGAGCAGAGGAGGATCTTAGGTTTTACACAAGAAAAGCACAACACAACAAGGAGCAAAAGTATCAGATACTACTCTAGACTTTCACTAAACACAATTATTGGAGGGTGTACCTGCATGAAGTCCAAGCATATTAAGTTCAGTATATCGTGTAACCTAATGTATAACTAAGTCAGAACCACAAAAGGGTATGCATAGTCAAAACAAAGTTTAACAAATATATTGATAAATACAAAACAGCAATGTAACACAGATGTCAAGAAGGTTATTGCATTGACTTCCATTGTTATTTAAGCAATGCATCTTATATGTAGTAAACGTGAAATCCATCCAGGATATTTTTATATCTGTACTACATGATCTTTTGTTAAAAGCACTGAGTAGTAATTGGAATTCTTGTTATTCCTCAAGGCCCTTTTTCTATGAAATAGAAAAATCGTTATATGGTCCATCTGTTTTCCACACCTGCTTATCCAGGTCAGAGTCATGGTGACCTTGAATCCCAGAAAACAGAGGGCATGAGGTAGGGGGACAACCCTGGATGGGATGCTAGTCCATGCGGGGCACAGAGTCACATGTTTGGGGCAATTTCAGAATACATCCACCAAAGCCATATGTTACCTGACCCTGGAAGAGGAGCTGCAAGCTCACAGATGAGGCTGGAAATGAAAGCATAGACCTAGAGGCGTGTGGCTGCAGTGCAAGTCACTGTGTGGATTCAACAAAGTGAAATCGCAAATAGGATGTGTTTCTGTTAAAGGATGTCTTACTAGACGTTTCTCACCTCAGGTGGTTATGATCCATGTCTTGTTTTTCAACATGGAGTGGGCTTTCCAAAAGTGAGTAGCTCTGGAATATGGGTTCCCAAACCTTGGTCTGTGGTTGGTTAATTTCCAAAAATAAATTATATATTTTCAGTCTGAAGAAAATGCAAACTATAAAACTTACAAATCTGCAATTGATCTGTTGGCATCCCACCACCCTCGGCTGTGAAAAATTTGTCTGACGTAAATCAGTCTGAAGAAATAAAAAGGTTTGGAACCCCTAATATAGAAGACCTGATTACCATATCTGATCTGATATATCTACTAATTTGTAGATTCTGTTTCCATTGCAGTTTTGCAAATTCTTTTTCGACTTGCCACAAAATCCACATTAAGCAGATGTAAAAAAAAATATTGCAAATTTGAGTCTTTCCATTGACCTATTTTTCATTTTGCATCTTCAAATTATGCATAGTCTAGGTCAATCGAAATACCTCTAATGATAATTAGTTTCTAAGTGTATGATTTAAAGAAAGTTATATAGCAGATAATTTCTCTAAATTAAATCTTCTATCCATCCAAAGCACTTATGCAGTACAAGGTCATCTTGAATTATTCTCTGCTTTAGAACTGACTTTGAATTCTAGAATCGGAGCAACTACAGAGGAAATGGAGTGTGTACGGAAACTGTCAAATCCTACAATGCTCTGAACTTGTGTCATTGTGGCGGGATTTATGCACTCTATAATTGCCCATAACCTTAGCACTATTAATGTATATGTTTGCAAGGGAGATATGTTCACCTAAAAATGAGATCTGACACGTTTGAAGCTCTTTATATAGAGATTGTTCGCTAGAAAGCATTCCAAAGGTACACAAAAACAAAGCAACTCAGAACATCATTCACCAATGCTGCCAAGATGGGTGGACTGTTTGACATGAGAAATGACATCATCGGCTATCCTGGGCTGTCCCAGGCTATCCCAGGCTATCCCAGGCAGAACAGAGCTGTGAGACATCCATTGCAGAGCACACACAAACGATGGGGCTTTCAGTCACACCACTGTGCCTAAATGCGTAGTTTTGAATTGCAGGGACAAACCCCTGTCGCAGAGATAAAATATAAAGGCTTCATAAACACAGACAGACCTAGCAGAAGGGAGACTCAAAGCCCAGGAACCTGTGGCAGTAGGGTGACCTGATAAGATTGAGTTACAGAAATGTTTGATATTATATATAAGTCATATTGCTACATATAGGTCTAGAAAATACAAATTATGCTATTTTAAATTCACTTGTGAATCATTTTCCTAATCTGTATTGGGACCAAAGTTCCCAGAACAAATTTTTCCAAAACCATCAATCAAACTTTGAATTAATTAATAATAGAATGCATTCTTTTAAAATCACTCACTCCAGCTTTCAAATTTGTTTGGATCATACAAACTTGCGATGGAAAGTGTGATATCTTCCTGTCCATCAAGCAAAAATTAAACCATTGTGATTCATTACATTTCATATTCATTTGGGCAAATAATGTATCCAAGGTGTTAAAAATGTATAACAGCAAATTCCTCCCTTGTTGAGACTGAAACCTTTCTGCTATTGTCCTTTTCCTTAGTTACTCCACCACCCACTGCACCCACCTTTTATAGTATATCACAGGGATGTATTTATACAGCAGTGGGGAAGTGAGAATACGGAAGCTGAGATCCTGTCGAGACACTCACACCCTGAACAGTAAAACTGTCTGGAGTTTCACATAGGCATTATTTAATGGCTGTATATCATGCAAGATAACTGTATCCACAATTGTGGATATACAAGATATGCCTTCCTTTATTCAGCTGATATTTATCCATCCATCTTGTAACTGCCTATCTTGGTCAAGGTTGTGGAAAGATTAAAGCCTATCCCAGACCACACGGGGAAAAAGGCTGTGGTACAGCCTGGATGGGATGCCAGTCGATAGCAGGGCACAAAAACCCACAAATTCACACAAGCATACATCTATGGACAAGAGATTTCATCTGGCGTAAGTCAGGGTTGGCCAATCTCATCTGCAAAGGGCCGGTGTGTATGCAGGTTTTTGGGGTAACCTTTAGGTCAGCTGTTCAAACCCTGGTGCGAGGACTCTTTGGCTAATTAGTCCTCTAATTTGTAATCTAATTAGGGAGTTGCAGCGAAATCCTATCTATCTATCTATCTATCTATCTATCTATCTAGCTAGCTAGCTAGCTAGCTAGCTATCAGGGCAAAAATGTCCCCATTGCCCCCTAGCAGTGTTGCAAGGATTACATTCCATTAAAGAGACTCTCGTGCTAATAAGTTGCCTTAGAGAAACAGCTACACTGGAGTAACTATGCAAGACGAAGGCAGGATATAGTCACACTTACGGTTTTCCACTGTATTAGAAAATGGACATGAAAACACATCAGTCTTAGTAACACATGGAAGCTAAAAAAGAGTGAAATTGAACCTGAGAAAAACAGGGCCTCCCAGGCCAAATGAGGGTATTTCATTTGGCAGATAAACTCAAAGTTTAGTCAGTCAGTTCTACAAAGGGGTGAGTTGCTTCTTCAAGCAAGTGCTTCAACTCCTCTAAGGCGAACTTGATGGCTAAGAGGTTAAGAACCCAACATCACAATTAAATTTTGAAATGAATCTGAATTCTAGAATGAGAGCAGCTACAGAACTAAAGTTCCAAATAATGCCCCTATGGAAAATGTTAAATCCTATAAACCTCTTAACTTTTTATCCATATTCATGTATATGTTTGCAAGGGTGATACAATAAGCCCAAAAATGTGGTCTAACACACTTCTCAAACATGGAAAAAAATATGATATTGAAGGTAAACACATGCAAATCATTCAACCATATCTCAGAGAATGTCTTTCGCCAGTGTTTGCAAGATGACTGGACTGTTTGACAGGCCAAACGGCATCACTGGGTATTCATAATACCCATTTGAAGTGTTAAAGGCCACCTTCCACATAGACAAAATTTTGGGCATTACTTAAGCCAAGATTTTGAAGGCACTTTGGCCTTTCCTCATTCTTTCAAAAGCCATGGACTTCAGCTCTGCACATAGAGCATGAAGATATCCAGCACCACCATCAACTTAGACACCTTCACACGTGCCTTTGTCTCTCTCCTCTCGAATCAATCAGGAACCAGGTTGCATCGATTGCAATGAATCTATGTCAGTAGAGGCTGAGTGTGATGTACCACAGAGAGAAAGGGAGCGATAGGAGAAGGCTATCCCAAAATCCTTTCCCTCTGTCTCTCCAAAATGCAAAGGTCCAGACAAGTGGAGATCAAACTAAGATCCACCGTGGTTCTACCCAGTACGGTTTGCCAGCTCTACTTTAAAATACATCTGAGAGGCCACGATAGGATGTGGTCATTAGAAATTTATTCTAACGTCAGCTTTCAGCCGTCAGGGTTCATTAGCATGTCCTTTCCTACCCAAAGAGCTTCAGGTATCTGTCTGCCTCCTATCAACAGTTAATCACCTGGGTGCTGTCCTGACTGACCATGTACTTTTACTCCCATGTAGCAGATGGGCTACACCAGGTTCTCCCTCTTAAGTTACATTCAACATGTCTTACAATCTAAAGCAGTGTTCAATATAAAATTCAACAAGGAGTGTATTGTTCATTTTCATCTTAAATTGGTGAAAGGACAGAGTGAAAACAAAAGAATATGCAACCCCCCCCCCCCCAAAAAATCTCGCCCCATGAGTCAAAAATCTCCTGAGGAGAGGGACAGACTGGGATAGTGTTCAATCCAGATAACAGGGAATATAAATGCAGCCAAGATCTTTAATTTGAAAAGGCCTGGCTTTTGCATTTTGAGATCCTTCTCATTTATCAGACACTAACTGTGTGGCAGGGGAAAATATTCTCGCAGGTCTGGGTGTCCACAGACAGATAATTGTTTGGCAGGATCTTTAAAAAGGAACAGGCAGATAATAAGATCAAACAAAGTAATAAAAGGAAAGTGATCACAAACCTCATGCTACTCATATCAGTTCTTTTCAGATTTTTCTTTCTTTTGATATTAACTAAATAGCTTTTTATGATGCCCTTTAATCCTTGCAATACCCAAAACAACACTTCTCTTTTTGAAAGCTATTTTTCTGTTTACTTGCTACAAAATCAAGCAGTAGTTCAAACAAATGGTTTTGTGTCTTATTTCTCTAGACACAAAGGTATTTTCCCAGCTTGATTAATGCCAAAGAAATTGACATATAAAATCCTGGCCATTTATTCCAGTCCAGCCCCTTTTATGATTTGTGGATTTTAGTATTATTGGTCAACTGGGTCATGTGATACCACTGAGGAAGGAAGCTGATGGAGGGACAACAGGAAGTAGTTTGGGCAGGCAGGGGTAAAGCAAAGCAAGAGCACATAGTGATATAGCGGTTAAAGGACCATAGGTGTGACCCTGGGCATAGACCCTGATACTGTCTTCCTCGAACAAATAACTTGAACCTAAATTACTTCAGCTAAACATCCAGCTACCATGATTAATGATTCTCTACGTTCTCTATGTGATCCATGTGGCCAAACAAGGAGGCAGGGAATGCAGTTCCCTTCCAGTACCTTGAATCATCATCCAAGCTTTGCATGAACTCTACTGAGAAACGCATCACACTTTTCATCATAAGAAATCTACTTAATTTCATTTTAATGGCATTTAAGCTTTTTGCTCTGAAATATATTTCTTTAAATTTTTGCCATTTTAGCTAACAGCCTAAGGTGTAATATAAAGGTTTCCTAAATTTAAACTGCAATATTGTGATGTCCGGCGTGCGGGCAAGCGGGGAAGCAGGCGAGAGAGCCGTAAATGCGATCGATACGGGGTTTATTTCGGACAGAACAGCAAACAGGGGAGCGCACGGCAGACCACGTCAATGACAGACCTGGGGAAAATGGACTCAGACGCGGACTAAATACACAGGACAAGCCGAAAATAACAGGCAACAGGTGATCACAGTCAGGAAGTAACACGAGGTAACGAGGGGGGCATGGCACACAGGAGGATCGGACGAGCAGGTCATGACAAATACGTTCATTAAAACCTACATGAGGCATCAATATAGGAACTCAATGGGTCCAAACTGGGTACTAATAGGTATGTTAGATTTATGGAATCATCCTAATCTAAATTATACCAATAGCACCACCCACTGCTTAAAACTTGAATTGAAAAAAATAAGGTTCCCCATTGCCTTTGCCATATACTGCACTATAATATTATCCATGTATTATTATGATTATTTATTGTTGTTTTTGTTATGGTTGTTGTTATTGTGGTTGTTATTGTGGTTGTTGATGATGACACATTGTTGTCTCACACCTCCAAGTTTAATGGAATGAATCCTGTCTCCTAGCTATCTGTGTCCCCTTCAATTATTATTGCTATTATTTCTGACTGCTCATTGAGTGCAGCATATACTCTTATTGCAAAAAAAAGAAAGAGAGAGTAGGAATAGAAGAGAGAGAGGATTTGAGAGATGGGGAAAGGAGGGGAGGATGGAATAGAAAGCTTGTCCTGCATAATGGAATTAAAGGAGAAGAAAGAAATGGTGGAATCAAACTACTAGGAGAGGGAAACAAGAGGGGGAAATAAGACTCTACGCCAAATTTTCAAGGCTTACGAAAGACTCGTGTCTAGAGTCAATTTGTGCAGGTCTTGGGGAAAAGCCAGGTGGACCAGATTGACACATGCTGGGTCACAGCTCTGGAGAAAAAAAAGAAAAATCCTCTGTGCCTTTAATTCAGTTTCATCTGCCATGGGAGATAAAGCCTGCGCTCTGCCCTAGTCAATCCCACACTGCAGAAAGGAAAAATTAAGCCCTTCAGAAAACTCTTTAGCAAGGCAATGATTCCCTTAGACACAATGCCTTTTCCAGGAGACAGCTAAACTCCAGAGTACTCATTGAGCTCTCCATTGAATTATATCATAGCATAATAGGATCTCTCTTTGGAAAAGAAAGGACTACGATTGCTCTACATATTTTTAGTGACGGTCCGAACATATCGCAGAACCTCACAAAACCTTGAAA
Organism: Boulengeromyrus knoepffleri; assembly: GCA_026770805.1. Classification (NCBI taxonomy): domain Eukaryota; kingdom Metazoa; phylum Chordata; class Actinopteri; order Osteoglossiformes; family Mormyridae; genus Boulengeromyrus; species Boulengeromyrus knoepffleri. The sequence goes on along the minus strand of JABJVO010000026.1, from coordinate 19,769,798 downwards.
TCATACATTCGACGTTATTTTACTTTTTCGTCAATCTGTATTGGAAACTGCTCAAATAACCATCTGTGCGTAACAGTGTTGCATCAGTCATAATAACAGAACATAATAGTAAAAGAAAAACAAAATACTCATCACCATTGGTTATTGAGTAAAGATCGTAAATATGAATTTAATGAGTAACTGAACTGACCACGTGTTACTGATTGATTTACTGATTTACTTGCTTGAGTATACTACACATTGCCCAGAATGTGTGACTTTGTGTGTGTGTGTGTCTGTGTGTGCCCTATGACAGTATGGATTTCCATGGTTTATTCCTACCTTGTATTGTATGCTTCCTGGGATAGATTTAGCCACACACCCCCCTTCCCTACATGGCCCAGTTCAGGATAAACATTTTGAAGACAAAATGATTATAATGCATTAAAACTGCATTTAAATGAGACATTCAATGATTGTTATGCATATCCAATAGTCACCTGAAAAATAAGGCAAACATGAATGAATGAATGAATGAATGAATGAAGTTAGAAATGACAGTAATCTCAATTTGGGGACAAAAAGTTTTTTCTTTTTATCAGTAATATAAAGGGCTTCTATGTCACAAAATTAACACATGCTGCTTATCAAGGCCTTGACAACAGTAGTCATGACAACAGTCTGGGTGATTCTATGCAAATGATGAGATAGAGGGACTGTATTTTAACTGGTTCACTCGCTCATTTACTATTCCCTATGTAGTTAACCATATTGGAAATTAGTCAGTGAAAAAAGACAGTGGTTTCAGACACTACATTCCGTGATACACAGTGTCGGTATCCTAGCAATCTTTGACAGATGACATTTGCGGATAGCAAAATACAGCAACAACATATACAGAATAAAGAAGAGTTGATATGCATGCCTCAACCTGCAATTAATTTTAAATAATTAAAATTATTATTAATTTATAGTATTATTGTTAGTACTGTAAATATCTTTTAAAATGTCAGCTTCAGACTTTGCAGAGATCGTTATTATCATTATGAGTTACTTCTAAAAATGAAAATGCTTACATTTCTATACAAAGTTGCACTCTTGCACTCTTTGTATCACGAATGGTCAGAGTAGGCCAGACGGCATTGTACATCTTTGCTGTGCAATTTTCCATTTGTGGAAACCTTGCTAAAGAGCTACAACTACATAGGACAATTTAGCAACAATTTTCCCATTGCTACATGCAACTATTACGTACCCAGGTTCTCAGACCTGGTTGGAGTAGGAGGTCCTTCAAAAGCCTATACTAGCTGAAGGCTACAGTAGCCCATTAAGTGATTGGATGAGGCGAGCGTGCTGTAAAACACCTCATACTGTTATTTAAGCATATCTTCTGTAAGCAAAGACAGTCCTTGCACCAGGCAACTGTCCAGGCAGAGTGAAGAAAAAGAGCAGAATGAGTGGAGAGCATTTCAAATAATAATCAAATGTTTTCCATGTCATTTCCAGGGCAGGCTGGCCTCTAATTCATTTTGTCAAACAGCAATCTGATTACAAAGCCAGGCACAGATAGCATAATAGCAAAAGGAATCACTAACACAGGTATAAATAATGCCTCGATATAATTTTCCACTTGTGTTCTCCTCTTACAGGTCCGTAAATGTCACCTCATCAACCAAGCTCATACATATCTGGACAATGTGCGTTGTTTTACTACCAAAAATCCTCTTCTGTCGATTATCAGTGGCAGCCATTAGCTAGAAGAACTTCCCCAAACTTCTCCCAACAGTTTCATAAGGCCGCCCAAATGAATCATTTAAATTGTTATCCATCACTGCAGCTAATCTGGTCACCCTTCTCTGTAACTATCCACTATTTCTACAGAAAGAGAAAAGGGAAAGGTTGTTCTACATATTTTTGGACTTGTTATCGAGGATTGTGAAGCATTTCGAAAGAGACATCAGGCACCTGTACAAAAGCAAATGCTCCTAAAGTGGTGCTTGTCGCTTGTTCATCTAATGTTGTTCATGAACAGACACACCGTCCATCCATAACTTGAAATGCTAACGCTCCTCCGTGGTGGATTTCCCTTGTTTACTTTACTGTTGAAAACTGCATTTTTCACATTAGGTGCCTGAAGCTTGCTTTCTATGAAACTACCTATGTGTGGCATATCTGAAAATGTAAACAAACTTGTAAAACACGATGCACAGCCTCAATCTGTACACTAGGTGGCTGTGTGACAGTTTAAGAATCTTTTATCTGTCCAAAATGGAAAAAGATGCTTAATGAAGTGACATTCACAAGTACAGTAGTCATTCAACAATTAAATTTTCTTGTATTATTCTAACTACTGTTAGCTAGCACTAGGGTGAAATAAGGGTTTCTGACACCTTTTATAAGGTTAAGATTAATAAGTTTATAAATATTGACTGTAATGTGTTCTCATTCTGTTTGAAATGATATGAAAAAGTCTACACAATTTTACCTATATTACTTATTTTATTATATATTTTTTACACATTTTTTTACCATCCAGTCTGTAGACGTTGTTTGCTAATGGAAGAACATTCCACACTATAGATAAAGTGGATGACAAGTCATCTTATAACTGGAAAGTTAAGTGTAATGGACATACTGTACTGTAGAACTAGGATTAGCTAAAATGTATCCATCTACATAATACAATATTATATACATGAAAATATTTTATCAAAAGTATAATACTTCTATATTCTACTCCTTGATTTTAGTAATACAGCAATATGAGTTTACCCTTTTGAGTCAGAATTCTCTGAACCTGAATTTGTATTTAAATAAAAACACTTTTCTGTTTATCATTAAGCCTTGTTAAGCTTGAGGAGTTCGCAGTGAAGCTTGGGACAGTATTCCTGCGGGCTAATGTGTCACAGTATATTTTCGCTGATCTTCGTTGCTATACTCAGCAAAGTCCAGTGCTGATTTCGGTTTCTTTTGCAATAAATTATTAAAGCTTACATTCTGACCTTTCTTCCCGTGCTTTGGCCAAACAGAAAGGTCGCACAACACCGGCGTTCCCAATGCAAGATCACAATCTAACATTTCACACAAAACAGAGCTTTATTGTTTTAAATAATTCTTGTTTCAATTAAGCAAGTTGGTATATGGTTCTACTTGTGTGTCTGAATCTCTTACAAATATCAACATTAATATTTCATAAGACCTTTCGTGAAGCACCGAACCATCGTAAAAAAGAACACACGCCATGGTAGAAGCTCGTACATACAACACAAAACAATCAAATATTTAATTAATTGTAGTTTTTCCATTATTTAATGTTGCCCAAATGCATTTACATATTTAGTAGTTACTTTTATTCAAAGTGATGTACAATTGAGGAAGCAGGGTTAGACTCTCCCAGAAACAATTGGAGTTAAGGGCCTTTCTCAAGAGCACAATGGTGAAGTTACTCAGCTGACCGTGGCATTTGAATTGATCACTTTCTGATTAAATTGATGGTGGCCTAACCCACAGAGTCACACACTGCCCCCCAGTAAATGTTCCTGGTGAGAGAAAATCACCTCCATTCATTGAACATCAGTACAACACGATTTCCTTCTTTTGTTTCCTCTTTTTTGTGGTTTTTTATGTTATACTGTGAACTAGCATGAGGTTGAGCAACAGAACAAGATTGAATTTGGGTGTGCCCTCGTGTTACCATGGCGACTGATCACCAACCTCATGCCTACAGAAGCATCAGTTAATAAAACACAACTGGCCCTATTTCCTTTAATAGGGTTTAAATAGGGCCTATTTCACAGCTTTTCAGGGCACTTGCAATGAGTTTAGTGCAGTATTTTTGTCTGATTGCTGGTGGCCAGGCGTTTATGTGGCTGATTTATGCTTGCTATTTCAGGAAAGGTTTATGTTTGCCATTTAAAAGGGATCATAACCATCTTTTATTTAGTGTTTTTGTAGTAAAATATTTGCCTCCTCCCAAATATGCAAGATTTTGAAAGTTATTAGGAAGGATCTTTTAAAAAATCACTTTACCATTTTTTGTTGCCCACATTAATTGCATTAAAATCAGTTTAACAGTACTAACAAGAAAGCTAGCCATTATAGAATAAATCAATACAATAACAATATATCGCCAAGCCTCATTCATGATCTTTGTCAGAAGTCCTGTTGGATGCAAAAAGAGCTTCCGGGGAATTTCTAGGCACGCATGATTCAAATATTACATGTACAAATAAGGGAACAGAACCGTTTACTCAAGATTGCTAATTCGCCATTCGTCCGCTTAAACTACATACCTTTAAATGGCTAATTTTCTATTTAAATGCACTGACATTTATATAACGGCTTAACCTGGATACCGGAGACCAGCATACTGCAGCTCTAGCAGCCAAAGACTTGCGCATTTGCACGCTAGAACTTAGTGATGAAACAGAATTCTTCGCCTAGTTCCAAACGCAGATGTAAACGCCGCCGCTTTCCCCCGAGCCGTGTTGCTACTTACACGCTTTGCATTATTTATTCTGCATGTTCATAGATATTTAGCTTTTTGACCTGGAGAATCTGCTCTTGCTCTCATGAATATTTCACACGTTTTCCATGTAAATTAGTGAATATGTACATCGTAGATGGACACAGACTTCCATGTTAGTAAGCAGGATTTTTCTCTGAGACACTAGGCAATGGATGATAATGTGGAATGCAACGCTGTACAGAGACGTGTTGAGGGGGGAACTCAGCACCACACGTTCACCGCAGATAGCTAGTTTGGGCAAAAGGGACAGGTGTTCAGGCACCAGTGCACGCGCCTGGTCTAATGTATGGTCATTTTTTGATTAAAAGGGTTCCTTTCACACTTCACCATTTACCTGAAAAAGGTATGATTTAATTGCACCACATTCTGCAATACATGCGATGCATGGAAATTTTGTTAAATGCAAGTGTATATGGAAGTAAATAGTAAGTTTTGCTCTGCACGTTAAATTATAAGGATACGATAAAGACACAATATCGCATATCCATCCATCCATCCATGTTCTATACCCGCTTGCACCACATTATATAAACGTAGAACAGCCAAATGTTTCTTGGATAATAATTTGTTAGAACACGAATACCTTGAATATATACATAGGGCGTTATAAATGTTAAATTAGGTCTGTATGCGCACCAATTACCGATCAGGTATGTGATAAAAAAATGTAACATAAACGATTAAATATTTAATATACTTTCATTGTTGATGTGTATGGCTTAACTGCATATTTAACGGGCACGTAAGTATATATGATTCGTCTATACATAATACTTTGTGACACGTTATCAAAATGTTATTAAATATTTGGCATTGTACAAATAATAACTAGATGGCAATAATGATAAATTGTATAACGAAGGAGAAAGGTGCTGGGACTTAATTGGTGATGCGCTAAAGTTTAACACTAATTCTGAGTAGCCTATTACACGCAGAGTATGCATCAACCGTGTGATTCAGAAGATACGTTGGTTGCGGGGGAAAAGAAACTCGTGGTTAAGACTCATATTTATTGGTTTAATTTCTGAATACCGCACGGCAAGATTTGGGCTACTGCACTTTAGTTCTTTTCCCTTTCGCTGGACTGGGGAGACGGTATAGTCCTGTGTAAGGTAATCACTGAGGTGGTAGTGGAATCACACCCTTGTTCGGGATGGGGAACAGCAGTTCTAAGGTATGGTCAGAACAGGTATGTAGGAAGTGACGTCATCTGGGTCCGGAAAACGGAGGGGGTATTTTTTTTTTTGAGAGCAAGATGGCAGCGAAATCTGATGGTGTGGGGGTCGTTACCGGTTTCGCCCAGCTGCACAACCTGGACGAAGTGGTCGGGGACGGCGAAGGAGATCTGCCGGACAGCAGTGCGATACACATCTGTCATTGCTGCAACACCTCGTCCTGCTACTGGGGATGCCGGAGCGCCTGTCTGCATGCTCTCCTGGGGAAGGGGAAGGGAAAGGGGAAGGGGACCAGACGGCCGCCGCAGCAGGAGCGCCTTTGGCTGGACTGCCTGTGGATCGTCTTGGCGCTGTTGGTCTTCTTTTGGGACGTGGGCACAGACCTGTGGTTAGCGATCGACTACTACTCCAAGCGAGACTACACGTGGTTCGGGCTGACCCTCTTTTTTGTACTTGTCCCGTCGGTGCTGGTCCAGATACTGAGCTTCAGGTGGTTCGTGCAAGACTACACCGGGGGAGGTCTGGGGGCGGTGGAGGGTTTCAGCCGGAAGGCGACAGCTGGATTGAGCGCCAGGATTCACGGCAGGGACAGGTGCTGTCAGATATCTGTGTGGACATGGCAGGTTTTCATACATGTTCTTCAGATGGGACAAGTGTGGAGGTAAGGATGCGTTGGCATTTTCCTGAAAACTGTAAGTGTAATGCAGAGCTGGAAGCCACGATCCCCTGTTTCTCCCTCCTCTGCACATTTTCCTCTAATTGTTCCTTCGTGTCACCTGGGATAACCTGAATGGCTTTGCATGAGGACCATATGAGTGAATTCGTTTTTGCCTCTTAGCCTTGATTAGTCAATTAGTGCGGTGTTTTAATTTCTCGTCGTTGGATTTGCTCCGTGTTCTTTCACGCTTTATTGGGGGTGCTTTATTTATTGCCAGCGCTGTCACCGTGTCAGATGGACGTGGCGGAGCAGCCAAGCTTCTATGCGCGCCCTGGGACTTGGACCTGCGAGGAGAACCGTCTCATTTTTCGTCACCGTCTTTGCCGACGAAGTCCATGTGTGGACTCGATTTAATCCAAGTTATTTTAAAGTTTTTTTTTTCTATGAGGAGGCGTATGCATGCTTTCAATTTGGTGGGGGCGGTGGTGGACCTTTTTGCGGGATACCAAGCCTTGCAAAAAAAATGTCGACTGCTGGAAGTACTGCGCTACGTATAGCGCACATAAGGACTCCTTGTGTCTTGCTCCCGTTCTGCACGCCTTTTAGCTTTAGCAGATGGTGTGAGCCCGATCGTGTAAAGGAATTGCTATCCGACACGCCTTTTCGATCACACGATCTTCTATTTAATGTTTATATGTATGCAAAATGCATTTTAAATGAGCTTGAGATACACGTTTGTTTTGCGTTTTGATGTGGCAGTGGCTTTGCAGACCCCTGACGCCAGATGCTGGTGAGACCGGGTTGAAATATTATTTTTCCAGGCTCTTCCATTCAGTATGTAATGACGGAATCACAAGAGCAATTGGTCACCGCCCGGAAAATGTCATTGACTTTGAATAAATACGACTTTTGCAATGCACGGTCGATTTACGGGACAAACGGTGACTGAATGACCTTAGTAATGTGGGGGGTGGGGGGTGGGGGGGGCGTGCGTATTCAGTTCATCCCATCTTCATACGTCTTTGGAAAAATCTGCAGTGATTTAGTAATTTGGTGATTCTGAGCCGGGAGAGGACGTTACTGTAAAGAGCGTCTGTGTAGGGGAAAGATCCTTAACCGCATCCATAGTCTGTGACCATTTTAAAAGTATTTTCTCTAAAGCCAGGTTTTTTCACTAGGGTGCCTAAGCCATTGAATTTATTTAAACCTTAAAACCTTTTTTTTTTAAAAAAAAAAAAAAAAAAAAAAAAAGCCCAGCGTCATGTGTGTAATGCGTAAGCCTTTTGATATTTCCGCTGAAGACGGTGATGTAATTGAAAGTGACTGTGGGGAAAGCAGTGTTTGTGTATATTATTTGATCCCTAAAAGCATAAGCCTCTTGTGTGTATTACGCCTGGTAGTCAACTTTTATAGAAAATAAATTATTCACGGCGCATGTTTTAATGTTAAATACGGCATGGTGCGCTTTCTGATGTAAAAAACAAGAACAATGTCCCCAGCCATTCATCTAGATCTAAGTCGGAAATTTAACAAATAATAAAGAGCGTCTTTTAGCCTTGGGATATATTCTTGTTTTATTTTGGTATGCTACTCATAGCATCTTTATACAAAATGAAAAAAAATTGAGGTACTTGTGTTAACCCATTGGGATGGTTTCAAAATACTAGTTTCACCAAAAGCTTGCAGTAGGACTTCTGAAAGCTTTATGCTTCAAGTAAGGCTGCTTCCTATTGTAGAATGACAAAAAGGTCATTTTAGTTGAAAGTGGAGAGTCCCTTATGGGTGGAGTTTGAATTTGGGTTGAACTTTGAGTGTCCCTTTGTGTTAACAAAGTTCATAGGATTTTATTTGACTGGTACAGACCTGGAAAGATTTAATAAGAATTTTGTTCAGGCTTATGGCACAAATCAGACTATTTTATAAAAGAATTCCTGGCTTTGCCTTTGCTATGTCGACTCCTTTGTCAGTACCATTAATTTTTAGGTCATTTTAGAGGCCATGAAGTTTTGTATATGCAGCTTATACTTGACGAATGTACACACGGGTGTTTATTATGTCAGAAAGGCATTTTGTGCTGTTTATAGTGAATGTTAGGTGCACGTAGTTCGACTGAAGAGTGTTGCATTGGTACTGGTATTTCCAATTTGCTTAGGCAATGTTGTACATCTTACAGGAAGAAAAAAATCAAGAGGGCTCTTTCTAAAGTTTGCCAAAATAGTGACATGCTCTGAAATTGAAAAACAACTTTTTTGACATTTAACTTAACATAGTATTTAACCCAAAATGCTCTGTTACTTGTTAATTGTAAACTAGTTTGCCTGCTACAAAGATCCTTATTTGGGCTGTTTTTGATGTTTGCAGCTAACGTGCATGCAAGTATGTAATCTAACATTAATACATAAATAATGTGGGTGGTATTTTAGGAAGGCTGTTATTGATGCCGTGTATTAGATTATTACTTTATGTGTAATAATAGGTAGCCATCTAGAGCTCCATTTACCGTTAGTATGGTTTAATGGTGAAACAAAATTCATGTTTTGTTTCCCAAGGGTATCCTGAGAACCAAGGATGTCCTAAAATGGACACTGTAGCACACACTAATTATAGGGATTATGTGCTGTATTACATTGCGAATACAGAGTGCTGTCCGGTGCTGAAACTCATTTTTGGTTTTGCTCACTGTTTTGGCAGCAAAGTGTAAGAGAAACGTGCGAAGGTCAATGGATGATTCCATATTGTGCGACGTGACAGTTGATGAGTCCGATCAGCCTGGGTTTCACCTTCACGGTTTCAAAATAGGGCAATTACTGTTGGCAGCCATTGATCTTTGTAATTTCCTTCAATATTATCAATAAGCCTTTATGGCTATATTGGCTGTAAGTAATTAATCTTTTGTATGTTGACACATTTTAAGTCTTAAGATAAATTTACCCTATTTTGACTGTCACTTTGAAGAAAGCTGAAATTAGGATGATTATCTGGATTCAGATTCTGTAAAAACTGAAAATTGCCCTCATACTTATGTAAAATCAGACAGACAGAGACTTACTGTTTTACACTATTTATATCCAGACCATTGTTATACATGCATGTTGATTTTTATGATGAGAAAGATGCCAGTATGAGTAGCTGATTTAAATTACATAGACCTATTGACTTAATGTTTATTTCAACAATAATTTACTCATTTGATGTTCATAGAGATTTTTTGGCGGTGGCTGTTTTCATTGTGACTATGATCTAAATGCCGCCAGTTAATTTCAGTATCTAAATTGATTAAAAACTCACTGTGTTATTCACACAGTGTTATTTACATATTTACACTTTCACATGCTGGATTATGTTGATGTCATTAAATTTATTATGTCCTTTTTCTATATATATATTACACTGTAGGGTTCATGATAAATTGCTAAAACAGTTTTACGTTTCACTTTGACAAACTGAAGTCTTAGTATGTTTACAGAGGAGATTCTGACAAATATGTTGATAGTTTTTTTTTTTAGCTGAATTGTGACAATTTAATTTCAACACACATCTGTAAGTTCTCAAGAGTTGTCGTGAGCCTGAAGGATACAAGAGAGTGGAACACCCTGAATGTGATGCAGGTCCGTTGTGGGGCACATAGAAAATTAAAGCCGTTTTCACACATGAACTCCAGACATTGGCCAGGGAGACAGAGCCGGGTATAGTCCAGAATTGTCCTTTCACACTTGCGGCAGATGCATTCACACCTGCTAGAAATACTCTGGTTAGTTTGGATGACGGGTGGCGCTTTGGTTGAGCATGTAAGAGGTAGGACATGATGCAAGAAATATGCTGCAGAAATTGCAGTGTTTTGATTACAGCACTACTGACAGAAGTCCTCAAATCTACTTGTTGTTGGCCATCTTCGTTGGGGGTCTTCTTCATGTAAATGATCCTTCTTCTTTGCCCTCAGATGTTTCTATCCCTCCCTTTTTTTTTGCATCATTCGCATGATAGAAACGTCACCAACACGCCCACTCGTTTGTAGTGAGTTCTCAGGAATTCTCCCTGTTCCATCACACATGGGGGTGACTCAGAAATTACCCAGGCTTTGTAGTAGGGAGCGGGCAGGGTAAAGTCCGCGTAATGTCCGGTGCCACTGATTCGGACATTTGCATTCACGCATATAGCCCCTCTGGTAACATCTATAAAGTGCATGTCTGAAAGGGGCTTTAGTGACACCAGTTTGCCTAACAACATATAATTCAAAATCCCAACCCTGGAGGTGTGAAGAGACAGGGCTACCTGCTGTCAACACCGTAACTCCCTTTATCCTCTTGTACAGAAAGTCTGCTTTCAAGTCTGCACCGAGACACCTTTTTGTCATTGAATGGGCGTTGAAGAATGAATCAGATAAGTGTTTATCGTTAGCGCGCTACTCGCTCTAGCAGCGGGAAGCCGTGAAATTCAGCGGGTTGCCTGTTCGATGAAATGTGTGAGTAGTGGTAGGAATTTGTGGGGAAGTTCACTGGAGTTTGTTTCCACCGACACGAGCTTGTCGTTACTTTCCTGAAGAACTTGTGAGAAGCGAGAGCTTTGGTAGGTTTGTGACTTTAGATTGCAGATTAGCATGGCCTTGAGGAACAGGAACAAGCCAGGTATAGATGGTGCGGACTGGTCTTTGCCTTCCGCGCAGCTGAAAGATATCTTGGGTGGAGTTCCACACTTTTGTTGCGGCCTCCCACAGGGTTAGACATCGAGACATGCGCCTCCACGCTTTCTTCTGACTTCCATCAATATTTCATTAGATGGGAATGACTGGGGAGGGATGGTGATTGCGTTCAATTAAGCCGCCCAGGAAATCTTCCCAAAGTCGGGAAATGCAGTATTAATCAGCCTTGGGGGCGTTGTCCAACTCCAACCAGAATGCTGAACATGTGACCGGCTTTGGCACCAGTCACGGCTTGTCGTCCAACTTATAAAAAGATTCCGTCTCCTTTGTTTCTTCATTCCGCTGGAATTTGCCATGTAATATGTTTGTTAGTGCTTGCGTGTTTCCTTACTGTATGCTTCAGGCATCTGGTGGTCCCAGGAATCTGTCCATCTATCTTCTACACAGCTGTGTCTTTCCAGAAATTCCTGTGTTGTACGTTGTGTCGTTGGCTTCGTTGACCGACTTTGCCCAGCTAGGTGAATACACAAAGATTTCTCTTTTCGGTATAGAAGCGGAAAAACCTTGGCTACACAAACAGCTCCCTGGGCAATACCTGACAATCAGTGTGTTTAAAATAATCGGGGAAAACAAATTTAAATTAAGGGCGTTACAAAATAATCTCTCCCTCAGCATCGCCCATGTTCGTCATTGACCTGATCTGGATACTCAGTCCTAGATTTTAGTGAAATAATCATTTTCTAAATCAATAAAGCAATTGGAAAATTCAAATATATGCCTTTCTGAACTGAATGAAAGCCCAGGGGAGACCCCTGGACCATTAAATCTCATTGTTTCGTTACAAGCAAAGGTCAATACAGAGATAAAAACATGCTGTCGCGACACAATGGCGACTTGCGTTACCGAGTGCTTCGCTGCGGCGTAAGTGCTGACGCGGGGGGGGGGGGGGGGGCGGGGGCGCTGGGGAGGCGGCGCCATCTCTGCTAGCCCGTTTGCTTATTTCCGTGCTCCTCACGGGCAGCCATTAGGGAACCTGAACGTGGCTGGAGGACATTTTAACGCAGGCGGCTGTGTGGCTGCCCCGCCTGCCTTCAGGACCCCAGGCGTGGGCCTGCCGTCATCAGTGGGATTCTCTGAGAGAAGGACAAGCAAAGAGCAAGGGATTCTGCTCTTCTCCTCTCCTGTAGGTCGCTTGTGGTATTTGTGTGAATCTCCAGCAGTCATTAGTCAATAGGGTTGTTCGTTCTTGTGTTCTTATAAAAAAATAATATATATTCCGCCAAAGGTCACCGGCACGACCCCCCCTTACATCAAAGGCATTTGATGGACAGGACTTGCATTTGCTTTTTTTCTTCCTTGAAATTTGCCATGAATAATAGCTGGCAATTTAGGGCACTGGAGCCACAAGCCCAGCAGGGTGGAGGGATCAGGCTCCCCCTTCTGCCTCGACCAGCTCCTTGGAAGCACGGCGCTCACAAAAGGACAGGACTGTACGTATCGATCCCTTGATCCAGGATCAGGCCTCGAAACGCTCCTTTCACGACTGAATGGGGTGCTGCTGTGACTGTGGGTGTGTGTGGGGGTGGGGGCATGTCGTTCAGCTGCGACTTGTGCGCAGTCCCCGTTGCCTCTTGCTGTGAATGAATGCAGCCTCTTTTCTGCAGATGAAAATACTCAAATGGTCCAAGCTCAGATGGCTTCCTTCATGTCTGAAGGTCACTTTAACAAAAAAGTGCTATTTCCAAGACATTGAAATGTTCACCAAAAACCATTAACTTCTCCCTAACCCCCACACTCCCTCCAGTAACTGGCCTCATTTATAAAGTGGCCCAATTGTTTTTATATTGTACAGCTATGAACACAGGAAATTGACCATATATTGATGTATAATAAGGCAAATCAGAAATGTGCTCTCTACACGTTTTACAAACAGCAATCATGAAGCATCATATTTACATTTTATTTATTTTAGCTTTAATCCATTTTTTTGCCTCCATATCCTGTATCTCTGGCTTGGGGATTCCTGTGTTTTACCATAAGTATACCAAGATGTCAGAAATCAGCCTTTGATAACATCCATGCATAATTATGCGTATATTGAAGTATACCATCTTTTGTTCCATAACCACTCAGCCTAGGGCTGGATCGATGTGTGATATTAATTTCAACATCACATGCTATGCACATGCAATTCTCACAGCACAGACCGTGATAGTCAGCTGGATTGAGATCAGGGTTTTTTTTCCATATGTTTATACTGACGGGGGGGGGGGGGGGGGGGTGGGGTTTGGTGTTAATTAGAGACTGTCTGTTCCATTTGTCTCCCATGGTGACAGACCGGCGATGCCGCGCTGCGCTGTCATT
>JABJVO010000026.1:19712141-19746476 GCA_026770805.1 Boulengeromyrus knoepffleri | reverse complement strand
ACACCCCAGAGGTGAGACCCTGTGGGCTGGGGCTCCACCCCCCGCAAAAGTGCCCCCGACGGTCCTGCCTTTATACCCAGGGCCCCCCCCCCCCCCCCGATTTTGGCTGAGGGCCTTGCGATCTTTCCTTGCCAAGGCCTTGGACGTGTTATCCGCCGTGTCAATGCCCTGGGGGGCCCATATCTGCCAGACTCCCCCAACTCCCCCCTCCTGCTCCAAGCTGTGTTTATTCCTCAGTGACCTTCCTCCCCCCTCAAATTTTAATTAGAAAGCTTGGGCGGCCTTTTGTTCAGTATTTGACCCTCGAGCTGGACAGTGTGTAGAATTGGACTACAGTTTCATCAAAATATGCTTTTCAGACTTTACTAAAAGCACCACAATTTATTTGGATGTTAATAAAATCCTCTGAGCAGAGGTTGCAGTACGTGTGAAAGACGGAAAAATTTTAAATTGTAACCTTTATAAAGAGAGGAACTGTCTTTGACCAACTGGAAGGTGTGTTTTACAGTTTCCCAGCTTTCCAGTTCCTGCTGACACGCTTGGAAATTTTACTGTCAAACTGTGTAGCACTGCAGGGTTGCGTTTGCCAGCACTGCCAGGCAAACATTTTCAAGTCAATGTTTTTATCAATAATAAAGCTTTGGCATCTGCTTTAGCTCTTTGCTGCCCTGGGTTGAATCTCTGTAAGTGAGTGGATTTATCCAAAGCAAAGGTTTATCCTGGAAAAAAAAAATCACTGCTCTGAGGGAGTGTAATTAGCACTGGGAGGGCAGATCCATTCCTTTTTTTTTTCTTTTGCTGTGAAGAAAAAGCAGCAGGATTTTCTCTTCAAATCTTAGGTGAAGTATCCCTCAGGCGAGCTGTTTAAATTGAAAATATCCCATTGTATAAACAGATGAAGTCCAAAAATTTACTGTGGATAAAAAGAAATGTACGTTTTTTTTTTTCTTTGAAGGCTGAATAAATACATTTTAGTGTCTTTAAGTCTGCGTATGACCTGATACACTGGGGAATGGTGCAAGGAGCAGTGTGGGTGTTGGTGGAAACAATTAATTTTCTGAAAAAAGGTCCCTTGAATCGCAAGAAGAACATGCCAGATATACGAGGAACCTGCGATGTAATGAGCACAGGAGGCAAATTCCGTCACTTCTTGAAGGCGGAGAGATTAGGTTTTTTTCTTTACTTTTTTATTTCTCAAGCTTGTTCTGGTTTTGCTTTGCTGCTTGGCTGTTGTGGTTTTTAACGTGGCCTGGTGTAACTCCGGTGACAGCATTCCACATTTCCGGGGACAGAAGATCTGAGGGGTTGCTATGAGGAATACTGACTGTAACCCTGACTCTGCAGGATGCCACACCAGTACCGTTTTTAAAAATGTCTTCAGCCCAGACCCCTGCTGTGGAAGCTCTCAATGATCCAATGCCCTAGGCTGCCACCTACTTGCCTTTGTGGTGCTTGTTTGCCTCGTTCTCTATGTCTCCCCATCCAGTGCGCTGGGTTGTCACTGGTGACGCTATAATGGTTCCCGTCTTGTTCGCAGATGTGGTTCTGCGAAGTGGAGTGTCCCAGGTGTCACATGCCAGCGGCTTTGAAGTCTGTGACGGTAGCCTTCCGCCATCCCTCTTTTCACGCTCCCTCATGACGGGTCAGGCCACCTTTTGCTGAAGAGTCGAGATGTGAGAACTTGCCGCCAAGCGGGAAAGTCCTCGACTGAGACTTTAGGGACCTTTTGTCCACACCCGGCCCTTCGGGGGGGGGGGGGGGTTCGCAGATCTCCAATCTCCCATGACCGTGAGGGGATGGTGTGAAATATATTGTGCTTAAGTGTCAGAAGACTCTCTTCCAGAGGATGGATACAGCAACTGGAGGATAGATGTGAGCGATCCAGACACACCACATCTCATTTTACTAGCATCCACTCTCTGAAACAAGCAGTAGAGATGGCTTGCAGGTTTCTGAGAGAAACCGTGCCGTGAAGTGTGAAATAGACCAGCCAATCTGACACATACTGTAATATATCCATACTATATCAAAACACTCTCTCCTCTAGGCAGACTGTGTCACAATATATACGTGAATGATGATCCTACAGTGCAGATGACACGTAAAGGCCGCGATATACTTCACGCGAGGCAACGCACGCGCAACGCAAGCAGTGTACTGACTGTACTCGCATGCGTAGTTTACATCTATCTGGACGATTAAAAGTCATGTCCACCAGGGGCAGTGTGACGAAACCGCATTTATATGAGGTTGTAACATGAAATGATGTAAATCGCTTCCTCCACAGCAGTCGAGCTTTCCTATTGCAGGAACCTTTTTTTTTTTAGAAACCAGAACCTTTTTCAGGACCCAAGAAATTCAGTTGCGTTCCCGCCGCAGGAACTTGGATCTATATAATCCGTGACCCTTCTTGTAGTCCCTACTCCAGAGTAGGTACTTCTTGCTTGACCAAGAACTATTGGGTGGGGCTTTTAGCAATGAACTTTGCTGAATGGTTGCCCACAAGCACCAGCACTAACTTGGAAGTTATACTGAAGTGAGGAGAAAAGAGATGGAATCGTGGGGTAAAAATTCAGTAGATGGAATTATTTTTGTATCTCGATTACATTAAATGCATTAATAAATACCTTTTTTGCCTGCATCTCCATATTTCTGCATCTGAAAATTTGATCGATAACTGACAGCTGCTGTCTACGCTGGTGATGGCGCCGAAACTTGCCAGCACGTTAGTGGAATTACGTCACGTCGGTTTCATTCTGTGGAACACAAAGGATTGAATTGTTGGTCAGATTTAACAATGAATAATAAACATGGCACAGGCTGTAGGTCTACTATAAATTAAAAAAAAATAAAATGCAACTTGACCATATATTCAGATGGCACGACACTTTGCGTATCCCCTGCTTATTTAGCATTAAGATCACAGTTCTTATTGTGTGGTGGGAAAGCGAAAGTAGCCAGGGATTACAAAAGTTCTCGTTAGAAACAGCCCAGGAACCAGGTTCCTGAACTTAAGTGGAAAAGGCCCTGGTTACTTATGGTGCTCTTTGGTATCCAGCACTGATACTCAATTTTTCTTTTTTTTTTCTTTCTTTTTTTTACCCAAGAGATAGCATTAAATTGTTGGATTTTCATTATAGCTGTTTGTGCACCATGACTAAAGTGTTTGAACTGTGTCATCAGACACTGGCTACCTCCCACATCTCATCATGTTAAATAAAAAGTGACATTTAATGAAAATTAATACCAGCTCATCTGATAATCCACAAATGTCTGTGAAGTGCAGAGAGGATTGGTGTTATTCACACCAAGTATGTTATCTTTGGTTTTTCTTTAGCCAGCATGCTTTATCTACACTGTCAAAAAAAGAATACATTTTTTTATCCATCCATCCATCTTCTGTACCCGCTTATCCTATTCGGGTCCGAAGCCTAACCCTGAAGGTATACGGGTGCAAGGCATGGAGTAACCCAGGATGGGGCACCAACCCATCGCAGTACATCGATTATTTGTATCCGTAATTTAAAAAAAAACCGGGTGTGCTTCGGTAAAGCAACCTAAGCAACTTTTTAAAAAATTAATAATCTTGAGTGAAAATAACTGGCTCTGTGGGGGAGGTTCAGTAAGACCCGAAGGAGCGACCCTCCGCCCATACCGGAGACCCTGCAGCACAGCGGGGCTTTAATCGCAGCCTGTAAAGGCAAGAGCCGCCGGGAAGCAAGCGTAGTGATACAGCTGCTCAAGTCCCGCTTTGATCCGTATAATTGAGACGTCGACCAGGGTGTCGCTCGCAGCGAGCCGCCGGTCCGATCCTTACCGTGCGCGGTCGGGAGCCGCGAGAACCCCCCCATGAGTTATCTGTGCTGGCTTTCCCCCAAAATCGTTTTTATTACATAAATCAAATCGCGCCAGTTTGCCGTGGATGAGAGATCTGAGCGATCGGTATGACGGGGAGTCGCTTTCAGTGACTGCATGTACTGTCTTTAACGTGGCGCATAGCTATATACGCATGTGCATCTCAAATAACTCCCCAGCGTCTTTTACCCTGTAGACTCCTTTCGGGGAGAAAACAATAAAGGTATATCTTATTTGATTTTTAGGAAATGGTAGGGGCGTAATGCACTGGGGAATTATGACTTGGGAAGTGCATTTACGCAGACGTTTTTCATTTCCCACACCGTGGCAAACCCGGCTGGATTGCGTTTTAATTACATACTCGTGACACTAGTGCCAGGAAAGCATGTGCCCGACCCATTCGTTACAATGACTATAACAGTACGAACATTTTCTTTTTGCATGTATTTGAATCCTAATATGGTCTTCAAGCCATCTAGATTCCTGTATCACAGCAGACTGTGTTAAGTTGCTGTCTGAGACGAAATCTCGACACCTTGCACTTAATAGCTGTCTTGAGTTAGGGAGATGAGATTACTCAATCGGTGAATTTTTCTGTAATTCTCTGTGTTTTACGCCAATCTATGTCTGTCGCACAAATCTGATTGGATGTGCCAGTGAATTTTAAATTAAGCATCTGCGGTTTGGCTTCTTGGATTGGTTAAATGTTCATTAGTTTGGCGCTAAGCATTTGCAGACCCAAGACCGGTTTTTACAGGTTAATTCTCAGATTGAGGCTGGGAAATCTGATCGCGAATCAGCACAGGAACTTGCTGGTTTTAAAATACTTACATTTTCAACTCTGCCTCGCGACCCTTTCAGAACTTAACCCGACCCGAATTTAGGTCGCGAGAATCGTCGATGTAGTTAATGTCTTCTCTTGGTGACCATAGTCATTAAACAGAATTTCAGTCTCGACGAACAGCTGCGTTAAACGTTCAGGTGTGATTTGTATATGTAAAATATTTAAGATTTTTTAAAATTTATTTAGCCCGTTATTCAGCTTTATGTGGTAGTTGATTGTGAACCGAGGTCTTTGTTGTTTTCCTCTTTATACACTTTAAGAGACTTCAAGAGAAATCTGTATGTCTGACCTATGTAATTTTCACACGTTGTATGTACTGTAAGTTCACCTTAGAAATAGGCCTACATTTATTCCAAGTCAAGGTTCAGATTACCTGTCAATGAATGAAAAGGTATCACAGCTTGCAGATAAATAGTAAGGAACAGCTCATCGCTTTCAGTGGAATCAAGTTTTTCAAATGTATTATGCAGTACATTTAGTATAATAGATTGCATGCAATTATCAGAAGTGGTGTTCATTTTGAGAGCACAATAAGCGGGTGGGAATTTGTGTTTTAAGCTACAAACTCCTTTTGGGAAAAAAGTTTAAATTGAAGACATTGCCATCCATCCATGTATTTTTCAAAGCCACTTATGTAGATAAGGGTTGTGCTTTTATAAAGAAGTCTTAGTGCATACAGATTTGTAAAAGCAAAAGCGTTTGGCTGGAATATTTGTTCTGGTTCTTCCGTTGAGTTTGGACGAGAATAAAATTCATCACGATCTCTTGTTGCACGGCGATTGCTCACCTCGATCAGTCATGTCCTGGTGGGAGTAAGTGGATTTTAGCTCATTAGTCAGAGCCTGAGAAAAACATTAGCGTCACATGTCACCTGCTCAGGGAATGCAACACCAACTCGAGGGCTTCACTATCAGCTGGTCTTTTAATGCCTTTGAATGCCCAACCCCCACCCCATGGTTTTATTCATTATTCATTTAATGCCTGTTTTTTGTATGATGATTTTGTTGCTTTTTTTGTTTGTTTGCTTGTTTGTTTGTTCGTTCTTCTCTCACCCCATTCTCATTTCACATATCCATGATTTTCTGTTTGTTTGCTTTAGTTCACCAGCGAGACTTGGCTGGCACATCTCATGTCGGCGTCCTCCCTAGAGAGAAGCAGTTGAGTTTGGGCCGGGGGGGGGGGAGACAGTGTCTCACATGCAGAGAGCGAGGGACAGAGTGCAGCCTGGGACCCGGGGCAAGCTGCTCGTGAGTGTTTGTTTCTCACTAGACCCTTGTCGTCCTTCACTTATCTTCCTTGGTGCTTCCTCTCTCAGAACGCCACATAAAGACCATTTGTTCTGTGTCTGTTTCCTCGAAGTGTTTGATGTGCTGACTTCCGCTGGCTCCGATGCCTTTTCTTTTACAGTTTTAGAGCATTATATATATTTATCTGAAACTTTTTGATGACAACAAATGGTGGTGATGCAGAAGGAAATCCTTGGCTTTTGGATTAAATGAGATTCCCCTGAACAGTTCTGAATTCCACATGCTGTTCTAAGTGCTTTCAGAGAAGATACTGAGAGGTGAAGCCCCGGATTTACTGTTTATGCTCGGGGTCTGGCCTGTTTCCAGAATGTTCTGCCTTTAGCCTTTTTTACCTTGAACCTTTTTTAACCCAAGTAAAATATGAAGTCAAATACTGTTGCATAAAAATTAAAAGATTCTAATATATTTGCATTTAATACCTATATATACACCAGTATATTACCTATAAATATATCAAATAATAGCTTTTTGTGGTATTAGGATAAAATAATTCTGACTGACAAACAACCAATTAACAAAGGACGATCGGAAGGGAAACATTGAAATTAATTATCCCAGTTTAATAATAACAGCTTAAGCATTAGAATATGACTCCTGCAGAGGACAACATGCTGAGTTATTGGATGCGGTCGCAAGACAAACCTCAACATCAAAAAGGTGTCATTAATGATTTACAGACCAGCTGTTTGATATAGATTTTACAGTAAATAAGTAATTTCACACATAGCTAACCGTTCTGATGCCCATTTATCCAGTATTATGCATCTAGATGTTTAATGTTCAACCCCTTGCCACCTTGTTTCTTTAATAACTGTAAATTTCCTGAGTATATGGCTTTATTTTGGGTAGCTTTTGTGGAAAATGTCTTTCCCCAATGCCACCAGCTGCATCTGTTTTATTTGGTAATGGAAAAAAAAACATTTCTCCAGCTTTAATTACCTAGTAGTCGTAGGGATAATTAATTGCATTAACTTGCCTCATTAAAGCTGTGAGTGCCTAGCTGGTTGTTAGGCAGTGATTACCGTTATCAGGATCCTGCGTTTGTGATGCAGCCCAGACTGTAGAATGGTTTGCATGGAAGAAACTTTGCGGTAATTCTGCTTTCTGGCGTTTTTGTTAAAAAAAGCCATCAGGTCATTGAACATTGTTCATGTGTTTTATTTCATCCTTAGGCTATGCATCTTTCAACTCAGTTAAACAATTATCTAGCCGTAGTTTCCTTTCATAAACATCACATGAAATTTTGCTGCAGAATAATTATTGTTATTGTTATCAGTAGGCTTATATATTTATATTTTCCAGGTGAGGAGACAATAGGGGTTTTTTAAAGTGACTTGCTTTTTTTTTTTTTAATCTTCAGCCTGAAGATCTCAATCTTTGAATCACGTAATGTGATTATAGAATCACATCTGTAACATACTGGCCAACGGTTTACAGTTTCCCTGACATTCCAGTGTTTCTACACTTAAGTTTAACCACTTGAACATCTTGAAGCCATTGACGTCTAGGGATTACACAATATTTCTGCGCTGTCCGAAATGGATGATTCTCTGTAATGTACTCAGCACTGTATCTGTCTGATCTTTCTCTGATTTTTCTTGTCGCATTGGTCATAAGTTGGCCTTTAGGAACAGAATTAATTGATACTGTTTTAAAAATACCTCTAGTGTTGATAGACTGCAGTGGCATGTTACCTTCCAGTTATAGTTGAGGTCACATTTGGCTATGATTAGCATGTCATCTTAAGTAAATATGAAGAACCTGGTTGTAAGGTGCCCCCCCCCACCACGTGCTTCTCCGCTCGTCCCTGCAAGTCTGGGCCAGGCCAGTGGCCCTTATGAGACTTATGACAGACACCGGCTGTACTAAAGCTGTTTATTGTGGAAGATCATATATTCTAGAACAGTGTTTCCCCATCCAGTCTTCAATGACCGCCAGATAGTCCACATGTTTGCATCCTCGTAGCTCCCAGCACGGCTGGACCAGGTATTCAGGATTCTTGATTGGCTGGAAACTTGGAAGGAACAAAAATGTGGACTGTCTGGGGGTCCCCGAGGACTGGGTTGAGAAACTAATGTCCTAATGTGCTGCTTCTGGAGCTAATTGTTTTTGTACAGCATGTGGATGGGGTTGGCTATTCCCCACCCCCCAAGAGGAGTGTAGAATAAGTATTACATGTTGTTTTTCACTCATCAGTTTAAAAGACTTTAAGCCTAGTAAATGCCGTATTGGCTGAAACTATGCTTTAAAAAGCATAGATATCATCCAGTGTGACTGAACAGACTGCAATAGCACTTGACGCTTTCATTTACCTACAGATGCTTCATAAAAGGAAGGTGTTTAAACAGCCATTTGCTTTCTGAACGCAGGTCAACAGGTTCAAACTGCGCTTTCAGTAGCCATGAATGCCATGAAGGACTTTATTTAATGCTGGCCACATAGCAAGGGAATTAACATTTACCGAGGTTCACTCTGCCCAAGAGAATGTGGAGGATGTGGCAGACGTTCCAGAAAGTCCAACGTGGCTGTATCGCGAAATGGCACTATGCGTCCACACGAAGAGTCTCGCGCCTCAAATCGGTCTGGCAGAATGACCCGATTCCTGGGAAAGCTGTCACTTCTGAGCTGTATTATGTAGGACAACAACCCTAAAATACATGAAATCTAGAAACTCGTAGACAAGGCTGTAAAAAAATAAGCTGTTTGTTTTTTTTTCTGGAATTTGTGTCATGTTTACAGCGCCCCCTTTTGTGGGGGCGGAAATTGGCATCGTATTTAATCAGGGTTGGATTTGAAGTTGGTGTAGTCATGTAAAAAGATTTTTATGGTGAAGAAAAGGTACTTCACTGCAACAGATATAAGTTGTTTAAGTACATACATGTTATCTAAATCCCACAAATATCACATACTGTAAACCTTTTAATATACATAAGATCTAATTGTCAAAAGGGAGATTTTTTAATTGACATTAGAGATGACAATTCTGTGGAAGACAGATGTTTTTGCCAGATGTTTTTGGTGGGTAGGAAGCAAACAGGTAAACTCTATATATGTAGGAATGGAAGCAGGATTTAAAAACCCCAGTTATATCCACTAACTAGAGTTGGCTCACATGCCTTTGAATACTCTCTCTTCAAAGCTCTGATTGTCAGACAACTTTTACAACGTCCTGCTAATTGTAATTCAGTCTAAGATTCTTGCTTTTGGCTACATTTGCTATTGAGTTATTTCAGCTGAAATTTCCGTTATTTTGTCCATATATATTTATCAGATGCTTTTATCCAAAGCAACATACAATTGAGAAAGCAAGGAGTGCCAGTTTCTGGAACAACTGGGCTTATCACTCTGTCTACCCTGGGATCTGAACCGGTGACCTTCTGATCACAGGTATAGTGTCGTCTTTATTTCTGTATATAGGAGCCAAATTTATTTTCACAAGGCTTTATTTTACCAAGGCTACAACCAAGTTATCCATTTGAGAACCTGAGAAATTGACTTTGATGAAACGTGTGAAGCTTTCCTGTAGTGCAGCTCATTAAAATATCTGTAATGAAGAAGCCTGCAATGTAGCTGATGTCAGAATTTTTCCAATATGCATATTTCTCTCTAAATTCTATTTGATTTTTACGTTTTTGTTTTTTTATTTACTTAAGATACCATTTTGTAGCACAAATACATCACATGTCTTATTCAACTTGTCTTCAGATGATCACAGTTATCTCCTAAATATTTGGTTATCACACAGATTGTTTTTTTCACTGTGCCTGAGTATACCCAAAAGGCTTGTCTAGATATTTGGCATTTGCTTACAAAAAAGTTGAAATATCCACAAATGCATTTTACACTGTGTTCATAGGGTTGTAGATATCTAATATTATTCATAATCTCTGAAGCTCTGATTCCCTGACTCCCAGGTAAACATCCAACTTTGATATTACAGACTTTAGTAAAACTGTCAACAGTGAATTAAGCCTTGACCTATCACTGCTGCCGTCACATAAATAATGCAGTGTGAAAGTTCTGTAGATTGTTGACGCATGGATCATCATTAATCTTATCAGTACAGCACAGGGGTGTCCAATCGAACAACTGTTTCAGAGTCAAGGCTTTTACGTGCTTTACCACACGGACAAATAGAGGTATGGGCGTTTAATTTCAGAGGCCTGTGGTTATATATGTATTTAAATATGTGATTTAACGCTATATAAGAAGTAGCCTTACCTGTTATTACCCCGATATTATGGGCAAGTCTTTCTCGGTTTCCCTTTTCTGGGTCTTAATTTTTAACGTGCAGATCCATTGTTGATAGCTAGCCCTACCGTGACGTTCAGAAATCGTTGGTGAGGAACGGGCATGTTCCACTTGATAAGTGTAAAATTTGCTGATCTGATTGGACAGAGGACAGGAGTTATCTTAACCCATTGGCTCACAGACCACAGCCCCCTCCCCCCATACGTGACATCACACTATTCCTTTGAGCACTAAGAATGACTTAGCAATGGAGTGGGATGGTGTGCAGCCTCTCAGTGGATCTTGAAGACAAGCGCAGTCCTTCACCTGCCCTTGCGATGTCTGGCTGCTTTTGCCTTCAGCCATTCTTCATTTGGTTTGCACTGGCCTCTCCCTTGAACTGTACAAGCTTCATCTCAAGTTCCCTTTCCCGCCACTTGTAAGGGTCATGTGGTGGTTACCGGTTAGCCTAGTAATGCATATGTGATACATATTTTTGCATACAGTAATGAAGCATTCCCAGAGCAAGGCTCTTAATGAGGACTGAGTTTATACCCTGCTTATGGAATTCATGGACTGATAGCTGAATGAAAAAGGAAATTTGTAAAACCTGTTAAGTATTTTTTGTTTTACGGTATCACCCAGTCTGGCATGCGTGGGTTTTCTTGGGGTATTTCAATTCCTCCCCACAGTCCAAAGATGAGCTGTTTAGGAGAAGTAGTATCTCTTAATGGCCCTCAGTATGTGATTACATATGTCAGTGTGTGATTGCACATGTGAGTGTGATTGCACGTAAGAGTGCATGCCTCGTGCTTCCTGAGGTAGGTTACTGACTCACTGTGACCTTGCACTGGGTGAGTGCTGATGGTGATTCCACGTGTGAATGTGTGAATGCACATAAGAGTGTGTGCCTCGTGCTTCCTCAGGTAGGCTACCGGCTTACTGTGACCTTGCACTGGGTGAGTGTTGATGGAAGATGGAGGGGCCATCACTTATTGGTTTCTTGAATTTCTTCCCTCATATCAATCAGTATAAATAAAAGCTGCATCTGTCTGGTGGCCCAACCCCCCAGGCCTGATTTCACACGGCTCGAATCTCAGTGGCGTGATTTTCCACGCATCTCCGTCAGCCTCACTGTGCGTCACTGTCCTGTCAGATCTGCCACATGACGTTGCAGTCTAACACTCTCCCGCCCTTTTCAGGCTCCCCTTTGTTGTTTTCACTGCTGCCACCAGCGCGGCTGGAGCCTTAGTGTGAAGGAACATGTGTTCAGTGCCCAAGCAGCCAGCGGGGGCCTCCAGCAGACCCTGGTACCAAGAGAGGAAAATGATGAGTCGTGTGGTATTTCAGGCTTGTGGATCAGGGAGGTGGCATTGCGGCGGCTGCCGGCTTATGAACAAGGACAGGATGCGATGCAATTGAAAAATGAGACAGTACCCGTGGTGTAGAATAAAGCTTTTTATTTTAGGTCTATTTTTAGTCTATTGAGTGACTGATTCCTGTCCTTGAAGTAGCGCTAAAGGAGAATTTGCTGTAACAGAGACGGACTGATCCTAGGCTCATCCCTCTGCCTGGCCCGTTAAACGCCAATTTTTAAGAAGCTGCCAGATGGCATTCTCGACAGGGAGGTAATTTCGCCAGTTTGCTTAAAATGCAGTGTCAACAAAGAGATTCCAGTCTAAGAAGGAAAGAAGAAAAAGAAAACATCATTTAAGAGTGAAACATATGTCAGCCTTGGGAAATAATGACATTTAGCCAGATGCCGAACGAATATTTGATTACATTTGGGCTGGCCATTTGAACGGCCTCATAATCTTGTCATTAACGTGTCATAACAGCGTGACATGATAGGTCACGGCAGCATGACAGCCGAAATAACTCGTCCTGAACTGAGACGTTGAAAGACGGTATTCCCTCCACATTATACTGTCTTGTGGCTCTTAACAGGTTATGACAGCTGACAGATGACTGCTGACAAAATACAAACGGCGAGGATATGCAAGGTGTCAAACCAGAAAATTCATTCTGCGGCGTGTTTATGACAATGGGAAAGGGGGCCTTATTCCAGCCTTATTCAGAACATACATGTTCAGCGTGAATCCATTGAAGACGTGTCATAGAGTGCCCTTTATACTTTGGGTCAAGAATTTTGTACTTGCAAATGCAGAATTCTTTAGGGCTTCTCTGGTTGGTTTACAGAGCCTTTGAGCTGTGAAGCACGTGCACATTTTAACACTGTGAATTTTTAGTTGTTGTTTAATGGAGAATTTAAACAGGAATCATCAGACAAGATGCGTAGGAATCAGTGTGGCCCACCAGGCGAAAGGAGGAGAAACGCTCTTTGGTTTTTCTGAGAATTTTTGGACTTTATTGGTTCAGATTTATTTTGGCAGCCTGTCAGAGGCTTAGTATTTATGTGCTCTGCGAATACTGCATTTTATTTTTACTTGAATTGCAAATTTGTGTCTGATTTGGTTTGTTTTTATCACATTATGCATTTGGTTTAAAAAGCAGTAAAACCCCCACCATTACTAAACTCTGATATTCGTGTCAAAAGAAAAACTCAGTTTCCCAACAATCAGTCTGACCAGAAGATAAAAAAATATATATATATTCATTTTTAAATTAAATAATATTCATTTATTACAGTAAGAAATGACGACATACTTGGTATAGATAGCTACTAAGAACATGACAGACTACACATCCTTATTAGGTATATCTGTAGTGTGCATGGCGAGCAGAGTGCTTGCTGTCTACGAGAAGTGGAGCTGAAGCAGCAGGCTGATTAAGACAGATGGGTTGGAGTCCAGTGCCGTGAACTGAATACTAAAACAGAAGAAGCCCTTTAGAAGACACAGAGGAAGGAGAATAGCGGAGTGGAAGTGCAGAGCCAGAAAATTGCATTGTTTGCCTGTTTGTTTACCTCCTGCGTCTGTGTCTTTGTCCTTTTCTTGGGCATATTTCCCTTCTTAACTGTGGTCTTCAGGTCTCCGGTCATGC
Source organism: Boulengeromyrus knoepffleri (assembly GCA_026770805.1). Taxonomy (NCBI): domain Eukaryota; kingdom Metazoa; phylum Chordata; class Actinopteri; order Osteoglossiformes; family Mormyridae; genus Boulengeromyrus; species Boulengeromyrus knoepffleri. The sequence goes on along the minus strand of JABJVO010000026.1, from coordinate 19,733,237 downwards.
CAGTAGACTTGAAGTTAGTTCTTAATGGAATTAACCCATTAAATTACTGAAAATATGATCTCTCACTATTGAGCATTTATTGATGTTTGGTTCATTTGCTCTTCTTATTCTATGGTTGTTTGTAAATCTAGAATGGGATATTTAATGCATTTGCATTAGAAAATAATTCCAGTGTTCTGTTAATTCACAACCATTTAAATTTTTTTAAGATATAGTATTTTACATTATCTTTATTTTTAATCATGCTTAAGATAACAAAAACATTTTACTGAAGATTTTATTGGAAATCCAGGCAATACACAAATCACTACTTACAAATGATCAGTATTTTGTTAGTCAGAAGAATTATTTCTCTAAGTGCTTAAAGAACATGTTAAAGATCCGTTTCACCCCCTTCATCAGAGAGAAGGTCTAGGGCTGATTTTAAGCTGTTAATGTAGCCAACAAGCATTACCTAGGGTGACCAGACTGTCTGACAGCTCATTTGTTTCAGTGGATGTGTTCAATGAAAACCAAGAATTGTGCAACGAAACATTAGACTGTTATCTGAAAATTCATTTGCAACTTTGCTTATTTTTTAAACTAGTAGCTCTAGCATAACTACAATATACCAGTCCAGGTTGTGCAGACGTGGAAATACTAACCACCTACAATAGAAATCGGTCCAAGTTGTACCGTTTTGGGATCATTAACCACCTTGTCATCACCTCTTTGTTTACCAACATTGTTCCTGTCCATCATGGCTATTTTTATCTCTCTTCCTTTCTCCATCTGTTACTCTCATTTGTCTGAGAAGCTGAACTAATATCGATTTTTTTTATGAGTGCCTGTTCCATAAAAAATATTTGCACTGTACATGCAGTGCACTTTTAAAAGAGGGCAATCTGTTCTTGTCCTACATTATCTGGTTGTTAGTTCAAGCTTGGAACAAAGCCTTCAGGAACGACTCAGGACCAGCTCCAGAGAGTACAAATCCAGACCAAGGTTTTGTTTCAACCAACCATTTGAGTACTCTCTGACAGTGACATTATATTCAATATAACACATAACAGAATACCTCCATTATAATATGATTTTTACAGTATAGCAATGTTAAGTCAAGTTTGCTGTATTATCGTATCATCTATATACAGGTGTACAATGGCACACAGTCACGTTCCTCTAGGACAATGGTTCTCAATCCTGTTCCTGCCCCCCCACCATAGTGTTTTCATTCCAACCCACACTGCTGTCAACCTGGCAGATTCATTATTTGGCTATGAAGGACCATCTTAGCCTGATTGAGGTAGGGTTAAAGAGAAAACATTGTGGTGGTGGGGGGGCGGGGGGGGACTGCCAGGAACAGGATTAAGAACCATTGCTGTACATGCAACATAGGACAGTGAAAGACCAGGAACAGGAAGGCCAGACACAAAGGTTTTATATGTATAGAGTAATCCATGAACATCTAAATATTTTGTTCTGGGTAATATTTTTATTTAACCTTGTATCCATTACATATTCTGGCTCTTGATGAGCAGGGAACTGCACGTCATGGGGATCTGGCGAGAGCCAGACGATCCCACAGAGATTAATTGCATGGTAATTGATTGTCACAATGCAGCTCCATCCAGAGAATGTTCTCTCACCTTAGATACATGACTCACTTGTGACTCATGTGAGGTCATATGATCACACTCCCTGTTCTGGTCTCAGAGAGGATATTTATTATAATTCATCCTAAACACAATGAAAGCTACTGACATCTTAGCCACAGCAAACCCTGAAAATCAGCCCTAACATTATTTCTTTTTGCATTTTTCAGATGGGAAGGACTGAAAGAACTGATAGCTGGGGCAAGATTGTAGGCTTTGCAGAATTCCAGTGAGATTGCAAAACAAGGAATTACACAGCTGCTAAAAAAGTACAAAGCTTGTTATTGGTAGCCCACTATGGTGATATTTTTAATCAGTTATATTATGCATAGATGATTTATATATAGCCAATTGCACATTGTGCATTTCTTTTTTGTTGGTGCACAATATTCCCGACCTTAAGTGCATCTTCAATAAAATTGACATTGTCATTCTGGTAATTCTGAGGTTGAGGTTAAGCTCTGGTTACAATCACGAGGTCTGGCTCGCTCCACAGAGAGTCAAACATTGAAATTGACAGTCTATCATGAGGTCCAGAGAAGCATGGTTTTTGAACATTAAGTAGAAGAGACTGCCTGCTGTCCGCACAGGCAAGCATGTCTGGACTTAAAATGCACATCGCTTGACATTCAATGAATGTGATTTTTTTTTTTTTCTTTTTGTTTCGTATGTCACCGTGTGCTTAAATCTCGTGCTTAAACGACAGGCATAGATTTGCTGGTAGACTGAGAAGAGACAAAAGTCTTGGTTAAGTTCAACAACAAGCACAACAATTAAGGTAATTTCCATTAACATAGAAGGGAAATAGAAAATAAAAAATACAAGTGCTTCTTGTCTTCTGGACTGGTGAGTAGGAGGACCACCTGAGTTGTTTCTGTGTTGAAGTTCACAGCATAAATGTTGGAGGTATACTGTCAAATCAAAATATTTCCCATTGGTGTCACCAAGGAGGTATTTCTTCATTTGCCAGGTAACTTAAAGGAAATGTAAAGATTGTCCAGTAGGAATGTCACTTACCTCTCTTCTTATTGGATAATTTTCACAATAGGCTTAAGTTGTCCAGCTAACTGGGAAATCCTGCTTTGTGGTATACCCCCCAGGATAAGATGAAGATGGATCGATTCCAGTGTTTCCATCCCAGTACCCTACAGACCTATGGGTCTTGTAATTTTAACAACTTCTCTCCGCCTCTCATCTTTGATGTGGCATATAATTCTTCCAGTGCACTCCAAGCCAAAGACTGTTCCCAGTCTTTTGTAACAAGCATCCCAAAGCACAGCTAAACATGCTACTTTTGTTCTGGAAAATGTCCAGTCTGAACTTGGAGTGTGTGTGTGGGGGGGTTTGCATGGATCACATTTGAGGACTAAATAGTCTCCAAAGTGTAGTAAAACCTGAAATTTCCCTACTTTTGGGGGCATCTTTTTAGGTCCCCATTTGGATAACCTCAGTTTTATAAAAATCTGTGAATGCAATCAAAAGAGTCTTGTATTTGCCAAAAAAATGCCAAAAGTCTTGTATTTGGGTTGGTTACTTATGGTTAAAGTTAGGGATGGGTAGAGGTTAAGGGTGTCGTGATTGGGATTAGGGTTTTTCCCATAGAAATTAATGGACGGTCCGCATTTAGGTAGGAAGACCAACTTGTATGTGTGTGTGTGTGTGTGTGTGTCTCAACTCAGTGAATTCATGAGATATACAATAGCTGGAAAAGGTTACTCTCCAAGAAAACTGCAGTGTACACCAAAGAAGTGTATGCAGTTATGCTAAATTTTGGTTTTGTTATACACAAAAACTCATAATTGTGTTTAATGGACTGTGGTACTGCGTCTTAAAAAGCATATGAGCAAATTGTTTCATGAACATTGACAGCTTGCAAATAAGTTGGCCCATAAGCTCACTGAGACCTGTGTGCCTTATTCACTGAGTTTGTATGTCATGAAAAGCTGAACGCAAACTTTGGCTCATGGGCTTTTCTCCAGTGAAATCATACAGATTCTTTAGCATCTATCTGTCCTCATTTTTCTTGCTGTTCTCAAAAACATAATCAAAGAAAAACTAATTAATTTTCATCTGGTGATTCTACACTGAGACAAAGGTGTCAAATGCTTCTTTTCTTTAGGTTCTTAATATACAGTGCATATAATTTCAAAAAATATGTGCACATATATACATCATCATAACTCATACTATTTGCATTTAAAATAACACTGCGGATTGTTGAAAAACATTTCATTAAACTCCCTTAAACTATCATGGCGATAACTGAATTAGATAGGCAGTAAACAAATGGGTAGGCTCACTGTCAATGAAGTACTGTCATTCAAGTCCTCTCTCTCTCTCTCTCTCTCTTTCTCTCTGTCATTCTCACTTTTACCCTCCCTTGTCTGCATAGTTGTTGCTACAGAAAGATCCACCACAAATGCAACCAGCCATCCACATATGACAGTCTGCCACTGTGTATCACAGAGCTAGTTAATGTAACGAGCACACTGGCTTCACCACAACGTGGCCCTCTAAGGACGGCCTTTGAAAATTAAATTGTTCTTCTCAGTTGTGTTGTAAGCCGGAGACCAGAGAGATTTTCGAGTAGGCGGGGGCGTAGGGACAGGACAGGCAAGGCAGGCAATTACCTGGGCCCCCCGAGCTGGTCCGATTACGTAGCACAATGCAACGACAAATCTGCTTTAATTGTGTATTCTGTTTCTCACAGTAAAGTTAAAATAAAGGAATTGTGCTTATTAAATTATCTTTGTTGATATTATTAATTTTGACTTCATGCTAAAATAATGGTCATAAATTTCACCATGTCGGGTGAGGTACGTTGGAGGGCCCCGTGGAGTTTTATGCCTCGGGCCCCCAGTCTCTAAAATTGTCTCTGCGAGTAATGATGTTTGTGTAGGTATACTGTTTTCATCGTCCATGTGAGGTTGGAACTAGAGGTAACATCAAACAAGTCTTAAATTGTTCAAAATATGTCCGAAAAATGGATTGGACAGAGCCAAAGACGAACCTGTTTTAATGATATTCAGTGTTATAGTCAAGGAAGCGCTGCTTCAGTAGCAGTGAAATTATGGGTACTGATTGTACTTCATTACCTCACAATGGCACAGAGGTGACTGTGTGATTATATCTCCAAAAAGACTACCATTGTTAGCTATCGATAGCTACCGATGACACAAAATCACTTCAGTAAAGTATACTGGTTGTTCCATATTTCAGCATCCTTAGCTCAAACCAGCTATCCTTGCCTATGCACTGTTTCCATTACCAAATGCACGTAATTTGGTTATGCTTACTAACATTATATTCTTTAACCATCATCGTTAAGTGAAAGTGATTGTCATTGTTGTCACACAACAGAATGTGTCCTCGGCAAAAACGTGTTTACATTTGCCTCTGTTACTGTCCTTATTATTTTGCCATTAATTGGTAGAAGATATTATATATCATATCATTTCATAACGTTCAATACTCATAATTTTTGAAAGACCCACACGTTAACCAAACAGCAGTTCAGATACCATCCTATCACTTGCTGCCGTCTTCCAGAATCGCGGCGTCGGGCGCCATCTAGCGGTAATAATCCGTAATTTGCTTTTAGTACATGGCACGTTGTTGTGTCGGCGTGTTAAAATGGTCTCTCGCGTCACATTCAGTCGCGAAGAGAAACGTGTAGCTCATGCCCGTGGCCAGAAATTATTTTAGGGTGGTTCGCCAAATTTCGATGGGGATTCAACTAATTATTTTACTTCTTGGCTACGCGTCTGGTCGGGAGCAAACACATTTCGGTGGATTTCAAACCCGTAATTTACGTGCCTGGTTCAAATTATGTTTTTAGCTACGGCTATGAAGGTTGGATAACACATTGTATATCAGGTCTGGCGTAGTGGATTAGGGGTCGTGGCAAAATGTACTTCAGGTGTCACAGACGTCACCATGCCATCCCAAAAACTGCTCCAGTGACTACAGCCTTATAAATACCTAATATAATAAAAGCCTTTATCTCTGGACAGATATATCCGCACCATGTATCTGGGCATTCAGAGCCGGCGGCAAAAGGAGCACCACCGGCGTTTCTACTGGGCGATGATGTACGAGTACGCGGACGTCAACATGCTGCGTCTCCTGGAGACCTTCCTGGAGAGCGCCCCCCAACTGGTGCTACAGCTCTGCATAATGATCCAAAGGAACCGGGCAGAGACCCTGCAGTGTAAGGAATGACCTCCAGGGGGCGTCTCTTTTGGCTGGTTAAAGCTATGCACTCTCCATGCAGTTATAATAGTGTACAGTTTTCGAAGGCTGATTTGAAGATGATGGTCTAAAGAGCTCCTTTTGTTCTGAGCCGAACATATTGCAGTGATTACATACTGTATGTAGAGTACTGTAAGCCAGTGTCTCCCAACGCAGTCCACAAAGACTCCAAGACAGACCACGTTTTTGCACCAGCCGCCAGCCAATCAAGAACCCCAGATACCTGGTAGGGGTGTGTTGGGAACTGGGAGGGAGCAAAAACATGGACTGTCTTGGGGTCCCTGAGGACTGTGTTGGGAAACACTGCTGTAAGCTATGTTCTGACCACATCTCTATGACCAAAGCTATTCAACTCACGGTCCTCAACAGCTGAGCAGTGCCAGTTTTCCACTCTACCTTTACCTGTGAGCCAGGTGTGAAGTCTCTGGCCAATCAGAATCAGTAATCTGAATCTAAAAACAAGGCCTGGATTTGGAATCGAGGGCCAGATTTGAAGAGCCCTGTCTATGACTGTAGTGGTATTGAGTATGAGATCAGTGTTGATGTTAGAAACCAGTAAATGCATGGCCTTTTTCAGTTTGAAGAAGTCTGTATTCTGTTAAAATCTGTTTCTGCACTTGTAAAAACAACACCTGAATTGTGTTTTTTTTCTTAAGAATATATATTTTTTTTACATTAGTTTGTACTGAATTGAAACAGTATACCTGTTTTCTTGCATACCTGTGTAAAGTAGCCTTCTGTTGGTTGTTGCCACCATGCAGGTGTCTCCTCAGTGGCCTCGCTGCTGTCCCTGGCATGGGTGCTGGCCTCATATCACAAGCTCCTGAGGGATTCCCGGGATGACAAGAAGAGCATGAGCTACCGGGGAGCCCTGATCCACATCTTCTGGCGGCTCTTCACCATCTCCTCGCGGGTGCTCTCCTTTGCCCTCTTCGCCTCCATCTTCCACATCTACTTCGGCATCTTCATCGTCGTGCACTGGTGCGCCATGGCCTTCTGGATCGTGCACGGCGGCACCGACTTCTGCATGTCCAAATGGGAGGAGGTGCTCTTCAACATGGTGGTAGGCATCGTCTACATCTTCTGCTGGTTCAACGTCAAAGAAGGCAGGACCCGATGCCGTATGGTGGCCTACTACTTAGTGGTGCTGTTGGAGAACACAGTCTTGACCTGCCTGTGGTACGTCTACAGAGACCCCACCACCGACTCCTATGCTGTGCCAGCACTGTGCAGTGTCTACCTGTGCTTCGCCTCAGGTGTGCTTTTTATGCTTCTCTACTATGGGTTCCTGCACCCAATGGGGCCCAGGGTGAGGGTTCTGGCCAGCTCCTGCTGTGCCGACCTCTTGTGGGGGCTCCCCTTGCCCCCAGAGGCTGAGCCAATGGCCCCCACCCCTGGGCCCCGTGGTTCCCAGGCTACCCCGACCCGGGTTTCTGCCGCTGACCAATCCCAACAGGAGGACTTGGCAGCAGATACCTGCCTGCCTGTGTTCCAGGTGAGGTCCACCGTGCCCACGACGCCATCAGGCCGTCCATATCGTCCCGAGGGGCCGCTCATCAAGATCGACATGCCAAGGAAACGCTACCCAGCCTGGGATGCCCATTTTGTGGACCGGCGCCTAAGGAGAACTATCAACATCCTGCAGTTCATAACCCCCACAGCAGTAGGGATCAGGTACAGAGATGGACCCCTTCTCTATGAGCTTCTGCAGTATGAGTCTTCCCTCTGAAGGCTTGTCTACTCACCTCTCTAAACTCCCCATTCGTCTCTGGCCTTACATTCATGTTTTTTAATACAGCACCCAGAAGAAGCATAGTTTCCGTGGCTCATGGGAGGGCTGAAAAAGCATATATTTTATATTGGTAAAAAACCTCTGTATGAAAAATATGTGTAACAGATTTATGTTGGTCGCAAAGAGTGGCAGTGTTGTTCTTTTGGGGTAACTGTAAAGGTGTATGTTTTGGATGTACAATGTCATTGAAATTTTGCGTTCTGAAATGTAATTGGCGATCTCGGAGTCATAGGGTGTAACGGGTGGCTGGTATGGAGTTTGACGGGAATGATAGAGGCAGGCCAGCGTGTTCTTTCCGACATCTTCATTTTATCGTGGGTGCTCTACTTGGACATGATCTTACTTTGGGATTTTTTTTTGCGATTTATTAGTGATAACCTGATATAAAAGCGATTTGGCATCGATCAATAGCAGATTCATATTGAAAACAGGAATTCATATTTGTGTATGTGAGGCACATGCTTAATGTTCTGTTGCTTCAGCTAGGCCTAAAATGGTTACTTTGGTGATGTGGTCATAATATTTTCTTTAGGATGCTTTTTTGCCAGGGACATGAATAACTGATGCCTTAATTCAAAGATTCATGAAGCCCACTAGTCCATAGTCATTTGTAGAGCATAAACGTCACATTCTGCCCTGTCCTCAGTTCCTGCTGGGCTGCTGATGTTCAGCTGTTCTGAAATCGCTGGTCTCAGTGATTCATGCAACCCATAGAGAGAAGACAACCTACCAAAGTTCACTGGTTTGGTGCTTACGGCATTACGACAATATTGCAAAACTGCCTTAACATTACTCTATTAAATTAGTACTGATTGAATTTAGCATAATATGAATTCAGCTGAAAATGGAAATGAGTAAACCTTACAGTTGCGTCTTGTATATCTTGTTCATTCACCCTGCACTAACTACTTACCAGACAGTTTCGTGCATTTTTGCAATTTTTTTTTTTTTTAAAAAACAATTTTTTTCTTAAAGCCATTTGGCCCTAAGGTTAAATGTTTGAGGTCACATAAAGCTATACAGTAACGATACATAGTCATGTCAAACGTATTGCTTGGAAATTTCCAGTGAATATAATGTTACAGTAATACCTTGAGTAGCATTAACGCAGCCACAAGTAAGAACACATCCTAAACCCTTCTCTGTACCCACTAGGACACAAATTATACAATTGATTGTACTTTTAATATATATATTTTTTTGATTGTTTTTCTTTTTTAATTTAGGTTGTTGCTAATTTCTTTAACAGAAATTTTCCGAGGACGGATCAAGGGGTAACAAGGACTTTATTATTATAATCACCGTATTATCGGAATAAAACTCGAATGATTACGTGTTTGACAGTAGCATTGGACTACAAACAAATACAGTACTATTTTAAAAAAGGAGGGTGATGTTATTTGAAGGAGAGGGCCACATCACATGACAGAGAACATTGTTTCTTAGAGAGTTTAATGGATGCATTCCTCTCCTGTTGTTGAAATTGTATTTAGTGGTGCAAAGAGCACAAAATCTTGAAGCACACATGATACTGAGGGTTGTGGGCGAATCGTGTACCCAATTACCGATAGTTTTTTGCATTCCCAAAGAGCTGGATCTGTTTTTTGTGTATAGGCATGCAAATAGCTGAGTCTCTTTTGCTCACGGAGGGGTTGTACGGTGACAAAGGTGTTTTGTATGTGTGTGTTGGGTGGGGTGGGAGGTTAGGGTTAGGGTTAGGTATACAACGTCCCTCCATCATTCCCTGCTTCTTTAAGAAGTTAAAACTTTTGACGTTTGGAGATTTTTGTCGTCTTATTTTACTCCGTAATGCATCCCCCTCCCCCCGCCGCGTACCCCCCAGATGCAAAAATAAATCAAATAATCCCATGAGGCTGGAATTGCATGTCACCAAACAAATCCTGACATGGACACGAGCTCCGAGCCCACCTGCCCCATGTCTGAAAATTTTCGTTCGGTCTTTGTCAGCATCTTTACCTGTTTGTTCAAATCCAACGAAACTAGAAACTATCTTTACCTGAATATACCAGAATTTTTACACATTTTAACGTTTTGTAATCCACTACAAAAAAAGAAAGACGACCCTCTCCCTCATTATACAGGACCTACTGCTATCGACTCCAACTAGACCATAACTAAGCCAAATCACATCTTTTACTGTAATTTATATGAATCCCTGTTTCTGGTGCACCTAGCTTCCTGTGATCAAACTGTCACAAGTTTGAGGGTGCTACTCAGTATCACAGGTTACTTAAAATTCAGAGCGGAGGTAACGCCATTACGGCCTTTATCTACATATGTATACCTGTGCGTTGCCAAAGACATCCTGTGAAAGTAAGAATCTAATCTTTTGCTGGTGCAGCAAAAAGCATAATTATTACAGTTGCCCTCAGTGAAGAAATGTTTTGTGCTGGTGCATTCGTAGAATTAAATGTCAGTGCGTTTTCTGCAAAACACTCTCCTCGCATTGGGCAACGTAAATGACCTGTGATGCCAGTTCTGCTGTGGAGAACGATTTCTTTTTTCCCTACTCAGAAGACAATATCATCAGTGCACATTTCACACCCCTTTTTTTTTATTACGGTTTTTAGCCCGGAAGTGGGGACCTGCCCATCATGTTCTTACGGAAACGGTTTTTCGTAATGGTGCTTGGTACAGTGTACTTCATGTAGCAAAATATCCAGCCACCGCAAGCAACAGTGTCTATAGACTATTGGATGCGACACTTCAGGAGATATCTAGGTGCACTGCTAAAAGGAAGACACTGCTTTCTTTGACCTTTTCGTGCCTGCCGAGATCTTTGCAAGCAGATGTTCTGCAGGTGAGACCGTTGGGGTTAAGGGTCCTTGCCAGGGGTGGAAAAGATCTGGAAGAGAGCCTGTAAAGAGGAATCCATGTGTACCAGTCAAAACATAGCTTCAGTTTTTCACACAAGCACTTTGTTGGTCATTAAAACTATTAGGCTTATGAGAAGCTCTTTTGCTCGATCCAGGACAGCATCAGGGTAGGAGAGAATGGTTATGATATTGAGACATCTTAGTCCATGTTTTAAGACAGCCTTTTAGATTGTCACATTGGGTTTTGTCAGTTCAGAAGGGATAGCTCCCTGTGCATCGTCCACCGTTTCTGGACCTCTTTTGGCTTGTGTGAGAGTTTGTGTCATTGGGGCAGCCAGCTTCTCTGGTATAGCTTCGCAGGCTCCTCTTCTTGCCGGTGGGCATAGCTCGACTCCATCCCTGGTTGCTGCTCTCCCTTCCTCCTCTTAACCGTGGGGCTCAGGTCTATTCTGGTGCAGAGAGTCTGTGGTTTTAGTTATTTATTCACTTGGAAATGTTACACGGTGATGCCGAAGAGCAGAAAGTGGAAATCCTTGGTCTTTTGTTGCGTGTATGAAGTGCACAAAAAAAAAATACTGCCATTTTGTGCCATTGAGTTGAACCATGCTTGAATCCATACATACAGATTGACCGTTGTCGGGTCAACAGTGTTCAGCAACAAGATGATGTGTCGTCTCCTGGTATTGTCTGCCAAGTCCCGTTATCTTCACTGTATTCCGGGGAGCTTCTTTAAGCTCCTTTCTTAGGATTTCCACTTCTGCTCACTCGTATTCCCTTGTTGTAGGTGGTTAAAGTTATTCACTTCAAGAGAGTAACACTGTATCAAAAACTTTCAGGTGTCTTAGCCAGATTTCTTGATGGTCAGATGGTTATTGGCCAACCATTATTTATGCATTAGTGTGCTAAACTAAGAGGTCATGAAATGATTCCTCCGGGTGCTAATACACTGTGATTTTCTTTTCTTTCTACTACTGAAAATAGTTTTCTAACAATGGATTTTCAAAACTATACATACATACATATATAATTTATATTTTCAGTGTTCTTGCTTCACAAGGAGAGACAATAATCTTAGTAACCAGAGGGTCTGCTTTACATATCAAAGATTCACGTACAAATTCTGCCTTTTTAAGGGGCCACTTAACTATTCCGGAAATAAATCACTGTTTGTGCCAGGTGTATCGACATTCATGTTAACCTCATTATTTCTTAATAGAAAAAAGCACAGCTTTTCACTGCATTACTTTGCCCTTGTGCTGTTACTTAGTAATATTTTAGCTTTAATGTTACTCTATGTGTAATTTTGTGTGTGACTGATTAAACTGCTGGTTAGCTATGTTTTTAATTTAAAAACTTAAGTGTCTGCGTCATACTGTGAAATGAAGAAAAAAAGTGATCCATGTGTTCTTTGCCATTATTGGTTTTGAATTGTGCCAACGCATCAGCTAATATTTTCATCTACGCAGAGAATGAGTAGAAACGAAAAATTCCTGACTGATGTTATGCACAGTTACTGTTTTTATTTTGTTGGTGTTGCTTTGCCAATAATGTGTACTTTCAGAGACCGCTAATGAGAACCAATTAAAACGAAACTTGTTCGCGTTCCTGACCTCCTGGTGCCTTTTCGTTAGTAGGTGCTTTGACCTTACGAAACCAGTTCAGCAAACAACAATGCCAGTATAGTTATTTCTGTAAAACCTACCAGTGCAGTAAGAGGAAAAATGTACATAAACGTATGTAACATAATGACATTAGAATATATTATGCTATTGTACGTTCCACTGTTATTATGGTATTATGGTAACTATGGTATTCCAATGTATGTAAAATGTTAATGTAACTGCACAGAAAAGTGAGCATTTCTGTGTAGGATTTTACGTAACAGTTATCAGACTGACAAAAAGATTTGAAAAGCTAGCAAGGCAATACTGGACATCTGCTGCTATTATTAAATATAAATATTAAATATTAAAACATTCTCTTTCAGACCAGAATTTATAAAGATTAGAAAGCCCTAGTTCCAGTGTCTTTTATGTCATTTTTAAAATAGTTTTCAATTCTTTGTAACTTCCTGCCAGGAAAATGTTTAAGCAAAATTAGGGATGATTATTCATTGTTAACGTCTTATGAAGCAATTGTCTTGGATATTAACAGAAGATTCCTTAATAGAATGCATATATATTATCATGCTATTTATGTTATCTTATTGATTTCGGCCCTTTCACCTTAATTTTTTTCCATTTCATTTTAGTCCGGATGTAACATCATGATTTAATTGAAATGTATGGTGTGTAATTTTATCTGTTAATGTTTACACTTCCATAATCTTGGGATGAAGGAGATTTAAAGTCTGTAATCTTTTAAGGTGTACGAGTCCAGCTAAATGCATTTTTAGTGCAATGGTGAGGTACATAACTCTTATAAGGTCTGAATTGATTACTTTGCACTAGAAGGTTCTTAATAATTAAGGTGAACATAATTTTATTTTGATGGATATTTGTTTTGTTTTGTTGACTAGAAGTTAACCTGGAATTAGAGGGAATGTATTTTTCCATTTAGGCAACTGGTGCTTTTTAAACATATTCTACAAAGGTGCTACCAAATTTGAAATGAAGACATTGCTTGGATCTGTGTCCATTCCAGCAATGCCAATTTTAGAATCTGAATAAGAATTTGCTAATTTTTTGTCTTCTTCCTTTAAAAAGAGGTGCACCTCCTGATCACATATATCAAAGCGATATCTGTTTTCAACATACAGAAATGTTCATATTATTATTGCAACCTAATATAAAATAGCGAATTCATTTCCATATGTATGTTCAGTATGTTCTCTTATAAAGCGTGTCTTAAAAACGAGGATTTGCTTCCATAAGATTTATTAGGTAACGGTTAGAGTATGGCAATGTTTGCGTTTGTTTATCTGCAATTTCTTCTGTGAGAAACATCAGCTGAAGTGGCCAGTTTACAAATGCATGTAACACACACACCTGAAACATCTGGATAATGTAACCCTCAGTTCTCCTCGTGTGTTACCCTACAGGTGTTTGTATTGTTATTCTTCCGCATTTCTCAAAAAAATTAAAAATACAAATAAAATGCTCATTTAACACCCCTTAAAACATGTTAAACTGTCCTGGTTAAACAAAACCAAAGTGGTGAGTACAATAAGAAAGTTTTGAGGAGAAGCTTGAAACATCAAGAAAGCATTTTTTTAAGAATTAGAGGACGTGATATCCTGAGAGCGTGGGCATAAAGAAATTATCTTTGCTCACCTTCAGAGGCAATGCGGCAAAAATTAAAAATTAAAAAATTAAATTACAAAGGTATAGCTCGACTGTTTGCCTCCACCTCATTTTCCCATAGTCTCTGTTATTTCTATAGCGCGAATGAGGTGTTTTTCAGGAGCGCAAGTATCGCATTATAGGAGAACACACAATATACATATTTCATTAAAATATTAAAAAATATTCCTACTGTTGCTGTCTGGGGTATTTTTTAATATTTAATGTTTATTGTGTTAAACTTTGAATTGTCACTTGCCAGTAATTTGTTAACTGACTGAGTTTGTAATTTATAGGAATTAGATTACACTCCCAGCATAAAATTTCTGCATATATTTGAAATTTTTTTATACTTTATTTGTATTTATAAGAAATTCTGTAATACACTTCACTTAAAGTTTCAAAAAATGTTCACTTTAAAACCCTTTTTTTCTGATGTCCAGTATTGCTGTCTCTACGTATTTTTGGGAACAATATCAACAAGGTGCTACAACTGAACCTCATTTTTTATGTTTTTTGTTTTTAGGTGTAAAGAGAAATGTTGTTATTAGAACTTCCATTGAAGCCTTATTATGAGAAAATGTGTTAGACTGTTTACCCCCAAAATTAAACAAAAATGAGTGACATTGTACATAAATAGTAGAGACAGTAGTTACTACACAGTAGTAATTGTATACATATATGTACTGTATAGTGTTAACTAGTTATTTTATTTTTATTAATTTCTAAAATATACTTTTCTTAAGGTGTGTTTTGAAAAGTGTGTTGACATGCAAATGTGAATGGATGTGCATAAGTTTATGACTTTATACTAATGAAATACGGCATTTTGTTGCATTCCCAGAAAAACAAAAAGGTCTTTATGAACATGAAAAATGACATTTACCTTTAAGCACACATCGCAAAAGATTGTACCAGGTGTGTTGTCTGTTTTCATATAACCTGGCTATCAGATCTTTGTTTTTGAAACGTTGGCTTTGTTTTTTGTTAGGTTGTTCTTTGATATGTTTAATGGATGCTGAGGATTGCTTAATGTTGTTTTAGCAACATTGTTGCTTAGCATTTTTGATGTTATAGATTCTGGCCGTCTCTTGGGCTGTGTTGGCAATTGTATTAAAAGATTATGAGTATGAATTATAAATACAGTTCAATATCATAAGCATTGAATATATAACTACAGATACTGCTTTCGCAGTTTTCACAAAAGGGAAAAAATATTTGTGGTAATTTATTATGTTTGAGGGAAAGAATAAACAATCTTGCTTAAAATGCATGGTTGGCTTTTCAAAATGATTACTTAAGCATGTGGCAATAGACACTGTACTCTATCTGACAGGTACCATGGAAAACTATATATTTTTCAACCATAAAATGCACTTTCTCACCTTGATGCAAAGCCACAAGTCAAAACTATGCAACCTCTCAGTTTTACAATTATTTTGGAATATCTGCTTGACTCTCCAAGTGCAAGCATTGTCCATAAAACAGGCATTATTGATTTTCAGTTCCCATTCAAGGTGAGAGTGCTTAATGCATCTTAATGAGTCAAACAAAACTGAGACAGGAGTACAGACAAAAATGTGTTTGGGGTTTCAGCCCGTTTAGTCAATTGTTTTGGCAAAGTTGGCTTATTGTTAGCAGTATGTTAGTATGTATGTCTTTATTGTCTCTGTGGAAGTTTGCACAATGGAAATTTTCCCCAAAATCCACCGAGACGGGCATGTCAGACAATGAAGTACATCAACAGATTTGCAGATAAAAATTTGTTAATGACGTGTTTTGTCATTTTAAGTTTTTCTTAAGTTTTTTTCTTTGCATGTGTGACATTTTATTTATCTTTACTGTCACATTTTGTTTGCTTTAACCGTCATAAGAATTTGAAGAACCTTTAAATGACACTTTAAAATAGACTTTAAAAATCTTGAAACATTTCCAATCAGTTCACACAAACCTAATAGGCTAAAGAACAATTGGTGAAATTCAAACTATTTATTTTTATTTTTTAAGTTACCAGGTGTACAGCGCATTTGAATAACAGGTAATATGTCCATATTTACTTCTAACTTACATGTTCCTAGGTAGCTATTGAAAGAATGCGTGATTCATTACTGTCTTTCATTATTTAGAGTTTTAGGGGGTTTTTTCATTTCCTTTTATGATAGTCATTCCAGTTTTGAAAAAATAACATGCAGCTTCCATCACACATTTGAAAACCTTAATACTACGGATTTTGCATAGCTAGTGTGAACTCATGGTGTTTGTAAGACCTGATAGTATTATACCGGACAACTTTCCTTTCCATGTAGCTCTTTTTCGAGACTTAACAGTTACCAGCTTGCTGTTTTTCATTCAGAATTTTTCTGGAAAAAAAAAAGCATTTTTGAGTGTTCCTTAGTCACACCTACCTCATCTATGTCGTATGAATGTGCGTTTCTATGGGTATATAAAAACTCACAAGTTATGACCCACACTAACATGTACTTACAGCACAGTCCCCCTTCTAACCATAAACAGCAATATAAACAAAATAAAAAGTCTCTGCGTATTCTTTCTACAGATGAATTAACTATTACTACACCAGCAATGCAACAGCTCACCTCTTGAAAAATAATTCCTCTCTAACCCCTCCTACTGCTCCCATATTATTTTGGATCCTCAGATATTTTTTGCTAATTAGAAATTTTGGCTATAAAAATGTAGTATGCTATGACATTATAGGCACGTAACTGGTAATTGTACGTCTGTACGTCTATATTTGTACTTTCTCAATACATTTATGCATACCTCATTTTTTGATTTTTAAAAAACTATATTGGCATATAATTTGGCTTATATAGCTATACCTGGTCCGTGCTGAACAGTAACGCTTTTTAAATTAACTATTTCTGATAATTTGGCTTCAATGAGTAATTGGTGGAAGTACCATTTTATTGTGTGTGTGTATGTGACATTTTTGTAAAGGACGCACACTGACAAAAGTAAACAGATGTTAAATCTCTAGACAGATAAAATGACACATTAGTTTACCATTGATGAAAGCAGCAATAGTTTGCCATTGACATGAAGAAATGTAGAATGGCTAAGTTAAATAAAGTTTCCTAATAGTTTTTAAATGTAAATTTTGTTTATGAAAAGATTACACTGAAGACAACACAACTTTTTTTTTTTACTTTAACTTTCTCAATGATGAATTATCTATTCTTAAAATTAACTAAAGTGATTCCCCTTCTTTCCATAAAGCTAGTTTTCCATTAAGGACTCCTTAAGGATTAAGGATTACTGTGTGGCCATGTTTCATCTTCTGCCTTTGTTAGATTTATTCTGAAGAAGGTTATGAATCGCGTTTATGTCACAGTTCTATAAGTGACTCTTGATGAATACTGACACGTGAAACCCAGTAGAAAGTTCGAATTAGCTCAGCTGTGACACATCAAAGTGCTTAACTCAAAATCAGGATTTTATATAGCCAAATATAAGCTTTGTTTGTTTGACTGTGTGTGTGTGTGTATATATATATGTGTGTACGCGCGCATGAGTTTGCCCTGTGTGCATACAAAGGTCATATAAAGGTCAAATGAACATATTTTTGTAATATATTAATGGCAGTACTTTCAGTGATAAAAGGTTTTATTTTCTGAGACCATACTTTGAAATACAAAACACTAGTAACTGTGTTGAAACATTTAACATTTAATAATCCACGAAATGCATTATTTTTCAAAGTTGGATGAGGAAGCTTTTCTGCATACATATTTAAAACAACAGGTCATACTACGTTTTACTCAGGCAACGTGTAAAATAGCTTAATGAGCTTATAAGCATGGCCAGAATAGGCCTTGAGATGTGTCATATTTGGGAAAAAAAAGTTTTATTTGAATTTTATTATGTTTATAATTTATTATGTTTAGTCTTTTGTCTTGATTTTTTTCTCCATTTTTCCTGCTGTACCGTGAATCTTTTGATCATATCAATAATTTTCATCGATCCATCCAAAGTACTACTCGTCATGTTACATTGATTTAGAAGTTCTAAACTAATAAATAAAAAATTATTTTGTTCCTGAAGATGGCATAAAATGTCATCCAGAACCTGTACAAATCAAATAAAAGATGTATATGTTGTGTTCAATATCTGGCGGTAAACAGATTGGATGTGTCTTTCTGATGTAACAAACGCATAATGTCAGTGTTTGATTGTTTTGAAATATCTTTACAATGTAAATCTAGTTAAGATGTTTGTGTAATCCTGCATGGTTAAGATGTATTTGGTGCAGAATTGTTGGTCTACAGTGGAAGGGGTGTTTATTTATTTTCTTGGATTATTACCGCTATTGTTATTTCATTTCATTAGGCAGGTCTGTTGTGCAATGATCAGAAAATGTCACAATTTTCCCACAGAAAAAATTTATTTACATGTGTCTGAAACATCTATTATTTTGCATACTGAATTTCAACCATAAACGAAATATTTCAGTTGCATCAGATCAAAACGTAAAAAGGGAATCCAGACACATCCCACCAGTCTTTAATGGTCCAGAGGCTGCAAGTGATTTTTCCATTTTTTCCTGCAATGCAGGAATTTAAAATTCAATTAGTCTTATTCATTATGTTCTAACATACATGCTATGACATTTCCAGATTTAATAATTCCATGTCTATGTATGATTTTCTTTTTTCCCCTAAGTTTTATATAACAATATATGACTGTCTTCCCCATGGACTATAATGAATGTATTGAATGCATTATAGCATACACAATGGCCGGTGCAAAATTTATTTATATGTATATATGTTTCTTTGACATTGTATTGAAACTTCAAAAGTAATGTTTCATTTTTTTCCATTCATTAATTAATAATTATATTGTTTCAGGCAATCAAGCAAAGTCAATTGTTCCACAAAAAGTAGTTACTTCAGTATCAGTTATGAATTGGTCTGTTTTGATTATTATCTGTACTATGTCGGTTTCTGTAAGATTTAAACAACTTTATGGGTACATTTTCATATGAATGATAACTAAAGAATGGATAACTAAAGAACAGACTATATACAGGCTCATCTGCATAACAGAGTATTTATTTGAATTTCGTACGTTTACATTTTAGAGCATTACAATGTTGTGACTGATGTAAGCAAAATATATAAATGGTTCCTTTTTTAGAAAGAAATCTGTGTTGTCGATTTTTTTCACACAATAAAAATCCCTATATATACTTGACATATCACCTTTTCACCACTAGTCTGGGTTATTTCCTGGGGTGTGCTGACAGCTGAAGCTCATTGACAGCAGAGTCAGTACAAAAAGGAGAGATGACAGATATCTGTAATGAGGCAATATGAAAAGTAGGTTGTTTGTATATCATGAGGTGTGCTGATGAAAATGTACTCGCAACATCCCATAAACACAAAGTGGAAACCGCTTATATTGATCATGGTTATGGTGATCAACTGCTTATACGGATCAAAAAGTTTGGGACAGAATCATTCCTGTACAAATACTGTTCACATAATTAACTTATTGTAATCAAGTATTCTGCTTACAGTGTTAATTTTTGTCATTTTTAAAAATGACAACATATGGAAAAAATTAAAACTACAGTATTTAGTTTTGTTTTTACTTTACTTTGATTGCCCTACTTTGCCTTGCGGTGACCTGTCTGCTTCTGACTATTTATGTGAGGCTAATGCTGCGCTCATAGAAAACACGCCAAGAAAAAGAAGATCATTGACTAATATAGACTCATCAAAACTTATGATAAACTGCCAAAACTGAGCCCACGAGAAGCAGCAGCAAAACTACAATAAAGGATATTTTATCTACAGTACTATATTACAGTGTATTTGAATTATACACAGTTCAGTAATTTGAAAAGCATTTGAAACAGTTGTACTGTATTCTGAATCAATAAAATTCAGTACATAGCAATGCTCTCCATTTTATTACCTTATATTCATATAATAAATATTCAAATGTCAATTAGATGGTAATCTGCCTGAGACATAAAGAAAAAGAAAAAAAATCGGTTAGAATTGGTTAGAATTGTTGTTTTCCCCTGTGAACGACTGGGTTGTTTTGGTTTGTTGGAGATGTTATTGCATCCCTCACAAGCTCCACAACAATCATTATGCCCTCCTGACTGAGGCGGTATCCTTTAAGTAATTCAGCGCTCGTTTAATGTCTCCAAGACATTGTGACGCGGATTGACAGTAGGCATTTCGCAACTGCTTCTGAATTGGTCTTAGTGACTTAGGAGTCCTCTCAATTACTTTTTAGTTTTCCCAGTCTTAGGTGCTACTTTTAGGGCTAAGCGGCTTTGTGAATTGCTCTTAGTCAGAAAGTCCTCCTTTTAGGACTGACACAACCATAATTTTTAGGAGTTTCTCCTACATCGGCAAGTTAAGAGCTACTTGTAGCCTTAAGATCCTTTG
The DNA here is from genome assembly GCA_026770805.1 of Boulengeromyrus knoepffleri. NCBI lineage: Eukaryota > Metazoa > Chordata > Actinopteri > Osteoglossiformes > Mormyridae > Boulengeromyrus > Boulengeromyrus knoepffleri. Next base: position 19,713,014 of record JABJVO010000026.1, on the reverse strand, counting down.
TGAATACAGACCCAAGTATAGGTTTAAATTAACGCTATTATTGAGCGCGCAGTGCACTCTGCAATTTACACCAATCAATGCCTGTCGCACAAATCTGATTGGATGTGCTAGTGAATTTTTAAATTAAGCATCTGTGGTTTGGCTTTTTGGAGTGGTTGAGTTTTCACTAGTTTTGCACTAAGTGTATACAGACCCAAGACCCATTTATACAGGTTCATTCTAAGATTGGGGCTGGGAAATCTGATCATGGATCAGAATAGGAACTTGTTGGTTTTAAAATGCTTACATTTCCAACTCTGCCCCGCGAGTCTTTCAGAACTTACCATGACTCAAATTTTATGTCGTGACCCATGGGCTGCGAATCGCTGGTATAAGCTGTACCTCTCTTGGGACGTGTTGATGTACCTCTTGTATTCTGTCCCTGACCAGCAAGCCACCCCTGAGGTACCCTAAGCAAGGTACCGTCCCCAAGCACTGCTCCCCGGGTACTGAATTAGCTGCCCCCTGCTATGTCACATTGTCACATATGGGTTAAATGCAGAGAACCCATTTCGTTGTTGTGCACTGTGTGCTGTGGTGTATCAACAATGACAATTAATCACTAAATTCAAATTCAAAATTCATTAGTCCCTCCTGCCTGCGGCTGGCTCCAGGCTGCGGACCTTATCAATGGTTCTGCTCTTTTTTCTGATTTTTTGATTTTATACCGCACATTTGTTAAGAGTTACGCTGCTATGCTAAATGCATGCCCATCAGAAATCCTACGGTGGCCCCTAGAGACAAAACACAAACAAAGGAAAAAGCAGAAACAAAATGAAAATGCGCTGCAATTCAAAAAAGACACACAAAAGAAAAAGCAGAAACAGAAAGAAA
>JABJVO010000026.1:19695588-19709402 GCA_026770805.1 Boulengeromyrus knoepffleri | reverse complement strand
ATATTGCTAAATATGATACTGTACATACACCAATATAAATAACACTTGTTCAAAATATATTTTACTTACATACATGAAACTTTTCAATTTAATTTACTCCATCCATCCATCATTCATCGATCCACCCATCCATCCCTCTCTATTCTTATCAGTCATCCTCATCATGGTCACGCACAGTCTGTTTCCTTTGGAATATAGAAGATGGAATAGCGCCACCGCGCCGCTTACCACGGTACTTTTCCTTCATCCAAATAAAGGCATTTAGAGTTCTCAAGCTGCGATCCGGTTATTGTTTGTCGCTCTGTCTGCGGTTTTCATTTACGATCTCACTGCGGTTTTTATTTACGATCGTTATTAACCCGACAGTCAATTGCTATGACTGCATGTGTTCCTGTTGCACAGGCTTTTAGCCAAATCTAGCCAAACAAGTTTATTGTTATTATGTCGTGACGGCTTCTCACTCACAATTGTATTACAAACGTTTTCGAAAAGGAAATCTTAAGTGGTAAATAGAGGTCTAAGAGATGCTAAAAAAGAAACAATTGTATTGTCATGCGTAAATTCTTTAAATCTTTTTGAAGTATTTGGGAACATATTATTAGTGAAATTTGTGCAGATAAGCCAAACAGAGATAAGCTACTTTTTTTTCTGGAATACTTTTGGCAGAATACAAAATGATGCAGACCAAAACGAAAATAGTAATAATAACTATAAAAGTAACAAAATAAAATACATAGACAGGATTTCCAACTTTTTTCAGCTGGCTGGCATGAGATTTGGGTCGAAACAATCCTGCACGCACACGCATTTGCAAGTATGTAACAGTTTTATTACCTTGTAAATAGTCTGTAGGGTTTGGTTTGCAAACCACCCAGTGCTGTTGATGCAGGTCATTTTAGGTTTATAATTGAATAATATAGATTTGCCGTCAGATTTCTTGAAAGGGTGAGCGTCACGCTACAGTAGATGCGTGAGAGGTGGCAACCCTGTATAGATGCTGAGAAAACCATCAGGCACAACTCTTCCGCTCAGTGATTTTCTCATCATTCCAGAAAGGTAGTCCAATTGTCAGTCCTTGCCAGCGCTCGTCCAAGGGTATCTTTCCTTCATTTAACCTTTTGTATATCACTCTGACGAGACTCTCAAACGACAAGCTAACGTTGACGTTCTCCTTGGATGAGACTTCAACGTAGCCGGCCATGTCCAGCTCCTTAGCCAGCGCCTCGCCCTCATCCCTTCTGACCTGCCGGCGAACCAGCAAGTCACTCTTGTGACCCACCAGCATGAAGACCATGGTGAATGGCTTGACGTAGTCCATTACTTCTCTGTGCCAGTTCCGTACATTCTCGAAGCTCTGGCGCTGGGAGATGTCAAACATCAGAATGCAGCCCACTGAGTTCCTCATGTAGGACTTAGAAATAGACCTATAAAATCAAGTCAAGTCAGGTTTATTTCTACAGCACATTTTCAAACAGAAAGGTCATTCAAAGTGATTTACAGAAAATGAATTAAGAAATAAAATGCATACAGTTAAATGGACATAAAATATGACAATTAAAAATTTAAAGAAAAAGAACACAAAACATTTAAAAACATTAAAAGTGGGAAAGTGCCGGTCACATAAATAATGTAAAAGAAGAGAATAAAACTGTTTTTAGCAAGGACATAAAAGTAGTAACATTTGGGGCGTTTTTATGTTTTTATGTAACTATAATGAGGATGCTAATCTTAAATCTGCACATGAAAAACTACATTTGCATTTATATATTTTGCAGATGCTTTTGTCCAAAGTGATGTAGGAATCAAGCAAGTAGCACAGTACAAACATATGGCTGTTAAGGTATGAACTAGGCCTAAGTGCAGCTGGACTGAGCTTCCAGACAATGTCTAGTGTTGTACAACAGTGATTCCACTGTTGTTCCGTCCATGGTGGACCCGAGCCTTGTGCCCTGTGCTGCCCGAAATAGCCTTTAGGGGTCCCTGCAACCCTGACCAGGACAAGTGTTTGGAAGATGGATGGATGGATTTATAAATTTGATATCATGATTTCATATAAAGCATTGGCTTTCTAATGCCAGAGGTGACCTTCAAAAGGTATGGGAAACATTAAGTGCAGGTGTGTGTGTGTGTGTGTGTATGTATACATATACATACATATATATAATTCATAGATGCACACCCCTAAATTGAGAAATGAGTGAAACAAAAAATTGTGCTGTGGTCTTTTAATTTTTTCCATGGCTGTGCTTATTAAATACTATATAAGAGTATATGTAGATAATATGTAGGTTAGCTACCAGACAGCTACTTACTGGAATCTCTCTTGCCCCGCTGTGTCCCAGAGAAGCAGCTTGATCAGGATACCAGGGTCAAAGTCAAGGTACTGGACTTTAAAATCAATTCCCAATGGACTCAAACTGGCCTCTTCAAACGTCCCTTCAGTATAGCGTTGTAGAAGAGATGATTTCCCCACTGCTGAATCACCAATGAGGACAATTCCGAACCTCAAGTTCCATTGTACTGCCATTGTACTTTAAGTCACTATTTTAAGTGCTTTTTTAACGCGTGGATCTGAACAGAGGAGTATGACCTGAGCTGATCTCCAATATATCTGGTGGTTGGTGTGCTTTGTCTGCCTTTTAAACTTTTCTTTAGTCTGTAATGGCAGGTACTGACAAGACCAGTTAAACGTGAAAAAGGAGGTATCCAAACAAAGCTTTCACTGTACACGCCTCAATACTCTGCGTTATTCATTTGGATATGTTGCATGTACAGCGCCCTCCACAATTATTGCCACCCCTTGTAAAGATTCGTAAAAAGGGTTAGAAAAAATCTACCTTTCAGTGAAGTAGCTTCATCTCACATTGAAAAAATGAGAAAAATCCAACCTTTCTTTGAAATAAATTTATTCAAAGAAAAACAAATCCTTCATCAAGAAGTAATTATTTTTAACAAAAGCCCTTGTGCCGCTATTATTGGCACCCCTAGGAATTATAGTGAACACCATTTAACTGAAGAAAGTTTCCCCTGTAATCTGTACATCTTTTAGTTGATTGGAGTGAAAAGGAACCTTCAAGTTGTCATCCATGACTTCCTGATTAACTGGGGTACAAACATGAGGAGACACAGAGGCCAAATTCCCTTAGTCATCCATCAACATGGTAAAGATAAGAGAACATAAGAACCAAATGAGGGAGAAGTGTGTTGACCTTCATAAGTCAGGGAATGGGTATGAAAAATAGCACCTCACGTGAAAATGTCCATTTATACTGTTAGAGAAATAATGAAAAAGTGGACAACAACTGGAATTGTTACAAACCTGCCTGGAAGAGGACCCAAGTTTATTTCCCCCCCACATACAGTGAGGAAGATTGTAAAAGAGGCAAAAAATCCACAAGGATCACTGGTGGTGAATTACAAGACAAGGTAAAATCTTGGGGTTACCACGTCTCCGAAAAAAACTGTCAGACACCACATTCATTCTAACAGATTATTTGGATGGAATGCCAGAAAAAAAAGCTTTCTTTGTCAGTTAGCCACAAACGTAAACACCTGGAGTTTGCAAAAGACTATTACAACTTTAACTGGAACCAAAATTCAATGGTCTGATGAAACAAAAATGGAGCTTTTTGGTAATAACATTCAAGGTGGGTTTGGTGTAAAAAGAAGGATGGCTATAATGAAAAGAACCTCATCCCAGCTGTAAAATATGGTTCTGTGATGTTGTGTGGCTGTTTTTCCTCCAAAGGCCCTGGAACCTTTGTTATGGTACATGGCATTATGGACTCCATAAAATGATATTTTAAGTCAAAACTTTGCTGCCTGCGTCAGGAAACTAAAACTGGGCCATCACTGGATCTTCCAGCAGGACAATCATCCTACGCATATGTCCAAATCAACGCAATGGCCATCTCAGTCCCCTGACCTGAATCCCACTGAAAACCTGAGGGCTGAGCTGAAGAGGAGAGTGCAGAAGAGAGGGCCGAGGACCCTGGATGATCTGGAGAGATTCTGTAAAGAGGAATGGACTCAGTTGCCCTGCTTGATATTCTCCAACTTTACAAAACGCTATAGGAGAGGTTGGTTGTACAAAGTATTAAATGCAGGGGTGCCAATAATTGTGGCACGTGTTTTTATTGAAAATTATTTCTTGACGAAGGATTTGTTTTTCTTTGAATACATTTATTTTAAAGAAAGGTTGGAATTTTCTTATTTTTTTCAGTGTGGGATGGGAGGTAATGCTAAGATTATACAATTCCTTGGTCAGTTTTTGTCATATTTTCATTATTTTAGATATGACTCATATCTAAAATTATTTTTTTAATGACGATAAACTCCATAATAGTTTAAAATAAAAATAAACAATGTAAATATTTATTGCATAAGCTGGTCGTGACATTGCTGATATTCTAATTCTGTAAATTCTGTAATTAAAACCAATACAACTAGATCAAACTGAAATGTTTATCCACACCAGGAACACTTTGCTGTGCTTTTCATAACATATACATCACGGTGTACCGTATAATATTACATATCGTAATATTTAATAATATTATATACGATTTAATTAATCACATAAAAGCCCGAAACTTAAAAGAATAAGACATTCAAAACATGGTAAACACTAACAAATAAATGCGTAATCTTCTATTGTCTAATATAGTAAAAGTAATTACAGCACAATACATTTAATGATAAAAAAGGGCCTCGGATATTTGTCATTGAAATCAATGAATTTATAAGCTATATAATTTCAATGGCATTATCAGATTTAGAGCTGCCACACAACTAAAATCAACCCTGCCACTAAGCTTTGATACAATCACAAGTTCAGACACAATCATTGTCACACAGCATTAAGGCGTTTACTCACATCACATAACCACGCTGATAGCATGTTCTACATACTTCATAATTTCCAAGTGGCTGGCAAAGAGAGGTTAGCAGGGCCTACAGGTCTGGAATTTTCCAGAGTAATTAGTGTGTCACACATCAAGCTGGCACTTATGAAGCTGGGTGGGAGACCAGAACTACTAAGCATTTTCCAGTGCATGTGGACCTACAGGAACATGCTGTGAAATCTACTGCTTGGTGGACAATTCTCCAGAGCACTGGTTCTCAAACTGTGGTATGTATACCACCAGTGGTACTCAGAGTGCCGCCAGGTGGTATTACCAGACCACTATGGTAATTTGTTGTGTGCACTGAAAAAACAAAATATCATAGCTACATGAATGCTGGCTTGGAGTGAAGCTCAAATCTTATCACAACTAATCCCTGACATTTCAAAGCTTTTGCATACCAAACAAGCTCACCTCTCACACTGAAATGGTGTTTCTTTTGTGTGTGCCAATAGTAGGGATTTCAGGTCCAGAGAGTAAAAATTCAAACCAAGATTTTGTTTCAACCAACCAGTTGAGAATAACGAGTCACAGTCACAGAGTACTCAACTGGTTGGTTGAAACAAAATCTGGTTCTGGATTTGTACTCTCTGGACCTGAAATCTCCACCTCACACATGCTCACACATATTGTATTCAGACTAAGAGAGTTGTTTAACCAAGTAGTATTTGGTCACGTTGATTTGATCCAAAGTGGTACATAGTCCAAAAACGTTTGAGAACCACTGCTCTAGGGCCGCTCTTTAGCACACTAGCAGAGAGAAAAGCGACGGGTGTTGATGTTCATCTTCGTGACGCCGATGACTTTGAGGGGCGCTGACAAGCTGAAGCCTGTGCCGACGGGGAAGTCGCAGAGCAGGTCGGACAGCTCATCGCGCTCCTCCAGCTCGAACGTGGCGTCGTTAAGCATCTTCCGGTGGAGGCTGCACGTCTGCTCAATCTTCAGCTTGTTGATGTCACTGCGCAGGCGCATCAGCTGCCGGGCCAGCTGCTGGTCCTGTACTCGCATCTCCGTCTATGGCGTGAAACAACATCTTCGTATCTCAAGCATGTTATTGAGGACCCTTAGGATTATGTCTATGGTTCCAAGCTTTGTAAAGGAATGGTTATCATAGCTATTATAGCGCAACAAATTTTTTTAGTTTTGCACTAACACAGTGGTTCTCAGTCCTGTTCCTGGTGTGTGTCCCCCCCCACCCGGTACAATGTTTTCACTCCAACCCTATCTTCCCAGGCTCAGATAGTCCTTAATAGGCTAATGATGAATGTGGCAGGTTGAAAGCAGCATGGGTTGGAATGAAAACATTCTGGCAGAGGGAATGTCAGGAATAGGATTGAGAACTATTGTGAGTTCAAATCCCAGGCTGCACACATAAACTATAACCTTCTACTGTTCGAATAAAATTGTCTGAAAATGAATTAAATGTATTCCTGGGGAAATAATACAAATCCTGGGGGGCACTCCACGAAGCAGGACTTCTTTATTAGCCGGGTAACTTAAACCAAATGTAAGGAATGTCACGTACCTCTCTTGCTATTGGGCAGTCTCCATGTTTGGCTTAAGTTATCCAGCTAACTGGGAAATCCTGGGAAGTCCTTGTGGAATAGCCCCCTGGTGAATAGTTCACCAAATAATCCATCGGTGCATTTTCCCTAACCAGTTACTCAAAGCAGTGTTTCAGTAACCCCGGAGCCACTCTCACAAATCACAAAACACAGGCCCATGGGTGGAACTTCATTCTATATACAGCTCTGGAAAAAATTAAGACCACTCTACATTTTTCAACAAATGTGCATTTTTAAATTCTGGTTTAATCCTAGTTCTGCTGGTAGAAGGTTATGCTGAGCAGCAGGTTGCTTCCAGGTTCAAAATTTCTAAGCCAGCAGTACACAAGAACAGGGTGAAACAGGAGACACTGGGAACAACCAGAAACCAGCAAGGTAAAGGAAGTGATGTTTTATTTCCAGAGATGACCGTCAACATAGCCGACAGTTTCTCATGAATTGGAGGATGACATCAAGTGACCTTCAAATGGAATGGGAAACATTAAGTGCAGGTGTGAAGTGCACTGCTAGGACAGTTCATATCAGGCTCCTAGTTCTGGACAAAAGCAATGAAGAAGCCCGTCAATAATGAGAAGCAGTTTGCAGGCTGCAGTTTGCAAAAAAATATATATTATTCACAGATGCACATCCAATAATTGAGAAATAAGTGAAACAAAAAAACTGTGCTGTGGTCTCTTAATTTTTTTTCCAGAGCTGCGTATATTAGAATCATGACACTTTTTAAGTACACACAAACAAAGCATAATCTGTAGTAGATATAAAACTTTCAGAACTGGACCATAGTCACTCAACATTCCTTTAGTGTAGACAACTGAAACAAATTATTGTTTCTAGAAGGACCACTTCTAACCTATTATCTAAATCAGAAAAAACCTGTAGGTATTGGCTATTCCTTACCAGCTCCTTCTTGACCCAGATCAGAGCCTCTTCAATACTGCCAAACCCTCTCAGGCCCCCTGAAGCCAGACTACTATCCTGTATGATTGCCGAGCCGTAGAGCGGTCGTTTCGGCCACCTCAGGGATGACAGCGTCTTGTCCTTGAGCCCAGCCTGTTCTTCCTGACCTTTGAGGCCCTTCATGCTCTTAGCTTCCATTTGAGCCCTCCACTCCAAATAAGAAGGTTTCCGTATCTCCAACCTCAGCTTCTCTGTCAAAGCCTTCAGGTTTCTAAGGTGGTCGTCATGGGCAACAGCAACATCCTCCTGGTCACTTTGACTTTTGTCCTTAGTATTGGTTTGCGGGGCTGACACTTTATCCATGGTCAATTTAAGAAAAAACACACCGGAGATCCCTAGAAAATGTCTGAGAATTCACTAATTGTTAATAAATCAGTAACTGTTATCCGTGGTAGTTCTGCTTTCCGGCATTTATTAATGAGATGTTTTAATTGACATTAAGCTGACATGGAACTGGATTTCGAGACACGGATCAATGTTCATCCTGTTCTTTATTTGGCAGGTCTCACTAGTATTTAGTAGTTCATTTTGCGAAATAAAATTTGTTTCATTTCATTCAGAAATGAAATACTAGTCTGGATACAGGTAAGAGTGCATGATGGAAATCTAATTAAAGCCATTGTAGTTCATTGTGCTTATTGTGTTTTGTGACGTATTAGATATGATGTACATCCAGAGAAAATAAAAAAATCCAGATAATGAAGAGGATGTCCGTGTACCAAGCCAGTTCTACAAAAGAGAAAAAGACATACATGAAACATTATCTTCCATTTTCCTGGATAGAAAAAGATTTTTTTTTTTTAAATGTGTTCATGATTGTTCATGAAAAAACTTTTTTTGTTAGTTTGCAAGTTAGTCATGAAAAGTATACAAACATTCTTCCTTGTTTTGAGTCTGCATTTAAAGTAAGTTTCAGTTCATGCTCCTTCAGCTCCTTTACTATAAGTGGAATGTAGAATTTCCTCTTATTCCCGTCCTCTGTTAAGCCTGTTTTCCACAATGCATGATTTGTTGCAGCAATATATTTGCTCATCATTAAACATTGTAGGATTCCTAACATCACAGGCTATTCACTCATGCTTCAGTTCTGACTACTGCATTATGGGAAACCATGGCCCAGGGCTGCTGCTAGTTGGCACAACCCACTGTTGACTTCCTATAAATCAAAACCTACAGTAAATGACACATTCTTAATTCGTAAAACAGATAAATATGAACAGACAACAAGCTAAAAAAACCTAAATTAACCAGGTGATTCGATAGTGAAAATAAATATAAAAATATACCAACTAGCCAATAACTTAATCCGTGCCTCAATTCAAATTTTTAGAAGACACCGAAAGCGTAATGAATTCTCAGAAGCATCAATTCACTAATCAGAAAAAAATAACAAAACTGACCTAATCGTGATCATGTATCATAGCAAAAATTTGCATAGCAAAATTTACATCCTTACTGTATATGAGCAGGCCGGTTCCACAACAACAAACGTGACTAGAAGCATCATCACTTTTACTCCTGAAAACTTCCTGGTCCAACAACTTCCTTAATTCCAGTGTGGCCGAGGAACGCGGGCCAAACATTGTGAAACCTTCCGGTCTTCCCATCCAGACAATTACGCAATTATTGCTCTTGACTCTTCCTCATAACTTTCAAATTATAATCATGTGTCTGTGGCACATTCAAGGTTTATTTTCGGGGTTATTCCGGAGACTGTCAGGCGGGACCCCAGCCATGTGTTTCCAAGTTTCTGCTACCCTGCTGGAAAATGATTATTGAATCTGGGACAACCATCTGCCTGCTAAACTGGGAACCCCAGGAGTGCCGGCATTTATAGTTTTCTTTTCCATTTGCCGCCTGGTGCATTTTCTGTCCAACCGAGATGGCACCGCACTCACTAAAGGATGCAGTTTGTAGGTGCCTGTGAACTACGTGGCCTTTTTGGGGGAAACAATATTAATGACAATGAACACTAATAGAGTGCATGTAGAAACAAAATAATGGATTTATTCTTTAGACTGACTCCACACTATTCCAGGAAGATAGCTCACGCTGCAAAGAAACAACAGCTTCCAAAATGACACAGGCCTTTTGGTTTCTGTCATTAAGAAAAAGATCATTTATTAGACGAGTTCAAGGGGTGAAGTTTGTTTTCACCTAGTACATCTCTGCTTCTTCACTGACCTCACTGCTTTCTTTGAAGCACAGTTCTGAGATATACTGATTTTAATTTGAAGCTGCCAAAGAGATACTTCAAAATGGTAATATGATAGATGCCCGAGTTTTATTCAGCAAATATTACTGCCATCCAAACAACACATTTACATCATGCATGCCATGTCATTTCTATATTTAAATGTCTGTCCAACACTTCATCCAACCATCCACACATCCATCCATATATCTCCCTTATAGTTATCCTGGTCGGCCTCATGAGAAACTTTAAACGTATGAACTTTATATATACTTCTGAAACCGGTACAAAAAACACAGCTGACTTTACAGACCTATAAAACAGTTTCATATGAATAATCTCTGTGGAGCTGTTGCCTTCCCAGTGATAAAGTTCAGCACTAATCACTCCCCCAGAATGGTCTCTATGGAGGGGGGGTGTGTTGGCAGGAGGCCTTGGAATCATAAGGCAGAAAGGTCACAAAGGTTTGGTTGTCACATTCCATACAAGCTATTGGTGTTACCGTGAGTGGGCACTCACAGCATCTACAAAATCACCTCTCTAGGGCTCACAGAATTTTCCAGCATTGCAACAGATGCATCCATAAGACGTGCTTCACCCAAGCTGGTTGGTGTCTCCAAATGAATAAAGGCCTCTACCCCATTTCATATGCAGAAGGTTGCTGACTTGTCCAGTGTGGATCCAGTCATATCTTGTGGTGTTATTTTATCCCCACTCAAAAAAATGCTTTCTGTTAGTTGAAAAAACCACGGAAACCATTATTTCCCTTGGAGACATCAATGATGATTTTCATAATGGGATATATTAACCTGATAGGAAGACTCTTGCTGCTCATGGGACAGCTTTGTTTGAGTGTGAGAATAAGTTTTACTCTCCAGCCTTTCTAACCAGATTGCATCAAAGCCTCTGAATTGCCTGAGAACATTTCTGTAAGTCCGTGCAACAGAAAAGACATGGTTTCCACAGACCAAAGCATAATTGTGTAATAAAAGGTTTTGGATTCTAATGAACGGTACAACAACTCAGTCTTAACTTCCTTGATTTAGAGTGATCACCTAATCCATATCAGGAGGGACCCTATGAGCTACGACAGGTTTTTGTGTACTACAAGTTCAACTATTTCAATTAAAAGGACCCAGATTGAACTTAAGCACTGAACTCTTGCTGCGTGCTGATTGGTCAGTCTCCTATAATCATAAATGTATTACTAATGTTAATGTGAAACAGCTGGATGAGTCTTTCAATCGAAGAAACAAACCAGTCAAAGCACAATAAGAATTGAACTAATTAGCCAATCACAGGAGCCTTTGAGCTTTAAAGTAGTTTGTAAAACCTGAAGTAGCTCATAGTGTCCCTCTGACAGGGATTAGATGGTCACACTACTTTGATTATGCAGGCTGAATGCCTAACTAGATAACAAGTACTAAGGTAAATTAATTAGAGGAGTGGGGCAGTGCAACATGTGTTCTCTACCTAGTTAATGAGAGTTAACAAATCTCCTCGACCGCCATGTCAACACCGCTCAAATACTACAAATACTTGCCACATTTTTGGTAGCTTTCTAATACAGCTTTAACATCTGGGATAGTTGAGAGGGCCAGTGTTACCTGAGACGTCATCCAAGTCTAGTTCAGTCTATAAGAAGAGCCGTTGTGTTTTATGAATTTATCATTCACTCTGGAAAATCCATTCGACTCTGAATTTGTTCAGCTGGAATAACATTTGGCGGAACTTGTACTATTGCTATAATACATAAGAATGCAGGGGCATATTTTTTTTCTGTTTGGAATGTCTGTTCGTTTAATGATTATACATCCGTCGTGGCTCTCGGGAAATTAGGGACATTGCATTTATTATTTTGTCAAAGATCTATAACAAAAGCACTGATGAAGCACTGGTATATGATAAGAATGTTATATAAACTTAATGCTACAGATCTTCTCATGAGGCTGGGGAAGTTTTTATATCACTGACAGGCAGGGGGCGCTGTGGGGGGGAGGTTAGGATGATTCCAACTGCAAAATAATTGGAACATAACTGGATTGGTCTGGGATGGGGGCCCAAAATCTCTAGAGACACCCCTGCTGACAGGTGCAAGCTTAAGTTCAGAGGGGACACAGTCCGATGGCCCCGTGATCAGGGGGTCAGTAGGGCTGTTATTGGGGGGGCTTTTCAGCAGATACATGAAACTTGTACATCTCTCATCACCACTGTTATTGAACAGTAGACACAGCAGTACACATATTAAAATAAATACCTTCTCTCCCCCCACTCAAAACTAAAAGTTTGTTTGCATCTAGCTCACTTGCCAAAGTCTATAATGAATGTTATGCTTAACAGAGACGTTTCATAGCATAGCTGGAGTCCTTTCATACAGCCAAGGGCACCTACAGTAGACTTTCTGGGGCCCCTGACAAATGTCATCCTGGGTCCCCCTCTAAATTTTACATATGATTTTACATATTCAAGGACCCCTGTAAAGTGTTGCCCCCCCCCTGAATCTGCCAGGGTATCCATACCCCTACTATGCCCTGAAGAACAGGTACCTCTTATTTAAACTCAGAATGCAATGAAAAGTTCAATGCCATGGGAAACTAACACTATATCTAGGATATGTCTCGCAAAATAGGTAATTATATATTCTTTTTAAATGAAAAACTACAGTGTGGGTTTATACATGATGCATGGCTGTGGGAAACATTTTATACTTTTCTGAAACTTTGTCCCACATAAGTGAATGAAAAAATATCTCTTGGGAGACAGAACCAAAGTACCTTTTCAAATTCCCGTCTGGAGTGAACTAATTAATCACATTACCTCGGTTAGATCCTTACCGCAGCAAGGAGCGATACCTCAAGTAAAGGCTTTATTTCGGGCCAAAGCATCCGGGAGACGCTACAATGCAGTATTTGTGCACAGGGCTACACTGCAAAGACCCGCTTCAAGGCCACGTAAGAGAGCGGTAATGTAGTCGGTGAATGGACGCCGAAACTCCCACGAACCGCATAACCTAAGCCGCCCCAGACGTCTTGCAGAATAAACGGAGACTGTAAGTGATAGGCTGAGAGTAGTGTCTTGTTTGGTAGCCTACAGTTCACATAAACAGGACAGGCGTGCCATCTGGCGTGTAGGACTAATAATTTTTAATAAATGATATGGAAATCCACAGTATTATAATTACAAATACATGCGCTGCTCACTACCAAAACGTAGCATTCAGCATTGCAACATTTTGATTGCTTGACAACACATTACGTTCAAACATTATAAAATATGAAATATAAAATATATAAAATATTAAACGAATGCTTAACGATGGTCATTCAATGGTAATGATTCGTTAAACAGGAAGAATACGAGCCTATGCTTATTATTTTAACGCTAATAATTGTGTTGTTAAAACAAGTCATGCATTAATTCATTTTTTCAGTGATTGGATAATGAACAGAAATGCAATGATAAAGTGCAAGTGCGCTGACTCACCTGTTTTTCGCTGATGCGCCCTTGATCCAGCTTTTCTTCGCCTCCGTATTAAAGACGCGCCTGATTTTCCTAATTGACTTAACAATCCATTATTTCATCCAACACGATTCGCATATAACGTTAGTGCATTGACTCTCCCCATTCAGAGGTAAATTTAATGCCTAATTTTGTGCATCGTGGAAAAGAGGAGAGGGGGCGTTGTCAGGTGCCGGCTGCCTGCAGACGATGCAGTGATGCGCCGCAAGTCTGCGAGCTTGGCCCGAATTGCTGCAATGTGCGACTCATCTAAGGATTTATTAGAGGACCAGACATATGGCACAGCAAGCAGTGGGTATTCACAGCGCAATGGCGCTGTCCTAAAGCCGTCCGATTTAATGGCTTTCTGATCAAATACTGTTCATTCCATGTATATCTGTTTATTCAGCAAACGCCTTTTCCCCGACATTTTTACCTTCCTGTCGTACGGAAAATGCTGCAGTGTAGAATATTTGTTGCACAAGTCTGTTCTGGACAAGACTGCAACCATGTAGTCAACAGTGGGGGGACCAAGGCCATAATTATAATATATATTGGGCGGGGGAGGGGGGGCATTCTGAGCACGTCTGAATATCGAGGTGGAGGGGCCTGCCCCCCCCCCAGTATATATTATTCTGGGATGGATCATTGTTCATTGCATATAGTTTTATTGTATAAAATTAAAAGCAGGGATGT
>JABJVO010000026.1:19669479-19694218 GCA_026770805.1 Boulengeromyrus knoepffleri | reverse complement strand
TATTGCAGAGGGGGCGAGGAACACTGCCCCATAACCCCCTTCATGGTTTTTGTTCTCCCCCCCTTGGGGTTTTTGGGTGGGGGGGGGGGGGGGGGGGGGGGGGTGTATGTATATATTACATTGTGGGGACCAAATTTGTTTACAGTCCGGCCCCACGGTGTCACAATATTTATATATTTTTTTCATGTCTACGATATACAGTATAGCCCAGGCCAAATGTCCCCACAATGTGATAAAATCTGTTATTTTGATGTTGCGGTGACCATTTTTGGGGAAACGTGATTTTATCACTTACGATTACTTTATTTGCGGTTAAGGTTAGGGCTAGGTAGGGGTTAAGGTTGCCATTGTTGGAATTAGGCTTTTGCCCATAGAAATGGATGGACGGTCCCCATAAAGATGTGAAGAAAAACGTGTGTGTGTGTGTGTGAAACATTTGCATGGTGTCACTGTGTCATGTGTGCTCCACCTGGGTACTCTGGTTTCCTCCTACAGTCCAAAGATATGCAGTTAGTCTAATTGGTGTGTCTGCTGCCTGTAGCCTGTGAGTGTACATATACCCTGCAATGGGCTGGCATCCCGTCCAGGCTGGATGCCAGCCATTTTCTCTAGGCTGCAGGACTCTGCAAGCCTCTCTGTGTCTGCAAACAAGGTAAGGATTTGGAAAATGGATGAATGGTTGAGACCAAAGTCAGTCAGATTTATATTGGGTAGGGCTGATTGAAATTCTGATTGTATGCCAAATTATTCCTGGAATGAAGGGATGCGCAATGTCCTGGAAATATGCCGTTCCGCTATTCAGCAGCAGTAACATTAGCCAGCAACAAGCTTCACCACCACAACCCCGTCCTGTCCAGTTACCTTGGCTGGCAAATTGTACTGCTGGCATCATATCTTGGGGGGATTTTTAGTATCGTCATACCATCCTGACATTAACACGGTCCATACTGTGGTATACGGTATTTGAACTAAAATACCACACTCTACCCAAAATACCATAAATGTCGCGGTATACGGTGTTACCGTAAAGCCCGGCACATACCGGCTGTGTGGCGTGTGCATGTGGGCTGTGGAATGTGTTCATTTTCATTTCGGCACCAGGGTACAGCAGCCGCATTGCCTGCGGGAGACGTGTGTCAGACATGGCACAAACCTCACAGCAGCGGCGGGTCATCTAGAGATTCGGCCTGCCGCAGACTATTCTTCATACGTGAGGTCAGCGGTTCTCAGGAGAAATAGACAGCTACAAGATCTGTTGATAGTCAAACTGACGTCATACCAACAACATTACATAACTGACACCTTTCACTATACTTTCAACGTCTCTGCTATATATCATAGATGTATCTCTCGCTCTGAATGAGGGTAAACAAAGATCATGTGACTGCTTGCTGATTCAAACTGGTCAGCTTTATGGCCTGTAGATTTCTACACCAAACATTCTGTTATTGACAGTCATTATCAAAGGTAAACTCAATGTAGAGAGACCAGGCTTGCAGTAGCAGAGCACAACAGTGAGACGAGCAGTGTGTCTGGGCCTGCCTCTGGATGGTCTTCATCCTCCTCCATGTAATCAATATGCCTAAGGTGGGATGTCTGCTATCCATCCATCCATCCATCCATCCATCTATCTTAAGAACATAAGAAATTTACAAATGAGAGGAGGCCATTCAGCCCATCAAGCTGGTTTGGGGAGAACTTAACTAATAGCTCAGAGTTGTTAAAATCTTATCTAGCTCTGATTTAAAGGAACCCATACTCTAACTACACACTGTGTAAAGAAGTGTCTTCTCAAAGTCAGTTTAAAATGTTTGGCTGAACAGTATCAAGATCTGTTACAATCTTATATACCTGGATCGTGTCCCCCCTTGATCTCCTTTGCGCGAGGCTGAACTGATTCAGCTCAGCTAACCTCTCCTCATAAGACATTCCTCTAAGACCAGGAATCATTCTTGTAGCCCTACATTGAACCTTTTCCAAGGCAGCAAGGTCCTTCTTAAGTCATCTAGAGATTCAGCCTGCCACGGATATACCAGATATGTAACTGCTTATCCTGTTCAGGGTCAAAGGTGATCCACAGCCTATGGGTGCAAGGCAGGGAGCAAACCAGGATGGGGTGCCCACCCATCACAGGACACACTCACACAGCCAATCCGAAAACTCAAGTCAACTTCAGTCTGTTTTTGAACTGTGGGGGAGACCAGAGGACCCATAGGAAAACCCACGATGACACAGGGAGAATGTGCAAACTCCACACACATGGAGCCGCGGTGGAGACTCGAACCCTGGTCCCAGAGGTGTGAGGCGACAGCACCACCCACTGCACCACCATACTGCCCCCATGCTGCTATCAATTTATTGGAATTTAATTTTCCAATTAAGAAAATGGTTGATTGCCTACATGCGCAAATTATTTATACAGCTATACTTAACATATTTAATTCCCTTACGTTGTACAATGTGCTGATGTATAACATTAACTAAAAACCTACGAATATTTACCTGCTGTACATTTGTCTTTGACAGAGTCATGAAAAGATGTCTTGAGGGCCGGTTGTTTGAGATCCCTGCTCTACAGAATCCAATGATAAGTCCTAAATATCCCTATAGTCTGACATTTGGGACTTCAGTGTTAAACAAGTTCAGATTTTAGCTCTCTAGGTATGTTTTTAAGGGTTTCAGTGCCAAACACCAAACCGAAGCTAAATTTATATAAAAAAAGTTAGCAGTTATTGGTAGCTTCTGCTAAATTTTGTTGTGGTTTATCAGTTTAGCGTTATTGAATTAAACCTTGGAGTTAGCAGATTAGCGGTTATGGAAGCTAACTTTTCGGTTGGCTGTGCCCATCACTGTATATAGTATAAAGATCTTCCTAACATCACAATTACAATGAGAATAGTATTATGCAGATATTTGAACTGATTATATGAGAATGACTGACCTACTCCTATCTGGTTGAAATCACTCCCGGTGTTTTAGAGCCCAGTGAGCTTGCAATGAAAAATCTGCTTAATTACAACTCTGCGATGTGGGATTATGACGTCAGTCATGC
The DNA here is from genome assembly GCA_026770805.1 of Boulengeromyrus knoepffleri. Taxonomy (NCBI): domain Eukaryota; kingdom Metazoa; phylum Chordata; class Actinopteri; order Osteoglossiformes; family Mormyridae; genus Boulengeromyrus; species Boulengeromyrus knoepffleri. The sequence continues at coordinate 19,691,166 of JABJVO010000026.1, read as the reverse complement.
GTAAGAGTTTGCCTACACTAACCTACAAAATCTACATTACTGTGTCCTCACCCATTCTTAAAAATGAATGTGCCATTAAACCAGCTTCGGAAGAGGCCACATGCACCACAGCTCAGGAGGCTACAAGCTCCTCCTCTCCTCCACGTTTGACCTGCCAGGCATCCTTCCACCCTCCTGGATATTTTATTTCTTTCCCCTGACATCGAGTCCCCAAATGCACTGACAGCTGGGCTCCAGGTGAAGCGGCTACTGCTAGAGCTAATTTAAGCAATCATAGTGCTGCAAAAAAAAAGGAAACTTAGGATGTACGCAAAAGGGACAATAACGGACGAGACCTGACGCGCCACCGATCTTGGAACCGATAAAAGCCGGTAAAGTTAAGCATGGCAGACGACTCTTCCATAAACGGGGAGGACAAGGACCCTGATATTGAGCTTTTTGTGAAGGTAAGACGAGTTTGCGTGTAACTCGTCAGTAACAAAATTCATCTATTTTAAAATGATGCATAACAGAAATGTTATAAAAAGCCATCTGAGATCCCAGTGCGTTTTTATATTACCGCAAGAAAGTTCTAGGTACTGAACTGACATCCCTCTGTTTAAAATAAGGCTCCCGTAACGTGACACTTGTGATAGAGTTACTATCGCACCTTGCCCAGTGCCCGATTCCTGATGTTGTGTGAAGAATGAACGCCATTCATTGGAAGATGTCCGATGGCTACAAGAACACAGGTCGCCATCAATTTTATATAATGAATAATTCTGATAGAATTATTCTTTTTCTTCATATTTCGATATTTAATCTAATTCAATATGAATCTTTTTTATTAATTAAAGATGTATCTTTATTTCTGCTCTGCGGGTTAAAGCTTTCACACAAGTAAAGAAAGTATCTCTATATACGTTTTTTTCCCGTATACTTTTTTTCGTTCCCACGCACGTGACATAGAATAAGACGTTAACTTTATGGTTTATTATCATAATGGTTTTATAATAGTATATATATCGTATCAATTTTGATAATGACTCGATCTGGAGGCAAGGGGCCTTTCAAATTAAGACAGTATAAAATTTGTTAATTAAATGAAATACATTTCCAGGATGCAGGTCCTTATTTGCAAACCAAAAGAGCTTGGCAGTTTAAGCACTGCTCAGTAACAAGTGTGATGACTTCTGCATGAAAATGGAATGATCGTAAATAATCAGTTTCAATTTATCCGTTTTGGAAGAGTAAACGTTTCTATGAAGATGGATGATTGTAACTGACTGAGTTATTTTGAACAAGATCAGCTTAGTCGCCTGCAATTAACCACCCACATACCTGTTGACCTGCGTTTTTCTGCACCGTGGCTGTCCATCAGTTTGCAGTGGTAGTAGCTTATGTTTATTAAGGTGTTTGTGCGTCTGCGCAGCAGAGAATGTGAGTGTGTAAAACGCCAGTGCCTGATAGCTCCGACTTGCAGTTGTCCTTTGTAATTCTCGGTTCTCCTTTGAAGCAAGTTCATATGACATTTGTGGACTGGTCTGTGACCTCATCAGTTCTACACTCCTGCCATGCACGATAACTACAGTGTCCAGTTAAAAATAAATAAATAAATAAAATAACAGTTACTCTTTAATCCAACGTGAATATGCCAATACTGTTTAAAGTCATCAATTTCTAATCTTCCTTTGAAGGCCTCGGGGAATAAAGTTCCCTGTTTCTTTGTGTTATAATTCCTTCTGGAAAACTCACTAAAAACACTTCTAACTGACAAACTTCTTGTAAAAAAGCAGCATACAAAAAATTTAATTCCATCTTAAAACCCAGTCTTCTCAGTGACATTTTAGTTATGTCAGTTAAACATATCCTGCCTTACCATTACACACTTGTCTGAATTCAGATGACCTCATAATATACAAAGAGCAACACTTTGTAAATTTTAAGACAGCTTGAGAAGCATTTAGTTTTGTTGCCATGGCCCTAAAGCTAGTTTGAAATAGCACTGAACATTGAGAGGTTCATAAGCTCTCCTGTACAACCTTGCTCTCTGAAAACTCTTACCTGTCCAGCGGCTAACATAGCAAGTAATGGAATTTTCATGAATAATTCAAGTGCTCTTCAGTCTTCAGTGACAGGATTAGATTTCCAAATTTATCCCTTGTAAAAATGTGATACCCTTTGATTAGTATGCAAATTTGCTTATGACTCATTGCACAAATAGAGTTTGTGTTTTTCTACGGCTTTATAGATATGTATCTCAAAAATAGCCCTGCATTTTTGTATACCATTTACATGTTAGCTTTAGCCTGTGTTGGGTTGGCACCCCATCCTGGATTGTTCCCTGCCTTGTGCCCATGACTTCTGGGATAGGCTGCAGACCCACCACAACTCTGAATAGGAGAAGTGGTTTCAGAAAATGGATGGATGGATATTTTTAAAAAACCTGCCTCTGAATGTGTGTGTTGTGAACTTACCTGCATGTAAGGGAACCACGTCGTTTGGTTTTGCAGAGCTAGCTTTACACATAATTGCCTTCCGTTCGATCCAGGGTGGTCACTTTCAGGTATTATGTGGATATTTTGGCAGTGAGGTTACGGATGTTTCAACACTGAGCCCACACACCGGTGTAATCTAACACTCCCCTTGCACTGCTGTAGACCTAGTGGACACATTTTATATCAATCTGGTCTCTTAATCCTGGATGTTTTTATCCATGCTGGTGAAATAATGCTTTCCATTCAAGCTTTCCATCGAATATTTTTTTGTCAATGATGATAAAATTGATAGTTATTTCATGCAAGACAGGTCCGGAGACATCATTTATACTGCTATTTTCATTCTGTCCTTAAACGAGGGATTAAAGATGAATATTCTGAAATGATTAAATACATGCACAATAGTTTCACATGCTGTTGACCAGGACAGATCAAGCAATGAACTGACTTATTGGAAAGATGGCATCCCTATGATGGTGTCAAATGGAAGGTCACTGACCTCTGCTGTATGGCCGCCCATTCTGTTGCTGATGCTTGTTGAAGCGGATTGCATGATTGTGTGCTTAATTATGCACCTGTGTCAGCAATGGGTGTGGCTTAACTGGGCAATTCCTCTAATTAATAGGGGTCTTCACATAATATATATGTATGCTCATGTCTTTGTCAGGCAGGAAGTGATGGAGAGAGCATTGGTAATTGTCCTTTTTCCCAACGCCTATTCATGATCCTGTGGCTCAAAGGTGTGGTCTTCAACATCACCACCATTGATATGAAGAGGTATGTCCTAGTTCAGGCTTCAGGGCACATCGGGCTGTTTGTTATGCGTTGTGTTTTCAAAACAATGAAGTCAGTCTGAGATGAAAAACACGTAGAAAGGGAGCTTCTCCTTCATCAATGCTTTTTTATCTTCTGCAGAAAACCACCTGATTTGAATAATCTGGCCCCAGGAACTAATCCACCATTCCTCACATTTAATGGAGAGGTCAAGACTGATATCAATAAGATTGAGGAGTTCCTTGAAGAAGTTCTAGTGCCTCCCAAGTATGTAAACCCAGGGGCGTCAGAAGCATTTTGAATGTAGGGGGGGCACACTGGCATAAAACTAATATTTTATGTTAAATGTGGGGGGTCCAAATGAATAATTATGAAATATGAGGGGGACACGTCCCCCTCAGATTTAATGGCGGCGATGCCCATAAGTAAACCAACCAGAAATGTGTTTTGGGCTGATGTACTCTATACTAGCGATCAGAAGGTCATGGGTTTAAATCCAATGTCTACCAGAGTGTTATCACAATTGGGCCTTTAAACAAGGTGCTTAAGCCCAGTTGTTCCAGGGACACTGGAGTATGTATAATACTTGTTGTGTTTTGGTGGTGTGCTTCTTCAAAAACCTAAACCTAAAACTTGTACATCCCATTATATTTACCTGTCAAAAAACTCACCAGCAGACAAATAACTAAGCAATTATTTTTCTTTAGGTATCCTAAACTGGCTGCAAAGCAGAGGGAATCAAATATTGCTGGGAATGACATTTTTGCCAAATTTTCGGCATACATCAAGAACACAAAACCAGAGGCCAATGCTGGTTAGTAACGGGATAATATATATCTCACTTCTCCCTATATCTTAAACATTTCAAAATGTTCATGCAAATTGGATGAAGGCTGTTTGAAATAGGAACTTTTAATTTAGTAGCTGTGTGTTTAAGTTCCCTCCTTTTCACGGTGCTTTCTGACAGTCATAGTCTGAGTGCCAAAGAAAATGTGAGCCTGACATTATTTACACATTATTTCCTTCATGCATTATAAATATTGAACGTTTAGTTCAATACAGCATTGAGTCATTCCATCATGACCGTTTTCTGATTGTAAGCATCAAGGAATATTTTAAAAATGACACTGCAACCAGTAATGTTACATGGGCAGGTTTTGCACACTAGTAACCCAATTGCACCACACAGCTCTGGAGAAGGGACTGGTCAAAGCTTTGAAGAAACTGGATGTCTACTTGAACACCCCTCTTCCTGATGAGGTCACTGAAGATACCAACAGCAGCCGGAGGTTTCTGGATGGGGATGACTTGACTCTGGCTGATTGCAACCTCCTGCCAAAACTACACATTGTTAAGGTGGATTAATGACTTTCACTAGTTACGTACTGTATACTATATTGCTGTAAGTGGGGTGGTCCGGTGGTTAGCACTGTACACCTCTGGGACCAGCGTTTGAGTCTCTGCCATGGCTCCATGTGTGTAGAGTTTGCAGGGTTTCCCTGTCTCGTCATAGGGTGTCCTCCATGTACTGTACTTTAGTTTCCCCCCCCCCCCCACAGTCCAAATACATGCTGAGACTGATTGGAGTTACCAAATTGCCCATAGGTGTGCATGTGCGTGTGTGAATGGTGTGTGAGTGAATGGTGTATGAGTGAATTATGTATGAGTGAATTATGTATGAGTGAATTGTGGGTAAATGTGCCCTGCGATGGGTTCGCGTCCCACCATGGGTTGATCCCTTCTTTGCACCCATAGACTCTAGACCCCCCACAACCCTGAATAGGATTAATGGTTTCAAATCAAATCAAATTTTATTTATAGAGCACGTTTAAAAACAACAATGTTGACCAAAGTGCTTTACATTTCAATTAAGTCGTGGAACATAAAATTATAAAACACATAGATAAATAATAATAATAAACTGCAATAAATATGGACCACCAGAATGTACAGCCTCACTGCTCGTTAAAAGTCAGGGAATAAAGATGAGTTTTAAGATGAGATTTAAAAACAGAGAGGCTAGGAGCCAGACTGATGTGAGGAGGCAGTTCATTCCACAACCTGGGTGCAAGTACTGGATGAATATACTGTAATCTACCAACCCAACAGTCGATATCACATTATATAAAGCTTCATGCTTCTGTTTCAAAGCTAATAGCTTAAAATAAGATTAGTAGGGACAATTAATGTACATAAAAACAAATAATATAGATAATAAATAAAACACCTAAACTTATTTTTAATTTGTCCAATTTTGAAACTATTCTTTGGAGAAACTTGTTCAATAGGAGAAGATGATTCTGCTTGTGCATTTTGAGTAGTTAGTAGTCACGTGCTTAAATTCGTTTGCGTGCTTGTCGTTTAAGATCGTCGCTAAGAAGTACCGTGACTTTGACATCCCGGAGGACATGGTCGGAGTGCGGCGGTACCTACATAACGCCTATGAACGAGAGGAGTTCATCAACACGTGTGCGGCGAGCCAGGAGATGGAGCTGGCCTACGTGGATGTCGCAAAGCGGCTGGCTTAGCGAAGCCGCCAGGGACCGTGGCAGCAGCTGTCGCATTCCCATATGTAACATTAGACATTTTTATTTGTGGAACATGCAACGAATGAGATGTTCCATCACCGTTCCAAGCGACTCAAACAATACAGAGAGACCATAATAGAAAAATTAGCTTACTAGATTTTTATTAGCTTATGACTCTGACCATTATAAGTGGTTGGAAGATATGTTATAATACACAAAGAGCAGGTTTGCACAAATTTATTATACATCTTGTTGTTCATTCAAGGTTTTATATAATGTGATGTATAGGGAAGACGATGCATGGCCATTGAAAATATTTTGTTTAACTTTTTAGCATGAACAATATTCCTGTATGTTGTCTTACAGCTCCAGGGTTTGGGGTTCAAATCCAGACCCAAGTTTATGCGTGTGCAGTCTCTCCATGTTGTGTGAGTTTTCTCTGGGTACTGTTATTTTTAAAGACACACACTAAGATAAATTGGCACACGAGGGTGTGCACGCCCTCCAGTGTACTCTCATCAGCTCTAAGGAGTACTGCTTCCAGACACAGGCTCCGCCCCCAAACCCCATCCGGGATAAGTGGACAGATTATAGCATGTAAATACTCTGATTGCAGCATGTAAATACTCTGATTGCAGCATGTAAATACTCTTTTAATTTGAATGTGTGATAGTACAAAATCTTCCTTTTCTCTGTAACATACATGCATACATGCAAACTGGATAGCTGTTTGATTTAAAGATATGAATGGAATATAAAAATATTGAATTCTAGTAATCTGATTCTTTTATTGTTTTATTTTAATAGTGATACTTTGTATATAATTTGTGCACATAAATAAAAGAAAAGGAAGAGTGTGAATAATAGGGTAGAACGTATTGATTCTGAAATGTAAAGGAGTAAATTTAGGGGAAAAAAAGGCAGACAGCACAACCTGCTGGTGATCAATGGTATTTTATTGTTCAGATTGGAAATTAGATATAACGATGGTCCAGTGGGGAGCACTGTTCCCTCACACCTCCAGGGTTGGGAATTTGAATCCCACCTCCAAGCTCTGTGTCTGAAGTCTGCATGTTCTCCCGTAGGGACATGGCTTTGCTGGCTAAGCCTCTATACAAGATTAGGTGAAGAGGGAATTGGATAAGCAGGTGACAATGGATGTTCTGTAATTAGTGCCTTTTCCTCTACATGGATTATTTTATTGTATTGTAGTAAAAAGACACAGTCACCACATTGTTTACTAAATTGGGCGTTTTTAAGCTATATTCAGACATAGACAATGTAAATTTTAGTTTGATGCCTACGTGAGAGGAATGTAGGATTTAAATAAACCTAAATTGCAACACGCATATGTATGGTCATGACTTGTTTTTGTCGTAATTAGAAAACTTGTCACGCAACCAGAATCTCTGAAATTCAGATTGCATGTAATCTATTCACGCCATGGGGTAAAATGGCTATTTTTTTTATATGCATGGTGGCATGGGCCGGCCATCTAGTTCAAACAACATGTCATTGGCTCCACCTAGTGGTCACTGTCACAAAGTACGGCTAGCCTTAACCAAAAAGCCATAAGTTGGTTTGGAGGTAAGGCTGACCGCTGGCGTAGTGCCTAACACTGTTGCCTCACCCCTCTGAGCCTGAAGTTGTCATGCATGATCATCCTGTATCATCTCAGCCCAGTACTCTGATTTACCCCAGTCCAAAACACGCTAAAGTGAATTGGAGTTACCAAATTGTCCGTAGGTGTGCGTATGCGTGCCCTGCTAGGCGTCAGTGCCCCATCCTGGGTTATTCCCTGCCTTGCTCCTATAGCTTCCGGTATACGGCATGGAAACCCAGTTCCCTGAATGATGGCTGGGTAAGACTGACCAAATTCTATTCCATCTTTTATATATTCATTTGCTCATTGATTTAAGACCGTACATTTATTAATCAAGTTTGCAAAAATTTAAGATGATATGCAAACAAATCAATTAATTACACTGGTCCCCAGTTGACAAAACTGAAACAACATCCCGTGACAGTTACTTACTACTGAGATCATTAACAGATATTTGCTAATTCCCTTCTTAACTATAGTCCATGACAGGTTACATGTAGCTCTTACACAAATAAATCGATAACAAAAATATCGATATGAATATCTTTTCAACCACAATAAAAGGCAAATGTGTAACAACCAGCACAGGTTGTTTGTATTGAGTGCTTAATGTAATATATTGAATCAGTCTTTGAATTCTATCCTGCCTCCCTTTGTCTATTTCTGTTGCGTAAATCCCGGTGTGGAAATAAACATTGTAGCTAAGGTATTGACACGGTTATTGGAATTATTCTGTACGCGCAGATTTTTGTAATACTCAACACGCAAAGAAAAAAGCGAAAGTCAAACAAAATAAAATAAATACATAAAAATGGGCCAAGGAATCAAATGTTTCCTCCTATCCTGTGGCTTCTGTCAACAAGTCGTGGCTTTAATGCCTGTGACATGTGTTTATTTAGTTTGCTTCTGCTGTTGATTCTCCGTTGGATATTCTGGCTCTATTCTCCCACGTTGCATATTCCGCCCTGTTTTGCGTGTTATTAAGAAACACATTCCGTTTCATTGGGATGGAACTCAAGGGCCAGGCCGTTTGCATACTTCTGTTTAAGAAAAAAAAGTAAGCAGCTGTACCTGTACTTTGACGTTCTCTCTCTCCACAAAGCTGTGGGCTTTGTCCTTTATTATTATTATTATTATTATTATTATTATTGTTGTTATTGTTATTGTTATTTTACATATGTGAAGAGGTGAATCGAGAAGTTGTGTAATGCATCTCAAGAAGCTGTTGTGTGTTGTGTTTCATCCAATATTCCATATATGTTACATTTTTTAATTCAGTATTTAGTTGCAGAACCTTTTTGTGATCCAGCTGCAAGGTTTCATAATGGCATATATTTCAGTTAAAGGGATTTTTTTCATTATCTTTTTTGGTACCTTTTTTGAAACCTGAAGTGTTGTAGTGACGCTGATGCTAAAAGCCATGTATATCTTGGGTTAAATCTTTGAGGTCAATGGTTAAGTTAAGCCTTTGAGAAAGACTACAGTTGGGCACTGCCAATACATTCCTCAGTTTGTTTTTCAATGCCTCATGGCGTCTGCTTGAAGTTCTTCACTGTAATCCTTTACAGTGTAATCTAAGGCATGTTTTGAAGTATTTCACAGTTTGTGGCTCAGATAGCACTGACATGCGATAATTTAATTGTTGTACATTCTCTAAATGTATTGAAATGTGTCTTTCCTGATATTTCAGTAATGTAGTGCCCAGGTTAAATGAGGTATAACACATTGGTTCTTCTCATCCTTTCGATGATATATTGTCCATGGAAATGTTTTTGAGAGATATTCTAGTTTTCCTTTTACACAAAATGTTTTAAGTACCTTTACCCCCCATCTGTTGGTTTAGATATTATGTTTACAGGCAATAATGAATCTTTTGATGTTTTAAAACTTCTGCAAGCTCTGTTCTGTAATTTGTCTTGGTCTGAAAGAACTTGATCATCATTACTCTTTGGATTAATTGCAGATTAAGTATAGCTTTTGTAGAATGTGAAGAACATGGGTGGAAAATTTGCAGGAAATTCCAGAGTTTTTTTTTTATCTAATGCAAGTCTGCGAAGCTTCCAGCCATTGATAGTTGTTCATGAACAGTTGTTCATAGACCTGCAGGGATAACCATGCATTTTATGTTTTACATTGTCTCTGACACGGACACATTCCTGACTAATTTCAATCATTTTATGATTCAATCATTTTTAATTTCATTTTTAAAGGACACGTGCAGAGATTTACTCCTGTTAGTGCAGTTAATGTGTGGATCCTGGGGAAAATCTAAAGCAGAATAATTTTTGTTGTTATTTAATTACTTTTAATTACTTTTACTATGTAGTAACAGCTCTGTGTTTTTAAAATGTTAAAATAAGCCAAACAATGTGCATTTTCTGATTGGCTCATGGCATTCTCTGATTGGCTCATGGTAGTCTCTGATTGGCTCATGGCATTCTCTGACTGGCTCATGACATTCTCTGATTGGCTCTTGACATTCTATGTTAAATGGCAGCTTTTTCAATGAAATTCCAGGGGACTTTATTGGGACTCCTGTATTGTCACCAGCCAAGATGGCATCCAGTTGCGCATGTACCGGTGAAGCGTGAACGATATTCACGGCACACAGGCGCCCACACATTATGAGGTGCTAATACTCAAAGAATAGGTGCTAAGCTGCTGTAGAAATGTGGACACTAATGGCAAAGGTGTGTCTAAAGCCTGGCTGTCAGAATTAGAAATGTGCAGTTGACACAAGTTCACGGATTTCGTAGGCACAGGGACATCCCAGGTGTGCTGCGCTATCCGCTAATTCGCATGCTCACGTTCTGCAAGTCTGCTCATTAACCCAGCCCCCAGACGGAAAAGAAAAAAATAAAAATAATAATAAAAACTGACTCTGCAGAGTATGCAAGGCTGTTGGGACTCTTAAATACTCATGCTCTGTATCTGGGGGAAAATATAAATCAGTTCCACAAAACTATTCTAGCTGAGTTTCTGCAAATGTTCGTAACGCCCGCGTCCTGCGTCTACAGTTTGGCATGATAGTGGCCTCAAATTAAATTCATTGACTTTTTATTTTTTTATCCGGAGAGAACACCCACGCGCATCTGTCAGGAATACCGGCGATTGTGAAACTTAACGAGGGCCAGTGGTGCCTTGGGTCCTCCCGGATTGGCCGTAAATACCCGTACTGGCACGAGACGTAAAGCTAGCTAATGGAGTGACTGGCGTTCGAATCGCCCTTTGAATTGGAACGGCGGCGCTCGCCGTGGGGGGGATCAAACATTAATGTGGAGGAAAATGGCCGGGGAAATACCGCGTGATCAAAGTGTTTGCTTGCTGGTCCCTTCAAGTGCATAGAGCCGTTTTCAGTGGGAGATGTTGAAATTGATTTTGGCCGAGTCCCCGGTACAGTCCAGCTTAGTGCAGCCCTCCAGTACAAATGGCAACCGGAGAATAACACTTGGGACCAGGGGGATTTGACCCAATTCCCATTCACGACGCTCCAGGGTATGGAAGGAAACAGCAAGAGAAATACCTTACAAAAAAAGCTCATGTCATATTTTCTGCCTGTGTGTTTGTAACACAGTCTTCTTATATGCAAAAGTGAATTGATTCTTATATCTTTTGATTAAAACTGATTTAATACCATAATTCTTTCTGAGGCTGGTAGAAGGGACTCGGAGTCATTTCCTGCAAGACTAGCTTCTTTTTTATTTTGTTCTGATTTATTAGAAATTGTAGCCCCAGGTCTGCTTTTTTTTCTATGAATCTGGCTTTTATAAGAACCATAGCAGGAATAGCATCTGAAGGCAGCTTTGTTTTAAGGTGAAACAGCCCCTTTCCTTCATTTTCAGTTGGTTTTTGCTCATGGTAGGCCTGTAGGAACTCAAACGTAGTCTAAGTTCTTTGTTTAATGGGCATCAGTTATCAGAATCTGCCTGACACTGTATACCTCCATTTCTTCTTCTCTGTCTTGATGAAAATGCGGACTGTCTGGCAGCAAGCTGGGAGGGAACAAAAATGTGAACTGTCTGGTGGGTCCCCAAGGATCAGGTTAAGGAACGCTGGCTTAAGTAAGCTGTACTGTGTCTGGGAGGGTGGATTTTTTGGTATAATGTTTGTTGATTACTGTAAGTTCTTTTATGTTGATGTTGTTGACATTTGGTGCAAATCTGATGCAAGAATGGCAAGGAAGCAAGACTGGAGTAAAGACTGGCAAACGCAGCCATATAAAGCTTGATTTTCATACCTCTATCCTAGACAAACTGAAAAGCCAATGTTTCAAGTAGTTCATTAATGGATGTACTTAGGAACTTGTACTTTGTTTCTCAGTGTTCAGAGTTTCTGTGCCATCGCACAAATGAGGAGTGTATACAGGCAGTACCCAGGTTACAAATGAGAACTGTTCCCTAAGCCTGTCTTTACGTCGAATGTGTAGTTAAGTCAGGGCAGGTACATGTGGTCCTTATTTAGCATCAATTAGTCAAATGGTTTTCTTAGTATATAGCATATATTTAATCTTTCTTTGCATATAAAACCCTTCAGAAACACTTCCAAATGTACAAATATACTAAAACTGCTTAACCATAATACAAAACATAATAATAATAATGACACGGTAATAATAAAAGTAGCCGACGAACCACTGAAGCCGCGGAATGTTTTAATGCAAACCATTTTATTTAACTCAAATTTTTGTGAAATAGGCTTTTTAGCAGTCTGTTTATAAGTACGACTGCCTGTATATTTGGCGTGTGTGTGTGTATAGAGTGTTTGGACAAAATAAGAGAAACACCACATGAGAAAGGACTTTGATGAACTTTGAAGTACGTAAATCACATTTATGTAGCTATAAAGGTGAATCATATTCGGGTCAGTGCTAATGAGCCGTATGTGGCAACTATAAAAGATGTCTGGTGGGGCATGACAAAGGAGGGATGATCCACATAGTGACTTGCAACAAAAGGGGTTCATTTAACAAAATAGAACACAAAGGGAGAATTGGAAAACAAAGGGTCCTCGAGGGAACAAAACAAAACTAAGGCAGGAGACAACACCAGGAACAACGATACCAAAGGTAGGGAGGAACACAGCAAGCAACAATGACATGGAATAACTACAACTAATAATCACATAGCAACACTGGGATACAGCCACAATGGAGCACTGAGGAACAGAACAAGAGCAGGCACTTAAATACACTACGAACAAGAAGACGAAGGATAGGTGAAAACCATAACCAAATCAACCAATCACTGAGGATTTGGGGCAACAAGGAACAGGTGGGGTGTATTATAATTATCAGGCACTAGAGACTAAGAAGCATTAGCAAACACTGAGGGCTATCAACACGAGGAGAGACTAGGAACACAAGTAAAATAGAGCATAACTAAACAAGGCATTGGCAGGGTAACCATTAACAAGGACATGCTTGACCCATTGAATTACGTTACGGCCTGGGAGGCAGGGAAACGCACTAGAGCAATACCAAATGGGATGGCCAATGGTAACTGCTGGTCAAACAGGGAAAAGACACATGGGATTGGGCCAAATGGGCACAGATCCTGACAGTCTGGCAGTGAAACTTTGATATACAGTATGAGTTGTCAAATGTGCATGAGGCAAAAATAGGGTTCCAGAGAGGTCAGTAAGTGGGCATCTGAACTGCAGGTGCATCAGTCACAAAAACCGCTAAATTATTTCAAGGGGAATGGTCTCAAAAATCATGACAGCATATGACAAACAGGAACAAACTACAGTGGGAGCTAAACAGTGCCCGTTTATAGCTTCAAAAATGACCACAGAACTGATTTGGCACTTCTGTCACCCAGTCTGAACTAAAACTGTATATTGTGAGCATCAGAATGCTGCAGTTTATGACAGTGCTACCATTTGAAACCACTTTTATCCAAGGTCACTGTGCAAAGATGTATAACCTGGTGTAAGGAGCACAAAAGCTGGACCCCTGAGTGAAGAAAAAAAAGTAATATGGTCTGAAGAGTCGTCTTTCATCATTCTTCCAACATCTGGGCAGGTTTATGTATGAAAAAAGCCAAAGGATGCCTTCAGCCCACAATATGTTTTGGTATCCCATGGGATTCATTAGGTCTGATGATTGCTCTCCATGGTCTTATAGCAGTCAAGGAATATAAGGACATTTACCAGGACCAAGTGGATCCTATGATGCAAACACTGTTCGCTCATGATGTTCCTGTGCTCCAAGATGATAATGGCCTTTTACACACAGTGGTTTCATGAACATCAGGATGAAGTCAAATGCCTCCCATAGCCTCCTCATACACCAGATCTAAAGATCACTGAACCTTCATGGGAAGTTCTGGAGAACAGAATGCAACGTAGATTTGCAACTCGGTCATCCCTCAAATAGCGGGAGGCTTTTCTTCTTGAAGAATGGTCCATTATTCCAGTACACAGAGTTCAAGATTTGTAACAACATTATTCCAAGAAGCTGTTTTGAAGGAATGGGTGGCCATACTACTTATCAGGTTGTTGATATTAATATTTTGCTCGGCGTTTTTGTTATGCCCACAGCCTGTTTGTGTGTGTATTTTGCATAACATTTCATTTTGTGTATTCCTTTATCCAAAGTGATGTACCAATAAGAGAGCTTGGTCAGGCAGTCCCAGAAGCCATAGGGGTTTAGGGGCCTTGGCTCCGGGGCCCTACAGTGAAATCACTGCCAACCGCAGGATTTGGACCAACAACCTTCCAATCTTAACCCAGTGAGCCACACACTGCTTCCAAAAACTCAATTGGCCAGGATTCGGACCGAGGCTTCCTGCATGGCAAGCGAGAAGTCTGGCACTAAACCAAAGTATTTTGGTTACAAATCATTGTTTGCAAATACTGACAGTTAATCATGACTCATATTTTTAGTTAATATAAGATATTCGGGCATCTTACGGTTTTCACTACCTCAGCACCTCTACATGCTATAGGTCAGTTGTCTAAAAGTATCCAAAGTGGAAACATTTTTACAAGGTCTTACTGGCTAAATTCAGTTTTACATCATAAACATGGTATAAAAAGACTCCACCAATAACCCACCATTATCATCTCATTATGCAATAAACTTCAAGTTTGCTACTTCCGCAGTTTTAACCTCTGGTAAACATGGATTCTTTCCATATAATTCCAAGGGAAATATCTTGTCTCTGTTTAAACAAACAAAAATATGCAAAACATATTTCATCACTATTATCATCATCCTATTCCCACTGCTTTTCCTGGTGAGGGTCACAGTGTAAAATAAATGTATCTTTTAAAATGACTTTAATAAAAACCTGATACGTTTTTTTTTAACTATGTTGGAAACACATGGCTTTCTCTATAGGATCCTACAACAGCCTATAACTTATAAGAACGACGCAAAAAGTCAAAAAGTAATAATCGAATGAAAAATGGCATTAGCGTTTTTAATCAAGTTCTCTGTTTTTTCTCCAGTTGTGATTTATGCATGTTACGTTCATTAGAGAGGAGAATAATGTTTCAGCAATATTATCCCAGTTAAGCGATCAGATTGGCAGCGTCAACAGAGAAACACGAGCCTACTTCTGCGATGTTGGTGTACTGGTGCCGAGCCTCTGGGGTCTTAATTATTGGAGTTCCTGCAAAGGAAGCCTTTTCACCAAGTTGCTCAGTTCCAACACATTTCTTTCACTGGAAATTTAAACCATATGCATCGATGTCTGCAGACTCTATTCAGAGGAGTCTGTCAAACTTGCACTTGGCCCCCGCTTCCTTGATTATTTAAGTGGGATTGCACCATTCGCTTTGCTGAAACGTCTGTGCCCGACTCTTTCAAGTCGCCGGCGGTCCACGCACTTCTCAGTGTTGGGCTTTAATAAACACGGAAACAAAAAGATGTACATTTTAATAGGTCGTACTCGTACAATGTAAGCCATTACACTGAGCACGAGATATCACTTGAAAAGTACCGCTACTGTCATGACATATCCTCTTCTTAGAAATAAAAGAATATAATGATTACATAGTTAGGATATAGTAATATCCTAACGCTAGCAAATTTGGAAAAAATGACTTGCAGAAATGCCAGCAAATTATTTTCTGTATAATAATAGCTTGTGGGCAGTACAGTCACTCAGCAGGTAATTAAGCTAAGATAGTTCTAATATGAACCCTTTGTGCTCTGTCCAATTTGCATGTTCTGCCTATTACGCGTTTCAGTCTGGGTGTCTCCATTTCCGCCCAATGACGTGGCGTTAAGGTGAATCTCTTACTCTAAATTGGGTTTAGCACGGTAATACCTGCGCACGTTTCCCGGTGACGGGCCAGCCAGCCTCCCATACAGCATGTAACCCACATTAACCCAAATGCTGTCGATGACTTTTGACCCCGTATCAATAAGCAGCCGCGTGACATTGATGGATGGGTGGTACTGCTTTGCAGGGTTGCCAAATTGGCAGACTTTGTTGTAAATGTTATTTAATGTTTCAGTCGTCATGGCTCCTGAAAAAGTAGAGCTCTTGTTCAAGTTTCTGAACTCCCACACAGTACATAAACGGTGCTTTTCTCTTTCTTGCTATAATCTCTCGTCTGATCTATAGCCACACTTGTGCTTCGCACATATCCATCCAGCAAGCAGCAAGATTCATCGGGCCTTAGCACACTACATTTCCCACAGAGTTTATTTATGGTACTATAATTATGTATATTTTGTTTAAATCATGAATATTACTATTATTATTATTATTATTATTAATAATAATAATAATAATAATAATAATAGTTTTATTTATATAACGCTTTTCATGCACTCAAGGACACTTTACAATTCAACAAAAACACATTTAACAAGACACTACAAGTTACATACAAGAAGACGAATAATATTCATTGAAGAAATGAATGTGTTTGTAACAGGAGCTTGAAATGGATAATCGGTTTTTCCTCACAAACATGGAAAGCATTCCAACGCAACCCAACGCAGATTATTATTATTATTATTATTGACATAACTGGTACACAAGTATAGCATTTACCTTTAAAAGCGATACATGCGGCAATCGATTGTTTCGATTTGCGTCGGTATGACAAAGAAATTATCATTTCCATTACATTTGCGGTATAGAGGTTAAAATACTGATATAATTTCTTGTCATATCGACGCAAATGCACATGAAATACGTACGTATTCACGCTGTTAACAAAATCGATTGCCGCACGTATCGCTTTTAAAGGTGAATGCGTACCTGTGTACGTCATGTCAATCCCTGATTATTACATATGTCTCCCTTTAATCATTACCTTTTTAGCCACATGGCTTGGGACTCATGCAGTACTGTGTTGCATACTGTAATACAGTAACTCCTCTGTCCTGAATCATATTTCTATGTTCAAGCAGCAGGTTCCTGTGATCATGAAAAAATAGAGTTGAAATGGCTCAGCCACACATCTTTATCTTCAGCATAAATCCTGACAAGAAAATCTCTGTGGGTTTATATGAGTTTAATATTTTCTGAAACATCTGTGATTGCATCTGCAAGCAGACAATTTGTTGTGACATATCCAATTGCGGCAGTTTTATTTATTATTTGCGGCCTAAATTGAAGGTATTTTCATAGATGAATTAAAAATCTTTTTGTTTTTCTTGCTGAGGCAAGCAATAATTCATAAGCTTCTTCACTACGCTGAACAACACTCCTCCATGTCATTCTACCGTACAGACAAAGAGTTCATGAAATATGAATTATATGATCCCCAGTGTTGGATTGGCATCTCATCTAGGCTGTACCCCAGCCTTGTGCCCTGCTGCCTGGGACAGACTCCAGGGGCCTGTATCATGAAGCAAGATTTCTTGCTTAGCCAGACAACTTTTAAGGTAGTCTGGGCCATGACAGTCATTTACACAGTCAGTTCTAAATGGGGTACCACTAACAGGTTATCTGTCTAAACAAGGAATCTGGCTTTGTGACGCAGAGCCCTGGTTCCCTGGCGAACCTGACCAGGATAAAGAGAAGATGGATGAGTTTATATATATCGATCTGTATGAATTTTGAAAATTTCCCACTCCCTTTTCAGTCTTTTCGATCGGTTATCTTTTCAGATTACACAGTTATAGTTTTGTACTTGGTATGTTGCTGTTTGACCTTTGCATAGACTTAATATACCCTGGGCTCACAACTCAATTGTCACTACAATTCCCATTTGCTGAGGCGGCGTGCCACATCCAGTCAATGCTGGGCTTTTTCATGTATCAGACCGTTTGGGTGTCAGACCTCTGTCCCCGGAAGCCTCTTTCAGACTCTGTTGGCTGACGTTTTGCACCTTGCTACTGCTAGCAACTAAGGCTGCCGTGCTTACATGGAACACGTCACATAGCTCGTAGATATTCCATAGACAGAAAATGTGGGATCATGGTGCAGCGATCTCCTGTTAATATTTATTTTAATTATAAGCTCTTCTGATGACTTATCATGGGAGTGTACAATCTGTCGGTGTGTTAGCTGAGTTTCTGGCCGAGGTTTTAAAACAGCCCTTTTTTTAACCGCTTCAGATAGACTTCGCTCTTCAGAGACTGCAGAGGAGGCGTTTTACCGTAAAACTCCTTAAGAGCACTTTTAACAACATTAGTTTTGGCAAGGAAAAAGAAGTAACCGTTAAGCAGAGTTCCAGAGTAATGGAAAAAATTGTTTTTTAGATTCAGTTTTCTACCTTAGCTTGCATTTTTTTTGTGTGTGTGTTTTCTTAAAATCATGCTTGGAAAGCTTTTGAATCCAGAACACAGACCTTTGCTTGGTCTTGAAGTTTTCTATAGGATTTCAAGTTATTTTTCTCCTGTATTGATCAGTCTACTATGCAAATTTATTCTTCTTGTTATTATCAATATTATTATGACCCTGCATATTTCTTGAAGTAATGAAGATGTCTAAACCAGTGTTTCCCAACCCGGTCCTTAAGGACACACAGACAGTCCAGGTTTTTGCTCCCTCCCAGCTCCCTGCCAGACAGTCCACATTTTTTGCTCCCTACCGGGAGCTGGGATGGAGCAAAAACGTGGACTGTCTGTGTGTCCCTGAGGACCAGATTGGGAAACACTGGCTTAGACATCTTCATTAATTTTACAAACATAATGGAAACATTGCAGATATCGTAATATGCCAGTAAACAAATCAGAAGTTTCTTTTTGATAAACCCTCAGCAGTAATATTTCCCCTGGTCAGTGATAACTCATTTGGTTAAGGGTAGTGAAATTAGAAAAAAGCAGATTTCATCTTGCTCTGAACATACAGCTATACAAAACAGACCTGAGGTCTAGGAGAGTCTGAAATATATATTAATCAATGCATCTTTGAAACCGAGTTGCACATTTGAAACATCACAAGTAGTATGAACATCCTGATCTTGAAAAATTGCCATGTTGAAATGTTTTTGAGGCCCACGCAGAAATCAAGGGATGCTAGGGAATAAAGGGAATCTTACATAAAATTCCACTCGAAAGGACCAACGATCTAATGAGCATTGAGAAAAGTCATTCAGGTGCTTTCAATTCATCGGTTGGTTTTAATTTGTCTCGATGGCCGAATCAGCCACGTCTCCTTGAAGAACCTTAATAGTTCATCATCAGATTAGTATTTTGAAAAATGCCATATCGCATTTTATTTGCAATGTGCCATGCTCTGGTGCAGAGAGTCCTTATGAAGGCCAAGGATATGGGATGATCCATGGGAAGACATGATCAGAAACATCGAGAATGATGCATTCCGTAATGCCAAGAAGCACATGCTTTCTATGAAGTGGCCCTACATGTACTTAACATGATACACGTGCAGGCTGCCCCCCTGGTTTTTATACATGCCAGCATATGGTGCCCTATTACAAAGGCTTAATGAAATCTTTCAGCACAGAATGGTTGAAGCTCTGATTTCCATAAAAGAACACAGAGAATGAAAATGATGGAAGCAGCGGATGTGGTTTTACGTGTCGATCGCCTGTGAAATGTGTTGTTTTTACAGTAGCCTCCTGTTCACACCAATAGATATTTTGTTACGTTACCTTTTATTTAAAAAATGAGCATTGGCTATATGTATTAAAAAATGGGTTAAAGTGTTCAACTTCAGTTCAACTGCGATGTACTGCCTATTCGGTCGAATCAACATTCACTTCAGAGATTTGTAACATATTGTATAGATTTATTTGTTTATTTTATGGTAGCTTGTTTCTTTCAATGAAGAATCTACCTGTTGAGTACAGATCATTCTACCCTGAGTCAAACGGCACACATTGTTTTGCTTACACATACTGGATATGTTGTATTAACCTTGGCTCCTGAAATAGGAAGTTCAGGTTTCTGATGAACAAATGGTGCTGGAATGACCTGAGATCAGATGAAGTTGAAAGGAAGATTAAGTAAATAAGATTTTCAAGTGGACAATAGGAATCCAAGCTCTTCACAATGTTTTGGGTTCTGCAGCCAATCAGTTTTCATAGTCTTGGAAGTTTGATCCAAGAAAGATTTTTAAATTTAAAAATACGCATTTCTTTTCTTATAACTAGTTTATTAAGTGACCAACCAAACTGACTTCCTATATAATGTTTGCTGTCGTATTTCAAAATAATTATCAAAATGAGTACAAATGATAGTCCTTAAGCCTATATTTAAAAAAAAGAAACTTTTTCATCAGATTAATCCTACACACACACATAATCTAAAAGAACATCTAGGAGAAAGGGGTTTGTGTTTGGAAACCTTAGTATTTCCAGTGTTATACCTTTAGAAAGCAAGAAATTTTTCACTCAAAGTAAACAGCCTTAAATTACATCTTATCGTGAGATGAAAACATTGCATGTGCACATTTGAGGAAACTGTCAGACGCTTGTTTTCATTTTCAATATTTTCTGGCATAATCTTCCAGCTGAAGGCCTTCATAGACCTGGTATTTGATATTTTGGCATGTCATAAAACCGTTTTTATTATTTATTTGAAAGTCTTAGATTTACCAGTTTGGAAGTCCATTCCACGGTTTTGAACGTTCGATTTTATTTTAAATCGGTGTACAGTAATTTCATTTGGAACAACAAAAGACACGTTCTTTGTGATTTGCGAAGGATGTTGTTGATTTGTTGCATTAAGATTTCAGAGAGTTTTGTTTCTGATGCAGAACACAGTGTAATGTTACAGTTAATCACTGTTACTTTAGCATTAATGTGTCTCTGGATCTCCCGTAGTTACCAGATCTGTTTACTGTAAATAAATTGCAAACATTTTTATACACAGCACATGTGCAGCTGTATGTATATAAGTATATTTGATACACGTCATATTTCAAACAACAATGCTGCATTGTACACATGAATTTGCATGTATATGTATATATGATACATGTTTCCAAGACGCATGATGGTGTATAAACTGTATATACAATAATGCTAGAAGGCTAAAAGTGGGGAACGTGAACCTGGTCTTTTTTCCATGAATCCAGAATCGCTGCCGCCAGACAGACATTATGGTTGGGTTAGTATTATGGTTTATTTTCTAACTAAACACCGCAATAGCTCACTGTGTCATAACAGGGGATCTTCCCTTCATATGGAATGGTTTTGTTGAAAGGTTTGGCAGTGAAGGGATTGGAAGCAGGGAAAAAGCGGCAGCAAACTGGGAGCACTGGTATATGGAGTCAGTTACTGGTGCAGCCCCAGAGTATATATGGGTGCAGATTGGTGCCAGCTGTGAATTTGTTGGTTCTGTCAAAGGTCGGCGTGCAACGGAATGGGGTACAGTGGAGTTGAACTAAAGATAACTATAGAAAGCTGAAATTTCTACTGTTTTGTTTGGAACCACCAACAGTATGGGCATACAATGTGTGCTAGCAAAAAAAGGTTTGAAACCACTAAATTTCACTTTTTAAAAACCTTTTACTTGAAATGTAATCATTTCGACTGTATTTCTGCCGTTTCGCCAAACAGTGTGTAAATTGTGGTTGCAAATGAGGCGCTGTAGTCGCGGGTTTCTGCTTTTTGGTACTACAACATTGTCTGGGCTGGAGGGATGGCGACTCTCCAGCAATGGCAGCCCATAACTGGAGTCGTTTAGAGCGGCTCGTGCTTTTAAGTGACCAATAAGGATACAGTTTTCACAACTTGTAACATGTCAGTGTTCCACCAGCACTGCATCTTTCCAATCTTTCAGTTTACAGTTCAAGGAGAGGAGATGAAATGTTATTTTCTTGCCCCCCCTCCCCCCCCCCCCCCCCCCCCCCCCCCTCCCCCCCCACACCCAAAAACAATAAGACCACGCAAGGATATCACGGCCCCACAGCCCCACAGCTAGGCACCT
>JABJVO010000026.1:19644280-19667268 GCA_026770805.1 Boulengeromyrus knoepffleri | reverse complement strand
TGACCACTGTCATCTACTCAGGTTACTACTCTTATCTCTGGCCTTCGTTGTTTTTATTCTATGTGAAAGGAGCTCAACAAAAACAAAAACCTAGAAAAGAAAAACCAATCAAGAATTCACTTTCTCTTAAGATCTGGAGCATTTCTGCATTCTGGTGCAGAGGTATTCAGGGAACATTCTGCCTAATGGAGAAACACACCTGTATTTAACCAAAGAGTTGATAACAGGTGCGCTGAATACCCCACTCGTTAAAAGAATTCTAATATATTAACAATAAAGACATCACATTAGAGCAAAGAAACAAAGCAACAGCTCTAGCTCAGATTAAAGTTTGACGAAAGTGTATATATCTGAAGACTAATCCTTCACATTCTCGTTCCTCATTATCAAATTCAAAAAACTCTCCTGGTCTAGACCGACCTCCATTGACCTTGTTTTCGTCTGACTTATCAATCAGGTATTAGGTTCTGCAAATTAAAGCTGACTCCTCTGACCTCCTGAAAGTCAAATGCAGTGTGCACCGCTAAGATTTCACCATTATATTCTCAATATTATTCACAGACAAGGAGCCATTATTTTCACTTATGCAGTTGACATGCAACTCATTGAAACCAGATGAAGGATTACCAACTTAGAAACTCAAACAGGCTGAAGGACGCGCTCTCATACACATGTACACACATATGTGCACAAAAAGACACATACATATATGGGCATAATATAACTAATGCAAATTTTTTACTATATATATATATCTTACACATGCATTATTTTTCTCACCACTAAAGAAACTATGTGGTGATTAATTAGTTTCCTGTTTTATAATTGCTTTTTTATGGGAAATGAATTGCTAGAAAAATTAAAGGTTCACTGTTGTAGACTCTGGTTCATATTTCTTATGGTTTGTGAGTAACTAAGATATATAAATGAAATGAATGAAATGACCATATGAGGTAGCTAATGGAAATCTTAAAGGGTGAGATGATGGTTAACGGCACAGACTAAGGTTTTCAAACCCTGGGTAAAATAGACTGAAAAGGGCCCGGGTATGAGTATAATTCATAAGTCTTAAGCAGCCCACCTGGTCAGAAGTACTTTACATGAGATATAACGTCTGGCCGCATTTACATGTCAAAACATTTCTTATTCCCCAGTGTTTTTGCAGTCACTGAAACTCGTTCTACAATGAAAAAGAAATCGGCTTTTGACCAAAGTTTTGAACAGGTCATCGAGCTACTGTTATCCCCGATTCTCTCCAGGCCCGAGAACATGTCTCAATATGCTTAGCTCCCCATTAAAAAACGTGGAAACTTCTAGACGGCTTTAACGCATGAGATGCCTCTGATTGGAAAAAGACATCGGACCCTCTGCTCAAAATCCTTCCACTGCCACGCGCATATGGGCTTGCAGCAGGAGAAGAGATTAGATTCTTATGTTTTGGTTCGCTCTGAAACATCCACGGTTGCCTCCAGCATGATGAAAAGGCTTCTGTGGATCTCGCTATCCAACGTAAACGAGAACATCGCAAGCCCTTGCCAGGAATGCCAGCGCGCTGTATTCACAGTTGCACGTGGGATGAGCCCGCCAGTCGAGCCACTGGGATACTCCGCCAGTCCCCGGCTGTTTGAGCGGAGGATTTGCCAGAGGCGTCGCGGGCCACCTCACACAAGGTCTCCCACAATCCTCCCCTTCCTTCAGACCGCAGTGCAGCTTCCTGCCAACGCGCTGTAAGTGTTTAGTGACTGCGGAGCTGCCGTCTGCCCTCTCCTGTGCGCTTCACACTTCATTTGTCCGGATTGCTCCCAGTGGCAGCAAATATTTCACTGGGACCAACTGCCAGGCTGGGTACGTAAATCAAGAATAGGGGGGGGGGCCCAGGGTTTGAAGCGCTCGGGACAGCCCAGAGGGGGCACGGGGGTCAATTTTTCTCGATCAGTGTCCCCCCCAAAAAAAAAGAAAAAAAAAAAAGTTAAAAATCAACTTCTAGAATTCTGCTACAGCAGATTATCCCTAGACATGTGTCCAGCAGACTGTGTCTGGACGTGTGCCAAGCTGTTTGGGACAGCAGATTATAGATTGTAGCTGGCTGTGACCTTATTCAAGAGAAAGGGCTTAAGTATGAAAAACGGTCAACATTCGGTGAAACCCAAGGTCTCGTATTTCAACGGAGAAGAAAAATATAGGAAATGATGCATAAATCAGGATTCCTAAAATAAAGACTGAGAGGTGAAGGGAAAATACACAGGCTTCTTGTTAGTTTGGGCACGAAGGATCCCGGATTATTGGGAGGTGATAGTGCTGAAGAACTCGTCGAAGCTGAGTAACAAGTTGTACCTCGGTTTATTACATTGTGCATTTTCCTTAGCTTGCGTATTAATCAATTCATTTATACGGGTTCTAAGATTGGAATGTTTGATGACCATCAGTAAACTTTAAGAGTCACTCTGGGGTTAGTAATAAAAATGTTGCTCGTGTTGCAGAAATAAACACACTTTTAAAAGAATGTCAAGGATGCTGCCTGCTTACACAATGCATTTTTTTGTAAATTATTAATAATAATATTCAATTACTTTACAAATAAGCCTGCAATGTGTTTGGGGTTTCATAGTGTTTGACATATTTTGAGATTCTCAACTACTTTTCAAGGACCGAGCTGTACCCCAGCCGAACCACGAAGAGACGGTTTTCCATTGTAGAATGTTAGCCGTACCTGAGCCGTAAGCACACCGACATGGCCTGGTTTCCTGGCAGGGATGAAAGCATTACTAAACTGAGCTGGTGGTCTCACCGCCGTCAGGTTGGTCAAAAGGCACAGAGACATTAGTAGTATCACACATCGTGATATATCGATGCATCCCTCATAACTCGGAACTTGAAAATTTCCAGCCACCTACATGAAAACATACTATAGAACAGCTGAACGGAATCATTCGTAATATGAATTTACGCAAGCTAATGCTAGCGTTTGATCATACACAGTGGTTCTTACAGACTTGCTAGCAGAAATTAGCACACAGTAAATCATGATGTATACCGTGTGAACAGTAAATAAGCATCTCTTTGGTTTTTACGTCACTGTTGCTCTCCAAATCGGGCAGTGCCTTTTCTTCGCCGACCCTTCTGCAGTGGAAAATTGAAGTGAGCGGGAACTGTTCTGTAACTAGTGCCTCTTTGTGGTATGGGTTGGGTGCAGCCTGGTTCCTGTCTGCCAGTGGAAAAGCACCATGGAATCGCATTCGGTAGGTTTCCAGTTCAAATCTTGTGGTTGTTAGATTGGTTTCACCATTGGGCCCTAGTACAAGGGTCTTTAACCCCAATTGCTCCAGGGACTGACTCTGTGTTCTCATTTGTATATCGCTTTGGATAAAAGCTTCTGCTAAACAAATAAATGGAATTATATATCCATCTATCTGTCTGCACTGGATAAGTGCAGTGAGTCTATTAGATCAAGTATAAAGCAGAAGGATACGCCATAAAAGCTTAAGTGACAACAGAACAAATGTGAGATAAAATGTGTGATATCCAGACAGCAAAACATCATAGAATTTCAGCAATAAATTCTCATGCTGAGATGGATTTTTCACTGTACATTAATATGAATTTCACCCTTCCTTAATGTCACTATCAGTGACTTTTTGTTGATGACAGTTTTACTGTTAGACAGACAAAGCCTTGCAGCCAGTGCTCTGCACTTTTCTGCTTGTGGCATTTAACAGCGATCTTCACGAAAAGCCGTGGATGACTCTGGTGATCCAAGCACCATGTTGTTTTCTGCTTCTTGTTAAAAGCAACTTCAATATATCTGTCTCATATTACATGATTCTTTCCAGCCAAAGCTCGCCAGTGAGGAACAAAGTGGACAGGCGATGTGACACCGAAAAAGCCCTTTATTGTTATTTCACAAAGTCAAGGCAAGATGAGACCAAAATGACGGCGGCTATGTCACTGACTGCTAAGGAACAAGAGGACAGCATCAATAAATCAATGGTGATGTAAGTGCTGCAGTGCTTTGAAAGTCATACTAAGTGTCTTGAGCAAAAATAATAAGCACAGGACACACAAACATTGCCATTTATAACTTGTTCTCTCCCCTTTGCTTTGTAATTGCAAATCTACATGTATATATTTCTATATCTATATAGAATGATGTGCCAAGAATAAACATTCAAGCAGGATGAAATGAGCAGACATATTCATATTTTTGTCCTCCCGGTTCGATTGACGGGGTAGAATTTTGAAACCCAGGTCAAATTTATCCACACCGCTGTGGCATGGAAATCACCTGAACACACACTGAATATTTTCTTTGGCTCTGCGAATGGCTGTAGAAATACAGCAGGCAGGCCTCGGTTAAGACGCTGACCTCTCCTACAGTAAGAGGAAGACAGAATGGAATGTTTTTCACAGTTACTCTATGCAGCAAATGTCAAAGTCCTACTGCAAATGTGGAAGCCATGCATTTTTATAATTCTATAATTCACCTAAATATCTTAACATAAATAATTCATACAGAGGTATGTAATCGACACATTTTTAAATTCGGAACAGTCATGGAGAAGAAAAGGAAATTCAAGTAGTCCTTCACCCAGCAGCTGCATTTTAGTTGTATAAGAATCAGACCATGAGTGCATTTGTACCTGTATGTATGTACAGAATTTGTGCATCAGTGCTGCCCTATGAAAAGGACTTTCATACAGAGGTGGTACGGTGGCTCAGTGGGCAATATGCTGGCCTCATACCTCCAGTTTCCTGCTGCCATTAGGTGAATTGGTGTCTCTGAATTTCACATCTGTATGTGCACTGGCACTGCGACCAGGGTGTACCCCTGTATGCCAGTGTTTCCCAGGCGCAGACAGCCCATGTTTTTGCTCCCTCTCAGTTCCTAGTAACAATGTGGATTGCCAGCAGGAAGCTGGGAGGGAGCAAAAATGTGGACTGTCTGTGGGTCCCTAAGGACTGGGTTGGGAAACGCCGCTCTATGCAGTCTGGGATTGGGTGCCCCCCCCCCCCAGATGAGCGATTGAAAGATGGATAGATATTCATAGAAAATTTGAAGTTTAATAAGTGTTAAACTATAAATCCGAGGTGAGGTTTGTTTAACCACAACATTCAGTTAAGAAAACTGTAAATAAATTATATCCTCACCTTTGGTACTACATTCAATATCCCTTTTTTGTCTTAGTTTTATTGTTCTGAAAAACACGATTTATTATGTCTTGTATCCAATGCAGCTGTTACGGCACTCACTGTAGGATACTGAATTAATACACACACAAAATGTACGGGCGCATTTATAACAAAAATGCCATTTTTATTCTTGAAAAACAAATATTACAATCATGAGAAAATTTCCAGACAATCTCACTAACTGTTGCTCAATTGTTAGTCCCTTATAATCCAGAAAAAAAGACATTCTCACAATCAACAAAGTTTTAAAGTCAATAAAACAAATGGAAACAACTGAAAACATATACAAATTCTGTACAGTATGTGCATGACAAGCAGTGAAGACTATGAAAAGAGTTTTGGGGAGAGTACAAAAAATGTACTTGTTTGTTTGTTTTACAGCAGTTTCACAAAAACAGAAAAACAGAATGTACTGCTATTGGATAGAACCCCCCCCCCCCAAAAAAAAAGATACAGATGTTTTGCATGAAAGTATGACTGCGGAATAAGACGTACATTATTTATATCGACACAGATTTATAATACAAAGTTATGCTTGTGTGCTTACAGTTTAGTAAACATTTTGTAAACAATGTTCTTTTCACAGCCAAAAGAAACCTTTACATAGCAAAATACAATGAAAACATCCTGTCTTGAATGAGTTTACTCATTCATTTCTTGATACCAGATATTGTTCTTTAGCATTATAAAAACTCTGTTTGTTGGTGCACAAATGTCTGACGCCTAATATGTCACCCTCTTGCATTCAAGAAACACCTCTTTAGACCAATGTGGACATTGCAGAAATATTCTCAGATTATTGGAAAAACATATTGCTCTCTAGCCTAAGGCTGAATTAATAGCCATTCTGATGTTTATTGCTTTCATGTGCTATCATAAGTAAATGCTTTATTTCTGTGTAATTACATGCTGTAAATAGAATGGCATTCCTTGAGCTTTTCTTCGTGCTGCATTTCAGAAGACATATGTATATTTAAATCACTTATATCTCTGTCAAACATATATGCTGTGCTGACTCTGAAGGTAAGTAGTTCTGACCCAGTGCAGGGCTATTACCTACACGTAGTATTTCCTTCATTTGCAACTTATTAAACAATCCAGATTCACTGCAAGATCACAGATAAATGTGTAAGGTACAGTTTTGTAGTGTTCTAGTACCTTGCTGTAATTATTTTGATTTAGATTATGTTCTCCAACAAAGCTTAAAACACACCATGTCTGACATCATACAATTCTGTATGCATGAGTGTGAATATCCCCTGTGATGGACAAGCATCCCAACCCCAGCTGCCCTGTGTTAAGCGGTTAGAGCAGTGGTTCGTAATCCGGTCCTCGGGGTCCCATGGAGCAAAAACGTGGACTGTCTGACAAGGAGTTGGGAGGGAGCAAAAACATGGACTGGCTGTGGGTCCCCGAGGACTGGATTGGGAAACAGTGAGTTAGAAGATGGATGGAGAGATCTTAAAAGTGGGCAGATCCTGAATCTGAATTCTTTAACATGGTCGTTGAAGGCTAATTTAAGATTTCATGCAGGTGTTTTTTTTCTTTGATAATGATGGTGTGTCCCTCCCCCCCCAGTGTGATGACACTTAGGGGATTAACAAGCCCTTAATGCATTTTAGATGGACCCCCATTGCCTATGTGACTGACTTTTCCAGAAGCTTCTGTTTCTTCCGATTTAGATATTGAGCAAACAACTAGAATATGGAAGTGCTTCACGTGATACAGAAATACAAAAACTGTAATGAGATAAACCAGGGTGCTGCCTGCAGCCATATTAAATTACACTATACAGAACATCTCAAAAACAAGTGCTTAATATATGAATACAAAGACATATTTTCAAAGCCCTTGTCGCCAGCAATTTAACATCAGATTAAAAATATTGTACCTTTAATTTTAAATAGGTGACATTGTTTAATGGCTGCAACCTTTATGCAAATCTTGAAACTGGACTAATAGTAAGTGCACATGAATATATATATATATATATGCAAACTCATGAAGCGGGGCACCTCTGTTTAGAATTGCAAATAAATAAAATGAAAATACAACATGAAGTAGTTTCTGCTTTTTCAAATTGTTCCTTCAAATTTCTTGAGGGGAGAAATGCCTTTGTTTGCATCAAATAAATAAAACATCTTTATAATAGTTTCATAGTTTTTAAACAATTTAGCTATAAAACAACACCCAGAGCATGTAAAAGAAAATTAATTTAAAATGTACCCTCTAGTATCTGAGACAAGTCAATCGGTCAAGAAACATGTTATGTACCGGAACCAACATAAAATAAATTTACCATCAGTTGACGATACTTAAAGTATCTGGTATGCCTCCGGTCTGAGTACTCATAATCTGGCTACTCTTGCATGTGTACTGTACCATGTGAGATATTTATTGATTTTAAATTGTAATTTTAAGGGTGACACCCTGAATGGGTAATGTTTGCATTTGTTGCAAATGCATATTAATGCATTCATCATTGTCGCTATGCAATAAATTCAATATTTCATGAAACAAAAATGGTTTGGTTTCAGATTTTCATTGCATAGTCAATTGTAACTGAACTGCATTGTTGATACAAAACCTAAACACATAAAAAAATGTCTAATGTTCTAGACTTTCATATGTACGCATTGCACCAACTGTTTAAAAAAAAATAAACTATAAAATCAAACAGAAAAAACAAGAATTCCTGATGCCAGTGGCTGCCATTTGCTTACCCTCGGCACCAGGAAGTCAGTAACTCCATCCTGTTAATTTATATTCAGATTAGCCAACAATGACAATATATGCGCAGCCAAGCAGCTTTAAATACACAATTTCTTTGAAAGTTTTGTTTGACATTTTGTCATTTTTATATTTATAATGTTCTTAACTTAATACAAGAAAAAACAACATTTCTTTGGGTACTTAGAAAATAAAACTTAAATTTTAAATTATTAACTTAAGAGATCCTCCAAAAATATAATTCAGGTGTCAAAGAGTTCATTTCCACATACAATATATAATTTATGGCTTTATATTATACTGCTTTTCAGTAAGTCCCAAGTTTTAAGCAAACCATTTAACATATAAATTAAACAATAAAAGAGCAGAAACACTGACAGAACTTATTGCTGGTACCACTGAATATAACAGAACTTCTGTCACACGCATAAATATAAAAGAAGCAAAGACTATCTTTCAGTGTTATCGAATAATTCAATTGCTATAAAAACTATACTCATAAAAGAGCCCTATAAAAATATATGTTCGTCGCAATGCATATGGAAGCTCTTTTTTTGTTGCCAGTTCAGTAATTCAAATGACCATCTTGCTTGCTCACTGATTCTGCAGTGGAATTTCAAAATTTCAGTAATGCCTTTATTCCCATTAGGTCCTCCTTTACTGCTCAGAGAACATGTCCAAGATGAGTACCATGCTGGATAAATATTGAACGGAAGGATACAATTTTAATTTGAATAAAAATTAATGTAGAAACATTAAATGATGCAGCGCACCTGCAAAAAGAAACATTATTTCCCATGAGTGTTTGTGCTTACAAAACATAAATTAAGAATAAGACACTGGTCTTTGACTTCTATCTATTGCTCTTCTCAATGGCAAAAATTGGTTAACCCCAAAAGCTGGATCTCAACGTGTTCAATATGGCCGCCACACGGACTCATCCATTCGCCCACTGGAATTTAGAATGGTCGGTGAACTACTGTGACTTCCATCTGCCTCCACCCCATCTGTCTGGTTGGGGAGGTTGGGGTTGATGAGAGAGCTGCCTGTCGAGGCACTGGTACAAGGAGGGAGCATCCGAGAGGGTGAGCGATCTCCCCCCGGCACCATGGAGAATTGGTATGACCCAGAGGATGTTCCGTAATAGAGATAGGGCGTACTGCTGGTCTGGAACGGCCCGCTCTGGTTTTGAGTGGAGCCAGGGTAGGGCGGCGGCAGGTAAGTGTGGTAGTGGGTGGTAGTGGACATACCCAGAGACATCCCTGATGTGACTGGCGTCGGTGTGTAGGTGAAGGTGGCTGGGTAGTGCATTCTGGGACTTGGGAAGCGGCCCTCTGTTAGTGAGGAAAGGCCAGGAAACTGACGGTCAAACTGCCGGGGATCAGAGAACGGGCTAAGGTCAGAGGTACCTAAAATAAAATAAAATAAAAAAATTAGCTGAATTAATCTGATAAATCACATGTAAGTACTTTTTAAGTATTTTTGCTCAAAGGTAACATGAGTAATTAGACTGAAATTCATCCTTAATATGTCTACAGTATGATTTGTATGAAAAATTTGTGAGAAATAACAACGCAATTAAATATTATGAATATATCCATCCGTCCAAGTCAGGGTGAATCTGGAGCCAATCCCAAATACCCCAGGGCACGAGGCAGGGGAACACCCTGGTTGGGATGCCAGGTAATTGCAGTATTAGGTATTGAATGAATTTCATAATAAGTATTTTGTCAGTGCTCCAAATACAGACACATAGGAATAGCTATTAAATATCTAATGGCCAGATGTTCACTGCTTAAATTCACATGGGAACGAGACACGTGCAGAGAATAACATACATAACCTTTGTTTGTGTGATAATAGCTTAATTCACTCATTCATTCCCAAAGTCATAGATTTTGAACTTCTGAGGGAAGATGATAAGGCCATTACACAGCTCTTCAGTGTTGACGTGTGACGTATAAGACCTCACTTATTTTTTTACAAGGGGGACTTCCAACACGTAAGCTGTTTCATTCCTGTGTGCTCATCCACACGCTCTAACACAGACTCTCCCAAGCTGAAAAGAATATTTTCCATGATGTTCCTCATGACTTGGCTGCCAGTGAGTCACTTGGTAGCAAAGAGGACCAAGTTACCGTGGTGAGTCTAGGTTTCAGACTCCGTGAGCAGAGGAGATTTCTGCCGGTATCAAACTGACATGAACTAAAGGACTTCCACCATGAAGGACTGTGCCAGATTTCTGAAGAGTACTTCCAGATCATTGCTAACTTACTGCCATGGTTTAGGTTGGCTGTACATTGTGGCCAGAAACTTTGAGTCTCAGTTAAATCGTTTTTTGCTACTTTTTTGAAAATATGGACGATGACTTTTGTTTTACCAGTCAAATCCAACGACACGACGCAAGGGAAAGTCGTGAAAAGTTTAATATAAGCCAAAGAGCAGAGAAACTGAAAAATAAACAGGAAATAAAGATATAGAATCATGAGATATTTTTGTGAAAGGGCTGACCAAGCATAATATAATATTTTTTACTGTTATAATAAAACATTAGCTGTAAAAAAACATACTTAATTCCATATCTTTTAAAAAGAAAAAAAGTAAATACTATAATATATATGACCTCTGCAATTCTTTAGGAAGTTCTAATTAATTGTAATAAAATAAATCCATACATTTCTGTCTGTATGGACATGCAAGAGTGCACATTTGTATGAATACTGGAAAAAAGATAAATCAGGTTTCCCACATATGGAAACGGTTTAAGGAAAACCAGTTTCCATGAAACACATAACGAGGTAAGGGTAGGCTCAGATGTGGGTGCGTGTCTGCGATTAGCTGGAGGAACGGAGCGAGCGGCTCTTTCCGACCCTCTGCTGGGTTCTTTAGAAATTAAGGAAAAAAAAAGGTATAACGAGAATGAGGCCTTTGAAACGACGGTGTGGAAACGGGAAACGACGACGCGGAGGCCTTCTTTCGTGAAACGCCATCGCATCCCTGTCGTAAATCACAAGGCGTCTTCCATGTCACCGCGTCTGCTGCTGGAAATCCGAGGGGCCTCTGTTTATAAAGCCTGCAAGTGGCAGGTCGGCACGCATTCAATAACCATGTGTAGCCAATTAGGGCGTTTCGTGTGTTTGCTCCGTGAGATCTGCCTTTAAAAAAAAAAAAAAAAAAAACAACAGGAAATAGTCCTCAAGGGATTCTGGAGGATTACTTTTTAAGAAAAGGGTCAAGGTGAATTATCTTCTGGAGAAAAAAATTACACATCTACACACTGCATGCAAATCACTCATATGTTGACAAAATGAATTGTATTAAAAGTTCCTGTGCAGTCTATTTTGTGAGAAAATCCGTATTTCTACAATAATTACCAAGTTGAATTGTGCTATATTTTATCTACCCGAGCCTTCGTTCCACTCAATTACATATTACTGCTGTTCTGAATTCAGCTGATTCCTTGCGCAACTTGTTTTACAATCACCATAAATATTTTTCATATCTGTGCCTTTCTTAGTTCTGTGGGTCTTTGCGATTCTTGTGTACTAGTGCTGATGTTTAGCTGTCTTGCTGGACCATGGATGGAGGATTCATGTGGATTCTGGGTGGGGGTGAGATTGCTACTTCAAATGCCAACATGTTCCACCCAGTGTTAAATCATCATATAGGAGGCTTGGAAATCCAAGTAAACCTAGGAGGCTATTCTGAGTTGAACTCTGTTTTCTGTCTGTATCTGATTCACTAAAGTCCCTAAATATCAGTCACATTTATTATTAAGTACCAGAGGGAAGGGAATGTCTCCTCAGTGCCTGTCAGATAAAGGCAGCTCCTCTTAATACATATTTTCATGTTTCTTCTATACTATAACCTACCAGCACTGAACTGCTCCACTATCACAGGGGTGGGCAATCTTATCCAGAAAGGGCTGTTTGGTATTTGGGTTTATGCTGCAACTCCCTAATTATATTACCAATTAGACAACGGATTGGCTGAAGACTTGGGTTTGAACAGCTGACTTAAAGGTTATTCCAAAAACCTACACAAACAGTGGCTCTTTGAGGGCAAGATTGCCCACCCCTGGTCTATCACAAACAGGTAACTTCCCTAGAGGCTACAGCAATATGCATAAAATAGGGCTAGTAGATAAAACTGTTGCCTACTGTTGTCAAGCACTTTGTACATGACAGCAATGGAACAATATGATTCAACAGGGGCTCTAGGCAACAGTAGAATCGGCCCATTTCCTCTAAAACGTCCATCCCAATCAGTATTTAATGTGTCAGACTCTTCAATGTAGAGCATGAGAGCTAGCTGCAGGCCTCTCATAATGAAATCCAACACGATGCTGGCCAGAACAACCACAGAGCTATTGCTGAATTCTCTGGACCTCAGGAAGCTACTGATTCCAGTCACTTACTAGGATAACAGCAAAGAACTCTGTCCACAGAGCTGAACGGCCAGGACCCTTGTGCTTTTGCTCAACTCACTGTACCAAATATCTTGAAAACAGGCAGAAGGTTCAAGATTGTCTTCTAATAGACATCTGCTCTTGAGGCATCATAAACTTTCATAACAACCTCTTCAGAAATGAGGATTATGACCTTCCTATACACTTTAGAACTTCAACGTGAGAGGTTTCAGCAGTGTTTCCCAATCCAGTCCTTGGTGACCCACAGACAGTCCATGTTTTTGCTCCCTCTTAGCTCCTGGTAGGACTGTCTGACAGAGAGCTCGGAGGGAGCAAAAATGTGGACCGGCTGTGGATTTCCGAGGACTGGATCAGGAAACACTGGGTTACAGTATAAGTCCCAGCAGCGAAGTTAAAAGGGGTTTAACTCAAGCTTGGGACATCTGCAAAAAATATGGAACTTGTGGCCAGATGATTATAACAGTTGTAATTGAGGGCAGTCACTGAGAGAAATTTGCCAAGCTCTTAAATATAGGCTACCTTCTTTTCCTGCTTCTCCAGAAGAAAGAGAATTGAACAAGTAAACAATCCTTTTCCTTAGTAGTAGGTTAATTCTTTAAATGTATTTCAATAAAGTCACTTATCACTATTATGTGTCTATTATTAACAGTGTTGGGTGATTGTGTGGAACAGCAGAGATGGTACAGAGTTTTGTAATGAAGACACTGAGAGCTACGGCTTAGCAGAAGGTCAGACTAAATTGTCGTAAACCTCTCTCAGAAGTACTTGAGCAATGTGGCGTCTCTGTCCAAAAAAAAAAAAAAAGGAGGGGACATTAAGACCATGAAGTACATGCATCTCTTTGAGGAAAGAACAAAGCCTGAGGTTTCGGAGATGAAAGGGGGATGAAATCTAAACTAATCAATTCCAACAAGGCGGTTGGCTGTAGTTCAAAACTGCCAACAAGCAGCAACACTGCAAAGTAATTTAACCTTCCCCATTTGCTCTAGGCTCAAAGTAGAGAGGGAGGGTTTGGAGCGGGGGCGATGCGGAGGGAAAGAAGAATCATAAAATAACCTGGCACTGAATCAAACAGGTGTACAAAAGGAAACCTGTTCTAATGACTGCACTAGATCTTAAAACAATCTCTCAAATTAGTGCCTATTTAAAGACAGGCAAGTTCTGTGTCCTTTGGAGTATCCTGCGCGGCATTTACAGTTTACAAACACCAAACCCCTGTATACTTTAAGGACGTCGCATAGACGGAGTCCGATGGACTGAACTAGCGCCGATTTGCCAGATTTCTTCATTAACTTCATTGGCAGATCTGACATTTCTTTCCTGGAGGAAGGTTGTTTTTAACAGCTTAGGATAATTGTGGTGTGGTTGCCTTTCCACCGTTTGACAGAAACACATTCTTTTGAATACTGGGGCTTTTGTCTTCTTAGTGGGGCCGGGTGGCGGGTGGTTGTGTTCTTTGTGCAACCTCAGCATTAGATTAGGGAGCAGACAGGGCTGCCTGCTCTCGCCATTACCTGAGATTCGTCGCGGCACGTCACTGATGGCAGGCAGTCCGGTGCCGCGGGTTGATGACAACGGTGCTGTGGAGTGGATGGAGGGTGAAGCCATTTGGCTCAGATACGGGGGGTAGGACTGTTCATAGGACCAGGGGGGTGAGGATTGAGCTTGTCGGGCTTCTGTGAAGATAAGACCAAGGGAGGAACCAGTGAATATATAATTATAAACCTTAGGGTGGGTATTATAAAGTACCCCTGTCTCATGCCCTGTGCCTTCTGGGATAGATTCCAAACTCACCACGACCGTGTACTGGGATAACCAATATGAAAGATGGATGGACGGATATTAATACTGTAGCATAAAGATTTACAATTCTTTCTGTTTTCGATTTATATAAATGAAAGGAGTTTAGGTTAACAGATCTAGACGACTCTGGTAGGGCACGTCGACCTACGAAGCAGCACTAATTTATCGCGCGCTTAATTTTATCGCTCCTCTGCCTGTGAACTTTGGACACGTCGACGTGGCTATTCAGAAAACAAAAGACGTTTGCATGCCATGGTGTAAATCACAAGTGCTCGGCGCGCACGTCTTGAAAGTGCTAAAGGGTTATTTACTTTTTGTATTAAGTGTCAATTAAAATGATCAAAGACAGCGCGTTTAAAATTAGAGCATAGCTGAGAGGGAAGGTGGGGTGCGTGGATGTCCCAGGGTGGAGTGATGTCAGGTGACAAACGCATTCATTCACTTCACCTGTGCCTCAGTACTAATCACCCTAAAATGGCCTTTGTTACTTCCCCTAAGAACGTGCTACGACTGACGCTGTACCTGATGCACTACTTTCCTACATCTTACTCCCAATTTATAACCATACGTTTTTCATTAGGCTCTGTTTTGGGCCTGTTCTTCCCTGCTGTTTCATTAAGCGAGTCTCCAAAACAAAAACCCTATTCCTTCCATCCATCGTTATGTGAAACTGATTCGCTCACCCTCCACGTTTAGGGAAAGTTTTACAGCAGCACAAGATGAGTATCTTAGAATACTGGAACTACAAAGGTGCTTCGGTTACGCAGCTAATAATTTGATCTTGATACATTTTGGTTGATAATTTTTTAAATGGACTGTTTAGTTTTACCGACGCTGCACTAACAGACACCATAGCTGTAAAAGCGATGTGACAAAGCCAAATGTAAAACATGCAGCGCTGATAAATGGTGTGCAAACAACCTAAATCAGCTTTTACATTGTATCATATACAACTCGGCGCCCCCAATATGCAAATACAGCATGCAAACAGCCCCAGAGCCAATTCTGTTTCCTGTTTGTTTCCTACACTCATAAACAAAGTGCCTGCACTGACTGCATTCCTCTCTGAATCTGGCCTGGGAACGACAAATAGACACATTAATCATTTGAATAAAATACATTTGTATATTTGCTTTCTGTTGCTTTTCCAGTCTGAATTACAGTTGGCAAAAACAGTTCTATGTAAAATGAAAAAAAGGAAAAAGGTCAGAAAGTCATTGACGATTTTAATTTTTACCATACTTAGATGACCTATGTTTGGGTTACAGCTGTGTAAAAACAGGATTACAGCACTTCCGGGAATTAATCTTTTATGCTTTTAAATTAGGTATTTAATATTACTGGTAAAATACTACACTAATAGCTAGCTAGTGTATTAGATAATCATGGTCAGACAAAACTGCAAGCTCACATAACAGTAGTGATAATAATTCTGATGTGATTAATAATACTTTTTTTTCTTCTTTACGATGTCACCTCAATAACTACTGACTTTATATAGGCTTCAGTGTGCGCTGAGTGCATAAATCCTCGCAATAGCTCCTAAAAGACCGACAGCGGTCATGGTGCCGATTGTGAAACCGAGGAAGTGGTTACTTTAAACAGATGGTCTCCCAGGCCGCACCACACCACACTCAGCCATATTCCAGACCACGCTTGACCTTAAAGGATCCCCCGAACTGACATGGGCCAAAAGTTTAATTTAATGATCACTGTTACACCCATAAGCCTGTAAGTCTTTTTTTTAAAGGATGAGAAGTGGCCAAAGTCAACCACAGCACCGTGCGTGTTTAAGAAAACTTTTCGGGGGGGGGGGGACGGGGACGTGTTGACAGTCCGCCATGTAGGCAACCATATCTCTCTTACCGGATATCTGAGTTTGTCCTTGAGGATTGAAGGGAGTTGGGGCGGCGTTGAGCGATGGACGGGGGCTTTGCGTTGGTACGGCACCCCTTATGGTCGTCTGCCTGAGACGCTCCAGCTCGCTAAGCCGCTCAGAAAACAAGCCTGGCTTTGGCGGGTCCTCCAGCTTCTGTCTGTGTCCTGCCCGATCAAAAAGAAAACATCATTAAGAAATGGGTGAGATGGTTTAATACTGCATAGCTGTGCAATGATAAACACGCATCACAATAAGAATCTGTCGCATCGGTTACTGTCGCTCAGGCTAATGGTAGCATGATGTCACAGTGTAAAAGCCTATGCATGCATGAATTTTTGTGTATGTGTGTATAACATTAAGGAATTTATATTTCAATATTAGAAAATGCTTTTGATGCTGAAAAAAATGACATGACCGTGGCAAAAAAAAAAACAGCAAAACACAAATAAATAAATAAACACAAGACAGAATTCCTTGACTTTGTTGAAATGACAGTAACTTCACATGTGATTTCCAACCAAATTAATCAAATTAGTTACTGGCGAACCTCCAACACCTGAAGAGACCAAATATTTAAGAATTCTATGTTGTTCGTTGTATTTACTGCATTGTAAATGGCTCCTGGTGACATCAGCTAAAAAACCTTTTTGGAAAAAAAAAGTTTGGAATACAATGTAATTAATCCATTTTCCTTTGGATGCATAGCCTAGCCATAAATAAAATGAACATTTTTGAACGGGATCGCCGTAATTCCACTAATATAATCGCCTTCGCATAAATTTTAAACACTGTCTATAACAACAAATCATATACTTTGATCCACAACCTAAAATTTCCACTGCATTTTGAGACCTAAGCTTTCCCACATTTGGAAAAAGTCTGTTCCTGGTGAAAATTTTCTCCAAAAGATCTTTCATGTGGCTAAACTGAAACAGAATCAAAAAGAAATAAGAGAACAGAAAAGCATTTTTATCCCTGTAATGAAACAAATGCTTTATTTTATTATTCTGGATAATGTATATGTGTCTGTATAAATATGTTATGTGTGTCTATTCAGGGACGTTTTTCCAGCTTTGCAAACTAGGACTCCTGGCCTGTTTTGCTGTAGAAAAAACAGCAGAACAAAAGCTCATGCCAACAAAGCAAGCAGGTAAACATCTCTGTTAATGATGCTTTAGATGTTTAGCCAGAACTTCATACGTAAAACTAGAAATCTGTCTAAATGGATGAACTGCTACCTATTTGAGACAGCAATTTTCTACGTAACACTAATAAAAAGCAACAGTAAACCACAGATGCCATGGAGCACAAATGATACCATAAATTCCACAGAAGCTCATAACCTCGTCTGTCCAACTTTTATATTCATTTGGGAGGAGAAAAGAAGGAAAATCAAGGCTTGAACTTCTGGGCCTTTTCATCACTGAAGCAGGTCTGTCTGTCTAAGTGATTCAGTTCTTCTACAGTATTTTAAATAACAAACAGAGGAAGAAGTGAAATAGGCTCTCTGAAGTTCACAGGCTTCCGACTAGAAAGACTAGACAGGCAGCCATCAGCCCTGCAAAACCTGATAATGTTCAACAGCTACTCTACACGGAAGTCAGGTGTACAAAAGAGTTTGGTGCAAGGACAATTGTAGATGCACCACAAAGGGTAAATCAGCCAGAAACACTTGAGCTCTTAAGAAAATTACCAGCTTCCACTTTGCTAATTACTGTAGTGTCCAAGGGTGTAGGATTGGGTATGGATGGTAAGTACATGTACCTAGTACTACTGCGGAAGTGCCATGTGTGAGCTTA
Source organism: Boulengeromyrus knoepffleri (assembly GCA_026770805.1). Taxonomy (NCBI): domain Eukaryota; kingdom Metazoa; phylum Chordata; class Actinopteri; order Osteoglossiformes; family Mormyridae; genus Boulengeromyrus; species Boulengeromyrus knoepffleri. Next base: position 19,649,441 of record JABJVO010000026.1, on the reverse strand, counting down.
GGGGGCACGGGTTTCGGGGCTGATTTGGTCCCTACCAATGCTGAAACCAAGCCGATAACACTTTACTTCATTATTATTCATTATTCAGCAGTCATTATAATGCATTATAGATACCTTAATAATAATGATATAATAATAATTCTAATGAGATATATACCTTATAGATACCTTCATAATGCATTATAATGCATTCATAAAGTATTGTACACACGGCTATAACTATTTAAATAAAGGCATAACACATTATAGCGATGTTTATTATGCATTATGAATGCTCTATGAAGCTGTCAGTTATAATCCACTGTAGATACCTTCATTAGTGCAGTACGAAGCATCCTTAATTCCTAAACTGCGTAAATGCATATAATCCTTTATGAATGCAACGTAATGCCTTATGAAGGTATGTATAATGAATTTATATGACTGCTTTAAGTAAATATCAGCAGTGTGTGTATGTATGGCTTTCTAACCAGGGGATTCATTCATAATTTGACTGAATGAAACAAAAAAAAAAAAAAAAAACAGATTTGTATTTAAATTATTGAGCCCCCATAAAAAAAATCTCAGGTTAATTATGTGCTTTTGTTTTCAAGCTAAAAATTATCTACAATATATAGTGCATTTAATTTTAGCTGTGGTTAGTGTATACGGCTTTAACAGTGGGTGTATGGTCTTTACTCAGTGAATGACTAATGACTGCTTAATCATTTAATAATGGGTCTTTTTACAGAAATCCCCATGAAAGATAGGTTTCAGAAGGAAAGTTATACTTGGTTTCTGTAAATATTGCTATTGGGTTTTAGATACACCGACTTGCCACCTAATCGAGCCGTATATATTAATACCCATATCGGATATCTGAGCTAAGAAGTATCGGAATAACGAGCGAGTTCACGTGCTTACTAATTCCCTGTAAAAATCAATACAAGTTACAGTCCATTACAGTAGCAAAATTTTATTAACATTTCTTTTTCATGTTGGTTTCATTTTTTATTCTTTTACATAAATGTTACTACTAAATCTCTGTTGCTACTATCTTGAAACATAATGCATGGCACTGGAAAAAAGAATACACATGCACATTAACACACAAACTGGATACTTACACGCCCAATGCCACTTGGTACATTGTTCGTTTTTTTTGTTTGCACTATGTTTACTACTGTAAACAATGTACATTGTTACTTCATTGTCCAAGCACATTATCCCACTTATGTATCATAGTCCAGCCCGTAATCTAATCTTGTATATTCTTTTTAATAAAATTTTTATATGTTTCATATTTTTAAAATGTTGTATCTTCCTGATTGTCTTAGCACATTAATGGTTATTTTTACCTTTAAAATCTTATTGTTGGCTCTTCTTACTCAGCTTCTTGTTTATTCTGCACCGTCCAGGAGTGACTTAGGTAAGACGTTTCACAGCATAATGTGTACGTGACAAATAAACGATCCTGAATCTTGAACCCCATTTTATGACCTCATTAACAGTTCAGTAATTAAATAATTTGTATTTAACCAATCCTTTATCATGTTCAAATAGCTATTTTTGAGTTTTAGGGATATTATTGAGGGATTAAATGGTGCTTCCTGAATAGGCCTGGAAGGGATTATAATTTTCCTCCATAAGAAATAATGGAAATTGCAACCCCATATTGCACCCCCACTTTGACAGCTGTCTGAGGAATCCATTACACTCCGGTAACGGGATATAGGTATATATTCTATATCACATTTGAAAGACTGAGAAAATATAGGGCAGAAATTCTCTTATCTATAGCTGCCCTAACCTCACCAAAATATACTAATTAGTTTCTCCATCTTTCATCAAAAAACCATAATAATTACCTATTCACAATGGAATAAAAAAACCATCACACATGTGCCAGTCTGCATGACAAACAAATGAAACATTACACCTATGAAAATTTCACGATACTAATTGATACTTAGTAACACAATATGCAAAAGACGAGTCAGTAACACTAAAAATATGCAGATTGCACATTTTGTTCTTTATGAAATTAAAAATATAATGTGGCATGTTTCCATAGCACATACTAAATTTTGTCTCGTCTGAGACATCTAAATCTGGAGATGCTTCAGTAGATTTATACTGGAGATTTATAATATTCAGTCATTATGGGACTGAGAATATAATACAAGATACTATGAGATAATGATACGAGATGATGCGAGTCCCAGGTGCGCTGTATATTACTGTATATCGCTGTCAAGAAACATGCAACTACAAGAAGTGCGGAATGTCAAACTTTTTGAGTAAAGTGCCAAAAGAGTAAAATTACTGGTCATTGCCAATGGATGCGCATTAGACCTACATAATGAAGTTTAGTTTCCCATTAGCATACATTCTGATGCAAAAATATATACTGGTATCATTTCAGGGAGGCTTCACATGAATCAAATGTTTAATAACTGCAAAGTTACAGCCCCATTCTGTGTGGGTGGCAGGAGGGCTATTGCAATCTTAACCGAACCACAACCATAACACAAGCATCAGACATGTTATGGCTAGACCAGGTGTTGATCCGGATCACATTAGCGCTCGGCATTCAAAGCCAAATCAGGAGACAGGTTGGAGTTGAGATACACACACAGCTTGCGCAGTTCACATTAAACATAGTGCTTGCCGATAAATGTGAAACGTGAAGCGTCATGTGACGTAAATTGCAAAGCCTTGACAGGGACAAAACAGCAGTCCTTTCATATTACTATGCTGAAAGTGAAAATACCATAGCAACATACTAATATAACAATTTATAAACAAAGATACATGAATAGGGTAACTGTTGAAAGATTCTGATTTATTGGTTTACTAGTCACAGAAGACTGAAATGAAACAGTGAACTACCTGAATTTTTCTGTATAGCACTGTTATATGATACATGAGGGATTGAAAATGCGTGAAGGGGAGGCCTTGATCGACCACTGGGGGGTCTAAAGATGAGGAAAGGTGAGTGAGGGGGAGAGAGAGAGAGAGAGAGACGGACTGTGGCCTGCAGCCAGAATCCTGTGTGGTCTGCGTGTTCAAGGCATCGGAGAGCTAAATCCGGCCAGAAGAGGGCACACACAGCAGCCACAGCCTCACCGATCCACTGCCCCCCCGCAGGCAAACTGCCGTCGTGCAGACTGGAAACTTTTGTTTCCTGGAGTATCCATGGAAGAGCCATTTTCCAGAACGACAAGTTTAATTTTGATTTCTAAACGGGAATTTCACATGCTCATGTCTTTACCTTTTATAACTGTACATTCACTCAATTATTTCGTTGACTTTTTGTTTAGGACTAAAATCATCAGGTTTTCTATTCTATTCTATTCTATTCTATTCTAGCCATATCCATACATTATCTGGGCCTGGAAATTAACAGTAGTAGTAGTAACAACAACAACAACAACAACAACAACAATAATAATAATAATGTGGTTATATTACTGACAGTCTCACAATAGCTAACGTTCTACACTGACACAGTAGCTTCAGTCCAGAGTTCAACTGGAATGCAAATATTTTACTTCTTTACATTTTATATTTTACTTCTTCATAAACCAAGAGAAAAAAGGAATGCATTGGAATAAGCAATTTCCTCCAGAATAGAAAAGTTTTCTGATTCTGATATACAGAGGGACGAGGAAGGCGCAAAGATGGGAATTCTTAATGCAAATGTACTGAGCAGGCAAGCAGGAGGGTCGGCTGCAGATTCATAGAGGCATTTATGATATTTTAAAAAGAAACAAAGGAAGCCTGCATTTTTATCACAAAACAAAATTTTGCAGCAATATTCTGAACTAAATATGAAGAAATATATAAAATTAAACTAATTCCTTTGTGATTCCAGTGGTTTGTCTTTAAGCATCTGTATTTACAAATAAAAATTTTAAATGGTGTTTGGCAAACAAAAGTTTTTGGGTATAACGCAATAGAGATGGGTGTGAGTGTATGGGTGTGTGAGGTGATTAAATTAGCTACAACACAAATATATATTTTTTTTGTGCCTGACTCCTCTGACACTAATCTTTTGCTTGCATTGTTGCAATGTATTTTCATGCAAGTACCCCACCCCTATCTATTAATTAAAAAAACCCCTATTAATGCTTCAGCTAATGACATCAGCATGAAACCAGATTTCCCCTGTAGTGTCATACCACATATAATCAGGGCCTTTCATTTATTGCACAGCAACAAAGGAAAACAATTCCTCCTTGTGCTAGAAATGGCAAAGGCCTTGTTAGCTGACACTGTTTATGCATTCTGGCAAAATACGAGTATATAGATTCACTCCACATAGCTTTTTTTTTCTTTTCATTCTTTTTTTTTCAGAGGCAAGGAAGCGACGCAAAAGCTGTTTTATGCCAAATGCATGTGGCAACTGATGAGACAGGAGATATTCAATTGCAACAAGGCAAAAAAAAAAAATATATCGACAGCATGACTTTTGCCTTAAACGTACAAGAACAATTGCGTTCAGAGGTTTATTTGGGGAACATAAACGAAAGTGGAAATCTAATCTCTGAGATTATAATAAAAGCACATAAAATTTTTTCACTGATTGCTGAGAACCAGCCGCATACAAGAAAACAATATGCTTTGTATCCCAGCTGAGCATACATGCGAGAAAGCTCACTTAGAAACGATCCAATAAGCAGAGCTCCTCCTGAACTCGGAACTGTTACCAAGCAGAATATGTTACTCGACAACCACTGACCTAAAAATAAATGGTCACTGAACTCTGGCCCGGACTATCGTCTGTGTCTTGGCCTTTCATCAAGCTAATGCAAAAGTGCAGGATGATGGTACCTCTACGAACTCACTCTTAAACCTGAACAGGAGCTCGCTCTCATCATGACCAAAGCCTAAATCTTTTCTTTTATCTCTTCAAGATTTAACAGAATAAAAAAATACTAATGGTGTTTCCTGGATTTCCGCTGGGTACTCTGGCTTTGCCCACAGACCAAAGACATGCAGCTAGTTTAAGTGACATTTCTAAACCGCTGATAGTGTATGACTATGTGTGTTTGTACCCTGCAATGGACTGCCATTCTATAGAGGGTGTACCCCAGCGATCTGCACTGTGCATGCTGGGATAGGCCCCAGACCTGTCCACACCCCTAATCAAAATAAGTGCTTAGATGGATGGATGGAT
>JABJVO010000026.1:19600664-19643059 GCA_026770805.1 Boulengeromyrus knoepffleri | reverse complement strand
GGCCCGCCCACCGCTTTCCTCATCCACCGCGTGAAAGAGGGGGTTTTCCTGGGGCGAAATACAGTTCTTGGGGTTTCCCCCCCCCCCCCCCCCCCCCCCCCCCCCACATTAATAAATTACTGTTTAAATCCAGAACAAGATGTGCCATAAACGAAGAAAGGAACAACAAAAGGAGATTATACCATTATAAAACATATACAAGCCCTTTTGATTCAGGGGATGATAGCTTTAGATTGTTTTTCTGAGATCATCTGGACGCATACACTCGCGGCCCTGTGTGCAGTCTGAAGGAATGCGTAAACAGGCAGCAGCAGCCTCACAGCAGCCTCGCAGCAGGCTCGCAGGAGGTTGCACAACGCGGATGCCTCCGTGTGTGTCATTTCCTGCTTGGCCACCTGCCTGGTTCCTAGCAACGGCAACAGAAGATCGGGGAGGTTTGGGCACATGATGCCTAGAGCTGACATTTTTTGACATCTTCCGCTAGTTTTAGTGTTTATGTCTGGTAATTCACCCAATTTATCTGCCAGTGCGTCCAATGGGCGCCTCAACGGGTTTGATTCTCCGCCGAAACATAACGGAGATGACAAAGCATTAAATAGGAGGGATTCCCATTGAGCGACGTGGGTGTCTGGAAAGTCTTCCGCCATTTCCTTCAGACAGATATGATGAATCAGAAGCGAGTTAGATCAAAAGCAGGGAATATCGGTGATTCCATGGGATCCTTTTAATCCAGTAATGAAGGATGAGCTCGGGCTAGTATGAAGCGACTCCAGTTCCTGGTGCCAGATGTGTTTATGGAGAGAAAAAAAGTTGTTTGTGATGTGATAGCATTGATTCGGGAGCCAAAAACGGGAAAGGCAAATATATTTTATGAATAAGAAACATCTGGGAATAGGCCGACGCCAGACCAGTTGGCATGAAGCAATATCATAAAGCTTTTTATTCCTGTTCATATAAGCCCCATTAAAATGAGCTGATGGTAGCTCTACGATAGGCAGTGTAACTCTGGAACAATATTTTCATGGTCCATTGGGTGGAGAAGGCTGTAATTTCTGACTGGGAAGTGAGAAGGGAACAGATTTAACACCATAAATCCCCTCTTTTCATTTGCCGACATCATGGATGCCCTTCTACTATTCTAACAAAATCACACGATTTTGCTCTTTACCTGCATTCTCTGTATGGATTTCTCCTCCACTGACCATCATCCTCAGAGTGTTACTGATTTTTTATCTCTGTTAGCGTTTGATTCAAAACCTTGCAAAGACGATGCACTATGATGTACTACGATAAATGGATACAGCAACAATCGAAAAATACAATAACAGCAAATTAGCAACGACGTATCATTCTCTTCTCTGCCTCTTTTCCCAGGATGTTTTCAATTTTAATGGGAATATTTGCGGTTTGACTAACACACAGTACACATGGGACATAGAAAAGCAATAGATGCATATGTAGATGGATTATTTCAACAAGGATGAAATGTGCTTGACTTCCCCACACCATAATATTGATGATGACAATGCAGCCATACTTCTATGTATCCCTTAGGTTGCCATAAATAACCATATGATCGGCAATTCTTTTACTTTATGAATAAACCTCAGACATTTTCTGGGTGTTATTGGTGCTGGTATTTGTAGCAGGAGAATACCATCTGTTTGATTCAAGAATATATAGTTCGTGCATAAAGTTATTGTTTGACCTTATGTTTTTAACAGTTAACATACAAAACATTAAATGGTGAATTAAACGAAAGATAATCACAAAAAAAAACGTGAACTAAAGGCAGATATTGAGAGACTAAATTGATATCCGGCTTGAATTTTAATGAAACATAGCTGAATAATATTTATATGTTTGGAACGAATTACCACTGGCTGCAAGAAAACTTCATCAAGTATGCAAATTCTTCACTTTGTGTGTACTGTCTCCTTAAGAGCATTAAACTGAGTCATATGAGCCACATCAACAGCATCTGCCTAACATCGAAGTAATTCAAGCTTTACGTGAACTATACCTTCTTAATGCCTTTATAATAAATTCGTAGAACATTCAGTGCACCTTTATAATGCATTCACAAAACATTCATAAGTAGCATATAAGTATACATCCTAACATACCTTAACAACTTTACTCCCATGAATAATAAACATTATATGATCAGAACAAACATTATAACTGTATAACATTTGTTATAAAAGTATATTAAAGCTGTTAAAGTATGTTTGGATGTTAAGGTATACCTTCAGTACATGCTGATTATGAATGTTCTATGAATGCATGATGAAGGAGCACTGAATGTTCCCTGAAAGCATTATGAAGCTACACTCAGTGTTCTGTGAATGCGTTATGAAGCTACACTCAGTGTTCTGTGAATGCATTATAAAGCTACACTCAGTGTTCTGTGAATGCATTATGAAGCTACACTCAATGATCTGTTAATGCATTATGAAGGTGCACTGAATGTTCCATGAATGCATTATGAAGCTACATTCAGTGTTCTGTGAATGCATTATGAAGCTACACTCAATGATCTGTTAATGCATTATGAAGGTGTACTGAATGTTCCATAAATGCATTATAAATGTACTATGAAGGTACACTTAATGTAAAACGCTACCAAAAAGTACTCACAAGTGAATTCAGGTGATACATATGCTGTAGCAGGGATGGAACTCCTGGTACATGAGTCTAAGGATGCCATAATATTTTAATATACCTTTTCACTTGCCTGTTGTTTGTTAAATATTTTTTTGCAAATCATTAGTCCCATCTTATCAACATATTGAGGTCATAGTCTTGAGTAATTTTTTTTTGTTCTTCCTGCAGGAATGAGGATTAGGTTTTCAACTCATTTATTTACACGTACAAATGCTTCAATGTGTACCCATGCATAAAACTGAATCCTTCCTAGCTAAAATAAATATTTAGCTAATATCACAGGCTATAAATCTAAAAGACAAGCACGCATTGTCTTAATTTGACATCAGCCTGCAAGCTTTAAGATAAAATCCCATACATACATAGATCCACAGATATTACTGTTATTTTTCTTATTTATGTGAGTGTATAAAGTTTTGAGTGAAATTTTCCTTCTGATTGCAACCATACTAAGCTGAATCTTTTTCATACGTTCGTGACCTTATTTTCAGTTAATACTGTGTTTCAGGGTAAACATTTACAGTTCCAATGTGATACAGAGAATGTTTGCCATCGTTGTATGACAAACGGAGAAGAATGTATGAGAATCGCATAAGCTCCTCAGTTCACAAAACAGATACGCAAAACGAATTGCTGATGATGTGACACGGCTGCACAACACAGGACTCGGAATAAGATACAGTTTCTGCTGTACATTTGTTGCATTTTTGTTACTATAACGTTTCATTTAGAAACATTTCAGAAATGTTGTCCAGAAAAAAATAATCTCTGGAGAATGACTAATTACCAATCTAATGAAATAATCATCGCATAATCTGGATAATCCAAAAGCAGAATGTACTACATTAGGCCGGACAGCAAGGAATTGTAGAAGAATGTCGAAGAAAGCATTGAGAGACTGGGACACCTTGCATTATACATAGCAGGTAACTTTGGTTTAGAAAATCTGAACATTTGGTACCATCAGCACCACCTGATTGCCTGGTTCTAACTCCAGTGGAGACAAACCCCCCCCAACCCAAAAAAAATGGATTAGGGAAGAATAAAGGGCTTAACAATTCACATTCTGTTGGCATCTCCATCTAAGGGTGTGTAATGTAGTTTATGCATCATGTTTCACAATGAGCCTTTTCATTATTACTCTTTTTTGGTCTTTGTCATATTTGTAAATCATACAAGTTCAATGACGAACGGCATGTGTTACGGAAGAAGAACGTCCGCCTAGATCCGGGCGGCTTTCATTCCAGCCGTGTGCACTAACATGCTAAAACCTCCATAGTCACTCGGGCCCCATTGCCCCCCCAGTGTCCTGTTGCTAAATGTCTTGTGTTGTTTTCACAGTTCCCACATTTGATAACGCAAAAGAATGACACAGAACGTCATCGTAACAGGCATTCCCAGCTCTCAAATCCCAGATCCTCCCCTATGTGAACAATGCAGTAAGAATAACACTTTGCCGTTACTATTAAATGACACAGTTGATTGGGTGGTGGTGGTGGTGGTCGGGGGGGGTTGGGGGGGGGGGGTGTTACTCACTTCTTGGCTCACGTGGGCCATCCACTGTGACTTTAATGGCTCTGTGGTAGGTTGCCACCTGTGGTGGGTTTGTGAACACCGTGATCGTCAGAGTGAAGCTCTTTCCTGTAAACACAGAGGTTGAAAACCATATTAGTGCTATACTCAGCAGCATAGAAACAAACAAACAAAAAAATTGGCAAGTAATGGTTACTGGAGTACTGAGGAATGAGCACTGTATGTACAGTGTAACTCTACTGTATATAAACCCTATTCCATGTAATAACAATATCATGAGAAAACTCCACACACAAGAAGGAATCACTTGAGAAGAAAAGGAGCTAGAAAGTATTTTACAGCAAATATAGCATAGTATAGTATAGTACAATATACTGCAGTAACTGCATAGCAATAATAACAGCATTATTACTGTTATAGTGCCAGTAGATTTGCTATACTTTTTAAATGTTCCATCCATAAAGGACACACAATAAAAGGAAGAGCTCATCTTCTCATTCGAACCCGTTCCTGAAAACAGCCTCAAAGCTTCTATACCTGTTCAGTCAGCTCACATTTTACACATTATTATGTCATAAAACAAATACTGGCTGTGTATGTTTGTCTTTCAAGCTTGAAACCAAGAGCCTTGGCAAATAGCAGCTATGCCTTAATCAAACGCTAAAAAAATAAAATAATAAATAATAAAAATAATAATAAAAAGCTACAGCCAGTTTGCACATTGCTGCAGTGTGGGATCAGCTGGACTGCAGTGTTGATAATGATGAACAAATTTGGGGAGTGGAGTAAGCAGAAACAAGCACTTGCACTGGTTTCAGCTTCTCCTGGGTTAACCTTGTCTAGTGTGGGTGGAAGCCTTTTATAATCACAGTGTCCAGTTACAGTAAGCGAGCCATATGTCTTAAAAACCATGGGTACTAATCTAATTGTCTCACAGACTAAAACTTAAACAAAGCTACACCCATCAATGGTATGTCTGTGTCCACAATTGTTATTAAATGTACTCATCAAAAATATATTTTAGATGAGGTATCTTCTGTGTCCATTCAGGTCTAGGTACGCGAGTTTTTTTTTTTTTTTATCTGTAGCTGCGCTACTCGTACGTTGATTGGGTTAAATTGGGTATAGCTCCTAGGACCTTTTGATAACTTGGTGGGGCAGCTTACTCAGCAACTGTGCTAATCGGTGAAGTATGCGGACGGTCGGCCGTATCCCAGGCTCGGGGCCGTAATCGCTTCCAGAGACAGGAAAAGGTGGGCGGACGCAGTGACTCAGTGAAACGACCAGCCCCACACATCTTAACCCGTCTGTCAGCCGGCTCAGCTGTGCATACCGGACCGTGACTGTGCCTCTTGTCTGTTGCCATCTTGACTCAAAGTAACCGACCTAACAGGGCAATCGACAAAGCCGATTGCCACTATGCCACTATAATGCCACTATGACCTGCGCAGCTTGCAATGCTGTAATTATACACACCCGCTCTGCCATTTTCTGAAACTAACTGTGCAATATCCCTGTCAGCTGGAAGCGGTATTAGTGACTTATAACACATTTGTTTAGCTATAGTCTCAAAAGTAGTATTATGACCAATTGCTATAAAAATGTCTGAGTGTGGTCGATTGCTGTCATGGTCTCACACCTAAAAGTTTACCGTGGGCTATTTTTTTCAATCGGCAGAATACATTTACTCTTGTTGTCATACGGCTCTAAGCTTAAAGTGTTACAATGACCCTGCACTTCACTGGAAAAATAGCTTGCATGCAGGGCTATTCTGATCTTATTATGTGGTGCCAATAACATTCAGGGAGATCAGTAATGTTATAATGCCTCATTTAATTGCTACAGTTCATTTGAACAGTGAACCTGTCTAGTATGAAAAACAATAGTCCCTTTAGTACAACCCCCTCCCCTCTTGGTAAAGCAGTATTCTGAGTTATTTGTGGTATCGAAATAGAATTATTCCTGGTATTTAATTGTTTAGTGAATCGCTGGCAAAGGCTCAAAGTATTGGCACTAAACATACTAAAGCTAAATTAATAGTTTTGTAGCTAGGTATTGTTTTCAAACTTTCAAAGACCTTATTTGGCAAATTACATCCCAAGGAGATTTGGAAATAAACATAATAAAGAGTATTTTGTTGCAACAGGTCCATAATGCTAGCATTCTGGTACTGTTGAACATTCCGGGTTCTGAATTCCGGGAACTGCCGGGAGAGGGCAGGGGAACATGAGTGTTCTTTAACTCTGCAACGCATGACTCAGTTCCAAGGATCTGACACATCAAGTCGGGGAACAAGTCAGGACTGAGCTCCCTTTGCCCGTCCTGCCTCTGGCATCATACTGCCTGGGATTCAACATATACAGCTGCCTTCAAAGGCTCGGAGAGTAATGGAGAGCTTGGGATCACAGGGAGTGGGTGGATCAGTTTTGGACATAACAGCTCTCATATCAAAAGAGCCATTCTTTATCTACTGTATGCATAAACACCATCTGCACATGCAGAATTAATTATTTTTGCTGACAGGCTATAGAGCCACTAAAACAGACTGTAGCAATTTTTGATTGACGACTGGCTGTTGTTTACTGTTGACTACATTCACCTGATTTATACCTTTATGTGTGAACTGAGTCTACCTTGTGTATCTTATTTGTATACGCTGCATGCTGTAGGTAAGCAAAAATGTAAGTGAAAAGATATATAAAGACTGCCGCAAACTACACACACACACACGCGGACGTGAGATAATTGCATAAATACATTTTTTAATTTTTATATACTGTGTACGCTTTTATTTTGATACGCATTCGGATATGGATAAGATTGCATCATCTTGGAAAACTGTATAAAGGAAAACCTGGTGAAATACTAAAAGATCCTTAATTTATCGAATAAAGGGTGGCATAATGAGGTACATAAATAAAGTTTATGTGTTTTTTTGTGTTATAACTGACGTAACAGATTCGCAGATTCTGCTTACTATAATGTGTTGCTCTTTAGTTATTCCTGTTCCGGCATTTGTTGGCTTCACCGCTTCAGTCATTGTGCGATATTTTATGAGCCGTGATTTTGACCAAGTAATGCATTATAAAAATGGATGGTATTTCATTAGGCCAGCTGTCCATAGCCATCTTTTGCAGCTGTGGTCTGTACCCAACCTTAATGGAAAGAGAGTCTTAACAGTTACGTTACAGTTACTGTTATTAGATGACTGAAGGGCATAGCCTTGAAAATCTAAATAGATATAGCTTTAAATGCCTTTTAACAAACATGCGTTTCTTTCAAATGAATACAATGTTATAGTTATCAGGTTTGATATAATGACATAAGGTTGGATAATTAGGATCTAGATAATGCCAGTAAAGAGAGACTGGGACTTCCCCCTCATACTAAAAGGGCTGCTTGATTTAGAGGAAAATTTCAGGTCTAGTTCTATATATACATAGAGCTATTTGGATATCACTATATATACATATCCAAATGGCAAATGATCTGATGCATCTATTTATGTGCTTAGCTTGTATCCAGGGAAAATGGGACTGACATTAAGAACCTGTTTATAGAACCGCTTAGTTACTTTAAGGTACAAACCAGGGATTTGTGTGCCACTTAAAGGGCCAGTGTCCGTTTCGGAATATGAACTTAGAATGACGTTAATCATAACCAATAAACTAAATTTAGGAGATGATTTCACCACAATCTGATGTTTTGGAGACATCGGGCCATTTCGTTTCAGGGGCCCCATGACCCTTTATATGGTATATTCCCGTGCGGCACAGAGAATGACGCCATTACATACTTCATCGTAAGTAAACATAACTAAGTATACATAATATATGTAAGTATACGCTGATAATGGTAAAGTATTGATTAAAATGTCACCTGTAACTGGCTTGTATGCTCCTGCTCTCTAGAGGCACATAAGGCACAGTGAAGCTCACAAAAAATTCCACATTCCATCATTCCTTATATTCTACAACAATATCTCAAATCCTTCCACCCACACTTGCCATATGCTAATGTTACAAGAAGGTGTGAGTAGTATGTATACTGGAAGTATAACGGTAAGCTGGAAGTGCATAAATGGCTAAAATTTTGGCTTTCTTAATATAAAATCAACGCATATATTTGTACCAAGACCCTACTCAACTCCCATACAATTTATATAAATACAACATCCACGCTTACCTTTCATTCTACAGCATTCACTCCAAAAATTACACCTTAATACCATCCCAAAAAAAGATATGTAACTATACATTAGCAGATAATCAAGTCAAGTGATAGCTAATTTTATGTAACATAAGACTGCTTGAACTGCTGCATTGAGAAACATAATACAGTCAGTAATATAGTATTATACCCCCGAGGCTTCAATTTTCCCAAGTTAGGTTAACTTTGAAGTTGAACAGAACAATGAATGGCCTGTAGAGGAGGTTACACATGTATCGTGCAACCTGTGTATTTCATTTAATTAAAATGATCAGATTATACGTAAAAATTGTTTCTATTTAGTGTATAATCATTCTTCAGAATCTAGTATTTTTCATACTGTGATGGAGTATGTTGTGCTAATTCAAAAGTTATTTCTATTGTATGTAAATAATTTTTTGTTTCAAATCAATATATTACATATTTCCTGAAAGATTTCATCTTTATTTTTTGTCTTAAAATAACTTTAATGTTACATTAATAATTGCAATAAATTTTGTTAAGAAACAGACCTCAATAAGAAAAAGAAGAAACTTCAATGGATATAATCAATGTGCAGATGAATGACATCAAATGAATCGATTTGCATGCGCATATATTTCTAAAGCTATTTGTATGTTAGCATTGTGTAACATTAAACGTTAGCATAACATAAGAATATGAACTTAGACTTGAAGCTCAATGAAACTCCCAAAATGGCTTCTGTGTGGAACCCCAATTAACTGAGCCATGATCTCAAAATCAATAAACAACCTACCTCTTCCACTCCGCCCCACAAACCTGAGGTCATTAAAACGGGCCACTTGGTTCTTCATGACGGCTGAGGCATTTCGAAGCTCCGCTGAGTAGTTTTCATCATTTCCAGCCATTACTGTTACAACTGTCCCGTCTGGCACCTCTCCTAGTGCCACCACCTTCACAAAAAAGGTGTACATGCCGCATGAAGAAAGATCAACACATAAACACACACACACACACACACACACACACACACGAATTTGGCTCAGCTTCTTTTATGTATTAAGCCCAGTGGAAAAACATACTGTTATGAGTTTGTTAAAGTAGATTTTGCATTATGAAAAGGAAAAGAAAAAACGACTTATCCGCCAACTTTGAAACTTATTGATACATATTTGTTGCAACAAGCAGGAAATATCACATGTAAAACTCATAATGAATTTAGACATTTTATAAATTACACATATTTTACACATCATTACGTTGCTGAATCCTCTTAAATATGTTATATACACTTATACATGAAAGACAGGATGAAAGATTATATAAAAATACAAGACAGAAAATATATACATATTTTTTGTATCTGGCCTATATATTTAGCTGATGAACCATGCAATAGCATATTGAATGGGTTTTCAGTTTCACACAATGCAGATCCATAACAGAGACCAGTAAAAGATATGTAAGATACATACTGGCAAGCTAAATCATTTAATAATTCAACTTTACAAAAATGCAGTCAAAGCCCCTTTAATTGTTATTAATACTCTGTCAAACAGGTGTTGGTGACTAGTCAAACTTACAATGTTTATTCATACTTTTACATCAAGCAATTACTGCAGCAATTAGGAGGCGGTATTTTGTTCATAAGACCAAAATGGTCTCAGTGGAATTCGGGTTGGTCAACAGGCTTCAGATTCAAGGTTTTTTTAAGTCCCTCAAGACCCTTGTAATAGTCTTCACTGATCTGTTTACGTAATTTGCCGGGATGGAGTCTATTTTGTGAACCAATTCAACGTAAAAATGCATATACTGGATAATCACCCTTTTGTCCATCATAAAGCACAGTTTGCATTTCTATTCATTGCAAAAGTACAGTTGAAAAGAGGCAAGATTTCTCTGTAAAATTTACCAAATGATGCCAAATTCACGGTTGATACCACAGGAACACTCCAAAAGTTTCTTTAAAATTCCCCATTACTCTTCATGTTAAAATTTTCTAATCCTCTCCTCAGTGCACAGCAGACAGCTGGAAAAGGTCTATGCCTCGAGTATAGTCTGAATACAAGTAGGCCTATGTAAGTATATAAAACGTATACGACAAACTAAACACATATGGAAGACAAATTCATTAAATAATATATATATATATACATATATGTTTATTAGGGCTATGTATCTATTCATTTTATAACCTATAACTTACAGTACATTGCCCAGGGCTAATTCTTTGTTCCAAGACGTAATGCGTTTAACCACTTTAATACTAAAGCTTTCATTATTGTTAATTTATATGTACATCACGAAGGCACATACAACCGCCGTACTTGATTAATTTATCACATGCAAGCTCATGAGAACTTGAGGACTGCTCCGTCCAAGTGAAAAAGTTTCAAACACCGCCTTCCAGACATCACCCCTTGAGTTATTCAATAGCAATCTAGCTGTGAAAACAAGATGCGCATTTGTGTTTTGCTTGTAATAATAGTACCAGTTTTTCTATTATTTAGTCACCCGTGTGCAAATTATTAAAGATGCATGTGATCGTAGCTATGAATAGCGCGGCTTACTCGGATTTCAGGTGTCCCAACATTGCGGTAGGCATGTGAAGTAGGGCTTCTATTTTTAAACGCGGACTATGCATTTACCTGCATTAAAGCTAATTGGGTGCCTTTATGTGGCATGCATTTCATTCAGACTCCTAATGGAAAGTCGCACCTAAAGTCATCAAATTTGTTACAGACCGGGCATTTACAAAAAAAAGGAAAGAGAAAAGAAGAAAAGTTTCCAAAAACGCAATCAAAATTAACATAA
Source organism: Boulengeromyrus knoepffleri (assembly GCA_026770805.1). Classification (NCBI taxonomy): domain Eukaryota; kingdom Metazoa; phylum Chordata; class Actinopteri; order Osteoglossiformes; family Mormyridae; genus Boulengeromyrus; species Boulengeromyrus knoepffleri. Next base: position 19,631,875 of record JABJVO010000026.1, on the reverse strand, counting down.
CACAACATAGGTTAGCATTCAGTATTTTATTCAAAAAATAAAAATGTGGGTATGTTTGCTGAATAGGCAGGACATCAGTGCGTACCTCGAAATGAACCGTAAATAGCTTACCTTGAAGGCTACGGGCAGTGTTTTATTACACCTCCAGTGAGATGGCAGGACGGAGCAAAGGAAATTAGGGCTGTCAGTCCGGACAAGTTCTGCGGGGTGATCGGCGATGATTTCCACCATAGTGCGATTATCGTGCGGCCGGAGTCTGGGCATTGCTGGGCTCGCCTCTTGCTGCCCTGTAGCAGAGCTCAAATCGTTCATTTTTCCAGGGACCGGCTGAAGACTACTAGACGGGGGACTGAACCTCCGGCTGGTGCTGGGATCTACGGGAATGCGCATCACAACACTATATATTAGTAAAGGTAAAGTAATTGAAAATATTGCAAAAAAAGTCTGTTTTTCTTTAGCGGAGAGTCTCAGTCCCAGTAGACGACGCAAGAAATATTTCGTGCGCTTACGATAACAGGAGAGCGTTTCAGGACTGCGCAAAAATAAGGAATGTGTATCCTTTCAGTCGTACCCAGCAAAACGCGACTGTGAAGTACTCGCTTTCCGAGTAACATAATTCATATAAAGGCTGTTTTATAAGCTACCGACGCAGTTTGCGCCTTAATTCTAAAATAAACTGATTTTAAAATAGGTGTTCTAAATAGTATCTGAAAATAGCTCCAGAAAGGCTTCTGCCTTCGGTAACTTAATCGGCTGTTTTATCCAAAAAAGAAATCACTTTTCAATTGAGTGTTACCCGTAGAACTGCTGTGGAAAATCATTTAGTTTTCGAAATATCCTCTGTACACCTGGAATCCAATTGGCCTACAGCAAAATGTAAAAAAAAATATTTATATATTTATATATATATATCATAATAATAGAAAAAGTTCTTCCGATGAATCAATGGGTTATGCAAATTATCAAAAGCGCACTAAACTCTTTTACGTAAACATCATAAAGCTGTCCGGCTTGAAATTGTTTCGTAGTCAACCCCGCAAAAAATGAGGCGCCTTTAGTACAGGGTTAAAAAATCATCCGAAGAATTGCGGTTGGTTGAATGAAGGTGGCGAAAAAACTCATGTTTTGTGTCCAAAGCGTGTGGTTAGTCTTTGGAGGCAGGGTCTTGTAGTGCTCTGGTTTTGTGGTTTATATATATACAGTACTAGGCGATCATTATGCTGATGAGGCGCAAGCACGTGGTGTCTGAGGGCAGTCATCATAGAGCATTTAAAATAAATAAGGGTGCGCCTGTCCTGAGAAGTTCTCATCAAATGTCTTATCTTACTTATGATATCGTAATCTCAAAATTTGACTTCCTACTACATAAAAATGTCAAATTAAATGACGTGTTATCCCTTATAATCTATTATTTTAAAAATGAAACCGGTCATAGATCGTATGAATAGCGTATCCTACGTAAACCAGCCGAAGAGTTACAAACACATATGAGAGTTTTGCGAACACCTTTTAGAGTTCAATACACCAGGTACTTTAATTTAAAAGTTATATTCATCGGAATTTCTGCGATCTGTTCTCTTTGAGGTAGTTCAGTGGAAATTAATGAATGATGAACCAAGTGTTTTTTTTATTAATATCACAGGCAGGTTACAGCAGCATACATGTTAAAATTCTTTTGAAAAGTTTAAAGAATAATCCTCCTTAGTACGAGAACTCAAAGAAACAGCAGCCTAAAGCAGCCCAGAAGCGAGGAGAAATTAATGACTCACTTCCTTTAGTCTCAGTCTGGTTTACAAGAAAAGACAAGAAATATTTCCATTTGGTCGGATGGGTGAGCTGTCGCACAAGTACTGCGTTATTTATGTAAAATAACAGATGAGTTTCGAAGATGCAACAGAAAATAAAGTTACAAGAACATATATCTAGAACAATTATTAGTAATGTTGCTGTCATTATACACTACAGTATTATAGTACAGTAATATAAATTCTTGTGAAATACAGTATTTGGCACTGATTATCGATACTTAGTATTTTTAAAGAACTGACTATTAGATGAGTCCATCGGGTGGATTTTAACGAAGGACAGCGTTTATGATTATGAAGCATGGCGGTTCAGAGAAATATATTCATAACCTACTGTGGCGCGTGAATAATAGTTGACAGTGACTCGCGCCAATTCAAAATTAACACAGACACGCAATTTCAGTACAAACTGCTCGGGGATAGTCCGCCGTCTTTAGAGGATGAACGTATTTCAGTGTGCGACAAAGAAAACGAACTACAGAGCACACATTCTGAAGCCGAAAATAATGGTTACATAATGAATAAGAACTACAACATCCAGCAGGCTGATGTACAACCGGAGTGACGTCAATTACTGAGCCGCAGCTTCTGCATGTTCCAAGATTCAGTGGTAGATTTTTAAGAGGTATCGAACTAAGGTAAGATTGTTATAATATTGTGATATGGCAAGCTGGTGTTTGTCTGCAACCAAGACTTCAGTAATGTGAAACGCTGAATAGTTGCTTGTTAATTTATGTATAACATTTCTAGCGAAACAGCACTGTGCAATTGCAAGAGGAATATGTAAGACCGATCGAGTAATATGAAATACTCAGGTAATGCCCAGCCAGTCCTGAGACAGCGGTGACTGTACGCATACTCATATAATCTGAAGTAAAATAAATTCTAATTACATCCTAAAGAGTTGGAATGAACGTAATATTGCTAAGAGATGGCCTTCTGGTAATAGATAATTGAAAAGGAAAAACAAGCTAGGTGTGAAATGGTGAACTAACAGCGGAAGCGAACTCATGGAATAGTTTTTGGGCTACCGTTCATTTAGTCACCAACAATGTGAAGGATAACAGTGTACTTTTGGACAAACTTTGCTTTTCAAGGATGCATTGTAGAAAATCCGTTGGGTTTGTGACTCCTGTATGTTACGTTGGCAGTCCTTATTCCAAATTCGCCCATAATAATACTTTATTTTTATTACTTTTCAGATAGCATTTTAAAATGTTTTATATGCACTCTCCAGGAAAGTTTAATAATAGACATTTAAAATCTGAATTTGCAGGTAATGATTTACTACGAGCTGGTGGTGGGATGATTGTTTTTTTTCCTTAGGGTTTAAATAAAAGTGGATCATTGAGGGTCCATTGTTTTCTCAAGGATTTTTTTTTTTGTAAGGGAAAGTGCTATGTGTTGAATGGGGTTGTTTTAAAGGTAAGCCTATTGCTGTTATGGTTAGATTTGATTTTACTGAAAAATTATGAATCAAATGTGTGTAAGACATATAATATAGAATGCATTTTAGCTCAATTATGTAATTGTCTCTTTTTTCCTTCATCAGTCTTCAAGGAAGTGATATTTCAAGATAAGCCGGCACCAGATGTTTTAGCTTCTGTGCTAGGTACTTATTGGTTGATGACACATCTTTTAATGCAAACTGGCATCTGTAGAAAGAGAAATTAAGAGTTAAAGCTCCATTAAAGTGTGTAATTATAGAGGAATATGCACTAAGTAGATACTGCACCCCTATTCTGCTCAATCAAGTTAAGTGCTGTTTTAAGCCTTTGCATGTTGAAGTAATCAGCTTGTCGCATGAGCTCATTTTATGAATATGGTGACCATCTGCCTTCTCAATCCAAACTGAAAATTTTGCCCAGCGAATGTGCGATTACAGGCAGCTATTAGATTTTATGTTCAGTGTTTTATTGAGTGCCATCCCGCGTTCACAGCATTTCCCCTTTTATGTCCATGAAAAGGGAATTGGGACACTTGCGTTTCAGCACTTTGAAGTATCAAAGGATGTTTTTGATCTCAGCCACGGAGCAAGATGCAGGGAGTCGGAGTCGCAGAGCAGGAGGGACTGGTTGTCCCAATTATTGTTTTCTTAGTGGTGCAAAAACTGGATGCCCACCTATGTGAGGTGATCTGGTAATCAGATAAGGGGCTTACCATAGGAAGACAGTGGTTTCCAGTTCAGCAGAGCTAACAGTCATGGAACAGGTAATATTGTTCAAATACAGACAGCTGAGCGTAATCGTAAAAGTAACTTGATTTCCAAATGTAAATGTTTCTGTACAGGTCAGTAGTGGGTCTTTGACTGCTTTTGTTTGGGCAGGTGGTACAGCATCCTGTTCTTACTTCCTGAAATCGGGTACCCATGAAAGAGAAGGTCTGACTGCATAGTTTGAACTATAAGGTGTCTTGTTGAACATAACACGTATCTGTCTGTGTTCAGATATTTGTTGTCTGTCATTTGTATGATTTATTGTTGGCCTTAAGAGAATCAAAATGCCATTGAAATTAGATGGATGAATGAATGGATATAATTTATTGCAACTAGTGAAGAAACATGTAGATATAAAATCCGTATATATTTAGACAGTGTTTGGTTCAAGATATTATTATTACTGTTTGTATGATATGATTCTGTTGAGCTTTTGTTGAAAAAAATTAGACAGGCATGCATTATGATCTGAATATAGTGATTATCTAAAGGATGTTGTAATGCAATGCTAAGTTTGACTCTGTGAGGACTTATGCAAGTGATGGCTTTTGGAAAATTGAATACAATCCACCCTTTGTTATGACGGTCATGCACATTGTGACATTAAGAAAACATAGTTCTTAGTCATTCCGTTTCGGAATTCAGGCTGGATTATAATAGACTGTCGAGGCCTGTGCAAAAAGAATCGTTCAAAGAAGGGGGGAACCAGGTCTTTGCAATGGTTTACTTTTGCTTCTCCTGTTCTGAGAAGAAGTCCACAAGGTGGGGGGGGGGGGGTTTTAAAAAAAACTAGTATACCCCTTAATACAGAATCCTGACTTGAACTTTCAGCATACTTCTAATATTATGGTGTGTAATTAACAAAAGAATGTATTCAAAATAAAATTAAAAAAAAATGTTGATGAATATGAAATGTTGAAAATTTTGTTGAAATTGGAAACTTTTAAAATTATTTTGTTGTGGAGGACTGGTACCCTGAAATGAATGCCAGTGGTACTGATAAACGATTAAAAGAAAAGAAAAAAAAACATGTAAAACAGACTTATTGCGTCAAACACAGCAAATATGGCCCTGGTAAGAGTTTTAATGAGGTGTGTTTTCAGTATTAAAATGTATATGCATCTTGGAGTCCCTGCGTGTAAAATTTGTTTAATTGGGGTTCTCAAAAAATAAAAATATTTATTTAGTTTTGGGTCTGGATGCAATATGCTGAATACTTGCATAAAACCAACCAAAGCCTGCAATTTGAAATAGTTTTTCCTGGATTTTGGCAAAGTGGGTAACTGAAGTCCGGCGCTATATATTTGAAAAACTGGACAGATTTATGGAAATAGAGCAATATTTTTCTCCTTTTGGAATTGAGGGGGTGTGGTGATTTGTGTCCAAGTGTTATCCAGTGATCGGTGAGGCAGTTTACCTAAATGGCTTGTTGGGTAAGCAGCAGAGGACTCGGCACACATTAAACATGTCAGAATCACCCCCCCCCCCTCCACGCTGGATTATAAAACAAGATGATCTGATTTAGCAACTCAAGGGGCCATCTCTGTCACAATATTCCATAGAAGGCGTCGCCCAAATGCGGACTCTTATATGCATCTGCTTTTGTACAGCACATCAGCATTCATTAAAAAAAATAATAATATAACAATAATCATCATCGGTATCCAGTAATAATGGTAACAATAAGCATCATCATTATCATCAGATTGATGAAAAAGATTGATTTGGGGTTTAAAGTGAAGTGCTTCTTCCAGCATGTGTTGAAAGCACTTGTATGAAGTAGTTTTGTTAATGTAAATGTTGCGGGTGTCTCTTTTTTTTGTATATAAATTTGTGTGGCGATCACTTGAGCACTCTTTTGGTATTTGTGTGACAGATGAGCATCAATGCGTCCAGTCCCGTGTCAGGCAGTGTCACCTTGTGTGCAGCAAGGGCTTCTGGGAAAGCCATAAGCTTCATTCCTGAACTGCAGAGCATGATGTAAGTACCAGCTTGTTTTCAATAACTGTCTCTCCCTTTCATGTGTCTGTATATATATTTATATACATCTATAATATTTATAAAACAGTCTGGGCGCTGGAGCTGGATGCCTTAAAGTAAAGTTCGGCATCGAAAGTTTATTGCACATAAATGAAATTGTAGGAAACCATTTGAATGTTTTCATTTACGGGTTCCACATGTCTTTCCAAACATGTATGTTAAAAAAATGCGGGCGCCACCTCTGAAGATTATGCAAGAATACATGCAACTGGTCTGCAACTGGTCCCCACCCCAACCCAACACACTCGCCAGACTCTCGTATTAGTGTTTACAGTGGTGTCAGCCATGATTGCTGAGATCGGGGGAGGATTGAGGGGGAGCTGGGGTTCAAGGCCGGTGGTCGTCTCTTACCAGGAGGCAGATTTTGCCACATCAGAACCGGAGGCAGAGGGTTGTGGGGGCGGGGGGGGGGGAGGGGATGGGTGTCACGCACGACTCTGAGTGCCATATGCTCTCAGGATATTTCAGACTCGCTGGTGCTTCAAAGTCCTTCAGGAATACATGATCTAAAGTCTTGGCTGTGAGTGAGATCAGGAAGATGATAAAGTGCATGGCGCCACGGTAACAGGCTCAGTAAAGAGCGTGAGAGGAAAAGGGGCGGGGCTACTGCGCCTAATCAGGTGATGTGCTATTTGGACAAATTAGTGCAGGCTGACCAGTTTTTGTTATTGCTTTAGCACATGGGGCTCACGGAAGTAAGGATGTCTTAAAAATTTGCTTAATTATGATCTTAACAGGCTTTAATATCCATTAAAGTTAGGATTTTTCAAGTACGTTATAGTTATTTGCAAATGCATGCACCATTTCCATAAATTCCTCAAAATCCAAATTTTCCCATTAATGTATCATAATTGAGTTGTTTATATATTTTAAGTAAGCAATTATATAACAAAGTGAACAAGTGCTATTATCCCTACAAACTTTGCTTTGTTGAAACGAGAAGTACATAAACGTAGGAGTTTGGAATGAGTTTCATTTTACAGTCTTATATTTTGCAAGACACTTAATTATAGCTTTATGTGAGGAACATTTTGATGGACTCTTAGAGCCTTCCAATTTAAGAGATTAGTTTCCATCCTTGGCAGGCTTCGTCTAGCTCAAAATGATACAAAGAAATCCTATTCCTCACTTCATCTCAAAGGCCGCACAAATCTTCGCGGCTCCGAATTTGCCTATAATTTATCGTAAGTGTGTAATTATTGTTTTTCATTAGCTTGTTTGCGACATGTACGGTGATGGGAGAGGCGCCTTCGATCCGGCACTCGCCAAGCGTAGCCGTAATTTGTGGCGCGAAAACCTGGCGGACCCATTCCGGCGCGTGACGTTAAAAAAAAAAAAAATAAAGTAAAAAATGGGTGTCGCTGCAAAAAGTCTGCAGGAAACGACCACAGTTAAGGGAGAATGAAAGAACAGCAGTGACATTTTTTTATGAGGTTAAAAAAAAAAAAAAAAAGGTTTTTGGGGTATGTGTTTTTGATGATGTCTGCTTTCAGCGTGGTAGCTCTGCCAGGAAAACCGAGGAGGAAAATGTAAAGACAATTTCCTCCCGCTCTTATTGCCATGACTGTCTGCCGCCATTTGCCTTCATGGAGGTCCCTTAATTGAGATCACTTGTACTTATAAATAGCAGGAAACTTTGTGGCTCACAAGGGGGGTTGAAAGGGGAATGGAACTGTGGCCCATGCCCCTGAAACGAAAACAACCAAAAATGCTACTGTTTCTCTTTTTAACATCTAATTGTCTCCCTACGTTTTTCAAACGCGGTGAGGTAGTAGCCCCCGGTGATGCAAACAGTATTGGTGAACTGGCTTCATTTCATGAGTTGTTATTGGGATTGTGTTGTCTGTCTGTTTAGTGCTCCAGCGTATTTATTTGTGAAGAATCATCTTCCCCCACGTAGTAGCATTGTCAGAATTATCTAATACGTGATGCTGCTGGTCTGGGTCAAGCTGACTGGAGTCACAACTACAAGTTTTCAAAGATATTTGAATCAAATAACCAAAGCTTGAATGGGATATGCGTACAGCTGGTAGCATGCAGGGAGGTGCCAGCGATTTTGCTTTTGTCAGCCCTGAATGAAATTATCAGAATCTGCCGGGTTTGTAGATGCTCAAGGTGTCACGTAGCGGGGACGAAACCTGGGATTTTAGATGTGCTAGTCCATCAGGGTCACGCCAAAGAGACGTGGCGATGATTGTCAGCCAATAGGTTTGTTTAAGATTGGGTCCGGCTTTTGAATTGGCTCTCAAAATCTCCTGATATGTAATATTCAAATATGCCCTGAAAAGTGCTTTTTTTGGAATAGGGATCCTTGGACTACACACATAAGGTGCTAAAGATAATACAAGGACTCAGAGAAGTTCAACATTATGCCTTACAGTTTTCCTTCCTCAGTTCCTACGTTCTCTCCCTTAAGCTGCCCGACCAATTGAAAAATATTTATAGTACATCTGTAGGACAAGGAACTCTGTAGACGTGAAGACTGTCAAGTATTATTTATGATCTGAGTTAAAGTAATATCAGGTTCATGGAGGGATAAATTTGCCAGTTTCATTTTACCTCTTGTAGTTTTCCTCTTGTCGTCATTTTTCCTCTTGCAAAAAGCAGAAATACTTACTGAAAGAGACTCCAGACTGACAGGTCTCTGTAGTACAATCCCCATAATATGTTAAAATGTTTAATTCCTATCCACTGTGTGCAAACAATCCACCAAAAAAATAAAAATGAGTGAAGACGGAGCAAACTGAGTTTGCGCTTCTCTTCAACCTGGATGTTAATTGTTTAGTTTTAATTAGTTTTAATTTGCATTAACTGAACTGCATAAAGAATATACAAATTTTACAAAAGACTTTGCTCATTATTTGATATTAAGCAATCAGTGTTTTGTTACAAAGCACGTTTACTAGGTGAGAGGAAATGGACTTCATTCGAGATTCACAGGATTATGTGGCCGTGTTTTTTCTTTTTCTTTTGCTGCTGATTAAGAGGATCTCTTTAGCGCACATGAGGCAGAAGTGAGTGACGCCTTTCCGATACTTCGGAAGCGCTAGGAGTCATTCGCAAACACGTGGCTTTAAATTGCAGTGTCCGTTTGTGTCTCGAAGCTGAACTCCAGGCTCCGTCTCTGCTGCGGTTTCTTGGGGCCTGAATTCAGTCATATTCTGAGGCACTCTAGCGGATGTGTGCCTGCACAGTAACATAATTAATGCTGTAATGTACTTAATGTGTTGCTTTTGCTTTTTTTTTATTTTATTTTCTTCTGTGCAAAGTGTTGACCAATTCTCAGCATCCTCCCACAGTTATTTTTTTTAATATCTAAGACATAATTTGGCGGATGGATTAATAGACTTGGGGATATTTATTTGTGGCCTGGTGTAAGTGGTTTGGTATGTGGGAGGCCGCAATTTTCACATGAGGGGGCTTTTTGGGTTCAGGGGAGAGGGTACTCTCCTTTTTTAACCTTTCTCATTGAGAAGGACAGCATGGAGCCTATTAAAGTGTCACCCTCACTGCAATAAGGGCAGTATTGACATGTAAAATTGATTTAGGCTTTAAGGCGTGAAGCAGTGCCAAAGCAGGACAGAACTTGGAACATTTCAGAATGAATTGGGGGGGGGGGGGGCAGTTATAGGTTGTTATGTGGACTGTAAAGCCAGTGCTCCCTGTACCAATCACTGGACGTTACTGCTCATGCAAATCAAAATGGTTCTAGAATAGAAATTTAGAAAAAGAGCATGCAATTAAATTGAGAAACAGGTAAAACATCATTTTTTTGCAGTAAACTGTATAGATGTATTTTATCTACATTGTAATCCAGTATTAATTTTTTATTGTTACCTTTTTTTTAATTTTAAAAATAGACAGGATTTGTTATCCTAACGCTGCCGAATGGTATTCACTATTGCACTTATTACTATCATTTGACTTTTCACAAGGGGCACAAGACCCATTTAAAATCAGAGCAAACTCTCATAAATTGGGAAATTCTGTAATGCCCGTATCGTAATCATTGTACATGATCCGTCTGTGTTGCTACGTATTTAAGAGTTATAATAAAAAAAATTCTCTCTTCTCCAAGTTCTGTTTTATTTGCAGTAGTAACAGTGTTGCTTTCTATGTTTAAAATGTATTTGTGTATCTTTCGATAAAAGATCACATGCAAATTTTATTTTGATCACCTGAGGTGGTGGGGTTTTCCTCCTGCAATCCAAAGAAGTGCATTTCTTTCCCTTGGTATGTCCTTGTGTATGTGCGTGTTTGTGGCCTGGTGTACCCCAGCCTTGCACCCACTGCTGCCTTGGATAGACTCCAGACCCCTCAGGGACACTGACTAGGGTAGGCGGCTAGAAGATGGATGGAAATTTGCAAGGCTGTTTTCAGTTTTAAAGCCTGGCGCCTGAAGTTGAATGAGAATAGTTGGTCAAAATGTATTTTAATCATTTTGATGAACTCCTACAGTACTGTCTCGCATATCAGTAACTCGGAAACTCATGCGCGGCATTTGTTGTTGGAGTCCGCTTTGTAAGAATGTGTTGGTGGTCAGAGTTCATGCCATTTTCTGTGTGCTTACCAGAGGATTCCTAGCTAGCATCACACCGTGTGATAATTTTGCCAGTTGAATGTCACAGCAGTGGTTTTTTTGGCATGTTTGCTGAGGACCTGGACCAGACAAATCATGCACAGGGAATGGTAGCTACCAGCATCAGGCAGATGTCTGGATGCTAAGCTGATAGAAGAATGTAGTACGTGCTGGTCACACTATGCGAAATTCTGCTGCATACTACTCTGATACTCGATAACGTTTTTAAATCTTTTGGTTGACTAAGGTAAAATCTGTCCAGTCCTCTAGTCATTGGAGGTTTAGAAACTAGGGCAGTCATTGTTCTGTTAAACTTCTGTTCTGTTAATTTTGTCACATATATGGTTGCATGCATGAGTAACTGACTTACACATTGCACATCTGTTTCAAAGTGTTGGCAAAAAACAATCAAATGATGTGCAACAGACCTCATCGCATAAGCATAAGTTATATTACTAATCATGGATTCCAGTGGATTCCGTTTTTTTTTAAATACAGTAGACATTTAGAAGTTCCATTGGTTTTTATTATGTTTATGTTGCAGTGTTGTAAATATGGTAACAGGTAACGCATCGGTTGTGATTTGTTATTCTATATCCTTAACAAGCATGACCTCTTGCCCTTTTATTGTGCCATTAAGAAGACACTTAGGCAAGTAGTTTAGCTGAAAATGAAAGGCTTGTAAACTAATGAACTGAATAAGTATGCAGTATGCTAATTTCTGAATATATAATTAATACCATAAAATTTCTACCATCAGCAGAATTAACTAAAATTTGTCAAGCATCATTGAAGCTTCAAGTAAAAGTGTGTTAATGCCGTATTTGCCGTCTTGGATATCAGAAGGATATTGGATTGTGTGGGAGGTCTTTTGGCATGAAAGTCTACTTTTCAGCATCTTTTTTGGGGGGTGGTTGTGGTATGGTCCCGAATTTGAAACCCTTCATTAGTGATATGCCCCCCCCCCCAACCAGGGGGTTTAAATATACTTGCATAAACGACATTTTATAAAGAATTTGTGTCGTCAGTAATTACAGGGCAATTATGGTAATGCTTTTCGTTGTATGCACAGCCTTGGTATGTTTGGCTCTGCGTTGTATGCGATTCGCAGCAGGCTGTTCTGTGCGATGTAGACTTTCCATTTTCAGCTTATTCGCATATTCATATATGGTGATGAGGGAAGCTGATAGGTTGGTGTTGAACTTGAAGCATAACCAGAACTTATACCTTAACATTATATATTGGGAACAAAGAGAAAAGAATTCTAGATCGGAGTAAAGAATACACAATTATTTACAAGGTGAAAATATAATTTTCTGTGCTTGGATACTTAGTCATTGACCGCAATACCACTGTGTAATTATGCTATATTTTATGACTCTTCATTAATGAAGAGTTTTTTTTTTTTTTTTTTTTTTAAATGTTTGTCTTCAAGTATGAGAATGAACTGTTAATATGTGCCTTGTTAACTTTAGCAATTTTTTGATACTTCTGTGATATTTTGTGCTTTATACTTCACTTTGTTTTTCAAATCTTTAACAGTATCAAGTAATGTTACAAAATGGATAATATTTTTACCCGACTCTTTGTCTGTATCTATTCATATATTCATTCAACGAGTCATTTTTAAATAATTTATTTAATTGATATATGTATATCTGATTTTATGTGGTTCCTGTTGCTATTTGAGAATTTACTGACTGAACCTCGGTCTAGCCCTAGATTGATCTGTCTGTCTGTTTGTGTGTGTTTGTGTGTGTATTTTATGTGTGTTAGTTGATTAAGCGTCAGTGTCAATATACAGTAATTGTCCTATCAGGTCATTTTGAAACAGCCCTGTGGGTTTTCCCCCCCGGTATGTTCCCAGTTGATGCTACTGTCTTTACGGCCACATAGCTATAGCATTTTTGAGCCTTTTCTCATTTTTAAAGGCCCCCTGAATGTTTTTGTAGAGTTCGGTTGAGAGTCAAATTGGAAACAAACAGCAATAATGAGCTGGCTCTCGGACTCTCTGGTTAACCAGACTGTAATTTGGGGCCCATGAAGAACGTCTCATCACCATTGAGTATTTGTTTACCAGAAAGTTAAACTCCACTGTTTCTGCTGAGGCTGCATGGTACCAGAGGAGCCTGCTTTAACCCGTAAATGTCTCCTACGAAATTTTCCAGGGATGGTAAAGTTGATGTTTAGCAAAGTACGCATGTTCTTCTTTCCCTGCATAACCACTTTTTTTGCATGTCTTTCGAACGGCTTTAATTTTAGCATGCTTTATTTAATTTTAGCATGCTTTGTTATACTTCACATATTTGCCAATTTGCACAACTTTTTTTTTTGCTGTATTTTTTCTGTCTTTTGTTCGTCTCAATATGTTTTTAAATGTCTTCATATTTATTACTATTTCATTGCTCTACAACCAATGAGACATCAAATAGCTTAAGATGACAATAAAGATGCTTTGACTTGACTTTGACTATATAAGGCTTTCCCATGAAAATTATCCTTGTTTTTTAAATTTTAGTTTGAATCACCAAACTTGAAATTGTTCATTGATAAAACTAAATGTATAGACTTTTAGACATATCACAGTATTTTGGGCCTCAGCCATGAGATTTTTACGTGACATAAGGATATGATAGAATGATGTTTAGCGTTGAACAAGATTCTGTAAAAAAAAAAAAAAAAAAAAGCAGTCACAATTTCAAGTTATTTTCATTTTTGTGAACAAAACATTAAGATTTAGTCCTTTTTAAACGAGTATGTGGACTATTTAATTGATGAGTTCCCTTTTAAATGCCAAAAAAGGAAATTATTACTGTCAAGTCAATATAAATACCACATGTTGGTTATTGTATAAACTTATCTGTACTTCTTACACAAAATAGTTTACCTCAACACTCCTTAACAAAGCGAACTCTTCAGGAACACTTGGATACCTATTTTGACACGTTTTTGACTCTTCCTTCGCTCTGCGCCTGTCTGGCTGTTTTTTTTCCCCCACGATCATTTAACATTCTTCCATTTGTTATAAAATCATGTTTATTAATAAGGTCTGTAGCAAAGTTTGAGGAAACTACACAAGGAGCCAGACTCTCGTAGTGTTCAGTATTTGTCAGCAAAATGGCAGCCTCTGTGCGTACGCACAGGATCTCTCGCTGCACACAAAGCGCCGTCTATTCATTTCACGAAAGCTATTCTTCTCTCTGTGAACTGCAGTTTTTGAGTTATTTACAAATCTGTAAGAAAAAAAGTACACGACACAAAGAATCCTTGGTTTCATTTAGTTTCTCAATGGTTTTTTTTTTCTCCACTGAGTTTTTTCTCTAGAGGGACAAAAGTTAAAATCAAAGAAGAAAGGTTTAATAGATACTGTTTGTTCCTTTGGTAGGCCTCCTATTAATTTTGCTATAGTTTTGTTAACTGGTGAAGAGAACCAGCAGATTAAGCAGTCCCACTACAGCCAAAGACTTAAAGTTAGAGACAATAAAATAACAATAGAAGGATTTTAGCAGCTGTGACTGCTGTCATTTTGTTAATTAGAGCAGGAATGTACGCAGTGTGTCTTTGGTGGCTGAAATCTTTTTTTTTTATTGTCACCAAAGCTCTCAACCTATGGCCTGTTATTAGGGACAAAGGGAAACAATGAGATTTGAAGTCTCAGTTCCCTTGGGCAAAGTAAAAGTAAGAAAAGTATCTCCCTATCACCTTTTTTTCTGTTTGACAGACTTTCTGCAATTATTTTTGCCTTTTCCCCTCCCCCATAGTGACAGGAGCTGCAGTACATTCAATATCATCAATTAATTTAATCAAATGTTGACTTGTTTGACAGTAACCTCTGCAATCCACCATATTATTTGCTATGATTTTTTTCCCAGTGCATTTTTTTTTGGTGGGTGGGGTCTCAGGTATATTTCTATATTAGGGTTGTTGTCTTTTAATTGTATTCTTGTGAGAAAGTGTTTGAAGAGAAGACAAATAATTCTCTTCCCCCAGGAGGTGACTTTTATCACTCAGGGTGATAACATGATCTAGAATTACTCACCAGTTGGTTATTCCATAATGTCTATGATCACAACATCATGTAAAATGCCACCCCCCCCCCCCCCCCTTCGATTTTGATAAGCGTTTTTGCTTGCTGTGTGTGCCCGTGGATTTGAAGGATTTCTCACAGGTGTCATTGTGATTCAGGCCTGTCTGATGACAAATTCATATTAGTCTTTATCTGTAACATAAGTCTGTTAGCATGAAAAATTACCAGATTTCAAGATTGCTCTCTCTGCCAGATAGTCCGCCTCTACCGCTGTGGTATTTTCACCTCTTGTACTCATACGGTGCCCAAAAATTGCAAACGGATATCTTTTTTACGTAGCGTCATCATCATGGTCATGTTACCTTGAAAGGCTGAGAAGGCTTCCCTTGTCTTAGCGACAGCATTTTAAAGTTTTCTTTTCCCGTTAGGTACACACGAGATAATGCTGATTATCATGGTTAGTGAGTCACTCTTCGATTTCCATTTGAGTAAGGTGACTGCAATTGCGTGGTAATTCGTGGGTACGTACCACTGAGACCACTTAATCACTTCCTCTGTTTCTTTACTTCACAGATGCTGCTAAGTTAGGCCTTAGGGACTGCTTTCACTTCAATGAGGCAGCAATTAATGTTTAAGTTACGTGCGCTGGATAAAGTCAGATGCAATATCATCAGATGACAGTGCATCCATTATTACAGTAATGGCTTTTAATTCTGAGATCTATAAGGTTTTGTAATACATGTTCTTTTGCTAGTATTTTCAAGCACTTATTTTTATAGAAACTCCAATTTAAGGTCACAATATTGAAGCTCCAGATCAAACACTAATCAAAGTTCACTTGATATCCATGATGGCCAGTAACTTTTTTTTGTACCAGTTGTTTGTTGTCTTTGCCCCTTTGTTTACCATTATCTGAAGGACCCAGAATTTGTACAAGTGTAACCTTTTAAGCAATGGCCCACTACTACCTGAGATGGACAAATACAAGCCACTTTCAGTGTTATGTTTGTTTTTCAATGGTCATGGTTTTTCTTTGTAATCCATGTTTGTCTTTATGCAAATTCAAAAAAGAGCCCATTTTACTTGCAAACATGCCAGGATGAACAAGGTTTAGCAATACCTGTCAAGTGAGCACCATTTCACTACTGTTATGCAAATGATCTTAATTAGCTTAGTTTTTAAAAGATTGAATGAATAGACTTTAATTTGTTTTATTTTTAATTAACTGATATCTAGGAAGGACGGCAACATTGAAACACTGATTTTTCAGCGCAGTATGGCTATTTTTGGGGGCAGGTCTTGCTCCTTATGTTTTTACATTCGGGTATAGCTAATAGCTTCTGTGTGTGTGAGTTTGTGTAGAATTATAAATATTTTCAGGACTGCGCCTCAAACCCAAGGATTTTCAGAATTCCTGTGAAGGTTAAATCAATAAGAGTGAAATATCTGGGCCTGCTTCTGCTCTGGGCAGAACAGGTAGTACCTTGTTTAGTGCTTGGATTGCTCCTATAGAGAGCCAAAGAAGGTAACCTGCCCCCCCCCCTCCCAATTCAGTCCTAGATGTTTTTACCCAAAAATTCCAGAAGCACTTGACAGTTCCGAGGCACTGGCCTGGACCCTATGTGTGTAAACTGTGGGCATAGTTTGCGTTTGCTCTTCAGCTCCAGGGATTTGTGTATCTTAACTTAGGTTTAATTGGCATAGAGTAATTACCTATTTTTGACCTTCCAGGCAAAAAAGAAATTTACAGTGACATGAGATGGTTCTAACAAGTGCGGTTTTAGCCTGTGATTTTTTATTTTATTTTTTTGAGGTTTTCAGATGCTTTTCGGGACCACTCCAGTGAAGATGCGTGCATAGCTTTTCACCAAAGGCTCAGACACGAGATCGTAATTTAAGGGTTCACTTCCAGTCAGTTGGATATTAAGTCCTGTGCAGAACATGGAACTTTCTGTTTGGCCGACAGTAGTACTTCAAATATACTTTTATTAATATCTCACCCTCTTTTTAAATTTCTCTTTTTTATTCGTCTTCCAATTTTTTCTTAATCATGGTAAATTGATTAGGTGTATGTTGATTGGATGGCAGTAACTCTGTCTAAGGGATATGAAACAAGGGAATCCAATATATTGTACAACAAGTAAAGTACATAAAGCGAACAGTTATGCCCTTAAAAATGTGCTGTAGACTGTAGATGAGCTATATTTGGTCTTGCATGTTGAAGGCAATACACCAACCTGTGTCCCATTTTACCCTGATATGATCTGAAGTAGCCTTTAAGCCGGGTGAAAGAGTCCACTGACACAGAGTGTGCGTGTGCGTGCGTGCGTGTGTGTAGCGCTCAGAATAAAGGCGTAACACAGATGAGCTTTGTTAGCATGCGACGTGCTAAAGGAAGCCCGGGCATCAGCTAGCCTTTTGATTTACAAGCTGCCGTTCGTTAATTGTCAGTGACTTTCTCTTTGTTACATGTAACACTTCAATTCTTTTAAACATTCTTCGCAATTTCAAGGGATTTACTGCTGTTTTGTTGGTGGGGTTTCCACGCTACAGGGGTTCTGTTTCTTCGCAATAGATTGCTATTTATTGTTTCCCAGTTGTTCAGTGTTTTGTTTGGCAGGATGCGGCCCTTGAGTGAAGTGGTAGATTATTTTAAGAAGCGCCTTCCAGATTCGCTCGGGACATCGGTGCCTCTGGTTCTGTCAAAGAATACATTTGAAATGCGTGCATGTTGTTGTTGTTTTTTTTAAAGGGGCAGCAGACCTATAATACATATGTCATAATAATAGCTTCCTTTATGTTATTCCTTTATAAATCAGTGTAATGAATATTAAGCTCCCTTTTCCTTTCCTATAAATGGATTGTTGAATGCCAATAAATATTTAAAATGCGTTTCTGAACCAGAAAAGAAACAACATAGACATTGATGTGATTATTTTAGTTTTTATTTACTCTCAGGCTTGGTGGCTTTTGGGTTCTGCTTTTAAGGAAAGCAGAGAGGCTTTGGGAGTTGAGAGCCTTTTATTTGCAGGGTTTCTCACAAAGAATGTTTCCAAAGCAAACTGTTACAGGAAGGTGTTCCACTGTAAGTATATAATAAGCATAGTCTTTAAATGAAGTTTCTGATTGGCTTAAAATGCGTCAGCATTTGAATTGTTGCCACTTATATCTGTGGGGAAACAGCTTTACTTATGAGAATCGCATAGCTGCTTCACATGAAATGAGCCTTAAAGGAACATTTTATTCCACCCTAGAATATCCCTAAAGGTTTTTTTTTTTGTGAATGACTTCTGTTATTGTCTAGAGGCTGGGGCATGAGCCGTGTGTGATGCATTACAATCACTGGCTCCCAGAATCCGCAGAAGTGAGAGGTGACCGATTCCGCTAGAATCGGTATCCACGGTATCATGAATTGGATGTTGAGAATTATATAGCTAAATGTTCCTATTGCCTAACCCCACCAATGACACTGATTTGGGGTACATCCCTACTTACTCTGTTTATAAGAGAGTAAACAAGGAAAAATAATGCTGACATCCATTTCATATTATGGTGAAAGATATATGCATATATACACCATTTTTTAAAAAGGTTTCCTTTCTGACATTCTGATCTACATTTTAAAAGATCTACTTCTAAGCTGACTGGCATAAAAATGCACTCCTAAATACTCCTAAAGAAACACACGTCTTAAAATTTGAATAATTTTCTACAGTTTAAAGACTGGTTAAAATGTTTTAATATGCTTATATAAATATGCTTTCCCAGTCAAGTCAGTTTTGCAGGAGAACTAATTAAGTACTTGCTAGAAATAGATCTATTAATATTCTGTTATTACTTGACTTTTTGTGCTATCATAACTTCTGTTTGAGGCTATAAATGTATTCAGGTAACTGCTTTGCTCACAAGATAAATTGTCATGACAAAGCTGAATATCTGCTGCTGTAACTAGTTAATAAAATATACACATAACCCAAGGTATTAAAAAAGTGTGTTTTTAGAAATATTGGTTTGAGCTAGCAGATGTTAAATCTATCCTGAAGGATCATGAGCTTGGATGGATTTATACTCATTTGGCTATGTGCCTTTTTGTTGGGCCAGAGGTCCTGGGTAGTCAACCAGGATTGGTGAGCCAGGGGCAGGATATGAGGCGTGAACCACCTGAACACCTGAGAGACGTGGCGTTTCTGCAGTTGTCAGTCTCTCATTGCCTTTTGTCGACAGGCCTGATTTTCCGTTTTATTGCGTTCTGCTTAGTTAACCTCTGGCCCGGCCCCTAAAAATGCCGGGACCTTGAAGGACGCAGCACGTTCTCCTCAACCTGGGCACACAGGTTAGCTTCCCTTTATTAATGTTGTTTTTCTTTTACGGAGTCGAGTTGTGATAGCAAATTAAAGGAATTAACCCGCGCGGCTCGACCACACTTCAGACCACCGGCGTTATAAATTAGAAGCACATGGACTTCAGAGTGAAAGAACAAGTTTGTAATTGATTAGCGATGGTTTAGGGTTCTAGGGAGCGTTTGTAGGACATCTGTACCCCCTCTTGCAGGATTGCAGATGTTATGAACGCTTTGAGTTCCTTAAGCCAGAGGAATCTTAGGATTAGTTTATCTGTTCTTACCCTCACTGCCTTTACCGTTCACAGTACTGTATTTTTTTGTAACAAAAAACACCATATTTTGATACTGAACAGGAGAGTGTTTTTGAAGTGATTCATAGTTGACAACTTCAAAATGCTGAACTTGGCAGTTTTCAAAATGTTTTTTTTGGAAAAGAAATTACATAGACTTAATGTAAATTACAGGGCTCATCGCTGTGACTAATATTGACTGTTAGACAGTTAGACACAGGGATGTTAGTTGGCTGAAAAGTATTTAATGATCACATTCCATGGCCAAGAATGAAATCCTTAAGGTCATAAACATCTAAACAATCGAAAATATTATGCTCTCGTTTTTTTAAAATTAACCAAGGTCATTTTTGAAAGTATTGGCATTTAACCATTAAGTACCATTTAAAAAAAAAAAAAAATTTATATATATATAATTAATGAACATGCAGAGTATGCATTAAAGCTTAAATGATTACTGGGGACAGGATTGTAGCATCTCTCAGCTACATTGTGGCTTCAGGATTTCAGTCACCATTTGGCAAGGACAACGATGACAAAAAAGGAGCAGCCAATTAAAAAGTAGAAGCAAAGTGGCAACCGTATGTTTTTACCTACGTCGGCTTACTCGCGGTACAGCATAGGGAAAGACTCCTTAACGATGAAGGACACCATTGAACGAATGCTGTAAGTTCGATCATGGTTTATTTAAAGGGTCCCTTGCACATTAATGATTTTGCATGTTGCGAATGGAGCTTTGCTTATCTTAGGAGTGTCCAGTAAAGTCGAGAGAGTCTGAGCGTCATATTTTGTGGTACACTATGAGTCTGGGGAACACGTCACACGTTGATGCTATATTTCGTACTCTTCGACATTTCACTGTTCTTACATGTCGCTAGTTTTACTTTTTAGTTTTCTGCCGCCGTCAAAAATGTTTTTTGATTAAATGTTTTTCTTTTTAATTCCGATGCGTAATGTCTGTTTTTGCATTTTAGATAAATAGTGGGTTCCTGTTTAAAAATGTGGTCTGTGAGATTTTCTCTACGTGTGAAAAGAGCTCTTTGCAGATGTACCTATCAGAGTGGAAATCTAAAATAAACCAGCTTGAAACGGCTTCCTGATTTTAGAGGTGCAGAGCATGTGTGTGAAAGCTGAAGGTTCAGTATTAAGGGTAATCTCCAAGTGGCCAATACTATAGCCGGGCATGTAAATACTGCAACACTACATAAAACACCAGTCTTGAGACTTTTACCAGACTATAATGTACAAATCCAACATGAAAAATCAAGCAATTCTTACATTCCTTCTATAAGAAACTTCCCCCCCCCCCCAGCACATCTTGTTTCAATGTAAATTCATGGATTGAAACGGAGAAAATGTTTATTCTTGCAAAATCTCTTGCTCACTTTTCATCGTTCTACAAATGTGGATTTAAGTTGAACAAACATGTCATCTTCTGGGTACGACTGCAAGCGTAAACACATTGGATTGTAATGTTTTTGAATTGGCTTTTTGTTTTTTGCCCCGCAGAACATTATGCCCTATAATTTTAAACAGTGAATATGACTTAAGAGAATTCAACGGCTGTTAAAAGTCTCCACACAATTTTGAGCTTACACTAAAATGAATCATATTGCACATTGAATTAAATATATATAAAAAAGGCTTTAAGTGAACTTACCCCAGTAGAAGTTCTGTTGACATGGTGCCACTGAACTAAAAAGGCTGTTTGATGCCATAGTCACTTTTGGTGGTTCTTCAAAATGTTCTTGTCCCTTTGATTTTGATAACCCTTGAAGTTCTAAACTGTGAAGACAGACCATATTAGAGACAGGGAGTTTAGAAGGCATTCATGCAACACAGACAGATGAAGATGAATTTTGCTGACATTCTGTACATCCTCAAGTAACAAGCAGGTTGCAGGATGACTGCGTAACTACTCGTTACTGGTGTTTGCAGCGTGGATGGGTGTATTTAGTTGAGTTGTGGTTAGAAAGTACTTACGGACTTGTTCGGTGTCTGAGGCTGGAGTTGACCTGCGCGGATTAACCATTTACACACCGAGGTCTCCCTTCTGTCGTCGTGCAGAAAATCCTGCACCGCACTTGTGGTTCTGTGGTTGTTTGTGGGGCGAATGAAGCATTCACACAATCCAAAAACGCATTAGCTTTAAAACTCTCCTTTTTCCCTTCATGTGCTGTTACTGGAGAGGCTGGGTCATGTGCTCGTGACATCAGAGAACAGGAGTTAAGTGGGCCAGCCTCCTGTCTGTCTTCTTTCTCGACAGCGGTACAGCAGCCCTTCCTGGCACCCAGCTTGGTGGGGGTGGGGGTGGGGGGGGTGGTTCATCTTTTTAATTTCTGTGAGTCATCAGAAGGGGTGTGCAAATGAATAAAACCTCAATCTCATTCACAGTCTGAGCGTATGGAAATCAGGGCTTTTTCTCCGATTCTCTTTTTGATCCTGGTCCCTTTTAATGTTACCGTTCCGGCTGCCGCCACTTATCCGGTTTGTTATCGTATCAGTGGAATTGTGGTCGGCAGTGGTGTCAGTGTCAAAATCTGAACAAAGGTGATGAGTTACAGAAAATCGCATCCCACAGCTGCATGAGTCTGCTTCAGATTTGCCGGCTAGATTAGTTTAGTTTTTTTTTTTTTTCTTTCTTTCTTAATTGTTGTCCTCCTCCTTTTGTAGCTCATCAGCCTCCGTCTCTCCTTACCCACCTTCTCCCTCTCTGCTGCGCTCCTGTTGCTTGTTATGGGAAGGGGCTGTTCCTCCGGCTTCTGCTGGCCAGGTCGCGGCTCTCTCCCCACTCCGTAACTGCCTTGCGGCAGAGGCGACAAGTCTGGGAGATCCCCAGATCCCACTCCCCCACCCCCCTTCCCATACGGGACGCCCTTCTCTCCCGCAAAAGTACCTTTTTGGAAGGGGCTGGCTCAGGCCCCCACCGTCGTTTGAAGAACGAGAATTAGAAACTGTGATTCATCAGTCTGTTTCACACACTACAAAGAAGCTGTTATTTGGCAGCTTGTCAGTTTCTGGCCTCACTTTTCTTTCCTTAAATCTTTCGACTGAAATATGTGTCAAGGTATTTCATTGCGTAATAGAGACTTTTCTTTTTGTCTGGTTCTTTTTTTTGTTGTTGTTGTTACTGTTCAAACTCAGGACTTTTGAAGTTCTATGTTTATTTGGTCTGTAGTTTTTCTGCTGTGTGTAAATGTTAAAAAAAAAAAGTTACCCTCACATTTTGCAGTATGCTGTCCTACACGTAAATAACACTTAATATGGATTTGAAGAGGGACCCCCCCCCCTTTTTTTAAACTTCAGCCATGTGGTTATGAGATGGTCAGCCAAATGTAAATGAATAATGACGATAATTGCAATTGAATTCCCTTCTTGTGACTCCCAGAGGGATATCACCACAGTATATGCTTGGGGGGGGGGGGGTGCTTTTGCCGCAAGTCCTCCATAATAATTATCGTTTCATTTTGCATGGCTCTCAGAATCCCGTTGAAGGCCCATCAGTAGTTTTTCCTCCAGATTCAGGGTGTTGTCAATTTAGGCTAATAACCGAACCCATATGTCTGCTTGACGGCCGTCCCATAAAGTCTGCACATGCTCAAAACCCCGCACAGTTGAATCCGCGTTCGCGTCTCTTTGATCCGTCTCGGACTTAATGCATCATCCCCCCCCCCTTTTATTTAGTGAGACCCTTTTGCTAGCTATTTCCTTTGGCATTGTGACATTTTTGTGACCCAATGTGACATTTTTGTCAATTTCGCTATTCTCTCTAGTAACTGACATAGGAGTAATAACAAAAACGATAAGACGTTTTGTGGACAGTTTTTTTCCCCCGTATTTTCTTTGATATTTATTTTAGTTGTTACATAATTTAATATGCCTTTACTCCTTGAGATATACTCCTTGATTACCCTGATTGGCTTTGCTTATCTGTGATATTATGTAATTCAGAATTAAATGTAATAAACGGTTATAATTGAGCAGGCTAGACATTTAGTATTGTTTTTTTCACTTTCCATTGATTGTGATGGATTCAAATAACCAATGACTAACAAGGTTTATAGCTGATGCAAAAATGGTCACTTGAACTTGATTGATACATGAATGAATGAAGACATAACTCATTCATTTTATTGACATTAAATATGCATGAAATCTTATTCAATACCTATTTTAACACTTAAAAAATTACATTTTTTTTTAAAAGTGATTACAACAGCATTATTACAGAAACAATTTTGTCCTGATGATTTGTATTATTGCATTTTTTTAAAATATTTTGTTCTACAGCTAAAGATGTGATTTTGATTTTTTTTTTCTTAACCATATACAGTACTATATGCAAAACCTTTATTTAATCCAAGAAATGAAAATGAAATGCACATGTTTTCATTCAGATTTTTTTTTTTCTTTCAGTATACCACGGAGTACTTGCTGTTTTAAAAAAAATGACCTCCATCATTTCCTCAAGGCTTTTCTGTTTTTGTCGTCTTTTTTCTTTTTGAAGTCGAGATGGATATAAAATCATGGAAACTTCAGCTCCAGTGGCTGCAGAGGATGTGGCTCTGCTAAAACAGGAACGTTTTCACCCACAATGCAACATTCGGTGAACTGCCACTTCATAAAGTGAACTGTGAACATGCATGTTTTTAATGAAATTTTTCAAATCTATGCTGCTGGATTCTGCCTTTACATATTAGTCCCAGTAACCGTCATAAGCATCACTCTGTGTCTAATCCCCACTGACGTCATTAGCATTTGAAATTTAAAAAGGGTGCTGCTGGATGTTAGTTCCTGCATTTATTGTTGCTGTGACTGTTTTTCCTATTCCAACTAATATACAGTTTTAAGTCTTAATGATAATATAATAGTATATATGTAATTTATTAAAATCACTTTAGGGGGAAAAGTAATATCCTGCACCTAATGATTTTAAAATATCTACAAAAATGGCCTCGTCTCACTTATTTAGTCTGTGTTTGATGTCGATCATGGTGATCAGCAGTCTGTGAGAAGGATGCGCATAGACCTCTCGGTGCCGTAAATGGGTCACGTCGCTTGTGCGCGAGCAGCGGCTTTCTCAGCTACTGAGTTTCTTGGTGGTCTCTGCCTGGATCCTGGCCTTGGTGAGTCTGACAGGTGATACCCGACTATGCCCTCGCCCATTCCGCTGGCTTGAGCGGACTCCTCTATGCCAACCTCAGACCACCAACCGAGTGGACTTTAAAACTACATCTTTTCATGTCTTTTCTCGGAGGGTGGTAATAATTATTTTTAATAACTCCTTGATTTGACTTTCCTACACGATTTCATAGAGGACTTGAATGTCGGTAAACGAACTGGGTTGTTTTTACTGTGTGTCTTCTAGTATATAATTAGTACATACTTTAAAATTCGAATAGCCTCAAATGGAAAAATCTATACATCTGAAGAGTTAATATAACTAGGGGGCTGCTGTCATTTTGACATTGTATGCACTTTACTTTCCACTGTTGTTTCGTACAGAATATATTCTGGAGTTTTTCAATACTATCAATACTATTAATAAACATTAATATCTGTGGTTCCCCATCTAAGCAACAGTGGATTATATTATTGCAGATGAATTTTAGTAAAGCAGCACTAGATTTTAGCAGCAAAATAATCCTGTTTGGAAATAAAATGTATAAACTAGCCTGCAAGGCATTGTGGGTGTTTTAGCGGAGTGCAAGGCTGTTTACATTGTGGGTACATACATAGTTTTCTATGGCATATTTGAAATGAAAATATATTCTTGCCTTAGTCTGTATATGTATTTCAGGAATTGCTCCCAATTTGTTTCTTGTGGTATTAAAGCTGTTTTTCTTTTTTTCCCAGGAAAGTAATACTGATCTTTCTGGAACAAACACTCAAGCTTAAGTGGCATCCTTGCAAACACTTTTAAAAATAGCCCTGGGATTTTACGAAATTTTGCAGCGTGCTAATTTGATTGATTACTAGACAAAAATATTCCAGTATGATTTTGTGAAATGCTTTGCTTTGGTTGCCGACCACTGAAAATTGAATTCGTTTTTGGAATTTTTTCCCCGGTCGATCATGGGTGGTGTACAAGCTAAATTCACCCCTAGCAACACTGAAGCTGGACCGCTGCTCGCAGATGTATGCGATGATTTTCAAGGTTATGGTCAGGAGTTTGTTTCATTTGCTACTTAGAAATTCTGAGGGAAATGCCCCCATGTTTATATGTTTACTTTACATATATTACTTTCTCTGGCCACCCAGTGCTGTGTCAGTGTGGCTTTGGCCCACATTTTGAAGGCTTGGGTGTCTGAAAGCCATTTTTCCGTTCTTATTTTTGCCTACCTTTTGGCCTCATGTTGGTAATGCGGAAATCCTGTGCCGACGCTCCAGTGCATGAACATGCTGTTCAAGTTGTGTGGGAGGATGAGTCTGCACAGTGAGATACACTGGAGAACCTCGTTACACTCCGTGCTTCTGGTCATTCTCAGCCCTCTTTGGCATCCCAAGTAACATCGATTGAAGAATGGGCACCTTGTCACTCTTGTGACCTTTATCGTGAGCTGCCCACCTTCCTAGCATTCGTCTGTGGAGGGGCGATGACTCTGGCGCATCTTGATAAAGTCCCATGACTCATTGCCGGCCATGCGTAACAATGCATTAAATGTATAGCAGTGTGAGTGCGGCATGTTGGAAACACCGCATGACAGCACCTTTTGTGACAACATAAAAACACCCATTAGTGCCTTGCGGGACGCTGAGACTCCTGATGGTGCGGCATAAGTGAGGAACAACCCTGCTTTTTGTGCATGGTGTATACGATCCCTCTGATTCATTTCTTAATCATAGTCTAGTGTGCGATTCATAATTCAGCTGGTCGTCGCAACCTGAAAGTGGGGGAAATACAATGTTGCCATTATGCTCTTCAAAATGGAGTTTAGTCTCGTAAGAACTCAGCATCCCTGATAAATGCTGGCAGCCCTCTTGAAAAACAAGCCGTTGTAAGGCTGAGAGCAACAATGGAGGAACAACGGCGACATTGTCAGACAGCCTCTGTGGTTTTATTTGGAAGGCTTTTATGTCAGTTTGTTGGCACACTCCAATGATTTTGCTATAGCTGTTGGGGTCACTTGCCTTTAAGATGTTTGTAATACAATAAAAGTTTGGCAGACAAAGTTTCAGAAATTTTGAAATTGTTTAAAAATAGGTATTTTTCTTCCAGTTCAACTCTGGACGCGGTTCACGTTTGTTATATATAGACAAAACTACCCCTCTGTTAATTCGTTTTGAAGACCAGCCCTTTAGAAATATCTGTGTATTATTCTGCTGTTTCGGGAAGGGTAAAACAAACAGTATGTGAAACAAACAGTATGTGAAAGGATTAATAAGACTAACAAAACTTTTCCTATTTTTCAAGTTGGAACTTTTGTGTGATTTTGTTTAACGTTTTGAAAAAAAATCACAAAAAAGACATCAATGCTTACATTTGAAAAACAAGTTGTCCATATATATTTATAGCAACTTGCTTAACTTCTGTATCTTAGTTTCTGGAATTTCTTTTTGGAATACTAGGAAATACTTTGTTTTTCAGCTAGATAATATACTTATATTTGCTTAGTTATCTTCTTTGACATGTGACTAGTTTAATGTTAATTTAGGCAAGTAAACATTTGGATGATACTTTTCATGGAGTACTTGCATGATTGTTTTCCTTGATTGGATTGTATTAGAAATTGAGACTGTATACATCATAGCTGGAGTTTAGTAACTGCGGCAATTTAAAATGTGCGTGACGTTTAACCTGTATTGAAAAAAATAGTATGTCTTGAAAAAGACAGGTTGAATATGACTGTCATTTATGGTTATTTAGAAACTTAGAATTTTTTTATTAATTTTCTGTATATATAAAAAAAACATTCAAAAGGAAATAGTTTGTTGGTTATAGATTGAGTAATCTGGAAGAATGTTAAAAAAAACAGGGAACAGAAAGATTAGTTTTATTATTCAAGTTTTAACCACTGAAATGCTACCAGCAGTGTGTGATAGCAAATCCTTTCTGCCTTGTTTCAGTTTAATCACTTCCAGTGATTAGTTTTAATTGCTGTGTTTAAAAAGAAAAACCTGTCACGATTTCAATTCCCTTTAATCACGTTTATTCATGAAAAAGGATGCTTGCTTGTTGTTTTCCCGAACTTCCTTTCACTTAATAACGCACTTGATGCTTTTCTCAATTGCACTGCTTTGCACGAACATCGTTTAGCATTTGTTGTTCAGTTGGTTGTGCTCCTTGATCTTTTCCTGCCTTTTAGTTGTGGTTGTGGATGTTTTCAGAATGCAACGGCAAAATGGACCTATAAAATATTTCAAGGAATTACTCTGCTCTATTTTTAATTAATTCAATCATTTGCTTTGGAACTCAGTTGCTGACTGGTTTCTATGTTTATGTGTATGTTTTTCAGTATGTCGGCTGGTCTGGACAGAGACTCTGCAGGGCTCACCAAATTTCTAAATCCCTGGTATCCTGAAATGAATTTTGACTAGTCCAAATTTAAAAGGGCTGATAATAAAAAACGTAGAAGCATCCTACTGAGAATTCTTATCATTTCAAGTTTGGCAAACCAGCCACTATGTATGACAGGCAACATTTACTGCCACCAACAGTGAATCTGGAACACAGCAGTCTGTTAGCATCATGGACATCAAAAGGGAAGCAAAAAGTAACGACTCCCAAATCTCTGCACCCGCATATCCTGGGAGAAATCCATCAACAATTTGCCATTAAAACACACTCACTTATGTGCGAGCAAATCAGATTTGTTATAAAAAAAAAAAAAGCAACATGCACAGTACTGTAACATTAATATTACATCACAGAGCAACGTGATTGCTTAGTGTTACCATTACAAGATGTATTTAACCATGAATACCCCAAAATGTTTCATCAACACTTTCCTCCGCAGTTTTTGCATCCTGCTGGAAATTAAACATTGTCACTTTAATTTGCTTCAATGTTACCCACGACATTTAAAAAAAAAAAAAAAAAAAACAGATAATTTATGATGTCCTCATATCAGACAACAAGGTAATGCACCAAGATGGCGATGGGAAGTGCTTGCACAGTAAATTTCAGCCCTCCAATAAACAAAGGTTTTAAGCAAACGCATCCCAGCCGGACAAACCATCATCATGAAGAAAAAAAAAAAAAACTCAGTGGGCAAAGTTTTTCCTCCAAATAGCAGGTTAAAATGGCAGAAAAGGTGAATAAAGGAGGGAATGTTATTCACTTAGGGGATAGTTTTCTGATAGCCTCATCGGACCGGGTGTTGTTATGTTCTGGTAGCCCGACAGGAAAACTTGATGAAAACTTGCCCTGGGAGGTCGGGCTAGCGATTTTGTGAGTCCAGCTCTGAGGATGGATATTAAAGCTATGATGTTAAGTTGTTTAGTTTAACTTAGGATATCTGGATGGAATTTCTCATACTTCACAGACCCATCAGCTATTAGTTCTTTTTATTTTATCCAGTCATATCACATTGATGTATATATTTTTTATAACAAATAGAGTGCATTTGGAACTTAGAAAATGTTTTTAACTTCCGACATTCCTTTTTATTGGAAATGTCTTTTATGGATAATTACACATGGTTTTATTGATAATTTTTATTTTTGTCGATTTCCCTTCTGCTGCAGTTATTATTGACCTGATTCCTCACTTGTTAATAAAACTCTTAGATAAATTATTTATATAGTAAGATCACCAGTGTGAGTTTTAGGAGTTTGTTTATGCCTTTAGCTGACCACAGTTATATTACTTAATGCACAAGTAATTTCTTAATAGCTTCTTTTATTTCCTCAAGCATTTTAAATCTTTCTACATTCTGGAAAATGTTTTTACTTGAGGCTTTTACATTTTCATCACAATTTACTTGTTTTTCTGATGCATGTACAAATTGAATTGCATGCCCATCATTACATAATTCTGTTAAACTGGTGAAAAACAATGTAATTTTCTTAAAAGTATAACTTGACTGATATATTGGTTGCTGATAAATGCATGCCTCTTACGTTTACGATTAGAAAATTAGCCGTATCACTGTAGAAAATGCTGCATACAATATTCTTCCTGAGTTATAATTTACTCTTATCCTATATGTCTGTAATCATGTTCAAAGGCATACATAATATATCAGTTTTTAGTGATCAGCAGGGAATGGAAAAATTGTATTACACCACTCAAAAAAGATATTGCACATTTAATTTGCTCATGCTTGTGAGTTCAACATTGTTGCTTCATTTTTTTTTGCTTGTTTTTGTAAGATAAGGTACCTTGTTTTAAATTTAAATTTTACAGATTGACAATCATATCAGAAAATAAAGCACTGATATATTGGTGTATAATAATGATCTATTGGTGTAAAATCTGTTGGTGTAAAGTATTTGGCAGAATAAAATTTATATTAGTTGATATTGGTTTAGCTGACAGCTACTTAAAATACTGGAAACAAAGTTATATCGGCCAGTTGTAAGTTAAAACATCAATATCTTTTCTCATGTTGGCTGCCATTAGCAGATTAGTTGTACTTTTATTGTGAGGTGTCCTTGTTGCATTGGAGCCCTTAATGAACTAAGATCAGTGTCTATAAAGACTTCATTATGAAGTATATGTTCATGGCAAGGATTTGGCCTGAGAAATTGAGAGGCTTGGTTGTGGAGATACGATCTTGAGGTTATGGTGATGCATCCAGGCTGGGATAGTTGCCTGATATGACATCACTTGGAAAGAGAGCCTCAGATATGAAGCAAT
Organism: Boulengeromyrus knoepffleri; assembly: GCA_026770805.1. NCBI lineage: Eukaryota > Metazoa > Chordata > Actinopteri > Osteoglossiformes > Mormyridae > Boulengeromyrus > Boulengeromyrus knoepffleri. The sequence continues at coordinate 19,601,776 of JABJVO010000026.1, read as the reverse complement.
TATGGTATTGTGTTCTGGCAGTATAACATTGAGATGGAAAAGACCTGTACCGTTATAAATTGTCTGATCTTTATATAAGATTTTGCAGTTGAATATCTGTTAAAATTATTTTAGTTTTAGAAATCATTTGATTGATCACCTGATTTCATTGGTTCAAATTAAGCCATTCACTGGTTTAATTTCATTGGCATCCACACATGCACTGGTTTGCAGCAGCCTGTGCTATTTGCAGTGATTGGTCCAATCAATGTGTGACTCTCCATGTTGCATAGTAGGAACAAACTGGTAGGTCAAGGCTGTTATGTTACTGTAGACTGTGAAGCTGAACTGAGACAACCATTATCTGTAGGTTAGATCCTGGGTACTCTTCACAGAGATCCATACCAAATTTGCTGAGATCTAAGATTTTCCTTGCAATTCAGAACCACTTTACACTGATAAGAAACAAAATAAGCTATTTAAGTAACGTCAGTTTCTCTCTTACAGTTTTTATCTTGCGCGTAAACATAGCTTAACTCTAGATTTGCCTTTCTTTTGCATTCTTTTCCTGAAGTACTCATTTAAACACTCTGACTATACTGCTCTTAAAAGTATTTTTTATTTTTTAACCCAGATTTTAAAATATTAATCATGTAAGAAATTCCCGTTGTAATTACTGTTGTTTTCCAGTGTTAATTTCTGTTCATTTTTACTTTATCTTAAAATTGCCCCTATCTATAACTTTTTCATTACCACCTCTGGCGGCATGCAGTTGATACAGCGTTTAGTACAACAACTTCTGCAAAACAAGAAAGGAGGCACCCTCAGCTCAAAATATTTACTTTTAAAATTCGTGCTGTTTTTAAGGTCTTGCAGAATTCGCCAGTCCCCTTCACATGCGGCTTCTGTATTTGTTTCCAGTGGCCCTGTGTTGTGTCTTTTGAAGTCATATTTAGGGACTGTTTTGCTGCTGTTATAGCAAGGACACTTAATACAACATCAGGAGTCTGAGGCGAATTAAGAAACTTACTGGAAGGCAAAGTCCCCTGTAAACACATGGTGTGTGTGTGTGTGTGTGTGTGTGTGTGTGTGTGTGTGTGTGTGTGTGTGTGTGTGTGTGTGTGTGTGTGTGT
>JABJVO010000026.1:19580825-19593819 GCA_026770805.1 Boulengeromyrus knoepffleri | reverse complement strand
GTTTCCCTGCTGAGACTGCTGCCCCCGCGACCCGATCTCGGATAAGCGGGAGAAAATGGATGGATGGATGGATGGATCTCTGGATATAGAGATACGGCTAAATTTTATCATGGGGAACCCCCACTACCCGCTGGGCAAATTTTCTTGTTACGATTTAAAAATACTGGAATAGTGTTGCTTTTGAAAATACCATCAAAATACCGCACACAGCAGTGTAATGAAAAATTAGATATTGCCGCAACCTGATTTTAATAACTTAATTAGACAACGTGTACAGTGCCATTTTGGACATCACGATAGTAATAGGCAGGAATTAAAATGATGATCATGTCTTGGGTAGATGTGCTTGCAGTTTTTCTAGCTGTTGAAAAAACTATATATGCAGACAGAAAGCTAGTAATTTCTTTATAAACCAAGATGAATCAGTAGTAATTAATTTCATTCAGGTGTAGTCAAACAAATATTATGCATGTTTTCCTAGATCAGTAAAAAGTTTAATGATTTATTTTTCCCTTGATAGTTTCCCATGTTGCTCGGTTTAACTTTCACACCCCCACGTTTGTCTAGAGTCAAGGAATCTGATGAAAAGGAGCAAAATAATAAAAACATCAACCTTCTACTTAATTGGTAATCTTGGTAATGCATAGGAGTCCTTATTGTTGGGGAAAAGGAGCAAGTTTCTATATGGTCACTGTTATGGGTTTGTGGTTTTTAATCATTTTTCCTGGAGTTTTGGCTTTCCTAAGCTGTCTAGTCCATTAAGCTTGATCCATTTGTGTTGTAACACCCTATCATATATGTCATTTTTTGCTATGCTGTCTGATGAACCGTTGATCTCTGGGGCTACCATCTCTGTCCCTGTGGTCTCCTTTGCGCTTCACATACTCTGCACAGCTACTGCACTTGTATTCAGACATTTCCGTGGCTGATTATTGTTCTCCAGAAGCCTGTTTTTCCCCTCATAAACAATTCCCACTCCTTGCATGTGTCACCCATTCCCCTGTTTGGTCCCATAAACACTTTTTTGTATGAGTATTTGCTTTAATATGACGAATTGTTCCAAATAAATACGTAACTCCTCTTTAATGGTAATTTCACATCTGCCTTTAGGACCGGCTGTTAACGTTTTTTTCCCCATATTTTTGGCGTTGTGATTACAGTAACTGCTGATATACGTAATTGTGCTTTTTTTTCTTGTTAAACACAATTTAAATGGATTTTAATTAGCCAAGGCCATTTTAAAATGCAAAAATTGAGTATATACTCAATAAACTAGTTAATCTTTTGTCTTCATTATGATTGTACCGCTCTTTGCTGGCAATAAATCTTAAGCAGGATTGTGCAGTAGTGTGTCTTGTGTTGGCCGTCTCCACTGTTCACTGAAAGAATTAAAAATGCTTTTTACAGTGGTGTTTCCCAATCCATTTCTCAGGGATCCACAGCCGGTCCCCGTTTTTGCTCCCTCCGAGCTCCTTGCCAGACAGTTCACATTTTTGCTCCCGACCGGGACCTGGGAGGGAGCAAAAACGTGGACTGTCTGTGGGTCCCTGAGGACTGGGAATGCTTCTCTAGGAAATGCTCTACAGCATTTCCTAGAGAAGCTTGTAATGTGAGGGCTGTTGGGACTTGATCCCCAGGTCTCTCACTTCTTCAATCAGACACAATTCATAATGTTCTGAAGCTCAATGAGGTAGCAAATTCGCCGCCAATTTCCATGTCCCTCATAAAATGCTGAAGTGTGCATTTGCTATTTAGATTTGCCGTATTTGGAGTAGGTTTTACTATTTGTGGTTTCAGATCCAACCAAACATTGTTGCTATGGTCTAAGGAATAAATGTCAAACAGCTGTACTCTAGTATTTTTAGAGTTTTTTCTGCTTTATTTGAGTGTTGGTTTTGCCTACCCAAACTTCTCTATCTGGTCTTGAATTGCTCTCTATTTATGCATTTCTGGTCACACCAATAATAATTAGTATTAGTTTTATTGCTGTTGTAATTAGTATTGTTTATTGTTTTAGGCTTTGAGTGATTGATTCAATATTAAAACTGACATTGTGAATACACACACTTGCGATGTTAAAACTTCTAGGTCTCTCACAATATTTAGGTGAGAGTGATTAAGGAAACATTGTTTATGCATCTTTGTTTGATGCCCTTTAAAATTCTTTCAGCATATATGTGTGAAGTTTGCGTTCCATTTTAGTTCTTGAATATATTTCTTCAAATCTGAGGCCAGTTCAGTTTGCGATTTTGGCGTAAACCGCGAAGCCCTGACTGGGCTTGAAACGCTAGCAGAAGCAGTGCTGTACTTTCAGAAGAAGGTTACAACCACCTGATGCCACTGATGCACTGGACCGTTCTGTAGCTTTGGCTCACAGAGAAATGTGGCCGCTTGATTTTAGTCACATCATTCCATAATAGGTTGGTTTCCACGTTGGCGAAGATGCTGGCCGCATGACAAGGAGGTTACCACGATGCTCTGGGCGCATGGGCTGGTGCCCGCCCCGGATTTTACTGACTCACAGAAGCAAGTCAGCGTGGCCCCTGCGCATATGGAATCACTCTGGAGGACACAGGAACAGGGGGACGGTTTGGATAAATTTATAAATGGGTGTTCTCTCAATACACAGACTTTTGGTGCATGGAACAAACAAAAAAAGCACATTGTGGTCTCAGATGGTAGCAATTCCTTCTATGGAAAAAGCTGCTGATGATCAATTAATCAAGTGCATTTGATTAGCTACACCTGGCTGCTACTTACCCTCTTAATTCCTATGGAAGCAGTAAGGGTGCGCTTAAATTTTTCACACACTGTTTCTCCATTTTGGCTTCGTTTTTGTTAAATAATGACATGGTGTACTATGTCATGTGTTGTTCATCTGAGGTTGTGTTTACCTAATTTTAAGACCTACTAAGGACCGGATGATTTTCTTGCAGTGATGTCCTGATGCGTAAAAACCTTAGAATTGACAATTGACTTTCATTTTCACATGAATGTTTATATATTGTGCAAGTAAGAAACGTTTTGATTGTAAGGATCATCTTGACATCTGCTGTATCACTTTCATTTGTTTGTTTGTTTTGTTTTATTCATTTATTTATTTGACTTTTCAAGGTTGGGGACACCAGATTGTCCACGCTTTCACTCCCACCCAGCTCCCTGCCAGACAGTCCACATTTTTGCTCCCTTGGGAGCTGGAAGGGGACAAAAACTTGGACTGTCTTGGGGTCCCTTAGGGCTGGGTTGAGAAACACTGCCTTAAATTTTCCAATACCATGCTGTCCTAGTATATTATACAATATACTTTATTACTTTGTATGCTATCCTGATCTCTGCTTCTGCCGATCAGATTGCTGTTAAAGCTTGGGTCACTTCAATTGTCCACACATTCATTATTATTTATTATTTTAATTCTTTGTTATTATTATTATTATTATTATTATTATTATTAATGTTATTTTATTACGTTGTTAACCATTGTTCACTGAGTTCGCAACTGTTTTCAATACGGCGGTTGTATTGCATTTCAGAGGCAGGTTATTTGCATAACCGATCGACAAAGAAAGCATTTCAAATCCCACCCCAATAAAGTACCCCACTGGCACTTTTGGTACTGGAACTTTTGGTATATCTGTTTTGGTTACCCTAATTGAATGGCCATTTGAATGTTTCCTTTCTGTTGTCAGACATTTACAGTATATGCCGGTCCTGGATCAATCATGATTGGCACAGTCATGTTTTGTTGTTTTTCCCTTTGCACTTTGAGTGTAATATAGGTTTACATTTGAGGAAAAACAAATCATTGCAGAGAATCGTGATCTCAATTCTAAGCAAAAAAAAATCATGATTCACATCAGGTGAGGATCAGTCCAGTCTTTACAGACACATGTGTCTGCTTAATCTGGAGTATAAAAAGTGCAGGCAGAAAATGGTTTGGCTGTACTTAGTATGTGTACAGAGGGATTGAGCTAAATAATTGTTTCTCACAGCATGTCCAGAAATTGGCTTGCACAGTGTTTTCTCGTATTGGATGCGGTCAGATCAAATAAGTCCATTGTCGATATGATGAGGCAGCAATATGTGCCATTTGTGGTCAGCCTTTGCAAATGTCATACGAGCACCTTTTGTCGTATGTTTTTGTTAGGTAAAGCGCTGTACTCAAATATAGAGGATGTATGGCTGGCATTAGCAAATTTTATTGCGAGTCTTTCATCCTGTTCGTGGTACCAGCCAGGTGCTGAGCCACCTGCGGCTTAGGATGTGGTTTTACTTGGGTCTTATTTTCCGACACTGGGGAAGTAGGCTGTCTCTGACTATGCAAAGAGAAGTGGGCGGGGCCTTGCTGTCGCCTTGTCACAGTGCCCTGACCTTCCCCAGTCTCTCCAAACTTGTCATCTTATACTCTCAGCCACCCGCACCATATCTTGAAGAATGACCGGCTTCTCTCATGTGCCCGTCTTCTGCTGTCTGGCTAAGCACCCAGAGGTTCATGGTCCATCCAAGGAGCAGTGTGCCTCTCTGCTGGTCATCAGAAGGGCGCAAGTTCGAATTCTATCCTCGGCAGAATGGTTATACATCCGTTGGGTCCTTGAGCAAGACCCTTAATGAAATGCTTCGGGTGGGTACTGGATAAATGGCCTGAACCTATGCTTGGATCCCCAAGCTTCTCTCTCAGCTGTACGTATGTGTCTCTCAAAGGAGTGCATGCTAGGACATGTGAGAAGTAGCATGGCAGTGTAGCTATATTACCATACTTGTGCAAATGGCAAATTTGAAAAAAAAATCATCAGTCATCAGCCAGCCAATCACCCAGCCAACTGCCTATCCTGGTCCCTCAGTCTGCACTGTTACTATGTTGAGCAGCTTCGGACTGGTCCGTGTGGCATCTGTGGTTCTGATGTGGCTGAGATGGAACCATGTCCAAGCAAGAGGTTTTCCTCACTGAAACACTCTTGCGGCACTGGGAAGCGCGTTGTGTATTTTCCTGACATAGCTGCTCTCAGATCAGAACTGCGATCTATATGACTGAGCATCATTACAGAAATATGTCGGCTTCCTGCTGCACCAATAAAGACGTCAGACAAAAAAAAAAGACGGCCATTTTGGTGACAATGTGAGGGCAAACCCATAAGGTTTGGGTCAGGGATCCGGCATCCGGATCTGCGTCCGAGAGAATTAGGGCCTTGTTCTGTCTATGAGTCATCATCAGTCAGGTGAATTGAATGAACGTGCAGTACTGCAGTATTTAGAAGAATTTTGGTTACTTTTTGCAGTTTTCATGCTGTGATTGTTTCCTGAGCACCCAATGGAAGATTGCGCTCAATAAATCCCTTTAGAGGTGGGGAAATTTTACATATGTTAACTTTGTTGCAATTGCAGCACAAAAAAACATTATGGTTATACTCTACCCATCAACCAGTACATAGAATGGTATTGATAAAATGTGGCAGACTCATATTCTGCATTATCCATGAACATAACCAAGGTTACTTGGTCTACCGTACTTATTTTAGATATTAGAATAGATTTTGATACTGTTGAATACAAGTAAATCCATCCACTACACTTCTAGGTGTACTCCAAATCTTTTCTAATTTCTTTCCCAACTGAATCTAAATGTTTGCATACTTGACATTATGCTGCTAAGGTAAGGGGAGGTTTCCAGAAGCAAGGGCTTCATTCTCTCCATTTTTAATTGCGCGCAGTCGATTAATTAAAACGAAGCACATTCCTTGGTTTACAAGGATCATTTTGGAAAACTGCCTTCATTATGGGGGGAAAATATGGTTAACGAACTTTAGAGCTAGTGGGACTGGCGGGGTGGGGGGGGGGGGGGCCCTGGGTGGCTCCTCTAAATGTTTCAGTAACAGAAGCTGTGGTCGATTTTAAAATGCTGTTTGTGCGTATTTTCAAAATTACGGACACCAACCATATCCTGTTATTGAAGGAATGCTATTTTTACAGCATTGTGACTGGGCCGAGGGCAGCTCTGCAATTCACCTTCCCAAGATCCCACTCGAAGGATGTGATTTAGCCGAATGTTTACTCATACGTCGGAGTGTTAGCGTTACCTTATTAGCGGCATTGCCTCTGTGGCACGAGCGGTTTCTGGGCGTGGCTTCCTAAGTGCACACTAATTTTGCCATTTACTGTGGTCTTGTGTTGGTGCAACACAGCCTTGATGTCGGTTTGGAGTTTGTCATGGTATTTTTAAACAGCCCAGTTCACTGTTGTGCTGGGATCCGTTTGTGGTCATATTTTGCACATTAATGTACATTATAATTGGGACAGTTGACCTCTGATGTTTACCAAGTATTAGTAGGCCTAATTATCGCTGTGGGAAAAGTGACAAGTTGTGATCTCCCACATAAACCATTTTATATTTAGTGTGGTTGATTAGAAATCCATTTATACAGATTAATGTGATCAAAACACACATGAGTTTTTTAAAGATAATATTTTTGGTCTGTAGCATTTCTATTCACTCAATTTTGCAAAATACCATCATTTGACTTCTTTGTTCTGGACTGTCAACCAAAAGTAGGATGTTGATGTGTAAGATTAAGATTTTCTTTTAGGATTTTAGGCAGAATGCTTTTAATAGAACCCTTTTGATCATCCTTATGCAAATCACCTAGGCTTGGTCAAAATGTGCTTGAATGGTACCGCGCGATTCTTGTTAACAGATGTTGTTCCAAAAATTCAGAGATTGATTTGCTTCCTTAGTAGGAGTGATGTGCAGTTTGTATGGAACATGAATAGGGAATAAATAAAGTAATATTCCTCAATTTCTGCTTCAGTGATGAAAGACTGTATAAATGATATTTCAGTAAAAAGGACAATTTATTAATTATATTTATTTATGCTACATTTATCCTCCTCATTAATTGCATGTGGGAGGAATATTGGAACCAAAATTATTTTTTGCCTTTTAAGTTTACATATGGGGAAAAAACATTGTACAACAATAGTGTATAAACCCTTTTTGACAGCACTGCATGGGTGTCATTAGGTCTGATCACTCGGGGCTATAGTCCCGATTATTTTAGCCCCAATGCCAATCTTCCATAAAAAAAAATAATAGTCAAAACTCAGGTAAACTTGACTTGGCCCCTGCTTTTTTTTCAATAGCTAGAAACGGCCCTGCTACACTCCATTGATAACATTTTTTACATCAAAAAAAACTTTCATGTAGTGTATTTATTTTTACTTACTCAGCTTGCCATATATTTTTATAGCAGTGCTATTAGTCATTTAAATATAGTTGTAGTTGTTTTATCTGTTGGTTCCAGATAGTGTTACATGGTAAAAAGCTTAGAGATTAAAACCAGTTACATATGTGTGCTTTTTTTATAGGATATAATTGCGTGGTTTAAATGAAAGGTTTTAGCGTTAAATAGAGAATTGTCTATTAATAAGTAATGTCGTATTATTTTTTCAAAAAATCAAAAGGTCTCAAAACATTTCCAACGTACTTGTCTCATTGCTGTCTCTAGTTTGATTGCTGCTATGCCAGATTATGAAGCATATCATCTGAATGTTAAAAATGGCTATAATTTCAAAAGAAAAAAAAAACTATTGTTTGTTTTGGCTTTTGTTCCCCATACCATGTTTGCTGTTAGCTTTTGCCACTTTTGTTACAATAATGAAGCAGACGATTCTGAATTAGACCATGTTCTCTTCAGCTCCACCCTGTTGATGCAACAGCACATTAGCCTGGAAACTGTAAACGCAGCTCATTTGGTGGCACACACTGCAGATACATTCTGGAATGGAAATATACTAGGCTAGGAGAGTAAAAATACATTTTCAGCTTAATTGGGGGCATCGTTAAGGAGTCACCTGAAATTTGCTGTTTACATGAACCATGCTGTATGATGATGGTTGCTAGAATAAAAAATTTTTGATGCTGAACATACCATGTTTTTAAAAATATTTGTTATGTATATATATTATATAAATTATACACACAAATGTGTATATCCATATATGTATTGTAGTCTGGTTTATCGCAGTATGTATGATACATTTATTTGTGTGCGTGTATATATTGTGTGCCTGCATATCCCATGAAAAGTTGTCGTACAAGTAAGTGAGACCCATGAGTACTTGTGCGGGGTGCACCATATGTGCACAATTATATTCCTGTTTATTGCAGTATGTATGTGATACATTTTATTGTTTCTTTCCATTCTTTCTAATTGCATTTATCAAAGACTTTGATGGGGCTCTGAAACAGAGTTTCCTTTAGCCCTATAAACTGAACTTTATTTTGAAGGCTTTGTTGAGACTAGAGGAAAACCTTTTCCTTATTTTTCAGAGAGGGAAAAATGATTGATCATTGTCCAGTCAACTAGTTCTAGAAAGACTGTTGTCTCGATAGTTTCCTGGTCAGAACTGAAGTTCTTTGTGACTAAACAAATGGAACGACTTATGTAACTGGATTAAATTATAGATTTTCCTCTGGAAGTGATTTAGATCTGTTACATTGAAATCTATTTATGTGAAGAACAAAAACGAAACTGGGATGTAATAAAAGATAATTGACAGGATTATGGGGGTGATCTCTGTGTTCAGCTGTAAAGTGTATCTTTCATTTAGTTGTATTTTTCCAGTTAATATTATTTACAAGAATAGTTAGATTCTACTAGATGGTCACATCTGTGTTCATCCAGTCTACTGCTGAGAAAATGGTTGTAAAAATATATATATTTTATTAGGCATGTGTAATTATTAAATTAGATTGCTCAGTGGTGGGACTGAATTATAACAGAAGTACAAAAACATTTTGTTGGGCAATAAAAATAGTCACTAGGTCATTTTAGAGAAACGATAAATCGTAAACAGAGGCAAATAGGCAACCATCGTATCAGCCCATGTGCTTGACAGGTTTTCCCTATAGGATTAATCTCCTCCTGCATGCAAGACTTTGGTGGCTGCATTAAAAATGGATTAAGCTGGTCCTGTTTCCTTTGTTTAGTGCTACGAGTAGCTTTAAGGGCAGTGTTCAGCAGGAGCTTGTTGGGAAGTGATTCTGTCTTGTATGCGGTTCCTGAGTATTTGGGTCAGCCGGTGTTAAAAGACTCTAATAGATCCAGATGCATGCGATGGCTTTGTTTCATGTATAGAAAACGTTTGCTTGCTTGCTGAATTGTTTTAACTTTTTTTTTTTTTTAAACATAATTCATATTTGAGTGCGCAACATTATTTATCATAGATAGACCATTTTCAGGAAGAAAAATAAAATGGTTAAATATTAAAATGTTTTGTATTTCCCCTAATGCTGGTGTAGACTTATTTTTTATTGGTATAGACGTAAGATTTGGAACCAAATTTTCATTTTATTTTAGAATTAATTTAAGGGACACATGATGAATTAATAAATACTCTTGGCATAATGCTCTGGGTCCGGGTTATTTTATGAGTATTTTACTTAAGCGTAAGCTTCAAGTAAAACTGTTTAAATACCACATCCCACAAAGTAGCAAAATGAAAAGCTGGTTTAATGTTTAAAAAAAAAAACTGTAAAGCCTTTCAGGAGAATTACATTCAGGCTGTTTTCCCTGAAGTGCTTGTCTCTAGGAATGCCAGGAACTGTCAATGAACCGTCAAGTTGGTTTTCAGGCATTTTTTTTTTTAATTTTTAATTATTGATGTGTTCTGATACCCTCAGTGTCATCAATGTCAGAGGAAAGTGTCTGTGGCCTTGCTGTGGTTTTAGTTTCTATTGGATGCAACCGCTGCACCCATAACTGAGCCCTCACACTGTGAGTAAGCTTGGCATGGTAAATGTGGGAAAAGTCATTTAAAAAATAAAAAAAAAAAGCTGATTACAAAGAAGAAAAAGGGGCGCAAGGTAGAAGAGATATTACAGATGTGGATTTGGGACCGTAGAGAGTCTTGTGGTTTGGGTTCTAGTAGAGGCCTCTGTGTACTGTGTGAAGGATATGACTTTAAATGTAAGCAGGGATTTACAAAACTGGTGTGCAAGTACACATTTGCCATATAAAGAGATACGAGAGGCAACTTGTTGTCGTAGCAGTGAAAATGCGTGCTTTATATGCATTCACACTGTTATGACAAGAAATCACAATGCATTTTAACCTTTATACAATAAATGAAGTGCACATTTCCCATATAAAGGTTAAAATGCACAGTAATTTATTGTGATTACAGCTGAAATGCACATACAATCACTTTATATGACTGGTGCATATTTGTGTACCGGTTATGTGCACACCTGAATATAAGTGCTAATATAAAAATATATTGTGACTTATCCTATCAAAGCCTAAGCTGAATGAAAAAATTAACAAAATTATTAAATGTAGAATCTGTGTGGGAAAAGTGGATGATGCTCACTCATTTATTTTTTAAATTATTACCCCCAAAATAACGTTTCTCAGTAGTTTCAATGATGTGGCCAAAGTAAATTTCAGTTTATAGGGATGAATCTCCTCTCCTTTAAATTCTTCGATAAATTCTGTGTGAGAGAAAGGAATTAACACTGAAAATGGTTCTTTTGTATATTCAGGCAGAAGCGGTTTTGGGTTTGTGCTCCACTTTACACATTGTTTAATTCCAGAACCAGAGCCTGTGTTTATAGTGCTTGTTTAGATCGGATTTTGCCCATTGACCACTGTGTCTGTCTAAATTGGAATTGCTAGATTTTCATGTATCTTCCAGTTTTATTTAATATGAATCATATTGGCAATATTGATGATTTTGCCTTTTTTTTGTGTGTTTTTCAGGTTTGCTTTGGGAGATGCTCGCAGACCCCTGCATGAAACTGCAGCTTTAGTGGAGGACATCATACACACTCAGCTCGTCAATTTGGTAAATAACGCAAATATACATTACAAAGCCTGGCAATATTAACCTTAGTTTTTGTACATTTTTCTTGCTTGGCAGTCGAATGCTCGTTGCCTTAATCCTGTTATGTCGTACGCTGCTCATTGAGTTGGTGTCCAGTTCAGCTGTACGTGGTGACGTTAGAACTCTGTTGGGGACTGTTGTGTGTCCTTGCTCACAAAGCGGAACAGTCACGCAGATTGTTTAGGTCTCTTTAAATAACAGCACGCAACCGTATATGAAGCAAACCGCGTACAACAGTTAAGCCTGATAAATAATTCAGCGTATCCCCATCTATTGGAAAACAATGAAGATTGAAACTGCATGGACTTGTTTACGAAGTGAATGTCTACATAGTTGTAATGCGAATAATAATAGCTTTATTTATGTAGCACTTCTTTTTACTTGTACAACATACAAATTGCTCAAATTGCCAAAATTATCAAAAAGCAATTCGCTCGTGTGTCAGATGAGTATGAATATATGCGTTTTCATGTGACATAAAACTGAAAATATTTAACAGAAAACTCTTTTTTTTTCTACAATTGTTGCATTAGTTCAATTAACTTTATAAAACTGTGCACTGAATTTGAATAATTCCCTGTTTCAGGCATGTACATGGGGTTCTGACCATTGCAAGAACAGTGTCTCAAAAAGTCATTAAAATGTCATACCAATCTACGCTATATGGCCGGTGGTAATGTCTGTTCCATGGGGCCACCCGACTCTTTCCTCATGTCAAGTACTTTCCAGCTACTTCAGGGAGAATTATCTGTCCGAGGTCAAGTAGCAGGCTCCGACACATGTAGCTTGTTTAACCTTTGACCCTAAAGCATATCATGTGCCCTTGCTTGAAGGAAATCATCTCTTTATCATTTTGACCTCTAACATGTGGGAAGGTGGACTTCTTCTCTGAGAGTGGAGGCCTTGTGTGTTGCTCAGGAGAGCAGTAATGGTTTAACACTAATATAATATTTGTATTTCCTTCTCAAACTGTTTTTCCCCTCTCACTCAGCATGATTCTTGATGTGAAACCTTGTTTATGCTGTTTTTTCACCTTCATAAAAACATCTCTGTGGCTTTTACGTGATTGTATCTCAGGCAGACTTCAGCTCCACGGAAACGGGGGCTTCCATTGACCACAGGCCGTGTGAAATGTTTTTCCTGCTCAGCCTGTGGCTGAATTGCATCATGAAACGAAAGTGCCTTGTGTAGTAGGCGAACCGCCCAGCCAAATGACACACGAACAGCTGAACACACACCTTCAGCATTTCTCACTGGAACTCACTGGACACATAGAAGCTCATAATCAAACATATTTATTGCTATTCAGTGTCAGTATCAGTAGGCAGTATTTGCAAAACTTGTAAAGACTATTAAAGCGCTATTAATTATTAATACTAATCGTTGCCCTTAACTTACTCAGTCTGCATAATTTTGTGTAGAACTTGAGACAATATCTATGCATTCTTAGCAAATATAACCTGCTTTTGGTCTATGCAGTGTTTTTTTCCTCCACTTATACTCCATTGCCATCTGTTTCCTGATATTAAAACATTTAACAGCTGCTTTTCTGGCTAAGAAAGAAGTCACCATCCGTATATCACATGCGGAAGTGGACTCTCTTGTCTTGTTCACTTAATGTATGAATGTTAACTGTCATCTGGCCACCCTATATATCCTGACAGTAGTGGCCAGCTCTAGACAGATTTATAGTAGTGTTATTTCCAGTCAGATGTCGAAAGGGGGGAGAATACTTCTAAAAACCATTCTGGGCCCCACTTGCCAAACGCTGGAAAGCTGGAAAGGCTGAAATAATTTACGATCTGTTCCCCACCGATGAATAACTGTTGCATGTCGATACTGCGGTTATGCACGGTACACATTGACGTTTTATCGTAATGCTACATTTTGTAGTGTTTTTAATATGTTAATGTTTGATAGAGCAAGTTAGACGTCTGTGATGTATTATTAATAACAGTAATGCAGACTGCAAAAATGCATTTATCGACATTGAAATTTCTGTTCACAGTGTATTTGAACTTTTACTTAAATCCTTTTTTTTTTTTTAAACTATATCCAGTATGTGTAAAGCATCGGGCCAGGGATAGTGTATCAAAAAATAAATATCCTTCAATGCATA
>JABJVO010000026.1:19567274-19580796 GCA_026770805.1 Boulengeromyrus knoepffleri | reverse complement strand
AATATTTAGTCTTAATCCTGTCGCATCATGGTCTAAACAAATAATTCTTGAACAAGTTTAGAATAATTTGTTGAAATAATGTTTGTCATTGATGATATTTATTTTTCGTTCGATCCATTCCTGAAAGGTATTTATTTATACGCAAATGTAAGTGCGTGGCATTTTGGACCGGTAAGTATTAAACAGAGCATGATGGTGATAACCTTAAATTAATTCCTTGTTTCCTCTCCCTGAGTTTATTATTCTTAGCTTAGGCCAGGTGTAGTCGTGCCGAGTCGACTATAATTGTGTGCATGCTACTTAGGCGAAGACCGCAGTGGTAATAAACCGAATTACACAATAAATTCTTCCCAGATGGTCTGCAAACGTATCTCCCTGTCCTGTCGGCCTATGTTCAAAGTGTGTCCCGGTTTGCTTAGGTCCACACACACACACACACACACACACACGCACACACATGGTCACATAGCGCATGGCGATTTTGAATGTTTGGGTTAGCCAAAAGATTGTTTCCATCTTGCAGTCCGCCAGATTTTAGACCATTCCTTTACTTCCTCTACCGGCACAGTTATGGACTGTGTTGCGTAACTGTGTTTTGATAACCCCTTAATTGATGTACAGTTCAGGAAGCTGTTGATGATCGACTGTGGATGGCAGCTGTGGCCATTGCTTACTTCATTTTGTATTTGCATAGATATTCTAGTAAATGCAAATACTAAATTATCAAACTTCCTTTAATATTTACATGACATTAATGGTGTAAGGTAACTGGGGTCTACATTAAAGTGCCAAATTGAACCTCAATTTTATCTCTCTGCTGATATGTGTAAACTCTCCTTAAAAGTAGCTGCCCCTGAGGGTGCTCCATCAAACAGAAGATGAAGAAATCCATCAAAAACCACAGCGATGGCAGAGAAATGGAGAACTGAACTCTGTCCCGATCTCCGAAGCATTCATTTTCATTTAAGTAAAATATGAGAATGGCAGTGGGGAGTAATGGTTTGTTGCAGCAGAGGTTTTGGGTTTCTATGCACCGCTGCAGGTCAACTCCACGCTAAGCCTTCAGTTCATGCTAATCTTGCAGAACATTGACTATGAAAATGTCTTCGTCCAGGTTCTTGTTGGAACCCCAGCCCTACCGCTCAGTGCAGAGGAGCCTCATGCCACGGGCCTCGTTCATGGGCTTGTTTAAACAGTCACCGTTTCGCTTCTCCGCAGTTCTCTCACAGATTTCCGCACACCGTGCCGACGGGGTGCTATTCGGGGAGGGAGACGGAGTTAATCCGCGGTAGTTGGTGAGCGTGCCGCACAAAGGCTTCTTGGGAACCCCTGCGCCAGGAGGGATCACCACACGCTCCAGGGTCATCACATCCAAGGGAGCGGGTTGGAGCACACACACACACACACACACGCACCCAAGCCTGTGTGGCAGTGTGCAAAACCACAAAGCGACGCGTGATCCTCATATTGGAACCAGCTGCCTTGAAAACCCCTGGCTCAAGGTTTACGATGTGCCCGGTTCACCAATTCACGCTCGGAAAACACAGAGTAATTATAGTAATAAACGTCTTAGCCGTGTGAATAGATTCGAAGGATTATCATCCATCTTCTGACAATTCATCCAGGACAGGGTTGGGAGTTTGAACGGATTACCCTCATGATTAAATGCATGGCTGAAGTTTGTTTAGTTACTTGTTCACTTATCTGTCTTCGGTATTAGCCTTACATTTGTGTGGTATGTCATGAGCAGATGCTGAAATTGGGTTTTGAAACACTTCTAGGTAGAGGAAAGGGAAGGAGGGCTCCTCCTCTACGGCATGGCGTGGTCCTGATCTCAGTTTGACAAAGCGCCGTCCTCTGGTCAGCCATGATTCACGTCGGCGTACACGTCCTTACATCTTATTCTTCCAACAAAGGCAGCACACCATCAAGAAATCAGGAAAATATGTTTTATTGACTCCCGGTACATGATTTATGCCACATGAATCACAGATAGGTCAGAATATTTTTTATACCTAGATAATGTGATGCAACAGCCTTATACTGTAGATGCTCCTGTATAAGGGCATGGAGTAAGTTACTTGCAGCTAACAGTACACTGTGTTTTCCGCTGTACATACAGTGCTGTGATAAAGTATTCCCTCTGTTTTTTCTTACTCATAACACTTATCTCATAACACTTGTATAACACTTGTTGATCTCCAAACAAATTTAGGACAATATAAAGGATGAAACCCCGAAACACGGTTTCATCGAAAAAAAGTCAGTTACTTTGTCAGATGGGTGATGCGGCTTGGGTGAATTATTTTCCTTCAATAAACCAAAAATTTTGTTTTGCATTTACTCAGGTTGTCCTTTGTATTATACTAAACTTGTTTGTTGATTGGACACGATTACATGTTATGGATAAGCAAAAAAGAGAGAATTAGCGCTTTGTCACGGCACTGTATATGATGATCATAGGTACAGCACCTTCCACCCGGGCTTGAACTTTCTAATCACAGATCCATGTTCTTCACTCTCTAGATGCATTGCTTTTGTAAGTGTGACAGGTAGTTGGATTACCATACACTGGTGCTGAGGGATTTGGGAAGTGTTCGGTATAACCAGGACTACCGTCACATAAACTGGTGCCAACAATATGCAGTGTGCAGACTGCAATAGTCTGTTCTTGTACTAGCAAAGACAATAAAATC
Organism: Boulengeromyrus knoepffleri; assembly: GCA_026770805.1. Classification (NCBI taxonomy): domain Eukaryota; kingdom Metazoa; phylum Chordata; class Actinopteri; order Osteoglossiformes; family Mormyridae; genus Boulengeromyrus; species Boulengeromyrus knoepffleri. The sequence goes on along the minus strand of JABJVO010000026.1, from coordinate 19,578,100 downwards.
TTTATATATTCTCTCTCCTTGAGGACAAGCCAGTTTTACTTATTACTAAGTCTTTGAAATGTATTATTTCCACACTTTGTCCATTACATAATTTGAAAGTGTACTTCACTCTATTGTCTGACTCCCTAAGTCAGCCGTGTTTATCAGTTGATAGAGTCCTTCCAGACACCTCTGCAAAAAAAAAAAGAAAGATGATTCTCTAGGTAGCTTGTGGGTTGGAAGAAATGAGTAAATCCTTCATGAGATCATTATACTGACACCTAGTGTTCATTCTTGTCGTTACTTCAGTGGCATCACTCGTTAATTCTAGTGTCGTATTATGGGTAGATTATGATTTTAGGGTCTTCCCACTGGATTCTTCAGCTTGTAGAGGTTAAGAGGCACAGATGTGGCATAAGTGTTTCCTATGTGAGATTCTGAAGATAGAAATTAATACAATTGATTTTAGCAATTATCTCTTTTAATTCTTTGGAGGGTTAATTGATATCTCAAAGTGCCAGTTAAAGATTTATCAAATGTTTAGGGAAGCGCGCTTGTAATTGAAAGATTGCAGGTTTGAATCCCCGACCAGCAAGGCACCCCTGAGGTACCCTGAATAAGGTACTGCCCCCAAGCACTGGTCCCCGGGCGCTGAATTAGCTGCCCCCTGCTATGTCACATTGTCACATATGGGTTAAAATGCAGAGGACACATTTCATTGTTGTGCACTGTATGCTGTGGTGTGTCAACAATGACAATTAATCACTAAATTAAATTAAATTAATTGTTGCAGTAATCTTAAACAAAATGTAATCTTGAATGTTTATAACATCAATGTAAATCAGTTTTAATAGTTTTAGTGAATTCAATATTAATATCAATATTCAATGTCAATAGTTTACTGATAGATTTGAATTATTGCTGTTTCCGGTCAGCAAATACAATTAAAAATCTGCAGCATGGTCAGTTTCTTGATTTAAAAACTGGAATTTGAAGCACAATCTCCTGGCCAGAATTTTATTTTTTAACCATAGTGTAACCATTTCATTGAATATAGCTACCTATTTGTCACCAAAAATTCTTCTATTTTCCTTTATTTTTGCTCTTTGGATTGATGAACTTAACTAACTAAGCTTGAGTCATATTTGTGTTCGACTGCTCTTATTGTATAGAGGATTGGTGCTGCCTGGGTGAAACTGACACGCTCTGTATAGTTGGTGCATTCTCGGTCGACTGCCCATGTGCAGGCCACATGAGCGTGAAACCCGCTGCAAAAAGGCATCATTGTGCTGTGTTCTGTCAGTGCATTATTACACGTAATTGTTCTCAACGTTAATCGACCCTATTCTGAGCAAGTTGTATATTCTCAGGTATCAACGCTGCTGGTTCCCTTTTCACTGAGTAAAACAACACTGGCCTGTTAGCCTTAAGCTGACATTTAATGCTTCGTTGCTCTGGAACGGTCGCCAGAATTAGAGTTCGAATACTGTTTAGACCACAGCGAATGATTGAGTTTATCACTGTTTATTAATAAAACGACATGTTATGCATCAGGTGCTGGTTGTATCTGGACATTGGCTGGCCCTGAATGCTTTTGATTTCAGTGCAGTTCTATAGTACAGGCTTCAGTTTGATTGACTGCTTACATGGCCTTGTGTAAGACTGAAACCCAAACATCGCACAAAGGGGAAAAAAAGCATTTTCATGACAAGCTACCATTGAATGACTTTGCTGGACTTGCCTTCTGAGAATGCCAGGTGCAGATATTGGCTTGTTTAATTTACCAAGTCTACTTTATTTGGTTCATAGCTACTATTTATGCATGGCCACATATGGTTCGCTGCATGTAACACTATAGTATAAACTCAAATATTTATTTATTTATTTTTGTTAAAAAAAAAGGTAAAAATGCTTTCATTGTTATTTCAAATCCTGCTCAAAAAGGAATTGCTGTTGTCTAACTGTTTAGACTTGAGAAATGTATCATAACCCAAAATCGAATCAGGAAGATCCTTGTCTGATGGACGTAAAGATGCTTTGTAATATCCCCAATAGAACAGCTTCCTAGGAGGTCAGGTCAGGACACTGAAAAGAATATGGTCACCTTGTCTCCTTGCTGTTTCTCTTTTAACATCATGATACACAGATGGAGGTGTTTTAGACAAGAAGCCCTTTGTTTCATAGCTGATTTTGCAGCTGATTTTATTATTACAAAAATTTTACTCCTTTTCCTTCATTTCCTGTATAATCTGATTTATCTGGCGACTGTCTTTAACGTTCTAATTCTGTGATGCTCTTCTTCCAATAAGTTTAATTATCCTTCTCATTCGTATATTTTCCGGAACTGCTTATTGCATACAGGTTCATGGTGGCCCTGCAGCCTGTCTGAGGAAACACAAGGCACAAGGCAGGGGATGGCCTGGATAAAGGTTGCATCGGATACACAGTCGCATACTATGGGGAACTGAGGGACACCAGTTCACTTAGCTGCGTGCCTTTGGACCGTCAGAGGTACCTGAAACACCTGGCAGAAACATCCAAATGCAGGGAGAACATACCAACAAAACACGCAATTTGGCTTGTAGTTAAGCCCATGTCACTGGTGGGTGTGAAGCTACAGTGTCACACTCTGAGCTTCCACTCCAAGTTTAATTAAAACTGATCCCTTTTCCATTTCCTAATTAGTATAATTACTAGTCCAGTAAGAATGGATTCATTTAGCATGTACCTGGTTACGTCAGCCTGACTCGAGTGTTCAAGAGACGAGACTAAAGGTGATTCGATCAGACTGATCTTTTAGAAAACACCATTCAGATAATTAATTCATCTAGGCTGAGTGTAATGGCTCAAAATATAAGCCTGTCTAAGGAAAAATACATATATATATAATTTATCTTGCCCCAGTCTTTATATTCTGGTGACAGATGTTTGAAACGTGTGAAAGCCCGAATTTCGTGGCTCTTATGTTTTACTCTGAGATTGACAAAAGCAGATCTGCAGTACAGGGTCATGTTCCCATTTCGGAGTTAACAGCTTTCATTTCACCTGATCGTTAAGGCTGCCACTTTTAGAAATGCCAGTAACTTTAGACTGGCAGGCGCAGCTCTGTCTAGGTGTCCTGGTGCACATCTCTGCGTTAGGCTCTCATTTCCCCGATGTTGTACTGATGTCGCATCTGACGGGAAGCTCATTGTTTTGGATCCTCCCCTGTACAGCTATCAGGGACTTTGTGTTTCGGAAAACAGTGATAACACCCCTCGCCAAACTGCATCATTAAAGCCTCAAACACGGGGAAAATATTTTGTCTCTGCATGTGGTTTCACATTCCAGATTATTGTGGCAATGATACTGTTTTGTTTTTATTTTTTGATTATAAAATGCAAACCTTTTTTTTTTTTTCTTGATACTTGGCATTTTGGCTTTCCTCCAGCTTGTCTCAGCATGCGTCCAGAGCTGGTCTGATTCAGACAGACTTTTTCATGCCATGAAATCTTTACTTTCACCATGGTATAACTTCTCGATTATGGGCAGCATGGTGGCACAGTGGTTGGAGTTACCAGATTGCCCGTAGGTGCAAGTAATGCAGTTAACGGTGTGTGAGTGGGCCGTGCGATGGGTTGGTTATAGAAAATGGATCGGTGGATGGAAGGGTGGAAGATCTTGATCATTGAAACTGATTGCCTGCCATGTAGATGAGCATGCACACCTCTTAAAACAGTTATTAGCCTTCAGTTAACTTTTTGTGTTCCTCCTATTAGTGATTTATTTGTTTTTCTTTTTGGCAGTTTCCAGAAGGCTGAAAATTCTTTAAATTTTAATGGAGCGTCAGGTGCTTTTGACTCAAGTTCTTTGAAATGAAAGTGACCAAATTCATTTAATTGCTTTTTTTAAAAAATGGAAGAAATATAGGTTTCCCGAAAGTTAAAGCTGATGTTGTTTCTGCACTTCTAGGAAATACCCTCACTGATGTTCGACAAAGTCTGTGAGCTGCATTTACCTCAGCAAGTGGCGTACATTTTACTGAGACGACTTTAGGCATTATGTGCTCCCTAGAATGGGCCCAAATATATATATAAAAAAATATAAAATTCAGTAATTTAGGAATATACAGACGCTCCCCGGGTTACGATGAGGTTAGGTTCTGATAACCTTCTTAAAATATCTTAAAATCTTAAAAATATCGTAAGGCGAAAATGCATTTTGATATGGTACACCTAACCTAACAAACATCATGGCCGAGCCTAGCCTACCTTAAATATACTTAGAACACTTACAGTAGCCTACAATTGGGCAAAACCATTATCACAAAGCCAATTTTATAATAAAGTGTTGAAAATCTCATGTAATTTATTGAATAATGTACCGAAAGTGAAAAACAGAATGGAACTGGAATACCCATCGTAAAGTGAAAACATGGCAACACGGACCATCGTAACCCAGGGAGCGTCTGTAATTCAATTAATGTCACTTTATATTAGATTCTTCACAATTGCCTGGAAGAACGAACTTTGCTTCTCATGCTGGGAAGTTTTTATCTTGCTTTTTCTTTTTTAATCGTGGAATAGCCATGTCCCCCCTCATTTAAACAGAATCAGTGTAATTGATCTGCACATGAAGATTGTGGAAATACCCTTTACCTTCTCCTCCGCTTTCTTCAGCGTAATTAAATAATGGGTTTCATTTCAAAACTTCGCAGTAGCCGCAAAGGAGAAATTGCATTCAGATGACCTGTTTGTTTTTCTTCGCTGCCCTGCTGAAGCTTGAAAGTCATTTTTATTTTCTTTCTCCCCCCCCTCCACTAACATGACAAGAACCAGCACATTGAAACCACTGTCCCTTGGAAGTGTGTCATACTGTGGAGGTAAAATGCTTTCGGTTAGTGTCACAGAGTGGTAAATTTCCCTCAGCACTAAACACCTGCTATTTCACTTAGTCATCGGACTCATTTCACTTCATAATCACTTCAGTCGTTTCCCAAAAGCAAATTGCAAAATACGAAAAAATCTGCTTTTGACGTTGTGAATAATATGTTATAAAGTCTTCATGTTTACAGTGATTCAAATGACTGCGATTTAATTTAGATTTTAGATTTAATTTTTTGCGAAGCACGGTTATCTGGGAAAATGTTTTAAATTTTCAAATACAAAATTAAGTTTTGAAAATGTAATTATTTAGCTAGACTGTTAGGTTAGGTTAGGGTTAGGGTTTGTGTAACAATCCTCCGCCCTTAAAACTTTGTCCATGTAATAAATTACCATATGTATAATGTTCTTAAGTTAACGTGAATTTAGTTAGAATTGGGAATACAAATTGGATTTTGTGGAAGTGAGATGAGGAGCAGAGAATAGGGACACTTGTGAATCTGCATCGTCTTCCCACTGTCTGCACTCATTATCACCATGTGTTTGTGGACACTGAAGCATCAACTGCAAAATGAAAAAGGGAAAAACACAACCCCGGATTTCTTAGAATTATTCAACGGGTTTGATAGCTCAAGCATTCCAGAAATGGTAAAACAGTCCTTCGTCTGGAGGCAAACAGCGGGGCTGCTCAGAATAGCCTGCAGTGATAGCTGTATATCCCATTTGCTAAACCCATGCTCTGTAAACAAGCTGTGTTCCTTATATTTTTACTCAAGTTGGTTTATTCTCTGTTAAAAGTAATCGGAAAATTAGAACTTTGCGCAGCTGCATGTAGTGCTTCCAGAGCTGAGTATTAGTAATCACATTAATTTAGATTACTGTAATTTATTTTACCCAATCACAAGCCATCTGCCCTCACCTGTAAAGAGCTGGTTCTCCTCAGTTGTACAGACCTGACTGTCAGGAGGCTGAATTACATATATATTTTTTTTTTGGCAAAATACGTGCAGGCTAACTAGCTCGCTATGAGATGGAGTGCAGGCAGAGTAGTATGGGTGTGGTGAGTAGACTGCATGGCTGGACAAAGATACCTAAAAGCTGGGATGCCTGTCTCACTCTGACAAGCTAACTAGCTACCTGTGAGAACCAACAGAAGGGTCACTCTGGTACAAATGGTGGATAATTTTGAGGGTAATGAGAGTAATGTGTCACGACACACAGGGCATGGAGTACTGTGGTGTATGGGGCTTTGTAGTCGTTGGCCAGTCAGACTGCCCACGCTGACCCCTGTCTACTACCTAAAGCACCTACGATGTGCATGCAGGTGTCATAACTGGACCTTGGAGCAATGGAAAAAGGTTGCCAGGTCCAGCGAATCCTGTGTACTGTTGCATCATTTCAGTAGTCAGGTACGTGTCAAGCATCTGTGGGATGCGTAGAACCAACAAGTCCAATCTGCGACTGCATAGACCCATACAAGCGGGGCTTCGTGTATTGTGTCGTGACACATTACACCTGTGATCATCATCAAAATTATCAGTCATTTCTGCCATAGTAGCCCTTCTTTTGATTCGTACCGGAAGGGATAGCCTTCATGCACCCCCCGCATCGATGTGTCCTGGCCACTCAGCATCCTGCCAGTGGTTCGTGGTCTTTCTCTCCTGGCACCACTCTCAGTAGATGCCTAACATGGTTCACCATGAGCACCCCACGAGCCTTACTGTTTCAGAGATGCTCTCGCACAGTCGTCTGAATATTTGTCAAAGTTACTCAGATTATTATCGCTTATTATGCTTCTAGCTTAGTTTACCGGCCAATATATCACAGACCTTGAAATGCAAGGTCTGTGATAAATTATTTACAAGATAAATAATTTATCACTTCACATGGGGGTGTACATAATGTTTTGGCTCATTGGTGTATATCCCGGAGCTAAAAAAGCCCTTTCATAATTATTCTGTCAATCAAATTTATATCTATATAAACTTATATGTAAGCTGAAAGACATGTTGATATGACGTAAAAGTAATATTCATGTGATTTAAAGTAAGGGTAGTTTTTTTTTTTTTTTAATGTGTTATGTTACTGTATATGTTTACTGTATGTAAATGTCACGTGTTTCTGCTGGGTATGATGTCATTGTTATACCAGAAAAATAACAAAATCACCTCTGTGTTACTTGGGCTGTTACTTTTGTTCTTTTACATTGCCGTGACTTGACCATGGCTAACCATTTTCCCTCTGTATTGCTCATCAAGCCATTTATTTATTTGTGCCCCTGCCCCCCTCCATAAGGCCTTGTACCACCCTCTGCAGATGGTGTTTTGAACCAGCAGTGCCATTTTTGTAATGTTTGTTTTCAACTATTTAGTGTGATAAAATTGCCGGATTTGTTTGGACGTGCTTCACTTCCCCATGCCTCTCTCCCCCCCCCATCTCAGTTTTTTTTCCTCTGCATTTATTTCTGTTCTACATAAAAACAAGCCTTCCGCAGCTCTCCCTCTTGCTATTTTAAATTACCTGCACCTAAACGCACATGATTGTGTGACATCGTGCTCAGCCTAGCCGCATTTAGGCCTAGTCGACTCCTTTATAGTTGTATGTTTGTAATGTGCCATTTGCCTCACTTGCACATAGCTTTGGATGAAGGCATCTGCTAACAAAGGAAATGTAAATGCCTCGTGATGACTTAAAGAGGCCCTGAAAAGTTAGCCTACTCTATATCCTTAACCCTGTCAAGTTCTAGTTAACCTAACCTGGGGTTTGTGTAGAACAAGCCGGGTTAAGCATCCAGTGAAAAGCTTGCAGAAAGTTAACACTGTGATCTTTCTGTAGGAAAGAAGTTGCTTAATTTTTAGGCTTCCATTGCATTCAGATTTTTGGGAGGACAGGTATCATTTTGCAAGGAAGGCGACAGTGATAAATGAGGTGCGTCAACTCTTATGAAATAAAATAATTGCAGAGCTCAGTTGAGAAGACATTTGTTTTTTCTTCTGTCCTAACTGCAGGTTAGGAGCGTTGTTTCCATACGATCTCAACATCATTATTGGTACAGCTTAATTCTGGGGGGAAAAAGGAAAAAATACGAATACTTTTTAAAATAATGCAGGTTCTAGCTTCAGAGACTGTGAACCGACGGGAATCCATAATGAGTGTGGAGCCTGGAAGATGGATGGAACACCTAAGAACAGAGAAGCTAGCTGTTCCTGAGTGAGCCTTTCACGGCAGGAGTCTGGTGATTGTAGCAACTGACATCTGGGTTTTTTTATTTTAAATTTTTTTAGCACCATTATCTCGAACCTTGGACGCGGATAGCGGCGGCTCGGCCTGCCTGTTAGCCGGGTTCCACTGCCACTCTTGATTATCAGAGACGCGTAATGGTTTTGTAACCGTTAGTCCATTGCAGAGGAAGCATGTCTCCGGCTTAGCATAATGATTTATGGGCCACATCTCATGCCAAGTAAACAGTAGCCAAGATGAAAAGGAATGCAACTTTTTTGCCCCCACCACCACCTCTTAAAGAATATTAATAACAACCATTGTTGTTTTAGCAAGTGGATCCAGGACACACTGTACCGACACGAGAGTTGAGACGAGTGTCAAACACGCATAAGTGATTCGGAAGCCAAGACAGGAGCAATTATATTTGATCAATATTTTCTTACTTCAAAAAACACGTTATAAAGAAAAATACACTCAGTCCATTTTGCCCATATCCGTCAAAAGCAGTTGCCATTGAAAAATTATCAAAAATAAACATCACTAAACAAAATAGTTATTTGTTAGTTTTCTGAACAAATGAGCCTTCTGGATTATATGTATTTTCTCTGTTTGCTTGTATTCTAGCTCCAGCAAGCAGCAGAGGTGTCACTCGTGAGAGGAGCGAGGGTCATCTCTGCTGAAGATATTCTGTTTCTGATGCGCAAAGACAAGGTGAGCACAGCTTCAAACACGTTAGACACCTAGCATCATTCATGCGTATACATGCATTGTTTGAGTGATGCGGATATGTGTGGCGTCCTGTTATGTGTCTGGGAACACCCCACCCAGTGCGTTAATTTGAAGTGTGTTGCATGTCAGCTTACAGTTTGTAACATTCACGGTCTTAGTTTTTTTTTTCTTTATTCTTAGGTAGACGTGGAAATAAAACAACCATGCATTTGAATGTCCAAAAATTAAATCCTTGTTCGGTGTTGTTTTTAATCTGGAGCCTGTGCTGTTTAATTGTATTCCCTCTTTTATGTTTTATAATATGTATTTAGAATTTAATTGTTAATACTGCCCTGAATTTTGTAGTAGTCGCTAGTAAGTAGTTTGGATGGTTTATTGGGTATGATTTATCCATTTATATTGTTACAACTCTTTTCTTTATGCTAGAAAAAAGTGCGACGTCTGCTGAAGTACATGCAGTTCAGAGACTATAAGTCGAAAATACTCAAGACCATCGATGACGACGACCTGCTTGATACCGGTATGTGTTTCAAGTATGTTTAATTGAAATGGGCTTGAACAATTGTCTTATGGATTTTTTGCCCCCACACACCAGAGCATCAGTATTTTTTTTCTGATCCTCAAAGATGCGTGCTTCAAATCTGCATCCAACATGCTGAAAGTAGAGCACTGTGCCACATTTTTCTAAATCAAATAAATCGTATGCTAAGGTTGGAAAATGTGTGTTTTAATGTTCTGCCAATACATTAATACTTAAACACTGCAATCATTTGAAGATCGTTGCGATCTTTGAATCCCAAATTTTCCGCCATTGTATCCATGTGCCAGTGCAGTCATTTTTTCCAGTCTGTCTATCAGGCCTCCTTGCAATCATCTTCTGAAGAACTTTATATACAAAAAAGCCCTCATGAATAGTTTTTCACCATGTCTCTTTCGGACGATGATACATAATGACCTGCGATGCAGCTGAGGTCATTTCATGTGTCGGGCTGCTTCTGTAACGCAGACGGAAGCTTTAGGGAAACTTTCCCGTTTTTGTATAATGATCCACCGCAATAAATTGTTGATCACACAGAAATTAAGACAAGAAGAGAGTTGAAAAAAAAAAAGTTCAAAAATTAGTTATGATGAATCTCTGGGATATTTGCCTCTTGTCCCAGTGAAACCTGAGCTATGGAATAATGTTAAATGCAGTGTTTAAAAGGAACAGTCTGGACGTCTGTTGCAACGGAGACTGTATGTCTGTGCATAATTTCGTTTTTTTCTTCTATTTCAGAAGAGATCGTATACAGGCAGGCTGGGAAAAAATTGATGCATTGCCTGAATTTGCTTTAGTATCAGACACTCAACAGAATAAATGTACGTTGATTAGCATGACTGCTTACATTAAGAAAATAGAACTGGAGAAAGTTTAGAAGTTGACCATTTTGTAACTTTTATGTTTTTATAGTGGTCTTGCTCATAAGATGTTATGATATCCGTAGAAGAAATGCATTAATATTCTTTGCTTTAACATTACTCGCGTAATGATATTTATTGTTGCTTACTACTGCTTACTACCAAGGAAGAGGAAATTAATAAAAAAAAAAGCTTCCCCTTGATTTCAGTGTTTTAAAGCTGGTAGAATTACAGTCATTTCCGTGGTGGATAGTGTGCAGAGTTGAGTGACTGTTAAATCCCTTATTAAGATTTTGCGGATACAGACGAAGTGTGATTTAAAAAAAAAAAAAAAAGCAAATGATACAGACACAGCAGAGAATCTGAGTCTGTGACAAGTGTCTGTCGTCATCTGACGGAAGGTGCAGAACAGCAGCTGCTTTGCAGGCTGTTGCTCTGCCTGGGGCTGCTCTGTCACTTCTTGTCCTGTGGCTTTATGCGAGTAGCAGAATGCCCCTGAGGTGCATCTGTCACGGGCTGCAGCCATGCGACTGCACTGGAAGGGATTCACCTGTCGCTTCATCTGTCACGGGCTGCAGCCATGCGACTGCACTGGAAGGGATTCACCTGTCGCTTCATCTGTCACGGGCTGCAGCC
>JABJVO010000026.1:19522692-19538327 GCA_026770805.1 Boulengeromyrus knoepffleri | reverse complement strand
GGACAAAGGTAAAGGCAATTTAACCCAGACTACCTTAAATCCAACAAGTTATCCAACTAAGCAAGAAATCCTGCTTTAAGGAACACCCCCCAGGTGACCAAGTAACCCAACCCTCATCTCCATGTACAGATGTAGATGCATTCAGCCATTGTTGCCATTGAAGCTTCTTGAAGCTACATTTTTATCCAAATCACACGCTGCTATCAGACAGCGGGTTGGGACTCAGCGAGATTGTGATTTGGGCCCTTGAGCAAGACCCTTAACCCCAATTGCTCCAGACACTATCCCTGTGCTTTGATCCTCCCTTGTACATCGTGCTGGACAAAAAACTCTGCTAAATAAATAAACGTCAACTGACTTTATAATAAATAAGCAAAGTTCAAGGAAACTGTGACTACACAGCATGACTGAATAACAAGGGAGTTCATCACCCCCCCCCTTGCCATTTTAGTATGCTTGGTAAGGAAGGACCCTCCAAACTCTTTTGAGTTGCCTTAATTATAGAAAAATAATTCATATGCCAAATTAGACTGCTGCTTCTCTGTTATATATAAGCTGCAGTATATGCTACACGTACTGCTTTATACATAAACAGTTTCACTCTTTCTGTCTCTCAGATAGCAAGACTGAATGGGGAGCTTTGCACAAGGAGATTTCTTTCTGTCTGGAAGGACGGCAATTAAAATATAGACAGTGCGGGCAATAAAAGTGGAGACAGATGCTGTCTTCTTACGACGAGAGCATGGCGCGGAGTGATGAAGTACGCCCCCGGAGTGCGTCGCAGACGGCGTTCCCTTTGAGGAAGGATCTTTGGCAGAGACGCGGACGCGTGATTTATGGGACCTTGAGCGCAGTCAAGAATGTTCTGGATGTCCTGCAGCTACAGTACGACACGCATGCAAACATTGAATATTTCATTCACGTAACGTCCACATATGAAACGGCTTAGCCACTAGTCACCGTGCAGGGATGTAGGCAACTCATCATGTCGCTGGGCCGAATATATATAAAAAGTCCTACAGCACTGGCAGGTCTGTATGTAAAAGCTATTCTTTATGCAGAGTCTTTCATAAATTCCAAATGACCAAATTTGCCATATATTTATTGCAGATCTTATTCCGGAATTTCTGTGATATATGTTGCATTTGACAAATGCCGTTATTCAAAGGCCGTAATTGTTATTGGAGAAAGCTGAGCAAAAAGTGAACGTTAGTAGGCTTTCTGTTAAAAAAAGCATCACCGCCTGTGTAATCAGTGCTCTTAGTCTTACTGATTTCTTTTGATTAGTACTTTTTGTGAGGTTCTGCTTTAGTTTTTACTCCATATGAAAGTGTAGGAAGATGAAAATCAGAATTAGTTCATTATTTTTTTGTCAAAACACTGATTTGTGATTTGAGTAGATACAATAAAATAAGGCTGGAGAGACTTATGAATGGATTGGTTGAGAGTAAATGTGGAGGATTCTACACTAACAGTGGTATGCTCTGCAGATGTTCCAGTCCAGTTAATTTACCCGACGTGGGCACAATTTCCCATAACTTCACCCTAGAAAGGAACATAGCAACATGAATCCTGGAAATAACTTTTCACACCACAGTGACAAAGTCAACCTCTGTCTGCAACTCCAGGAAGTGTAGCAGAGCATAGTTTGAAAGACTGTACAAAAAACAGTCAGGACCAGACAGAATGGACAAACCAAACTGCCAGTAAACAGACTAAAGTCATTAAAAAAAAAAAAAGATTTCTTACAGTACTGTGCAAATGTCTTAGGCCGAAACTGATATTTATATGATAACATTATGCCTGTCAAAGTGTGTCAGCTTAGCCATTTCAAAACATCTACTAAAATCACCCCAGTATTTGCAGCAACTGTTCAATACACCCAAGTATTTTTTGACTCAAACACCACCTCACCTTGTTTGGCTGATCAATACACAATTGAGTTATTTAACAGATCAAGTTAATGAATTAATAGGGCTGATGGAGAAATTTACCGAATATTTAGAATGGCTGACGTGCCCTTAAGGAGAGGTTTCGGAACCAAAGCATAGTTTGTCTACACATGCAACAAGATATCAGTAACTTTTTGGAGAACAGACAAAATTCTTGTTTATTTTTTATTATGTCCGTTAATTTGCATATGTTATCATGTGAAATTATTGCATTTTATACAGTTACTACCAAGATAAATAGCCTTGAAAATTGTCTTCGATTCCCTATAACTTTTGCACAGTGCTGTATACAGTATGTGGTTTCAGCCAAGAACCCAGCTGTCATGAATGTGTTATTTCTGCACATATATAATAAGTCAATATACATTTTTTAACACCTACGTCTAAAAAATCCAGAACTAACTTTATAGAAGTAAGCATTAAGACTAAAATTATTTGAGAAATCATATTGCATTTGCTACTATAAATTATTCAGCAGTTTGTGGCGTAAACAAGGTTGTAATAAACTGAAGGCATAGACTCATTGCAGTGACTTTCATTTTTTCTCATTGGCATGGAAACATGCAGGCTTGCAATATTAAACGCAGTTATGGTTTATGTTATGATGTGGCAGCATGTAGAGCTGCTCTGGTCAACAGAGTCCATTGAAGAAAGGGAGTAAGGTTTGCGCACCTCTGGTCACAAGATGTTGCCGTAAAGGGCTTTCTATAGGTAATCCTGAGTAAAACTGACAGCAACTTTGAGGGTCCTAATGTCAAATTCTATGATAGATCATATCTGAAGTGAGGTGTTAAAAGTGCTTTTTTAAATGTTAAATTGTATATATTTGCCTAAATTACCGAATAAATAAGGCTTACAGAAAGATTGATACTTCTTATATTCTTGTATCCATTATTACATTATTTCACACTACAAAGTTTATACTTTAATCTAGTCTGTAAATGCTGAAACACATCCACTCTGCCAAAAGTCAAGGGGATTTCTACTGATAGGGAATTATGGAATTTTAAGTATGATTCCCCACATGTGTTGGAAGATTTTACAGTCATGACTCAAGATGGTTAGGACTCATTAATCATACTAGCATTTTATTTTTGTTCTGCATTTTTCATTGTATTTACTTTTAGTTGTTGCGTCAAGTTGTGACTGCTGCGTTTCATTATCTGTGATACCTGACAACTATGATCTGTGGCATGTCCATTCGGGTGCTCACTTCTTCTGGTGGCAGATATCCAGTTTGTAAGTAATGCTGCGAATTCTGTAGTGTTATTTGTAAGTAATGCTGCGAATACTGTACAGTGTTATTTGTAAGTAATGCTGTGAATACTGTACAGTATTTGTAAGTAATGCTGCGAATATTGTACAGTATTATAAGTAACGCTGCAAATACTGTATAGTATTATTTGTTCTTTATTGTTTTCTTTTCCTTGCCGAATGAGCTTAACAGTTGAGATTATGGGTAAAGTAAGAAGTGTCACATTGTGAACGTCCAGAGCTGGAAATATGCAGGGTAGATATGAAGAGTTCATATGGGTTCACATTATTTGAAAATTCATATTAAGTTGAGGATGGTATTGTTTTTCTTTTGTTTTTTGTTTTTTTTTTGCTGATGCTAGGCGGTTTCATCCTCTTTTGTGCTTGGCTTGGCATTTAAAATGGCACTTCAGTGTATGACACCTCCTGGAAGTGTAGTTTGGCTAACAGAAGTTAGCCAAAGAGTGCGTCGCGTAGCATGTAACACCCACAGCTGTCACTGCACCTGGGTGACTTGCCGTTGACAAGAAACAGATGGCGTACGTGGGAAGGGGGGAAAAAATGGCATCACTCTTGCTTCAAACAGGTGATCCTTGAAGGTAGCGTATTTATCTTTGTTGGAGAAACTTCACAAGGTGGGTCTTCTGACAGATTCTAGAATGCAGGTTTTGTCTTGACGTAGGATGGGATAGGGGAGGATGCTCACGCCGCAATCCTGTTCCGCCGTCGTCTGCTGCTTTAAATGAGTAATAAATGACTAATGACTAGTAAATAAGAAAATGACCTAAAACGGCAGAGCAGTCAGGCCAACTCATTCCATTAATTTTTGGACTGTTTCAGTTGTCCTTAAATCCTTCATACGAGAGTAACTACTTGTTTTTGATTGATCTGAAATGCATCATATAGTCTGTTCCTGTACTTGTTTCATAACCGTTCCAGGCCTTTCACCTGAAAGTTTTGCTCGAGGAGAATAAATCCCAGAGTGTTTTCAGTTTACTGCGATAAGGATGTTGCCTTAGATATACCAAAACTTCTGTGTGCTTATTTTTAGCGTCATTGTTTGGATTCCATTTTAAATTCAAGGCTTTTAGCTTTGCATACTGAACATTCGATCGTAGCCTCACTGGTGTGCAAATTAAAGGGCCATACATCCTGATCCGAGGAAACCTTTTTTATGCGTTTAGCTGAAGCTAAATTTAAAAACGATATGATAATCATAAGGAAATGGACACAACAGTTTGATCCTCAACCCAGTTTTTTGAACAACCAAAAATAAAAAAGAGCAAATTTCTCTAGTTGGGAGAGTTACCATGTAACACAATAAAGCTTACCAGACTGTTATACTGACAGCATAATATCACTTGCTGATTGGCCAACACCCAGACCAGAGAATTTTCTAAACAGTTTTCCTCATAATGAAGTAAATGCTCACCTGCCCCAACCAATAGGACGACGCTGCAACCGGCAAAGTGTTCCGGCGTGATAATACCTCAAAAGGCCGACCTGCATGGCAACTGTAAGATAACGGTGCATTGCTTGTGTCCAACTTCTGGGCCATGTGCTTCCAAACCGCTTCATGCCGACTGTGTCGGGGGGAGAGGGGAACAAGTGGGCAATTTGAGCCTTGACCACGAGATCGTGTGCCCTGCCTCAGCTGCTTTGATGGCCCGGCAGTGTGGTGGACGCATGTGCCCGTCGAGGAACCCTACACCTCAGCCGCATGGAAACCAATTGCAGCATAAACGTTAAGTGTGTCTCCCTTGCCAAACACAATTTAGCTGTGTTTATGGCTGAAAGAGGGGTGGAAACTGCTTTAATCTGTTTCCAATATGTGCCATAATTAATACGATCAGACGCGTTTTATGTCTTCTCATAGAAATATTATCTCTAAATGATGTAGCAGAAGGTGAACTCAACAGAGATTGTAGTATTCTGTATAATTTATGTGAATGAACTGCAGTTAAGTATACTGTAGATGGGAATATATTAATTGTAGCTTCCAGTCTCTAGCCGCCAGGATAGGAGTAAGGGTCTGATCACCTTTTCTTGGTCTGAAGGACCACTGGTATAAATACCACCTCTATGCTATGCCTAATTGGTATTGCAAGAGGTACAATGATGATACAAGGCAATTTCACCAAATGCTTTTCAAGTTAAGTAAATAGTGATGGCATATTAAATTGTATTCTGAAGGTGCTTCTTTACCATAAATCTTCATTATGACTTAGTATAATAGCTACGTGGATGTTTAGACCTTTATTTCTTTAACAGTTGACCTGAGAAAAGTGCAGTTGTTGAAGGGGGCGGGTAATTTGACAATGACACAAGATATATAAGACTTAAAATATTGCCATTTGAAATATAAATGTAGGTTATCCTTCACTGAGTGGAAAGGAATTCTGCAGTAAATCTCACCACAGTGCAGTTCCTATCCAACCTCAGTCATTTGTCAACCAGCGTTACTATTTGAATTCAGATTTTTGCACGTACTTCCTTATGTTTGCCATAAATAAGCTTTACTAAAATGCGACTCATTCAACAGCATCTGATAGTTTGTCTGATAGCTTATCTACCTGTTTGTTTGAGATTTGTGGTCAGAAATTGTAAATCACTTGTAAAATAAACCTAAATTGATTGTTATAGCTCTGGCCCCAGAGAAGGTGAAACAACATCCCCATCTTCTGGAGGGAGGTTGTAATCTAGGACTTAGTTAGTTAATTAGTGGAATACTTGCTTCATTTCACGTAGCCTGCAGAAAAGGGTTTAAACAGGTAGTTTGATGTTCCATGCATAAAATTTCAAACTTATGTGCGTAGGTTCTGTGTACTTTACAAGACATGTTTAATTCCAGAACATAAAATTTCATAATCAGTTCATAATCATGGTATTTTTAATTTGTCCCTGTGGGTAGAATCATTTTTATGCCTCCCTCAGCTTGCTCTTTGTAGAGTAAGTCATCTGCGAAGGGCAGCCACCTGGAGTGGTACCCAGGCAGCTGGGGGTTAAGGGTCTTGCTCAAGGAGCCACAGACGTGCTGAGGCTGGGTTTGAACCGGCGACCTTCTGATTATAGGCACACAGGCTTAGCCCACTGAGCCACACGCTGCCTCCAATCCCCCATGAAGAGGGAATAGTTCTTAATTTTTTATTTTAAGAATAATCTGATTACTTATAACTGACATTTGACACAAGTACATTTTTCACCACTGACTGCCGCATTGATTTAGTAACGTCTGGTGCAGTTGGTCCAGGCTATAGCGGCTTTTAATTTGGATGCCCTGTATTGATTGTGAGCCTGACACTAATAAGTTGACAGAAGTACTTGCAGCAGTATTTTTTTTTTAAGGCTGGTCGGGCAGATGTTGTGAGTGGCTTTGCTCGGCTGGATGGTGAAAGGTGAGACCGGCAGGCCTGGAGCCTGGCGGCCGGGTGCAGCCTTCATGCCAGGATGCCCTCCTCCTGACCCTGGAAAAGGCACAGGGAGCGAAAGGGAAATCTGTCAAAGGGCCGCTTTACCTGTGCGGCCGAACAGCAAATTAATCCAGTGTACCGCAGACCGGGGCGGGGGGGGTCGTCTCCCAGCGGGAACATCTACAGCCAAGACTGAAGCAGTTCAGAATGGTTTTTGGAAAATCACCAAGGTCTTTCTTGTTTATTTATTTATTTATCTTGCGTTTTAACCTCTCGGGGCGCTCTGTGAATGGAAAGAGGGGGAATTTCAAATTTTAGCTCACCTTTTGAACCCACTGAAGCGTAATTGCCGACATAAGTTAGCCGCAGTGGCGTTGCACGGCAAAGATCTAATTATAGACCCCAGTCACACACATGTTTATGTATAACCATAAATCCATATGGCCGAATTGTAAATCAAGTTCAGACAGGACCCAACGCAAAGTGGAAGGTCTTGTTAGTCGGTAGTGGTCTCTGCTGGTAGCTGGTGGGCTTGCTTTGTGCTTCTTTAGGAGTCCAACTGTAACCAAGGCAACTATGTAATCATTTCTTATGGAAAGTTGAACAAAACCTTAAGGCATGGACGAGGGTTACAGTATGGTCTATATCTGTTTTAAAGGTTTTAGAGGTCTCTGCGGGAAATTGGCAGCATAATGAAATACCGAAAAAAAGGATGATTTATAGCTTTTTATATTTTATCAGCTATCCAGCCTTAGTATACTGACATGGATGTGTGTTTCCATCACAAGCTGTATGGTTGAATCAAGAAAATAATTTATCAGGTTACTTTCCTGTGCCCAAGCATTTATTAGAATGGCTGCTTACTCCAGTGTTTTACATTTATTTTGTAAATGATATTCTGGGTGTATACCTTTTTGTTCACAGCTGTATTTTACATCTTCCTCACCATTAGATGTGCTGTGTGGCTGGTTAGAGTCAATATATTATATATTAGGATGAGGAGAATCCTATAAGTGATCCGGGCAACAACGTTAAAGTTTGCTGGCACCATTTGAGGCTGCCCTCTCTGCATTTCCCATCAGCGTTTAACGGTTAACCTTCAGATTTTTTCATTTAAACGCTGTCGCCAACAATACAGGTGAATCGTCTGACGTGCAGAATTAAAACGATGTCAAAGAAACATTTATCAACTTCCTTTCTGGCTCAGACCTGTGTACAGATTTTGCACCAGTTCACATCGGTCACTGTCTGGTGGTTTCACGCATATGCTGGCTGGCGTTATTGTTTGCGATCTTGGCTGACAGTGTGGTACATGGAACTGTTAGATTCTCCCATCCAGCCTAGGCTCTAACTGGTTAAGAAATGTATATATCTCTAAGTGAATTGGTAGCTACTCTTAGAATATAGGACCTCGGTTGTGAAACTTCTGTATCTGTAGGCGAGTCAGTAGCTACTCTTAGAATATATGGCCTAGTTGGTTGTGAAACGTCTAGGTCTGTAGCTGAGCCGGTAGCTACTTTTAGAATATAGCCTATCCTGTAATTACCATCTGCAAGTTTCAATGGCACCATTACAGAGACCTGATTTCCTCCGTTTGGCTTTGTTTGTTGCTCATCTATCCGAAACCGAGCGTGCGTGAGGTTGCCATGATGGCTGAAACACGGACGGCTGGCATTTTCCCTGACACCTCCCAGTGAACCCGAATATCAGAAACCACAACCCCTGCGTCTGCGGAACAGTCAAAAGAGCCCCGAGAAACGGGGAACCAAGAGCCAGCCTCTGTCATCATTCCCAGGCTGATTGTATTGTTTTAAAACACGGTTGGGACTCTGAGCAGCTTTAAAACCTTTTTTTTTCTTTATAATAACTTATAAAGAATAATATGAAAGTCAGACAGAAACTGAAAATGCGGATCCTAGTATTATAGCATGAAACATTTACTTTTACCAACAAAAAATAACGCGGTAGTTAAACCCCCGTGATCTGCACATATTGTATATTCTTATATTCATTTTAAATTAAACACAGAAAATTGTTTCGGAGCAGAAATGAAATGTTTAGCATGTAGCATTTGGATTTGATAAACCGCGCGCTCCCTTGGCTGCCGCTGTCTGGCAGCTAGAACCGGAGCAGCATTTGCTCCCTTGTTATGGCTAAATCCAGAAAAAAAAAGAAAAGGCGAATCATTCTCATTCAGCTGTGGCATATTTGGAAGCTTGGAAGCAAAGCAGAGAACAGACATTTAAATCTGTTCTGCTCTTCTGTAAATTACAGGCCTGCATTTTTAATTTCCTCTCCGCATAATATGTTATTCATTGGTATCCAAACTAAACATTGGCCCTTTGGCTTGAAAAACAAACTCCTCTCTTTTCACAGTTTTTTTCCCTTTCTTTTTTAAAACCTGTCAGAAATATAATTAAACGTATATATTAATCCATTTTTTTATATAAATATTCATTCATTTTTATATATGTATAATTTGATGTCTGGAAAACTGTCTGCCGCGTGATTGATGATGGCGTTTTTCGTTTTGAGTATTTTTGTGGTGTGTTAAATGCCATACCATAAACAAGTACCTGTTACATATTCATGAATAATCATTTGTAAGAAGCATAAATTCAATGTAGCGGTTGTAGAAAGAACCTAATAGTTAAATCTTTTAAATAGATTTATTTCTAAATATAGCTGCTGATGATGATAATATGATTTTAATATTGATTTTATTATGATTAACTATTATTATCATTTTTAATAAATATCAATTCCCTTTTATCAATCTAGTTTATACTTACAAAATGATTTACGTAGTGTATGATTAGCTAAAATCATTACTAATTTATCTGGGTAATGAACTACCAATGGACTTTCAGTGTAATCAAGCCATGCCAGAGTTTTGAGGAATTACTCATCTGTCTGACTGCATGTTGCTCATGATGCAAGTAAATATTATTGTGTATATGTTTAATGAACATGCATGAAGTGTTACAGGGCAGTTCAGATGTTTTAAACCAGAGTATAATCCTGGTCCAAAAGCGCAATTTCAGGAGTGGGGAAATCCCAGGATTTCAGGGCGGTAGTCTGTGTTAGTTCTACATCTCACAACCTCAAGGGTGGAACTATCCAGCAATAGCCTCTGTTGTCTTTGGACCAAATCATTATTATAATAATCTGTTCAGCTAATGACTTTGTCCAAAGCAGCTTTACAGTGGCAGGATATTTTGCTGAAGATGGGGAAGCTCGGCCCTTCTTATGTGCCACGCTACCTTCAGAACTGTATTATTAGCCGAGTGCGGTACAGTGACTCCCTCCGTGGCCATAGTAACTTGGCTGGCCATTCACAGCACCTTCTAAGGATGTGCCCGGTACCCAGGGGAGGGACCCAGGTTTCCAGATTTTTTTTTTTTTTTTTCTCCCAACTATCCTTGTGTGGTAATGTCATGGGGTGGATTAAGTTCCCTAGCAACCCGCCCCCACCCATGCACGCCACCAGTAGATTGATCAACAGCTGAACGCCTCCATTTTTCTCAAATATTGTCTGGGGCCCCTGATTTTACTCGGGCCCTAAGCTGTAGCCTACGGTAGCCTCTCCATTAATCTGCCCCCCAGTACTGTCTGGGTGGTGGTGAAAAATGGGAAATAAACCAATCTGTCCTGAATCTTCCTAGTTATATTGTGCGGTGCCTCCTTGGAGGGTACAATCTATATAAATAGCCACTATTATATCGATCAGCTTTTTATTACTAGACATGGTTAAAAATGGCAATAGATCTTTAACAGCTGTTTAATCTGTGACTGATCTGTGATTGAACGAATAAAAAAAAATGAATGAAGTTAATGTTTACATAGTAATCGCTACTGTGATATCGTTTTATAAAGGACTTTATATTGCTCGTTAAAGAGGGTTTTGCGCTGTGAGGATTAAATCACAGAAGGGGAAAGTTATTTGTTCTTTGTCAGCATTCCGTTGGAAGAAGCACAAAAGCACATTTCTCTAGCGGAATTTATTTGCCTGAAATGAATGTATATTGTTACATTTTCTGCATAGCAAAGAATCTTTTTTTCTGTTTCATATTCTGTCCCCAGAGAATATGGAACCACACCAGTGATCAGTCACAGAGAGGTTGTGTGGGGTGAAAAAAACATAAGAATCGTTAAAAGCATTTCACATAAATCCCAGCGACTCCACTTGCAATTACAGGCGCTCAAATTCAATTCCAGAAACAGTTTGAATTATTCTATTTGACAAAAGATTTCCATCCAGAGTTATTTAGCTGCATATGGAATGAGGCAAATGCAGTACATTTGATTTGTAACAAGATACTTTCTCCCTTGAGGGTATTGTAATAATACATCAGCTAACAGTCGAGACTTCATTGTGCACTTTTTTGTTTTGTTTTTTTTAAAAACCTCCACTGAAGAATTTACAATGGGATAAACAGATCACTGGCAGACTTGAACTGTAAAAAGCACAAAGTCTGAGGAAAAAGAACAGTTAGGGGAAAAAAATCCCTTTGATTTTAAAGGTCAAACCCTGGGATGCCGGCAAGGAATATTCTGCGACAGCACATTAACACTGCAAGTGTTCAGTTTAGTCTCACTGAGAGAACAGTTCACAGACATACTTCTCCCACACAACATACTGCTGTATTCTTATAATATACCAGCATGTTTTGGATTTGACGCGAGGCCCTGTAACCTTACACTAACTTTGGCTTTGGAGAATATTGGTCACCCATGATACCAAATTAAGGTTTTTCTCCTGCCCTGATTTTTTTTCGCTGGCATGGTAAATATGTTATTTCAACCTTCTGAAACACCAGTGTCATTTATTTATTTATTTATTTATTTAAACTCTGCACATATTATCCTGTTTCTGTCAGTGTTCTGCAGTATGTTCTACAAAAATGTCACACAACACTCTACCCCAAACCACCCTGGTTCCTTTTCATCATTTGCCAGCCTTTTTGAGGATCAAGTTTTCAGTGAAAATATTATCCTCTGGTCCTCGTGCTGTTAATATGAATGAGAAACTTTCACTCATATCTGTATCACGAGTCCCTTGTAATCTGGAAGTAGATTTCTCATGTTCTTTAACACTGCAAGCCAGATGAAGGTCCCACCTTCTAATGTTTTCAATAGTGAAATGTAACAGTGATGCTGTGGTTTCCATTATATATGTAGAAACTAGAATAAATAAAGTACATTATATGTATGTATGTATGTATGCATGTGTGTGTATACATTGATTGATATACACACACATACATACATATATGCATGCATACATACGTACAAACATACATGCACACAATCTCACACCACTAAATTCTACATATTGCTATAGTGGAGTGCAGGACCAGTGCTAACATCGTACGACATCTGGGGCTTATCCCTGATTCTCAAAATGAGAGTGTGGTTCTTAAACAAATCATTTGGGGCTCGTTCAGATTCATTCGGGGCTTCAGCCAGGAAGGTCCCAGCCTTGTGACGCCTCTGGTGGAGTGATTTAGACAGGGGTCCCTTAGAAACGTGTAATTAGTCGCCGTCGATACGCTCTGAAGTGCTCATATCCTGTTGTGACTTCCTGTTTACACTGTTTATTCATGCTAGTGTGGGTCTGATGGATAAAGGAAGCAAAGGATAGATCCGTCCTATCGATTAAAGCTTTCATTTCCTGCCGGCAAATGTACAATTTCCTTTCTGTACAGCCTAATGATGGATGATGTCACTCAAATGAACTCGGGATTATATTTTGTTTCCAGGCCAGTAAGTCGTTACGTCCTTCAGCAAAAAAAAAAAAAAAAAATGAAAAGAAATGGAGAATGTACCTCTTTCAGAGCAATATGTTTAAACACATGACTCAGAGGGTAATTGCTGAGAGCAGCAAACAGAGCCAGAAAAGTATAATAGTGAAACTTTGAAGTTGCAGACATTTACTGGGCATTTACGGACATTTCCCCCTCCCCTTACATGGATATGATCTCTCGATTTCCGTCACCTTTAGATAATGTTTGACCTTTGTACTTATCTTCTTCATGACCATGAAATATTTTTACTTGCATATATTATTATTATTATTATTATTATTATTTTATTTATTTGCGTATTTACGCCAGCGTAATACCGAGATCTACGGTACTTGCAGTTCACTGAAGCCATGTTGACAGCCATTGACTGTAAAGTATTTTCCCTCACTTAATGTTCAGTTGGTATTATTTTTCATATTCATTGAGCACCTTATATCAGATTCTTTTCAGTAATTGCATCACAATAATTTTCATTTGAATTTTTTATTTAACTTTGCATTCTGCAGTCATGGATACACTCTGAGGTGTTTTTTTATTATTATTATTATTATTTTTATTTCATTCGGTGTTTGCTATTGTGTTTCTCCAGCTATGTTCATTCCTAGTGTGCCTTTGCTAAAAACCCGGCTCTACAATGGCATTATTGACTTTATCTTCCGCCCCAGCGCGTCCTTGAATGAACTTTAAAACCCACATTTTGGATCACAAATTCTTCTGTTCCTTATGAAAAAAAAATGTTAATGGCCGTCCCTATACAAAAATCACATTGAGAAGTGACTGGCCAATTTAGGAGGAGGTGGGTGGCCACTGTTTCATATCTCACACGCAGTTTTTAAGACGAGTAATATCAAATAGCTAAATAGCACTTAGAGGTTACGACAACATCAGGTAAACAAAGTGTGGTGGTTGTGCTGCGATCTGAGAGCTTAGTGATTTCCAGGCCGCGTTAAACCGTGTTCTTTCATCTCTGACATCCTGGCTTCACAACTACTGAAAAATTTATTATTCTGCACTGCTGTTTATGGTGATTTAAATTACACTGCCAAAGCGGGAAGCTAGCTGAAGCGGGGAAGGTAGTAGCTAAAAATATTTAGCTGGTTGACATCCAACGTTCCTGTTAACCGGAATGTGTTAGCAGAAATAAAATTAGCGTGGTATCTAAACACTGAAATGTACCGTTCCACTGTATGTGATCCAGTGTCAAGCCAACCTAAAGCCTTCGTTTCCGTTTCACCTGCTGCTTGCTTGGCACCGCCTGTAAATCATCGTGTGTTAAAACAGCGGCAAAACAAATGCATGTCTGTGGAAGGCATTTATATGGTGTTTAATGGAACTTTTTTGGAGGGCTGTATTGCGTTTGAGAATGACGTACGTATGTCTTACAATACATTATCTCCTGTTATTGCTGCTGTATTTTTCTTTATTATTATTATTATTATTATTATTATTATTAATAATAATAATAACAATAATAATAATAATAATAATACATGTGTTTTTAAAACTAAACTTGAGGGTGAAGAAAATAAAAATTAGGCAGGAGATGGAGAAAAAAGCAAGACCTGCAATCTGTCACCTTAGTCTTTCCTCCTGACATTTAACTAGACATGGGCAGTGGGTAGATGAATGGAGAGGAAGCCAGCCGTCTAATGATGCTTCTGTAGCCACTGGTCACATGACCCAGAACCTTGTGACCCAGCCAGCAGCCTATAGACTCGCTTTTGCAGCTACAGGGAATGCTTTGTTAACCCAGTTACTAGACACGAAGGGCGCTTATAAATAACGTAAAAGTGACACTGGTTTATATTTAGTGGCAAATGCTGGGCAGTTTGATTTAATATTCCGCTGAGATGCGTTCAGTGATTCGGTTAGGGTGATTGGTACTTTGTCATCAGTTGCGGTAAATGAAATCCTCTTTGCCGACCTGCATTTCTATTTCTGATCTCCAGCAGGTATAATATTACCCACTAAACATAGCCCTTTTGGAGCAGCCAGGAGTTTTATTTATAATATGCAAAATGTTTTTTTTTTTCTCCCTTCTCCCTCAGTGACTTAAAAATATATACAAGTGTGCTGTAGATAAGAAATTCTCTAGATAAATTGCAGATTATTAGAGTATAGGAGCAAATTTATCAGTCTTTCTCCGTTCGTTTCACTTTTCATCACATGATGCATTCTCCACGATGCATCAGGGACTTTTACACACAAAACAACAAGGATTGCTGCTTGGTACCATTATGTTTTGGATTTACCATGTAACCTTTGTTTTAGTGAATTTGGACAATATTGGCTTCCTGAGTTACTAAATTAATGTTCTTGTAATAGTGCTAAACTGAATGATTTATCTATTTAGATACAGTAATTTTTTTTTCTTTTTACACAATACTTACCATTTTTGTTCTTTCTTAAAGTGTTCGATATATGTGCTGCCTTTGCCTTGTCTTTTTTGCAAACTTGTGGACAGTACCTATATTGCTGGATGCATTGATTTCACATGTATAGTAATGCCCTCTTGTAAAACTTGGAAAATGTATTTTTTTCTGCTTATTCAAGGATTTCGGGGCTTAAACTCGCACTTCCAGTTTGGCTGGATTGTTGGATTACGGTCTAATGACATCTAGGTTTTATGGGCTATGGCATGAACCAGGCCAAAAGTTACATGTCATTAAGACAAAACGGAGCAAAGCAAAGGGAACCGGCAGGAGCCGCTCGTAATATTTAACGCTTGCAGGAAATGGTTCACAGAAGGAAGAGTGTTTTGGCCCCAACAGAAACTATCACGGTTTAATCAGCCGATGCACAAACCCATAGCCCATAAATAATCCCCTCCTCTCTGTGGTGGACAGACGAGCGACGCCGCGCTGCTACATTCGCCTCTCCCATCGAGAAAAATAAACCCTCAGAAGATCTAGTGCCAAGTGTGTAAAAGGCGCTTTTAATGGCTCCGACAGCTAGAGGATAGCAAACCTCTTGATCGCTGCCATTTCCCCCTTCAAGACCTCGAAAAACCTCAGGGGTTCACCAGTGCGGAACCGGTGTATCCTGACTGCCATTTGAATGAATGTCATCATAGTTTTTTTTCTTTCTTAATGCTGTTTCAAACTGTCATTTTACTTTTTTTTTTTGGGGGGGGGGGGGGCACCCTCTTTCGCCCACCCCCTCATTATGGCGCTCTCGCTTTCACTCCCGTTTTCTTCGGGGTCTTTTTTTTC